>QXEO01001225.1:418482-1142483 GCA_007115705.1 Dactylis glomerata
AAGGCACCACAAAGCCACAAAGCCGTCTAGGGTTCCAAGAACCCAAGAGTAATAAGCTCACAAACTTTCACTTACTCGAATCTCCGGGGAGAACTCAAACCGATGCAACTTATGCAATGGCAAGAGCACACAAGGTGCTCAAATCCTTCTCACTCAAATCCTACCAAAGCAACTAATGCTATGGAGAGATATGAGAGGAAGAACAAAGGAAATCCACAAAGAACTCCAAGATCTAAATCCACAAGAGGTTCCCCTCACTAAGAGGAGATTTTGATTGGTGGAAAGATAGATCTAGATCTCCTCTCTCTTTTCCCTCAAAAAGATGCAAGAATCATGGGAGGAATGGAGGAGGAAGGGCAAGCTTTGCAAAGTCAACAATGGAGGAGAGAGAAGCCCAAACGTGGCTGTTCCAAGGAGGAAGAAGGGGTATTTATACCCCCCTCCGAAATCTGACCGTTACAGCCACTTACACCGGCTAAAGCCGGTCTTAACACCGGCTATAGCCGGCCTGAAAAGTCCGGCCCTGGCCAGAAATAGCCGGACAAAAAGCCGGGTTGCAACAGAGATGAAATCTGGGTAGATTGGCTAAAGCCGGCCCTCAGACCGGCTAAAGCCGGTCTGACCGGCTATTTCCGGCCCCGGGCCGGCTATTTCTGGCCCCGGGCCGGCTATTTTCCGCCCCCACTGAAACAGCAGAAATACCAAAACGAAAACGGCAATAACTTGAGCATCCGGACTCCGTTTTCGATGATCTTGGGCTCGTTGGAATCACCACAACGAGCTCTACAACTTCATCCATAGAAACATCATAGTCCAACAAGGGAGTATAAAACCAAATGATAAAAGGTTTGACCTCTCTACGAAGACAAACCGGTAAGACCTCCAAACATTAAAAACGCAATAAGAGTTTCATGCGAAATCCGTTTTTGATGAGCTAGAGCTTGTCATGGAAATAACCACAAGCTCTAGAACCTCACATGGATAAAATCCAAATAAGAACCAAGAAAGATGATGCCAAGTATGCAAAGGTTTGAGCTCTCTCCGAACGATACAATTAAGTTACTCACTCGAGAGCCCCTCTTGATAGTACGGCTACCGATCCTATAACCCGGTCTCACAACTAACACCATGAGACCGGTAAGAAAGAAACCCTAACACTATCATACCTTTGCCTTGAGCATTCCACTTGAGGTGGATAAAGACGATCTTGATCTTCTCAAGTTGGACCACCTTTCTTGATTGAGCTTGCTTGGTGAAGTCTTGCGGATTGCTCCCCCATACTCTACTATGGAAGAGACTCTCTTTAAGCATATCTTCACATATCCATGATCACAATATAGATGGAAAGCTTCAAGCATATGTTCTCTTCTAGTTGCTCATCTTGAACTTGCGCTTTGACTTGATCAATCCCCGAATCAATTCTTCTTTCTCCATAATGATGGTGTCTTGAGGATACACATGAGAGCTCACTCAATCTTATTCTTCAAGACACACTTGACATAAGCTCAACTCCCTTAAGACCAATCTTTGGATCACTCCTTGAATAACACCTTGGTCAACACATAATCTTCTTCTTACAACCTTGACTCCAACAAATGGTTCAAGCATTGTCTATGGACAAGTCCTACACATATAACTCAATGCAACCATTAGTCCATAGGGATTGTCATTAATTACCAAAACCACACATGGGGCTCGATATGATCTTTCAGCTGCGACTGCACTGCAAACATATACCGCGCGCGGCGCGGGATTTTCCTCCACCGGAAGCGCCAAATTACACCGCAGGCACCGGGGCAAAAAATCCTCCTCCACCGGGCGCTCCAAATTACAGCGCGCTGCGCCGGTGCAAACAATTCACACACTTGTATGCATTCAACAGGATCAAATACCCAAATAAATCATCAACAAAATGATCTACCATAGTTAAATTTCATTACATAGTTCAACAAACACACACAAATATCATAGTTCAAATCGAGATAACAAAGTGCAACACACATTTGCATATCACAAATGCAAATAAATAATCACTCATTCACATTTTCAAAGTCATCTCCATCTTTTGCTTCTTCTTCATCGGCACCATGAGTTGAAGGAGGTAGAGAAGAATACATAGATGCCACGAATCCCCCCGGCGGTGCTCTCATGGCTCCATCGACACCACCCGCTGGTGCTCCCATGTCGGCCATCCGTGCACTTGTCCCTCTGAAGACTCCTCCAAAGCCACCCAATCCCATGCCTCCCATGCCGGCCATGCTTCCCAAGCCCATGCCCGCAATGCCTCCCATGCCGGCCATGCTGGCCATGCCTCCTCCAAACATGCCCGCCGGCGCTCCCACGCTGCCATATAGAGTGAGTCATGTGGTGTTCTACAAAGCAAATAAAAGAGAGTAGATGAGCAACAAACAAATAGAATGAGTCATATAGAACTACAAACGTGTGTAGAGATGATCAACAAACAAATATAATTGCTTACCCTATCAGTGTCATTTGTGCCACTTGGGTTAATCTCATCAATATTGGCTTGCACGGCCGCCCACTTTTGACAATCGGTGTTGATGTTCGACCAACGAGACCGAAGAGAACGCATGATGCGCTCATTTCCACTTGTGTTGTTTGCATGAAATAACTCCTTCATCCTCATCCAATAGGTCTCCCTAGTTTGATCGGTGCCGGTTGTTGGATCCATTCCAATTGTCAACCATGTCTCGCAAAGCAACTTGTCCTCCGCTATGGCGTAGTTCGCTGACCGACCAGTATGGCGCGCTCCAATCAACCCCTCTCCTTCCCCATCAACATCATACTCCTCCTCTTCAACAATTTCATCATTCACATCTGCACGAGAGAAGGAAGATTCAACATTTGTTGCATCCATGAAAGTCACATCATCGACACTACATTGCAATGGAATTCATGTCACTTTCATCTTTTGTATGCATCTAACTAAAAAAACCATAAAAAGAATTTTTTTACCTATCCGGCATTTCTTCGAACACCATGTGCGCGCGGGAAGGGTCGGCGGATGGTGGCAGCGGCGTAGGATGAATGCTTGCTGGCACCGGCGGCGGAGGTTGTTGCACGTGCCGAGAAGCGGTGACCTTCCCATTCTTTGGCGCCGCCTTGTCGGAACCCGCCGCTGGGCGCTTCAGCGCGATGACCTTCCTCTTGGCCGGCGGCGTGGTTGGCCTAGCCTTCGCGGCGACCTGCACGGCGGAGGCGCTTGTCTGCAGGTTCAGACGCGGCGGGATGAAGAGGGCGCGGGCGGCGGCGGATGTGTTCCCGGCGTCGGTGGTAGGTGAAATAGAATAGGGAGGAGTTGGAGGGGTGCTGGAGGGCGCGTCCATCGCCAGATTTGCGCCGACGGCCGCGCGGAGGTGGGGATTTGGCGATGGAGCGGCGAGGCACGGGAGGAAGTTTCTTGGTAGGTTTTCCTTCACGCGCGAGTGGAGATATAACACACGCAGTCGGCGCAAAAAATATACTGCCTAGGATAGTGCAAAACATCCCGCGCCCCAATTTTTTATAGCGCCGTGCGATTTGGAGCGCCTGCTGAAAAAACATTTTTTTTGTCTCCGGCGCTCTAAACCGACGCTACGTCGCTCACACTCACAGGAGGGCAGAGAATTCGTCTTCCGGCCGACGGCCAGCGGGCACCATTACGGTCGATCTGCCGAGCTCCGGTCGACCTCACCCTTTCGAAGCTCCTGAATCCTGATCTGTGCATCGGTTTTGTTCGGGAGTCATTATTCGGGACCCCAATTTCTAAATTAACCGAAGAACCGAACCGAGCGGTTCGGTCTAAGAGCATCTCCAACAGACGCACTATATAGGCCGTGCGCTATATAAACCGCCGATATGCAGCGCCGGATCGCGAAAACGTTCCTCCAGCAGGCGCTGCAATTTTTTTTGGGCGCGGGCCCGTTTGCCCTATCCTGAGCACTAAACTTTGGGCTTCGGCTCCAGCGCGCGGCATCGGTCGAGGCAACCGCGAAAAAGACCCACACTGAAACTTCCCCCCGCGCCTCGCCGCCCCGCCGCCGAATCCTCGCCTCCGCGCGGCCGCCGGCGCAATTCCGGCGATGGACACGTTCTCCGGCACCCCACCGACCCCTCCCTACTCCATTCCCCCTTCCGCCGCTGCCGCCCAATGCGGCAAACCCTAGCGACGCCGGCAACCCGGCCGCCGCGGCGCGAGCTCTCTTTGTGCCGCCATGTCCGCCGCTGCACACTAGCGCCGCCGCTGCGCAGGCTCCCGGCAAGGCGCGGGTGCCGCCGAGGAGGAAGGTGCCGGCGTCCAAACGCCCACCCACAGCCTCGGGCGCCGGTGGCCCGGCGACAAAAAGGGTGAAAACAAGTGCGCCCCGCCGCGCGCAGGCTCCGCCGCCGCCTCCACCAATGAACCCTCCGCCGCCGGTGCCTCCGTCCGCCGACCCATCCAGCGCACATATGGTGTTCGACGAAGTGCCGGAGAGGTAAAAAACACATCTTTTTATCTAAATTTTAGTTTTGTTGCATACATAGGCAGAGAATCACGAATTTTATTGCAAATGTAGAGTCGATGATGAGACTTTCATGGAGACAATGAATGTTGGATCTTCGTTTATGCATGAAGATATCATCATTGATACATATGAGGAATATGAGGAGGATATCGATGAGGAAGGAGAAGGGTTGATTGAATCGCGCCCTACCGGTCGGTCGGCGAACTACACCATAGCGGAGGACAAGTTGCTTTGCAAGACATGGTTGACAATTGGAATGGATCCAACAACCGGTACCGATCAAAAAGGAGAAACCTATTGGATGAGGATGAAGGAGTACTTCGATGCCAACAACACAAGTGGGAGCGAGCGAACCATGCGTTCTCTTCGGTCTCGTTGGTCGGGCATCAACACCGATTGCCAAAAGTGGGCAGGCGTGCAAGCCAATGTTGATGTCATTAACCCAAGTGGCACAAATGAGATGGATAGGGTAAGCAATTCTACTAATCTATTCTCTTTTGCTTGAGATGGATATGTTGACCATATGGCGCGCTTGAGATGCATACGGTTATTGTTCATATACCTTATCTATTCTCTTTTGCTTGCTTTGTAGAACTCTATGGCTCAAGGCTTGTTTAGAGATGTGGGAAAGAAGAACCACAAAGGCAACAAGATTCTTGGCAAGCCATTCACCATGCATCATTGCTATGAAGTGCTAGGAAATGAAGAAAAATGGAAGACTCGCGGGAAATTGGATGCGACAACCATGGCCGCCAATGCAACCGGTTGTGAAGCAACGATCATCGATGATGACGATTCAAGTGAGGAAGGCAAGAAGAGAAGCTCCACTCCTCACTTGGTGAACAATGCAAGGAAAAGTGTGCTTGGTAGGAAGGCCGCCAAGGATATGAAGGGAAAGAAGGCCGGAGATGACGACATTGCCATTGCTATGGAAAGGCTTGCAAATGCTAGGTTGCAAGCAAATGAAGATAGGAAGATTGCAAGAAACTTGGAGAAAGAGGCTATGGATGCCATGGAGGCTCGGAGAGCCGCTTTGGAGGAGAGGCTAGCCTCCAACGAAGAGAGGAAGTTGGCTTTGGAGGAGAAGAAGCAAGCCAATGAGGAGCACCTACGCCTAGTGGAGGAGGAGAGAAAACTTTTCTTGATGGGTACTTCCCACATGGATGAGAGGCAAAAGGAGTACATCAACCTTACTCGCGACGAAGTGTTGGCCAAGAAGAGATTGTTGCTAGCCACCATGAACACACCCACGGTCGGCATGTTGGGAGGAGGCATGTTTGGAGGAGGCATGGCCGGCATGCCCATGTTTGGAGGAGGCATGGCCGACATGGCCGGTATGGGAGGAATGGCCGCCATGGGAGGCATGCCCGGCATGGCCGCCATGGGAGGCATGCCCAGCATAGGAGGCTATGGAGGCATGGCCGACTATGGAGGAGTCTCCGGAGGGACTATGGGAGCATCGGTGAGTGGTGTGTATGGAGCCATGGGAGCACCACCGAGAGGATTCGTGACCTCTTTGGATTCTACCGTTCCTCCTTCAACCCAAGATGTCGATGAAGAAGAAGCAAAAGAAGGCGATGACTTGGAAAATGCGGAAGTGTGAGATTCTATCTTGCATTTGATATGCAGATTGTGTGTTGCACTTTGTGTCTATTTGAACCATATGTTGTGTGTCGTTGTTGAACTACGTCGTGTTGTGAGTTGTTCTTGAACTATGTGATATGTATGTTGCACTTTGTGTCCATTTAACTATGGTAGATCATTTGTTTCATCATTTTTGTATGAGTATTTGATCTTGTTGAATGCATAAGAGTGTAGAATGTTGTTTTCCGCCGGCGCGCGCTGTATTTTGGAGCACCCGGTGGAGGAGCATATTTTGCGCTCGCGAACACGCTGTACTTTAGCGCCTCCGGTGGGGAAAAATCCGGATCAGCGCGCCACAAACATTTATAGCATGGGCGGGACAACATATAGCGCGCCGAAATATTGTGCACCGGTTGGAGATGCTCTAACCGAAGGCCCACCCCTTGCAGCCTTCATCCAAATCCAAAACAAACAAAAAGCCTCAAAATTTGAAGATAACCAGCGCATCCCCGGATACGCGACCAATGGAGGCGCTGCGGGCATGGAGGGCTTCCTCCAATCTCCTCGGCTTCGCGGTCTCCCGCGCCGCCGCCGCCGCCTCGGCCGGGAGGGCCCACCGTCTCCACATCCGCTGCTGCTCCCCGGCCGCCGCCGCCGCCGCCACGAAGCCGCCGCAGGACCGCCGCCGCCGCAGCGCCTCCTCATCCTCCACCTCCGACCGCGACTCTATCCGCGCCATGCGCCTGAAAAAGGTCAGCTCTACGTCCTCACCAGCTCGCTATCCCTCTACTTCAATACTGTTGGGCGCGCCATTCTGCTCCCCCCAATATGCGGTCGATACTGCCGCGAATCTGCTCGAATTCAGCTGCTGCTTGGTTGCTAGGTCGAGGAGCTAAGGGAGAAGGGTTACGAGCCCTACGCGTACAAGTGGGACAGGACTCACACCACCAAGGAGCTCCAGGAGAGCTACGCTCATCTTGAGAATGGCGAAGTCTGCACCGAGGCGGCAGTTTCCATCGCTGGGAGGATCGTTGCCCGAAGAGCATTTGGGAAGCTTGTTTTCATGACCGTGAGAGATGATTCCGGGACTATCCAGGTTCGAATCTTCACTCGATTTGCCATCTATTGCCAGCCAAATTAGCACTCAACCACGTAGAGTGTGAATTTGTCGATTATATTTTTCGGTATTATTGCTAGCTCAGTATGGAACCATCTCACATCAGAATTAGTTAAAGGTGCACATGCACTAATATTCCTGCCCATTGGAGTTCAGTCTCTTCCTAAGACAGATGGAGTGTGGTGCATCATGTGCAGCACTTTGCGCTTGTTTTTCTTGTGACCAGTAGCTATTGAACTTGTCTTTATCTTCTTAATTGCTGGAGATATGTTATGCATTAGAAATACATCTTATAAATTTTCATTTTGGAAATTGATAGCTTTACTGTGAGAAAGATAGCCTTACGGAGGAGCAGTTTGATCAACTGAAGGCTTTTATTGACATTGGTGATATCTTAGGTGCAAGTGGGTCCATAAAGAAGACAGAAAAAGGTTTAGTATTAATAATCCTTTTGCTGATGCACAAATACATCATATTATATTTGGGGTTTCCTAATTGTTAGTTGGCTGAGGATAGTTAAATCGTACACCATTGAGTTGCACAATACCAAACCCAAATTTTCAAAGAAAAGTGGTGTGCAGGAATAGGCACCATGAACATTTCCAATCCTAAAATTGCACACAACTTTTGTTTTCTTTTAGCAATTTTTTGGCCGTTTGATCTACTCCGAGGCTCGCTACATCAACGGAGATTTAAAGATATCTCAGTCAACTGAGTTCGAGTCATTTTACTTCTTAGTGGCACTACTAATGAGTTCAGTGTTCACCATTCGATTTCAGTTTGCAGCATAGCATAAGATTTTTTTTTGCTTCCGTCAGAAAAGCATTGGTTATATGTATATTAGTATATGTTGGTCATTTGCTCAGAGTCACCTTATAGTCAAATTGACCATCCAAATAATTGTACTGAAATCTCAAGGTAGCATGTTTCCAACTGCTAAATTTATCCTGTTTAATAACTATCTACTTTTAGGTGACTTGTTTTTGTTTTAATAGACATATGATTGTTCTCTTTATAAATTTTAGTTATGCAACTAAGCCACATCTCTGTTGGAGAAAATACAACTGGGTGATGGATGTAAAGAAATAAAGAAAAACGCGGTGCATACTGCATAGTAAAATACTGCCAAGTTATCGAGGTTCTGGGATAGTAGGTCCGGATGTCTGGTTGTAGTATTCGAGAGGCTCAAAGCCTCCGTGAATGACTAAACTTTGTATATTATAACAAGTAAGTAGTATTATTATAATCTGAGGGGGCGTGTTCAGTTCATGCCACTTGGTATACACACTACATGATTTCAATTCATTTTTTGAGGAACTAGTAAACTAGCATAGATGTCAGTAGTATTAGCTCAATATTCACTATAGTTCTGTTGTCAATCTGCACTCTTATTTGACATGGTGAATTTCAATGCAGGGGAACTATCTGTTTATGTCAACTGTTTTGAAATCCTTACAAAATCCCTACTCCCACTACCAGATAAGTATCATGGATTAACAGATGTGGACAAGCGTTATCGACAAAGGTTAGCTACTCTCTTGCTTTACATTTGCTTTAATCATATATGTCCTTCTGTTCCTGACTATTACCTATTTAATTACTTAGAGACATGCCATCTTCTTATACAAACCATTGGGATAGCTATCAATGGGTTGCTAAGTATTTTGTTCGATTGATTCTTGTTGTTACTATCGTACTTTAAATTCATATTTTCATTGGAGAATTCATGTCATCAGCATTCATGTTTCACTTAGCAGAAGTGTTGGTGAACTTGAATGTGACAATTTTTCTCCAAGGATCTGTAGGTATTAATTGTTTTTCAGTTAGCAGAAGTGTTGGTGAACATAAATGTTACAATTTTTCTCCAAGGATCTGTAGGTCTTAATTGTTTTGTCCTAAGTCAAACCTTTTAAAGTTAGACTAAGTTTATTGAATTAAATATCAATATCTAAATACATATGAAAATTTCATGATGTAACTATTGGTATTGGTTTAGGTATTCTAGATGTTTATATATTTTTCTATGAACTTTTTCAAACTTAAGAAGTTTTGACTTAAGACATACTACTAACAGATAAGACTTACATTTTTGGAAGGAGTATGGCATATACTCGTTACAGATCACATCCTAGTACCATGGCTTAAATGATGCAGTGATCCTTTTTAAAGTAGTTTATTACTTACAGTTAGCTGCCCTGCTGCACTGATGCACGCTAGTTAAACTGAAAATTAGATCCTATTATTCCAGAATTAATGCCACCTACTTGTACTTGATTAAATGTGAATTACTTGTTGAGATTGGTTTTTCTGAGCACCGACTCACCTATACATCCTATCTTTGCTGTTCATATCTGCATCAAGATCCATGATAGCTCACTAATATCACTACGTAGCAACTTCTCTTTTTTGTTTCTCTCAAATATAACAATATATATACTTGAAACTTTGCAGTTCACTTAAACATTAGAACGTAAGTGTGGAGAAAATACCTTGGAATTTTTTTATACCATGGAAAAAATATAATGATATTCATTTGAATAAAATACTTTTTCCATATTTAAATTGCGCAAATAAATTTAAATTTATTTTTCACAAACACACATTCTATTGTACCATCCACCAATTTTTTTTGATGATTGTCGAACTTTTACTTTTGGAGAAATAAAAATAAGAAACTTGAAAAAGGTGGGGGTGTAGGTGAGTCCGTGCTCACCTACATCTTTTGCACCTTGTTATTATTTCTTTATATGTTATCTTATCTGTGTCAACTGTTATTTCTATTCTCCAAATTTAACTCATCTGTTTGTTACTTGTACCTAATGACAGGTACATCGACATGATTGCAAATCCTGAGGTTGCTGATGTGTTCCGAACAAGAGCAAAGGTACTTACTACATCTACTACTGTAGTGCCTTTGTTGCTACTTTGAAACCAATTCTGTTGAATTAGATGGGATAAACAAGGAAATTCAACTCACTTTTTTTTTGCACACAAATTTGCATACCAAAGATCTACCAGACAAAGCATGTTCATTAACACAGTCACCCACGTTTTGGCAAATAAGGCAGGAAAATGATGCCAATGTAAATGGAACCTTGCCAAATTTCTAGCATCAGATCAATCACAGTTCAAATTCAAAGTGACCAGATATTGGCTACTCTGATATAAATTAAGCTGGATCTGGAATATAATAAGCCAACTAAAATTTATATTAAATCTTATTTAGTACAAACACATTTTTAAGGGAGACATGGGTGGAGATTGTGGTACAGAGAATTCTGCAATCTGTACTTTGTTGCATGTGATACCTCATCCTTAGTTAATTCAAAAGTACACAATATGATATTCATTGATGGGCTGACATGCATCATTTGTGTAACTTCCTTTTATATTTATCTTAGCTATTTTCATTTCTCATAGGTTGTTTCTGAAATCCGCAAGACCATGGAATCATTCGGTTTCATTGAAGTTGAAACACCAGTTTTACAGGTTTGGTTCTGCATATTCTTTGAATTACTACTCTGCATACTTAATCACTGATGTAATGTTCGGTATCTAGCCTGATAAGAGGGCAATAATGAGATCATCTAGGTTAAATTTACATTGCTTCTTATTCTTATAAAAAAATTGATCTGGCATCTTCTCCGCTCCCCTCTATACAAGTACTCTTCGGCGTTTAAATAAACTGAGCTGTAGAAGTCCCTTGTTTGTTTTCCGGGTTGAACTGCATGCAGTCTATTTTTTTAGCAGAGCGGAATCTGGTCCATTTGCTCAACTTTTTGTCCTGGTGTCGAATCTTTTATCTGGCCAGCCGTGTGGCCAAGATTATCTTATGTTAACACACCAGTTATGATCTTAAACTTACTATAGTTGGTGGTGCTCATGATGTTGTAACACTTTTTTTTTGTAAATCATGGCGATTTAAACAAGTTCATGTCTAAGCTGGGTAATATTGTCCATGTCAGCAGCATATATTGTTTTTGTCTATTGTACAGTACATACATTCAAGACAAAACCTTCCAATTGATTTGTTCTACTCAACATCTGAACTTGGCAAAACTGTTATACAGTTGAGCAAGAACACCTAGAGCCCCTCATCTTTTATCTCAGACATGCATAACATAAACTTATTCTATACATAACAAAATCATGTATGCCTTCACGAATGAGAGAAATCTTCTCTGTAATGTCTTTTGATCTTAGCAGGTGATTGGCACTAACCACAATATAAAACATGGTAATAGAGCCATCTTTGCTTGCATAGGCAGGTGATACTGGGAGTATGTTTGGTCTCTGGCTAGAAGATAACTAGCCTTGCTAGGCAAGGGATAGTGCTTGGTAATACAAACAAATCTCTCTTTACTTGGCAAGATGCGTACAACTGCTAGTAGAACTTTGCCAGAGAAGGAGAGCTGATTCATCTCCCACGAGCGAGCAAGGAAGCAAAAAACTTTTAACTGCACATGCGTTGTGCTTCATCCGTTACTAACCAAGTGACCTGCCTTACTTATATTAGCTACACTGAAATGTGCTAGTTTAATTTAGCGTAGCTAAGCAAGACGAACTAGGGATCTAAATGTTACCTGGATCACCACATGTGTCAGGGTCTTGCCAGCTGCATCGGGCTACGATGCCAAAGGAATAATCCTACCTACCAAGGCCAGCATAGATATTGTGTTTTTTTTTTGGATTGGAAGTGCATATACACTTGTCTATATAGTGATTACTAGCTTCAAGCAGCTGGATATTGTATCCCAATCACCTTTTTTGGAATAGTGAATACGCACTTCCGATCTCCAGATGCTTGAAGCTAAGTTATCACTTAATTTTTTTGAAGCATATTTTCAATTGATGGCCAAAGATTCACCTGGGACTGGTCTAATACAACATATGGCTCATGGAGCGTCTCATGTGACATCCAGTATGTTTTTTTTGTAAGTCTATCACCGTAGCACTAAGAAAGGATCCTGTTTTGCAACACACATCAAAATGAGTGCCTTGTATTAGAAGAAGAGCACTGAGTAGGAGCCAAATCTTCCAAAGGCAAACCAAAGACTGAACTGTCCTACCAAAAAGCAAACAAAGCAGAGGAAAAATCTGTGCTCAGCTAAGAATCTTGTTTGTTGTACTACCTCTGATCCAATTAGTTGTCAAGGACAAGGAGGCCAATGTGGGGCACAAAGATCGATGCACTGCTCAGTGGTAGGAACTGACGACTGAGGGTAATACGCATCAAAACTCGTACACTGAATCTTGCCTGGTCCTGTACCAGTCATTTAATTTCAGGCTTGAACCTAACTGCTGCAGAAATAAAACTCGATGCCTATCGTCCCTGGTTGCCGCTAGTTCCAGAACTTAAATGTAGCTGCTATTCTCTGTACCGAGATTTGAAGTTTTCTATGTTGTACTCTGCACTTGCATCTGCAATAAAGTAATTATTTCCTGTACCAAGAATATTATTGGAATAAAAATAGCAATAAGAGGAAGGGCGGTGTCTGGCCTTTATTTTATGCGATTTATACCAAATATATTTCAGATGTTAAACAGAAAACATTTCTAAGCATAATGATCGTAGTTTCATATAAATGCAGTTTATTGCTTTGACCATCCAAACAGCATTTGGCATTCAACCTCAATATCAAGTCTGGATTTGGATATCTAAACATCCAAACAAAAATATTGGCATTCAATCTCAATATCAATACCCTGGGATATTGACATTCAAACGAATACAATGCCAAGCCTCCCAATGCAAACATCCAAACGAAGCATAAGCAATATTTTGCCTTAATCCACGACAACAATTTGGATCGGAGGGAGTACCTTTTTTTTCCGCTTATGATCATTATTAGCCTATTATGGTCTACTTCTCTGACCTTTTTTTTTGTTCAAACGGGAATAAATAGGGAGCAGCAGGTGGTGCTGAAGCAAGACCTTTTATAACTCACCATAACTCGCTCCAAAGGGATCTTTACTTGAGGATTGCAACGGAGCTACACTTGAAAAGAATGCTGGTGAGGTTACGATGCAGTTTTTCCCCTCTAATTTTTGGAAGTTCAGCTTTTTCTCAAATATTCTTTGCTGTGATACAAGTGTTTCTGTCTTAATGAGTATATGTAGCCGGCAAGCAGCATGTAACTAAATTTCATGTGTAGAAGAATCAGATCTAATACGAGCCGCGACTTGCTTGTTAAGTCAAGCTGATCTTAGTTTAGCGTGTTAAATTGTTAATACTATTGTTTATCTCTAAGCTTGTAAGTTCCTTTCCTAGATTATTCATGCCTATGTTTCTCGACTTTGTTAACATCAAATTTATCTCCATTGTTTCATGGAATAGTGAATAGTCACAGGATGTATGATGAAGAAAATTACTTTTGGAGCAATTTTTTAGTTTCGAACTTGAAAGTTTGCACCATACAATCTTTCACGCCTTTATTCATCTGTTTCTAAGTGTTTGAAGGGGTTAGAGAGAAGTATGCACTGTAACTGGATTCAATAAATTTGCATTAAGGGACTATTGGTTAGAAAGTAACCTGTGGGGGCAACTAACATGTGTTGTTACAATTTTAAAGGGCCATGCCCTGGCGCCAAATTTCATTTGCTTGCCAGTTTATGAGTACCATTGATAAAATGCAGGTCGGAGGGCTCGAGAAAGTTTATGAGATTGGAAGAATATTCCGGAATGAAGGCATCTCTACTCGTCATAATCCTGAATTTACCACTATTGAAGTAAATAACTGATCCTTCTCTCTCATAGTCATATGTTTCTGCAGTGCTGCTGTGTTGCCGTGTCTCCTTTTTCTTTGTGGGAGCTAACATAGAGTTTGATGGTTTTATCTGTACTGCATTTTCCATGTTATTTTCTCTTCCTCCTTTCGCTTGCAGAATGTGCTACTTTAGATAATGTCTGACTCACTGCCTTATGTTTGGAAGCTAGATGTATGAAGCATATTCAGACTATGAAAGCATGATGAATTTGGCCGAAGAAATCGTGACTCGATGTGCCATGGCTACTCTTGGAAAGCTTAAGGTTGATTACCAGGTAATGACAGAATATATTGTGCTTCATTATGTGAATGAACTTGATTGTCTGGACAATCATCACAGCAAAATCATGTCATCATTTGTTGGTCATATCACTGCTTTAATAAATTACTATTTTGTTGTTGTCGTTTTTATCTGTTTAGAACTCATTGGCAGTATTCTTGCTATCAATGATGCTATACCTGGATTATCCTGAGCAGATAGGCACTGGGCACATACCAACACCTAAAGCACATATAAACACTTGTATCTGTATTATTTCTTCAGTCAACGTTTCTTTATTAAATAGGGAACTGAAATCTCTCTTGAAAGACCATGGAGGAGGGAAACCATGCATCGTCTTGTTGAAGAAGCAACTGGCGTTGACTTCAATAGCTTCAGAGATACCGAATCTGCTAAAAATGCCGCAACAGACCTGCTGGGGATCAAAACAGAGAGCCGTGATAATACTTCACTGCAAGCTTGTTCATCTGTTGGACATGTTCTCAACGAGGTATTCCCCAGCTTTTGTTCTCTTCTGTTCTCAAATTTACTCTCGTGATGCACTGGAGCTTTCTGATGGAAGAAATTCTAATTTGGTTCCTTACTTTGAGTTCAAGTCCATTTTAGACCGTCAGCATTTTGAGGGCCCTTTTAGTCACCCCTAAATTTCAGGGCTTGGTACAAAACATGATTTCGGAGTTGTTTAGGCCTACAAAAAGAAAGTTGGATGATAGTTTGGGAATCCAACAGATGCTTTACGCTCTGGTTGGGAACCCAGCAAAGCTATATGCTAATTTTTTTATCAAGCAAGTTGTTTGTAAATTTGATTTGATTGACGTTAATCCCTAGCTTTCTGCAACCTAGCAGCATGCCATAAAATCAACATTTACGAAACCTGAAATAGTGCACAGCAGCGGTTAGGTTACATATTATAATTCTACAGACCAAATTACTGTCAAGTGAAGTGAACTACTGTACTTTCTGTCAGCTGTATATGTTTTTGATTTCAGACATTCTGGAAGCATTCCATCCATGAAGAATCTAGTTTCTGCAGATAATTGCATAAAAATGACATCTAGGAAGTGTAGCAAATAAATACTTATGTTATTTTATGCCCAATGACTTCACTGATGCATGTTAAGGGATTTGGAAAATAGCTAATATTCTTCTAAAACTCAAAATTGTTATGAACGTGCTGATTTCTTGTGCAAGTCTTCCTTTTTCAGTAGGAACGTGCGTCTAACTCAGTACATATCCAGTTTTGATTTGAGTAGAACACATGTTCCTTCAGTACCACATAATTTTCAACTTAATATAGCATGTGTTTACTTCATTTGAGTGATTAAGGACTTAAAGTAGTTTGAGCTAATCACATTTCATGGAGAGTTGATTGTACAATTCTATATCATTTGCCAGGTCTTTGAGACTGTTGTTGAATCAACTCTTGTGCAACCAACATTTGTTCTTGACTACCCAGTTGAGATATCACCATTAGCAAAACCACATCGGAGGTAATTCTCTTTCAACAAAGTTATTAGTTTGGAAAAGCTACTGTGTTTCAGAATTACTCTTTTAGGGAAGTAATCCAATATTTGTTAACATTACTCTATATGTAATTTGGAAAAGCTTTTATAGTATGTTTTCTGTTTCCTTAATACTCTGTTTATAATTCTCCTTTTGTAATGTAATTGACCGACAGGACAAGTCCCATTATGAAATTAAATTATATTTCAAGATTCAACTTTTGCCCTGATATTAGTAGATTACATCTTACCATGCAAATAATACAGTTCTGAACCGAATCATTGCCCACAATGGTTAATTCAGTATATGCCACTGCCAGTTTCACGTAATCGAATGCTACTGCAAAAAAACTTAAGAAAGATACCACTGCAAAAAAGGTTTATTCAAAAAATGCCACTGCCACAATGGTTTTTGTTGGAGTATCTAAGTGGTGGCAGTGGCATTTTTCCTATGTTTTTGTTGCAGTGACATTTTCAAATTCGCAAAGTGGGCAGATGCATATATAAATTTAACCTTTGTTTGAGTGCCAGTGTCTAAACCTGTTACTTTTTCTACATCGAGGCTCTGAGTTCTTCCAAGGTTTCACAACTTAGTTTTAGAAGTAATAACAACAAGTTTTATATGCGGCAGAAAACAACTTAATTGGATAATAGGGTGTCTGCCAGTCAGGAGTCGCATGTCAGACTGTCAGTACTCCCAACATAGAAAACCATCAAACTGGGGGTCAACATTGTGAAAGCGAGTGAGTTCATAGAGTTCTGTTCAAGCATAACTGGAGGTGTTACAGCTGCAAGAGGTCATGTGAAATTTGCATTGAGTTCGCTTGGACCCACGAAACCTGTTGGCCCATCCATATAAATGAATTACCTGTGTTGATGCGATCCATGCTAAAGGCCACAGCATTTACAGGTCACACTGCTGTTGTGAAAGTTCCAATTATTTTCCTTGTACATGTGCATAGCCAGATAGCCTGCACTATGCTGGATACAAGGACCTTTTTGATATGGCAGTTATTCACATTGTATATTTTGATGAGGTGGACAGAATTCAGTTTGGTTCGCTATCAACTATAATTATCATAATGGATATTTTCTCTTCCTGTAGGCATGCTGGTCTTACTGAAAGATTTGAACTTTTCATGTGTGGCCGTGAAATTGGAAATGCATTTTCTGAGCTCACAGACCCAATTGATCAGGTGCAAATTTGTTTATTTTCTTAATGCCTGTCCAAGTGCTGCTATCATCACTTTTTTTTTTGTGAAGTTCGGCTTTGCATTGGCCATTTGGCCTAAACAGTACATATGCACATGACAAGTTGTGATAGAAAATATGCAAGTTTTGGTCCATGTTGATTGACTGTTACACTGTAATCTATTTGCACCATTTTCACTAGACAGTGCCCTGACTCCTGAATGACAGTGCATGTTTGCTGTAGCTAAGTGCTGTACATCCATGTCTTCAATTGTGTCTAAATTGGTTTCACTAGGTGAAAGATCCAGTGATACTACCTAGGTCGTAATGATCACTTTATTTTTCTATGGCAGAGGAGTCGTTTTGAAAATCAAATAAAACAGCACAATGCTAAACGTGCTGCGATGGATAAGAAGGTTAAATCTGCCGAGAGCAAGGGGGATGATGATGAGTATTCCTACGAAGTTTCCTTGGATGAAGATTTCCTGACATCTTTGGAATATGGAATGCCACCTGCTTCTGGAATGGTATGGTCCTTAAAAACTCTCTGCAATTGCTTTTTCCCATGGTGTACTTTTATCTCTCTCTCTCTCCAAGTTTTCACCTAACTATTTGTTAATCATTCTTAAATTATTTGGCTTGTACGAACTAATTTGTGTGGAACTTTGAATTATAGGGCCTTGGCATCGACCGGTTAGTAATGCTTTTGACCAACTCTGCCAGCATAAGGGATGTTATTGCTTTTCCTGTTCTGAAGCTTCAGCAATAGGAGCCTTTGCTCGGGGGTAAGAATAGATGCAATTTTGACAATGCTGAGAAGAAATTGTCCGCATCCTGTGGCCTTATGCTCCAAAGTAGATTTCGCGTTTGATCAACTTTTCTGCTGGTAGATCTTTTGTACTATTATATACACTGCTCATTGCTTCATAGTAAATGGACGCTTAGGAGGGCCAACAGTCACTGCCTTGATCTGTTCTTAGGCAAAGTATAGTCGATAGGTCCCAACACTGGAATAAAAAGAATTGATTCACATAATTCTGGTTCCCTACAACCATTTCGGATGTGCTGTTTTGACCCAGTTTGGTACTGAATAAATGACCTCTTGCTATGTTTTCAGAGCAGGCACAAATTATCCGATTAGCTACCTAAGAATTTCCACTTACAATCAGCTTGATATTCGAACTAGTTTCTGAAGCAAAAATTGTAACCTTTTCTTGCATCGGAATGACAGAGCATCTTTTTCCTGTGAACACAAAAATCTGACATTTTCCTTGCTGCGTAGCAAAAACCTGGTTAGCTACAGGCCATGACATTTGGTAATCGTGAAACGTGGACGTCACGGGTGCTGCGACAGTGCGCGACATGGCCAGCCCGGCCACCGAAAGAGGCGCACCAAAGGGAGCTGCACCTGGTCGTGCGTCCTGACGGAGATGTCCGGTCGGCTGATGATCCATCTCTCGCTATCTGATCCACCTTCCCCATCTTAGGCTGGTGCCAACGCGGGCGGTAGCGGGGGCGGTACCGCCCGGCGGGAGGCGAGAGGCGGGCGATAGGCGGGCGATAGCGGAGCGGCGGGCGCCGGCCCCGTCGCCCGGCGGTAGCGGGCGATACCGCCCGGCCGACGCCCGCGCTAGCGGGGCGAGAGGGGGCGAGAGGCGGGCGAGAGGGGGCGAGAGGAGGGCGGTGCGTTGGCTGGGCGGTAGCGGGCGAGAGGCGGGGCGATAGGCGGGCGATAGCGGGGCGGGAGGCGGGGCGATAGGCGGGCGATAGTGTAACGGCTAGCTGACGTGGCGCGATCTGATTCGTCCACGTCAGCTAGCCGTTGCTGAGAGGAGAGAGAAAAGCTGATGTGGAGGAGAGAGAAGTGAGAGCTGGCACTATAGCCCGTGCACTGGCACCGTGGGGGTGAGAGTGGGGTGAGAGTGAGGGTAAAAGCTGACGTGGCGAGGCTATAGTGGGGTGAGAGTGGGTGATGCACTGGTACCAGCCTTAGCTCGATGGCGAGGGCGTCAGTAGTGCTGCTAATAGGGGCTGGGCCTGTTCCATCAGCCTCGGATAAGCCTGTCATTTGGGGGCATCGTTTGGCCCCCCCTCTCTGATTGCGCCGCTTAATGTGTGGTTCTGAACTGAAGTGCAAGCTAAAGGAGGAACATCTCTTGGTGACATCGACGGTGAGGTACGTACCGTCACGGGGGGTTCTGGATTCACGGAGAGTCCATTGTACTAGCTTAGCCCATCCTGTCGTGTTCGATTCTGAATGTCGGTTTCTCTAGGGAACAGGAAAATGGCAAACTGTGCTTAGCTAGGTACAACAACTGACGGGATCAATGTGTCCAATCCGTAGTCCCTCCCTAGCTTATAGCTAGATAGCGAGGGCGTCAGTGCTGATAATCGAGGCTGAGCCAGTTCCATCAGTCTCGGATAAGCCTGTCATTTTGGGCATCATTTGATGCGAGGCTCTGAAAGGAAGTGGCCGTTGTGCAAGCTGAAGGAGCAACATGGCTGCAGAGATCCACCGTGAAGTACCATGCCAGTTCCACCGAAGAGAAGAGGAAAACTGCTAGTTGCCCAGCTAGACCGCATACGGTTCCACCCAAGGATGAAATGCTGCAAAATCTAATTCGTACGCAGATTTTATCTGCCTGCACTAGGAGGTTTCTAACTGGAAGCAGTGCTGTCCTTTTGCAGTCTAGCATGGCTTTCCGCAACTGTTCTAATAGTTTGCATATACGAGGAGCCGGATTCTTTTTTTTTTACGAATAGACCACATCCGTCCCAAAGACGAAGAAGAAGGAAGAACTGCCGATAAAGCTACTTGACGATCTGAAGATCCCCACAGCCAGACGAAATTCTCGAAGACCACACCACTCCTACAAGCTTCTCAACGTTGCCGCCGAGATGAGGTTGAAGCCGGGGAGACGAGACCTTATTGCACGAGACGTCACCACCACCACCTAAACGCGGTCTCTATAAACTTTGACCCTAAAAACAAAGAACAAAGCCCCTAAAACAGGGGGAGGAGCCCTCCCACCGACGAGGACCGAGATCCACCGTGCTTCCATGGCTTATAATTCACAGAGACGGGCGATCTGCGGCGGCGCCGGCGGGAGACAGATTGGATCTCGGCAGACGCCTCTCAGGGGCGTAACGCTTCGTTATTACACGAGGAGCCGGATTCTGACTTACAAGTATCCCCGAGCAAGAATATGGCATGCTTGTTGATCCAGTTAACTGAATATGCACATCGGGGCGCTTCAATTTTTATGCACCCATTTATTCACTCGTGACCAATTCGTTAACGAACATATAACGGATTGTTATAGTGACGAAATAGGCTTTCGCCCCGCTTTATAAATAAAGCCACAACGGCCGAACCGATACAAGGTGGAGAGGAGAACCTCTTACAAAGCAGATCAAAGATAAAGAAAAGAAAACACGGAAAAACCAAAACTTGCCACCGAAGACATTGAAACGATACCGAGTGGAATCGGGGCTCCACAACGGCGCCCCCAAGAGGGTAACGACGTACACCGCCGCCGCCGCCGCCGAGACCGTGAGGTCAAGGGTTTTCACCCGGAGCCATAGCACGGGGAGGATGACCACAACGACGCCCCCAAGAGGGTTACGACACCCGCAGGCATCGCCGCCGTTGGCGCAGAGGCGCTGAGCTTTCGCCCGGAAAAATCCTCGCACCGCTCCCGAGAACTCAGCCGCCAGATGTCTCCGAGTTAGGCCTCCGCACCACGATCTGGATGCCGCCAAGGCCAAAGCGCTGCCAACATCAGGATCTCCCATCGTCCGCTCCACGCCATCCACATGACCGAAGAGAGAAGCCACCACCACCGCCACGTCGCTCGCCGTAAAGCCGTCCGCGCAGTCCACCTTCCGGGGCCGCCGCCCCGGCGTCCACGCACTTGAGCCCATGGCCCGACCAACATCACACCACAAGGCTAGCGGATCGAACAAAGTAGGGCAGCACTAGAGCCAGCAGCTATCAAGCGGCACGACAGCCTAGGGGAGGGGATCTGCCCTCCACCACCCGAGGTGATCGCCGTCCGGACGCAGTAGTAGGGCTGAATAGGTCCTGATTAAGGCCGAGCCACCTGCCAGGCCCCGATCCGGTCCTAAAAGCCCTGCCATCGCGATGCTGCACCCAGGCCACCACCGCCGTCCACCTGCAGCTCTATGCCACACCGTCCCTTGCCACCACCGACCGAACCCGCCATGTTTTGCCGCCTGCAGCCGAGAGCGGCGTCGCCGCCACCTCACTCCTCGTGGGCTAGTCCTTGGCCGAAACCGCAAACCGCCGCAGAGGAGCACCCCAGCCACAACGCCCGAGGACAGGCCGACGTCGTCGCCAACGCCATCCCATCGCCGGTCAAGCCCGTCTGTTGCGGCATCCAAAATCTCGCCTCTGCACGACCATAGAACGCAACCACGACGACCCTCCTGGACCGAGGAGGCGAGGAGCACAAATGGAGACGAGCTACTGCAGACCAACCAGCAGAGAGGACACCGGCGCTAGCCCCACCGAAGCCCACCTGGCCAAGGTCGGGGCCCGCCTGGCCCAGATCGCGGCCCGCCTGGCCCGACCCGGGCCGCGCCGCCGGACGTCACCCTCTGCCGCCACCGAGCTCGCCCCCGCTGCTCCTGCCCACCTCGGCCAGATGCCGCCGCCGCCGCCACGCCCTGCCGTCGCCGTCGGACCGAGCCCAAGGAGCCACCGGGGAGCACCGCTGCCGGCCGAGGTTGCCCCGCGCAACCGCCCCGAGCAAGCGGGTAGGAGAGAGCCCGCCGCCGCCGGCACCGCGCGGGCTTTGCCCGGCGGCGCTCGCCGGCGGCGGCGGGGAGGGGAGGGGAGGGAGGTAGGGGGAGGCGGCGGCTAGGGTTCGGGCCCCTGCGTCGCCCGCGGGGAGCGAGCGCAGGAGCGGGGGATTTTTCTCCAACCTCCTGTTTTCGTAATCAACGGATTGTTATAGATGCAGGTGTCATGAGGCAATACCTGCCGAATTACTATCATTGCATGCATGTGGAACTATAAAGATAGTGACATGTTGTTGCTTTGATGTTCAGATAAGTGTTTTCTAGTCGGATTTCGCAAGTTTAGACGTGAATAGTACGACCATAAATACTACTGTACTAGTAGTTTGCATCAAACGTATCATTACCTATAGTGTCAATTAAAACCCCAACACTAGTTTCAATCATCATATCACGGGAGCAGCAGAATCACAAAAGCACATGTTCGCGCACGGGTTTTACATATATAAAAACCTCATGTGCAGCATCGATCGTGGCAACAAACTGCCACAAACTGGTTGTTTATTAATTAATATAAACAAGCTATAGCTAGGCCACTTTCTGCTGGGAACTCTGTTCACGGGACTGGGCTCACATCATCCTCTCCCAGTCGCAGCAGCTTCAGCTAGCAAACCCCCCAGGGCTTAGCTGGCTCCTGCTGCTGCGTGCCAGCTGATTCATGTGTCTGCCTGTCATAGGCAAGCTCGTGATCACTGGTCAAGCTCCTAGCTAGCTAGCTAGCTCGCTCGCGGAAACCGATGTCACTACAGCATTTTCCGACCTCGTAATCTTTCACCGGTCAGGGCGGAGATCGTGGCGCTGTCGGACCGGAGGCTGACTCAATGTCCGTACGTAGCCATATTTTAAGGCTTTGTGGGGTCTTGGATCGGTTTCAATTATTTAGTGGAAAAAGGAGTTTTCAATGCTCCTCAGATGCATAATACCTGTCACAACTTTGATTAATTAAATTTGATACAGGACATGTTTTGGTACATAGGTTTGTTTATTTTAGAAAAAAAAGCTGCGTCAAGTAATATAGATAAGAGAGAGTACTCCCTCCGACCCATATTACTCTTCACTAATACCGATATATCTATCACTAAAATATGTCTAGATACATCTATATTAGCGAAGAGTATTATGAATCGGATGAATTAGTTTATTTTACAGTTTTGCTATTTCTCGTTGAGCGAGAACTATGTTAGAGCTCAATTTACTCTGAAACCGTCACAAGTGACATGTGAGTTGTACATGGGTTTCAAGTGAGATTTTTCCAAATATATATAAGTTGCACAAGAGTTGCAGTTGAGTTTTCCAGTTACGCATGGGTTGCAAGTGAATTACAATTCAGATTAGTTATACAATGGGTTACCCTTGAGTTGCAACTCAGATATTTCCATTCGTACATGGATCCAACCTATATATGGTGACATCATTTGAGTGAGAATTATGCCAATTCTCATTCAATTGAGCCATAGCCGCTCCCTTTATTTTATCGTCTTTCAGTCTTTGAAAATGGGAAAGCTCCCCTAAAAAGAAATTCTAAGACTTGCATCGAGAAGGGCACATGGCAACACACTTAATTTGCACCGGAAGCCGTACGTGCATGTTTACCAAAAGTACACATGCATACGTGGCCCTATATACTGGACTGGAGTAGGCATCACCTTTCACGTTCCAACTGCTGTCACGTGAAATTCTCTAGTTAACTTGGAATAATATATGGGCAGTACAGAGCGTTTTCTCGGGGGATAAAACTCCAAAATCCTCCGGAGTCAGAGGCTGACACGTGTCTACCTAGGTCCTTCTCAAATTCCGCTTTTGCTTCCATAATATATCAATGCAGTAAAAATCATTTTGTTTGTAGCAAAATCTATTTCCACCAAAATTCTACTTTTGCTTCCATAATGTACCAATATAGTAAAAAAAATGTTTCATTTGAAGCAAAACCAACCACGATTATAGCAAAAAAAAAGGTTCACCCATAAAACATACAAAACTTGCCGAAGACCTCACCGGAGATATCATGGCAAGAAAATTGCGCTATTGTAGCAAAACTAGCCCCGCCAGAAACCTCGCCGAAGCAAAAAAAAAAAAGTGCGCTCATAGCAAAATGAACTTTGCCTTAGACATAGACGGAGACATTGTAGCAACAATTTTCTGCTATTGTAACAAAACAACCGATATGTAGTAGCAAAATGTCTGTACTAATATAGCAAATCCTATGATGCAAATGTAGCAAAAATAATTTCTTCCTATGATGCAAATGTAGAAAAAATAATACAGGTGTATAGCAAAAACAAGTGCATTTGTAGCAAAAATATTTGTTCCTATGATGAAAATCCACATAGCATTAGGTGCAAGGACATAAAAAAAGGTTGTAGAAATTATTTCTTCCCAATAATGCAAATTTACAGAACATATGTAGCAGGCTGGAGCTCGGTACGACGACGGCTTTGACTAGCCTCGCACAATCGCCAGATCCCCTCTGCTCAGTACAACGGGAGGAGCCTGTCCCAGGGAACGGCGACGGAGAGCAACACAGAGGGCTTAGAGTGTGTGGAGCATGCACGGAGGAGCTCGGGCGATCATGTCGGGGGGAGCATGCGCGGAGGAGCTCCGGCGAGTGGGGGCGCGCGAAGCATTGCTCGACACATGGGGGTGGAGGACGGGCGACGCGCCAGGAGGAGCACGAGCGGTGTGCCGGGGAAGGAGTTGGGGCGACGCCGAGGAAAGAGCTAGGCGGCACGCATCGGGGAGGAGCTGCGGCGGTGCACTGGAGTCCGGAGGGAGCAGGGGCGGCGCGCTAAGGAAGGATATGGGGTGGCACCCCTGGGAAGGAGCACGAGTGGCGGTCGGGGAAGGAGCGGCGTGCCGAGGAAAGAGCTGGGTGGCGCATTGGAAGGAGCAGGGCGGCGCACTCGCGCGAGTTTGGTCTGCGGGGACCGGGAGGAGAGATGAATGGAGGAGGACAGGATTGGGAAGATAAGATGGCGGAGGCCCGCAGGACGCATGTCGCCCATAGGAGCCGGGGGACGCGATCCTACGATCCCGCGGATGTACAAGAGTGTTTTTCATAACATATTCTTTTAAGAGGAAGATTTTTTTTGACAATCAATACCACATATATTTATATAAGTAAACAATATATGGTAGAGATACATGAGCTGACTCCAACAATTACAAAATAAAGTCTAAAAAAGACAAGCAAATCTTTGATATCTTCAAACTATTTTCTTCTTCCACGACACTATCTTGTATTTTCTAAAGGCAGTCAAAGACAATTAAACCACATACCTGAAAATACCATCGAAGGTTCTCCCATAATTTTAGTTTGAGCCGCAATACCAAGGCCACTTGCACGCGCGTAGCCATTAAAGTAATCAATCATCATCAGCAAGAGCACCCACACCAGTATGCCAGGGGAAAATAACCGAACATCCTTGTCGACGTCGCTGGCGAGCCGAGAGTACGAATCACCATTATCGAAGAGGTAGCAGCCGAGACAAATATTGCGAGGACAATACTTCTCGTGACGACCATGAGAAAAAGGCCAAGATTGATCTAGTGAAGCAAGATCTGAAGGACCATACCTATAAAAACTTAATCTTCCACCACCACCATTGACATCGAGAAGGGGATCTCGTTGTTGAAGGAAGGCGCAAATATCTCTTATTGTAGACAATGCTATCTTCATTGACTCGAAGACCACAAGAAGACAACCAAAATCCTAATTTAATCTATCAAAAAATTACTTTTAGTAAAAACTCAACTCATAGATCAGATTTCCCACTCATCCTGACACTGAC
The DNA here is from genome assembly GCA_007115705.1 of Dactylis glomerata. Lineage (NCBI taxonomy): Eukaryota > Viridiplantae > Streptophyta > Magnoliopsida > Poales > Poaceae > Dactylis > Dactylis glomerata. The sequence continues at coordinate 444,038 of QXEO01001225.1, forward strand.
AAGGCAGACCGGAGGAGGGGGGGGGGGGGGGGAATCGATCTATGATGGAGACGAAAATGGAGGCGACGGCGGCTGTGTTCGAAGCAGGAGCGATACGATGGGCTTTTGCGAGGAGGATTAGAATATTATTTGAATGTACTTTTTCTTAGAATACTTAGGCGGAACCTTTAAACAAAAAATCAAGGGACAAAGGCCGCCGGAAACTGTGACCCTGGCGCCGTGTACGTGTGGGCCGGGATGGGGTACGTACCACACATGCATGTTGTTACCATAAGGATATGACGTCCTAGTTTCTGACATAAGACGACCCACTGTCCATTTGACCAGCCAAATTTAGGAACTTATTCTTACTTTTCCGATCCGAGGATTTATTACCACAGGAGATTCTCGCACCATCATAAAATGCTAATTTTATGGCTAGTAAAGTGTTTTACTTTTTTCCGGCAAAGGGTGTTTTTTATTGGACTCAAATAGTTTATGCCGATCTAATATGATCTACGAGCACACATCCGGCCTCTGCACAGTAGGGGTACACATATTTTCATAGAGAGAGGAGTAGAAAGAATAAGGAAGAAAGATATCTTATTAGGCAACCATAATCGACAATGGAAAAAGCCTATGGCGGAGGTGGACTATCCTGCGCCATCTGCTCCAACCGTGGGCACACCTCCGTAAACAGGGTGCGGTGTTCCATTTTCTAAAGAATAGACCATGTTCAAAATAGTGAGCACACTGGAAATAACCTACATAAGAAAAGAATCTTTAGCATTACAAACCGTCTCATTTCTATATAGCCATAGCAACCATAATAAGGCAACGCGGCTCCACCCTTATGAGGATCTTGTCCCTTCGATCTATATCCTGCAACCAGCTACCAAAATTTTGGCAACATCGTGTGATGGACATAGGTTCGAAGCTATTTGGATGACTGACCATATGGAGTGTGCAAAATTGTATTTCAAGAATACATATTTTATATTCTCATCATGATGTCATAAGGAACACTTTGTACCCCCTCTGTACCAAATTAGATGTCTCAACTTTGTCGAGATACACATGTCTAGACATGTTTATCTAGACATGTTTTTAGTGTGTAGATACATGTGTATCTAGAAAAGTTGATACATCTAATTTAGGATAGAGGAAGTACTTCCTTGTAGTTGCGCTTTAAAATATTGTTTTTGGTTAGGATAACACCTCGACCAAGATACCAAGTAAAGACTTTGATTTTAAGTGTCACCTTCATTGCTTGTACATTAATTACTCTAGTTGCTTGTACATTTTAAGAGGTGCAAGTTGATTGCGAGAAGTTTGACATCACAATTAACTATTTATCCCTGTGTTAAGCATAGTGACACCACATAAATATTGTTAGCAAGTGACCACAATCTTCAGTCCAGTGCACAAGCAAGGAAAAACACACAAGATTTTCTTTACTTAGGCACAAATGAAAAAGAAAGAACATGCATTTTATATACTACTACCCGCAGAAGCCATAGTTTTAGCATTTAAAAAAGGGCAGCCTGTTGCATGAAGCTCCCGCCTTGCGCGGAGTCCGGGGAAGGATCAGACCAATTGGGTTGGCCATAGTTTTAGCATTTAAAACCCTAAAGTTTTTTTCCACTTTCCTCGAGCCCCCTCGTATATATGCCTACCTGACGAACATCACCACTAGCACAGATATACATCACACACTAATTAATTACCATTACCATCAACACCATTTCGTAACATTGCCAATTTAGAAACAATAATATGTTACATTCTCTTAATTGCTAGATATATGCATGTAGTCATAGAATCTAACGGTTGACCATTTGTGTTCTAAAAGAAGCTAATGGTAAAAAATTGTAAAATACTTTACACCATTAGCATAACACTAGTTATCAGATAGTTTAACCACACCTTAACAATATTTGTCGGAATGGATGATACTTAGAACAAAATATAGTCACAATATTTGAAGTTTTGAACCCATCTATCGAAGTTATTTTGTTCATGCGTGGCACCACCAATATTATGAACCTAGCTCCGCTACTGAAAGAAATAGTAGAGCTCACTCTACAATTTCGTGGAAGAATCACCTGTTTGTGATGGGATGAACAGGATGCATGCTAAGGGGTAGATCAATGTTTTAATTTCGTCGTAAAACTTTGGTCAAGCTGCACATGGTACGGCCCAACTATTGTGGCCGGCAGCCTCTTGGTGCCAATAATGAAGTTTGTCTTGCATGCCCAAGTAGCTATTAGCTAGCTCCCAAGAGACGAGCTATTCACTGATTGCATCATGTTTCGTGTCTTTTGTGCAATAACACTTAGCTGGTCCTTCCAAGATTCCCACTGTACTATATATAAGCTCTAGTGAATAGATGCCCACAAAGCTAACCCGGACGTTTGGCTCCTGGGAGCCACGCCCACCCATACATCCACCGTTAAACACTGCTTTGCGATGGACCCAATGAAAATAGCAAAATTGCAGAGAAATTGGCAGAGAACGTAATATATATGATATACTCTGCAGCATACCTGACCATACCTGACCGTGTATCTGCATGCGTTCAGTGATGAGTTAAAGCGGATAGAGGAAAGCGTGTGAGAAGGCTAAAAACAGTTCAGTACAGAATCTATCTCCGTAGCTCCGCGAGCCCCGGCCCAAACCTGGAGAGACCGCACGTTCCACGGGATTTTGAGCTCGACAAGGACGTGAGGAGACGCCCACACCGCGATGAGCTGAGCAGGTTTTACGACGCCAAGATGAGCGAAGTGGTGTCCTCCTTGATTTAGGCACACAAGCGCGCCTGTGGCCAGTGCCACTACTACAGGCCTTCTTCCTGGACACCAAGGACCACAGCTTGACATGGAACTTCAGCTCCGCCTAGGACCACCGCCGAGCTGAATGCATGCCAAGCAAACCCGTGAAGAACAGTCGAACAGAACACGAACACCCACAGCTGCAAGAAGATGAACAGTGTGGCAAGACAGCTGCCTCTCATCTGAGCGAGCATTAAATGCTGCCCTACCGAATTCATCGTGTGCATCTCTAAAATGTCAGGACAAACATTTATGCGTTGAGGACGTAAGTGTGATCATAAATTCTGCCAGATAGTTAGTTTATTTTATACTACTACTGGTGATCAGCGGTGAGGCAACATTAGGCTTAAGAGGAATATCTCTACCAGCATGTCCTGATGATAATAATAAGACAACATAAGTTGTGGAATAAAGCAAAGACCAACTTAAAAATGACTTCACAAATATTAGGAGCAGTATTAGTAGTTGATGTGTAATTTAGGAGCGATAAAAGATGAGCGCAAGAACAAATAAAATTGTGATTAGGACCACCAGTAGCGCTAACAATAGTGACCAATAGATGGTGATTAGTACCAAGAGATTAGGAACAGTTTTAGGAATTGTTGTGGCATTAGGAGCGTTAAAAGAGGAGCATAACAAATAATTAGGACCACTAGTACATCACACCAGTTTATCTCTGCTAGCATACAGAACTGATGCTTGAGTATGGTAAGAACCAATACTGATTAGCATCTTGAAACTTGAAACTAGCTGCAGAGTTCTTTATGTCGCTTGGCATCTACTCTCTGCCAAACCCGAACAACCTGCTGCCGGGAATAAATAACGTGGGCCATTTGTGGTACGGAGGTCAGGGTGAAATACGCGGCCGGAGAAAACCTGCTAGAGATTAATACATCAAATAATGCAGTGATACGAGACAGATGTCGACAGGAGACGTCAGTGGGTGTGGCACCCAGGAGCTCCAATGCAATTCTCCCCACAAAGCCTAGATTTTTGTGGTACTACTCCCATATGATCTGGTGTACAAATATGCACATATATTTCCTTGTCAAACTGCATGGAATTACACTCAAGTCTAAGCGCAAAAATAACTGAAATGAATCTGGTTTGAGTTTTCAAACGACTTAGGTAATTTTGTCTATTATATGCATGCACATGTACATTAATTCTCTGGTATTTGTTTGTAGTGCACTGGGTAGGGGATCTAGGCCCACAAGAGCACCTGATCAAAAACACCATAAGGAGGGCTTTTCTAGCCATCTGCATGCATGAGAGATGAGCAGCCTGTTTTTTTTGGCTATGAATGATATCATCACATCTTAGTTGCAACTCATGTTGTAACTTACTATTAGCACGAATCATGAAGCAATCCAACGCTTTGGATGTATGATTCCTAGTTACAACATCACTTACAACTGAAAAAACTCAGTTGCAACTCAACTTGCAACTCAATTGCACGAATCACGATGCAAATCTAATGATCTAGAATTCTACTGAGCCCTAAGCTATTTCTCAGTCTACTGAGAAATAGCAAAATCGAAATTTCAATACCTAGGAATAGGAGAAACACATGAATGAGACATCATGTACTGCAAATTCCTACGGGATTTGAAAACATATGAATTGTATAAGACATGCCTTTAGATGGTGTACAGGAAAAAAAAAGCACATGAACTTTACATGATTGAGAAGAGAGAGTAGAGAAATATTGTTCGTAAATCATTGGGCTTCTCAAAGGAAAAATAAAATGAGGTTGGAGCTCATGTTGAGGTAGGAATCTGGGGAATATGATCGATTTTATACGAGTTTGATGACTTCAACCTATGATCTAAAGAGCTTTCATAGGAATTCTGTAGATTGAAATCATCATATCCAAATTTATATGAAATTCCTTTCAATCCGTCGTGCTAGCTGCGGGGGTATCAGCTACACCGTGCAGAACTTGCTCATGTCAAGCACAAGCTTTCCTGGCTTGACTGTTATGGATGTACGTAGTTTTTGTTTACCAGTTTAACATGCAGTATATCTGGGACAAGAACGGGTGGCCACTGACGACAGGTGCATATATAGATCTGGTGTGATTATGACTCCGTCCCTTTTACTCCCTCTGTCCTTTTTTACCCTGCATTCTAGGTTTAATCAAACTTAAATTAGATAAAGTTTGATCAAACATATTATTAAAAATATAAAGTCTTATAATATTAAATACATATAATATAAAAGTATTTTTATGATGATTCTAATGATATCTATTTTATATTGTAAATGTTTATATTTTTTTCTTATACACGTAGTTAAAGTTAACAAAGTTTGATTTTAACTAAATCTTGAATGCAGGATAATTTAGAATGGAGGGAGTATAAAAAACAAACCATCAATGATGAGCATAGGATTGCAGTGTCCTGCCTATACATAAATTATACTTCCTCCATGGTAATTACACATTTTAAGAAAAACTTTGACTATTAATTTTGGTTAAGAAAATATGAGATATAGACATAAAAATTATACCATGGGATTCATATTGAACTTTTCAATGATATAATTTTTTTGTAGCATATACCTTGTACTCTGTTAACAAAATTAATGGTTAATTTTTTAAAATGCGTAATTGCTCAGTAATCCAGTATGGAGGGAGTACTTTAAAATTAATAGCAGCCCATTGTATTAAGCGGCAGCATTTTTGGGTAGTTAAGACAATTATAGTATACCGCAGCTATAACTGCCTAATTCACTTAATATTTTTTCATAAACAGGAGAACTTTTAGTCATTTCTTGCCAAAAAAGAAAATATTATGACATAAACATGATTCAAGCTACAACTCATTTAACTATTTAGCGCAAACACGTAGTTAAACAGAAAGCAAGAAATAAAAAGAAAAAGTTCAGAATACAAAAATGTTAGCGGCTAATTTAGTACGGCCTCTAACCCATATTACTTATCGCTGATTTAGTACTACTTTGTACTAAATCGCGACAAGTAATATGGGTTAGAGGGAGTACTAAATTGTGCTGTAGCCGACTATTAATGTTTTTTCTCATTTAACGTATAAATGGCTTAGCCCTATCGGGAGGGGGATCTGCTTCGGTACACCCCCCCCTCCTCAAACTTAAACACATTAACGGTTCAGATCTTTTCATACCCCTTCATAATTAAGGGCTTGATGGTCATTAAAAAATAATTAAGAGTTTTATATGTACCTATTAAAAAACGTATGGCCTATTTAGATATGTATTCATCGTACAATTAGTATTGCCGTATTCATACATTCCCCCTGTGGGAATGCACTTGCTGGTTCAGAGTTGCATCTTCGGAGACTCCCCGGTGTTCCAGTTCCCCGGCATGGGCGTGTAGATTGCCGCCGACGATGACAATAACATGGACGAGGCCCTCTGCCCCGTGGACAGGATCAACCGAGGCCATCGTCTATACTCTGTAAGCTCGTGCATCACCATGGCATCAAGCTCCACGCCCTCATCAACGCAGACTCCAGCCGCACACCACCAACCAAGCAGTCGACCATCTCCAGCCTTGTTTCGCGAGCCCGCATGGACGGCCAGCTAGCTGCGCATCCGTCCTAAGCTAGCAACGCACGCAATATAGCTATCTATCCAGCTGCTTTAATTTCTTAGCAGTGATCAGTCCTAAACCTAATCTCGTACGGCGGCTCCACCGCGCTCGCCTCCTCAGCTCGGCCGCTCGTCGGCTCCACTTCTGGCGGAGACGGTGATGACGGGGTTGTGGTTGTACGTACGAGGTTGCGGGCGGCTGCGTATGCGGGGCCTGGATACGATCGTCATATAAGGGGATATACGGGATTAGATCTGGATCTCGGTATCCTTGTCTAATTAATTGGGTAATTAAAATTAATTAGACATAATTGCCCTTTTGAGTTTGGAGGAGGGGGGGGGGAGGGGGGTGTACCGAAGCACAGGCCAAAACACCCCATACGGTGTGATGAAGGCCGTTTTTTCCTCGTCCTCTTTCCTCAGCTTGATCTGGTTATAGCCAGAATATGCATCCAAAAAGGAAAGCCTTGCGCAGCCCGCTGTTGAATCGATTATTTGATCGATGCGGGGTAAGGGGAAAGGATCCTTTGGACAGTGCTTATTGAGAGATGTGTAGTCGACACATACTCTTTGTACGTCTGTGTTCTTCTTGGGTACTATTACTGGGTTCGACACCCAACTCGAAGTTTTGATTTCTCTGATAAATCTAGCACTTTCTAATCTGTGCAATTCTGACGCTATTGCCTTCCTCTTGGGTTCATCGAATCGTCGCAGTGGTTGCTTGACTGGTTTCGCCTTGGGATCTACATTTAGTGCGTGCTCGACGAGTTCCCTGGGAACCCCTGGCATGTCCGATGGACACCAGGCGAAGATTTCCCAGCGCTCACGGAGGAACTCGACGAGCGCGCCTTCCTATGCGGGATCCAAGTTGACCGCAATTGATGTCGTCTTGTTTGGGTCCGTAGGGTGGACCTGTATTTTCTTTGAATCCTGCGTTGTGTCGAAAGCCTTATCTGGCAGGGATCGTCCAACGTCGGGTAGCACATTATGATCTGTTTCTCCTTTTAACCTCTCGTATTCTGCTGTCATGCCGAAGGTTTGCGCCATCTTGTTGAATTCTCTGTCGCATGTGTTGGCTACTTCAAAGCTCCCTTGTACTGTGATTGTTCCTTTGGGCCCTGGAATTTTTAACGTGAGATACGCGTAGTGCGGTACTGCCATGAATTTTGCAAATGCTGGGCGCCCCAGGATTGCATGATATTGTGACGGCCAATCCATAACTTCGAATTCCAGTTTCTCTCTTCTATAGTTTTCGCTGCTACCAAAGCAGACGTCGAGTTCTATTCTTCCCAAAGGGTAGTTTGCTGCTCCTGGTACTATCCCGTGGAAAGAGCAATCTGTTGGCTTCAGACTCGTCGGTGATATGCACATAGCCTTTAGTGTTCTAGCGTATATTAAGTTTATGCCGCTCCCTGCATCCATGAACACTCTTCCGATGTCGTATCCTCCTATTTGCGCTTTTAGAACCATAGGCGAGTGGCCCGGCCTAGGAACTTTCCGTGGGTGATCCGCTCTACTGAACTTGACTGGTTGCTCTGACCACCGTAGATACTCTGTGGTAGCTGGTGGTGATGATATTGCTAGGTTCACTTGCCTGGATATGCTCTTTCGCTCTTTTTTCGACTTGGGCACTGGTTGAATCATGGCTGATATGTATACTTGCGACTCTAGGTGCTTTGATAATCTTTGAGTTTGATATCCTTGACTTCTACGTTTTTCTTCTTGCCTTCCTTCTTGGCTCGAGCCCATGGCACCTTGCAACCTTAGGAATGTTCTACAATCCTTCATCTGGTGATTTGAGACCCTTTTCCCGTCGAGGTATGCGTAGTGGATTCGACAAGGTCCGTATAGCATACCCTCAGCCGAAGGACCAGAGTATCTTGATTTTTCTGTCCCTTTTGCCTGAAACCTCCTACTTTCGTACCCTTCCTCTTCGTCTAGTACATAACCTGCGGCTACCTGATTTCGCCTTCCTTGGTTACCCCCGCTGCGGTATCGTCTCCTCTGTCGACTTGTTCTGTCGACTTCTGGCGAACGTCCTCTTTTATTGTTATACGCATCCTCTCCATCAGCAAATTTGTTGGCTTGTTCCATTAGCTCAGCTACTGTCGTAGGTCTTGTTCTTCCTATTTCTTCCACAAGATCTGAGCGACGAAGTCCTTCCGAAAAAGCGTCTATTGCTCGTTCGTCGGAGACGTCCTCTGCTGAGTTTTTAATTATACTCCAGCGTTGTATATAAGAACGTAGCGTTTCGCCTTTCCTTTGCACACATGCTTTAACTTCTTCCAGTGATGCTGGGCGTTTGTAGGTGGAACGAAAATTTCTTGTGAATCGACTTTCGAGTTCTCCCCAGCTTCCAATAGATTCGTCGGGTAGCGTGTTCAACCAAGACCGGGCGGCGCCGGTGAGGTGCAGCTGCAAACTTTGCATTGCAGTTGCCTTTGTTCCCCCTAATATCTGTACTGCTTGTAGATAATCTGATAGCCATAAGGTGGGTTCCTGCGACCCGTCGTACTTATTCTGGTCGTACGGTAGTTTGAATCCTTTGGGTACCCGCGTTCTGCGAACTCTTCGAGTAAAGCATAACGCACCCATATCTTTATCATCGTCTTCGTAATTTTCTTCCCTCCAAGCATGCCGTGATTTATCTACTCGAGCTTGTGCTATTATACTTCTTGCATCCTCCTTCCTTTTCTGTCGCTTTTTCTCTTCTGATGATTCAATATAGTCATCGTTTGAGTACTTGTACCTGAACTTCTCCTTGCCACTTCCCTTGCAGCTTGTCGACTTCACCTCTGGGGCTTGCTCCCTGATTTTACCTTCTACTATTCCGAGGCTTCGTATCGCGGTTCGGTGCATATCTTCTCGCGGGTCCCCATGCTCTGGTCTTGTGGCTAGTAAATACGCTTGTGCTGCTGCTAATGCCGCCTCTGGCGTTTTTTGTGTCAGGTTATCTTCCTCCTCTTCTAACTGTGGGGTGGGGCTCCTCGAGTACCCCTCTTCTCTGTCGCGTGCTGTTACCCCCCTTCTGTGTTTTGGATCTCCACGCCTCTCTCTGCTATATTCTGAGTCTTCTCTATAGTCTTCCCAGTATTCTTCCCTTGATATGCTGTTGTTGTCTTGAAACATCCTGTCTCTTTCCTCCCTTAGTTTCTTCTTGTGTTGGTATAGTGCATACTGATATCCCATTAGAACTTCTCTTCGCGGTCCCTCGGGTACTTCTGTACCATGATTAATGGCTGATGTAATCATCCTCCATTCACCAGCCGAGACATGGACTTTCTCTTTTTCCTTTTTGTTGTGATTTTTCACTTTGTCGACTTGTCTGTCGACCCTTTTACTCTCTTCGCTGTTGTTTCCTTCCTCTGCTTCAGTGATAATAACACATAACTGATGTACTTTGGAGACGCCGCTGCTTCCTACGGCGAAGTCCCTTGCGGTGTTGTGCATCTGACACGCTTTTTCTTCTGAGTCGAATTTTTCCTGACTTTCGTCGCTTTCTGCGATTAATGCTTTTTCTAAGCTGACCGGCGAGTTTATCTCGCTGGAAGAGCCTTCTGATGATTCCAATGCTTCCTTTGTTTCGGGCTTGCTTGCCGACGGATCTGGCTTTGTCGACTCCGAGAGGCGGGATGAACCCGATGGCCCGATGAGGATGCTCATACTTCCAATTGTCAGTTCTACTTCTTGACTTCGGTCGACTTTTGGACTGCTGTTGGCTAAAAGCGAAAAAGCCGTCGAATTCATGGTTCCAACGCCCAAAGTCCCCACGGTCGGCGCCAATTGACGAGGGTTAACTCGACAAATGTCCTAGATGAAGGACTTAGGATCGGGGAGATAGGGCGTCGGATGAACTCGAAGGTAAAGTTAGTCGAAATAGGTGTGTATCGAAAGTAAACTTGGGTATTCAACCTGGCTTGCTTTCAATCTGCCCTACACCGTCCCCTCCTGGCCCCTATATATAGGTGGCCAGGTCTCGAGGATCGGGTAGGGTTCGATACAGATTACAAATATCGACATACGGTATTAATTCGTATTCGACTATCATTACAATTGGGCCTAGCTTATCGGGCCTCAGGGGTACTCAACTAACGGGCTCTATTAACTATACCCTTGTCCTATAGCCGGTCTATTTAGAACTTTGCCATACCGTACAACACAATTTCCTGTTGGACCATCTCCGCTTTTTAGGATCGCGATTTCGCCGTGACCATCAGTCGACAGTCGTTAACGTTGATGCCTGACCATGTTCTTGCTGCTCTCTCTTCTTCTATATATCTCTGCACGCAACACGTGGATGGACCAAACGTTGGCCTTTGGTGTATGGACTCCGCAGCAAATCCCCCGGTGAGGCACTTTTTTCTATTTTTCTTGGAAAAGACTTCCTTCTCATTCGTTTTGCATACCAACAACAAATGGAGTTTTTCCTTTGAAAAGAAGGTTTAAATTCAGCCTCTGCATAACAATAAATGGAGGGATAAACCTTAGTTGCTTACATGTCTTAGCTTGCAAGCATGAACATGGATATAGAGGTAACCTTTTGAATATCTCTATACATATGAGGCATGCATCGCCAGCTTCAACTTTCACAACCCATTTCAGCGAGCTACATTAACAGAATAAATAAGGATGTCTCCTTTATATACTTCGAAATATATATGAATCAGACCAGATTAAGTTTGTGCAGAACCCTTCCACTTGGCATGCAAGTGTAGGTACACAATACGTGTTTGGTCTAAAGTGAAGCAATGGCTTCGTCTTCATGATATCAATCCTTTCACTTGGCATGCAAGACAGAACGTCAAGGAATGGTGGAGGAAAGCGATTCACAAGCAAGGACCGTCCAAAAAGGCCATGTCATTGCTTGTCATGTTAATTTCTTGGGAAATTTCGAAAGAAAGGAATGCACGAATCTTTCAGGACACATACACGACATCAAGCTACATTATCATCAAAATCAAAGAAGAGGTGGCTTTGTGGAGCCTTGCCGGGGCTAAGACCGTGAGTGATGTAATATCGCGAGAGTAGGCTTTTATTTTTGGCTTGATTTTGCTCAAGCGTGGTTTGTAAGACCTCTAAAAAACTTTTTCTTAATTAAGGAAAATGGTAAATATTTTTCCTTGTTTGTTAAAAAATTTCGTGCCAAACCGGAATGAGGACCCGCATAGATCTCGCCTTAAGGGCACCCCCTGCCACCCAACGACACCCCTCGAATGGACAAGCCCCAGTCCGAGTTTGGCCTTTCATATCTATATTTCGGCCTATTTTTGTAAGTAAGCTAGTTTTATAATATAACATCATAAATATTTTAATATACAATATTACAGATCGGGCCTTTTAAGTTCCTTCGTCGCACACGGAAGGCCTCCATCGTTTGTGCTGTGAAAAATTGCTTACGGGCCACAAAATCGACCGTGTGCCCGAGGACCAGGCGGGCTCTTACATGGACACAACGCAAATGGAGTAGGAAAATAAACCATCAGCAAATATATCACACAACTAGAGTCAACATATAATCGTCACTACTATTTCACACGCCAATTTCTTATATGCCGTTTGCATCCATTTCGTGGCGCTTCACATATTTTAACCGTTTCTTATATTCTAGTCCATCAGTGACACGGATGCAGCAATAATCGTGTGTATATTGTTTCCAAGGTTGCCTCCTTGTATTCCATTTAGCGTGTGTACTCTCGTCTCCCTCCGGCCTTTTACGTATACCCGCTAGCGACGATGCTGCTTCCTTAGTCAGTCGCCTAAAATCCGACGCCACTATGCTCACACTTATCAGCAAATTAATGTAACAATGTTCACATAGACTGATTAACATACTATTAAATCATAAGTTCGATTACAAGATGAGATCAGCATATAGTCCTTGCGTTCTCCTCATGATCTCTCCATCATTCCATTGCATCGAAATCGAGATACCAAAAAGAGCCTGCAATAGAGTCCATACCCAAGAGTAGGTTATACTATTTCGTCGAACAAGGCATGCACTTCAAGGTAACCGTCACTCTTTGCGCAACAAGCGTGGAGAGGTGGATCCGTTGAGTGCAGTAGGAGTTTCTTGACTGCGAACCAGAGAATTTCAAGTGTGTTATCCTGGACTACGAGTACACGGGCATAATGAAGAATGTAAAGCAGAGGAGCCTTCCGCTAGAGAAGAAGTAACACACTGCCAACCTGCAAATGTCTATGGCGTACGAGACTCTGTTCTTTCAGATTTGCCACGCGAATGCAGTTTCGGAGCTCCTAAGGGAATTCTTGAACAATAATGAGATCATGTTCTGGGGCGCGACAATTCAGCTCGACGTCCAGATGATGGAGTACTACGAAATCACCATTCCGGAGGTGAGTGACCTCCAGATGGAGGTCCCCAACCCAACACTCAACTATCCTCCATGTCTCTATGCTCTGACGAATGCATACATTGATACTGATCTTTCCAAGAACGATCCGGAGATAGCAGCCATCCAAAGAGATGGTTGTGCCAACGTACCGTTGAGATTTGAACGAGTTAAGTATGCCGCTCTGGAGGCTCGCCTAGGCTTCGATATTTCTAGGAAGTGCTTTTAGGGGACAATACCCATATAGATCGTCTGAAAGTGGTTCCCCTATAATAAGTTTGATATGATCATGACGTAATTAATGGGACATCTATATGTTACATATGAATTTATATATATGTAATTGAATGAAGTTATAATATCACTCATTAGCACAAAATGCTCACTGGTAGATCGCATTTCATATCTTTCACAAACGGTTAGGACAGAAATTCCATGTGCGATAAAGCCCATCACACATGGTTTATGGTACCCAAGCATACGTGATTAGAGATATCGCCACAATACCTCTCTGTGGTTTCTTGGCTATAATCGTCTGCATTTATTCATGGGCCATTATGGCCATTTGATGATACCCTACCTTTATATAAAGGGACCGACACCCCTTACGCCAGTACTCCCCATCACAACCGTCATCCTCACTTTTGTGCTTATCTGCTTCCAAAAGGCTAGAGCTAGTCATAGTAATGATGGAGAAGTTTGATCTACGTTCGCATGACCTATTCATCACGCGACCGCTAGGCGGCATGGGTGCATCTGGTCATTTGGACGCCCATGCCAACCCGCATGGGACAAGTCCAGCCTCGTGACATAGTGTGTGCACATGGGAAGTGTGAGTTGCACCAGCGTCGCGGCTGCTGGAAGCCAAAGGTTTGTTTATTTCTTCACATGCTAGGTCTCGTGGTTTTCCATGTCGATTTGCGATGCAGTTAACTCTTCCCTTGAATCTGTTACATTAACTTATACGCTAGGCCAAATCATAGTCTTATTTTATGTGTTTAGTACTCATTATAGTTGGTATAATATACTATTACATGCAGTTCTGATCTCTAGGAGTACTTCTATTACTGCAAATGTGGAGTTATTAGGCTATTTTATTTTGGTGATCAGATGGATGTGTTATATATTGTTGTCTTGTTATAGATATATGTCTAAAACTTGAACCGTGAAAAATGAGCATTTCCGTCCTTTTTAATGTTTTTTCATTCTATACTTGTATAATAGGGATCTTATTTTGATAGCACTACATAAGAAAAAAAAGGGAAGGTGTGCGCCATCGTATTCTTGTTATGCCACCATATTCTTACTTACCCCGACCTTCCCCAACATCAGTGAGGAATAAAACGCCGTGGCTATAAGAAAATAAGACGACACACATGGGTTCACGATCTTTCTTTGCCGTCTCCCATGACCCCCGCACTTGAAAGTAAGTGGCTAAGTATTTAAGTTTGCACATCGCATACTCTTTTCTATTTGAATTGCAATTCTCACATTCAAGAAAATATTGTACAATTATTGCAGATATTTTTAGTTGTTTCTGCAACTACTGGTTTACGTCACCGCTAGAATGGGTGGCTTCTATCCTTGGGATAAGCAGTATCACAAATCGAGTATGCTGATGTGTAGCTCATGTGGACAGATGGTGACTCAAGAATAAATGGAGAAATCTTTGGCTATCACTGTTCACTACTATAGTATTCTATCTCAAGTGTGGTACAAGATGGTGGTGCAAGGATAAGTGGAGGAATTTATCTTTTTATCCTCAAGGTACATCACCGTGACAGATATGGTGATATAACCAAGAATAGCTAAATTTTCTCTTCTATTCTTTAAATTTATCCTTGTCACATATGTATGTATTATACATGATGTACCAAATGTGCAATGAAAATATATTTGATGTTCTTACTATTTTTTGCTATGTTGATTAATGGGTTACTAGTATGCAAAATGCGTTTAACACACACTACATGCTCTGCGAAACACCGTTCATGATCTTTCGGTACTACCGACAGTCAAATATAAATAATCATTTATGATATTTGATTAATAGTGAAGTTTCGAAAGTATAGATCGTCTGCGAAAGCCCTTGAGTCCTCACACGATTCTTTGCATAAAGTCATGTGCGAAAGTTTATCTATCATGCATGATTCATGGAAACCGTGTGCTTAGTCCGGCTTCATCGCACACCCATGTAATCATGCACGATCCGCGGAAATCATGTGCTTAGTCCGACTTTTGCACACCCATGCATAGCGATGGTTATTTCAAGCGTGTGTGATAGGCCAATTTTGCCGTATGCGAAGGCCTAAGCTTTGGAGCTCATTTGGAGCATATTTCTCATGACTATGAGTTTTACTTCACAAATGGGATCAGATTGATTACCTAGCATGTATAATAGTTGAGAAAGTATTGCAACATCATAGAAATAACATTGCTACATCATAAATAATAGCATTATAATAGTTCAAATTTGAAATTTGGCTCAACTTGGACATCAAAGTTCAGATAGCATTATTACACCTCACAAGTTTTCACGAATCAAAGTACAATTAACATAACATTACATCACAAAAGTTTTCACATAGCTTTCACTTATTTGTCTTACCACTCAATTTCTTCTTCCTTGTCTTATCACTGCTTTTTTAATTCTACACCAAGTTCACTAATGCTATTGGTTCTCTTTGCTTCACTATCAGTAGGTCTCTCCACAACACGTCCTAGAGCTTGGTCCGGCTTGTGCACCTCATCATCACACACAAGTGCTTCAGTTTGCACCTCATCAGCTACAATAGTTTTAGTTTGCACAACAACATCCAAAAATGCTTTAGTCTGCATCTCAAGAGATGGAATAGTTTTGGTTTGCACAAGTACATCCAAATCTGCTTAAGTTTCCACCTTAACAGCTGGTGTAGATTCAGTTTGTGCCACAACACCGAGAATTGCACTACACCACCCAGAACTGCATCCAAAACTGGCTCATCTTGCACTTGAACATCCAGAACCGCCTCATTTTGTAGCAAAGCATCAAAGACGGCTTCAGTTTCCACTGCAAGATCCATAACTGCATCTAGAACTGACACACTTCTCTTTTTTCTACATACATCATGTCTTGCCTTTTCCATTGGCCAAATTTTTTCAACAACAACGAGATGAACTGACTGATTTCTCTTGGAAAACAAAGCATGTTATTGGGTTAGTATGTGAAAAAAGCAAGAAAAAATAACATTCAAACATGGACATGCTTTGGCCTTTTAGGATTTTAAAGCCATTTGGAGATCCAACTTGGTGCCCAAGTTCCTCGCAAAGCTTGCATCTATTTTTGTTACCTTTTTGGGACCTTTATTTTTGTATTTTTTTAGTTATTAGTACTCCCACCTTTCTCCAACCATGCCTTGTATATTAAATATGTCTAGGCTTGCAAGCCTTCCTTTCTGTCAAAGGAGGACACAAGGAAAATTCAGTTTCCACTTCATGTCAGTGAGACTGGCCTGTAAGTGCTAGAATTGGAGTTGCATATGAAGCTTTGAATGTTTCTACTGAGTAATATTCATGAAAATATGGATGAATATTTATCTTTGGTGTTGGAGGACAAGAAAAGTATGACATGCTCACATGGCTTCCAAGTGTGTTGCCACTCGAGGTAGGTGCATTCATGCCCTTCAGTGTTAACAACATGCCTTCTTCCAGTCTTGATCTCTCTAACGTCAGCACCCCACAATGAAGATTTATCAACATATAAATGTGTAAGATTTTGCTCTTGTTGACAACCTGGTGTACCACTGATGATAGCTTATCCCCTTGCATAACATCACCAATCCTTCTCAATTCCCACAAGCGCATGATCATGATCCTGATTTGGTCAACCATATCATGCTAATGCATGTATTTGAACTCCTTCACCTTGTTGTTAAAACTTTCTGCTAAGTTTTTGTTAATATGATCATACTTGATGGCAGTATTACATCCTGACATGTACCATAATAGAGAATTGTAGGTTTGCATCCATTTAGCAAAACCATTATCACTACATACTGCCATTAATTTACCGATATGATATGAATGTGTCTAGGTAGTGTAAGATCTTGCTGCTGGCCACATGCATCCCCAATCTCCTCCTTTGTATAATTTGATCAAATTCATACACATATGGAAAAAGGACACTCTCTCTCTCAACATGAGGAAAAAATCTTAACTTTATTTTAGAGTCCTTCACATGCATCTGTGTGGACCGCCAAAGGTGTCAATGGCCCTAAGCATCTCTTCAACCGCATCATAAACCATGTCCATAAAGCCTTTATCTCTGATTGAAACAAGCCAATAGAAATAGGGAACATCCAGTTATTTCCATCTAGAGCATTGCATGTTGCTAGTAGACCATTCCACTTTCCATTTAAAAATAAGGAGTCTATGATTAAATATGGATGACACCCTACTTTGAAACCATATATGTAAGACTTTAAAGTCATAAAAACTTAGAGAAGTAGACCTTTCCACCCTCTGCTACCTCAGTATTTGTCTCCATAACACTGCCAGGTAAGATCTTCTTCACCTTTGCTTTTTAGTTATACATCATCATAAAAGTATTTTCCCAATCAACATATAATTTTTTCATTGCCCTTTTTTTTGCCTTCCACACTGGGGTATGATTCACCTTAATTGGGTAGTCCTATTCCAAGTATGTTTTTAGCTTCTTTGCAGTAGTGTTTGGTGTCTTGACTGAAATCGGAGTGATCTCTGAATCCAAAACTATGTTGTTATTGTTGATGCCCTCTTTGAACTAGTAATGCATGTAAGTTCAAATAGGATTTGTGACAAGGGTATAACTACCGAGGCCTGCTATCTTGGTACCCCTAGGGCCCGTTCGGGTAATAGCCCATGGAAACGAGGCCCAAGCATAGTCCTAGTCGAAATACGAGATCATATTGTAATCCGTATTATAATTTGTATTGAACCCGACCGGTTCTTCGAGACCTGGCCACCTATATATAGGGGTCAGGAGAAGCCGGCCAGGGATAGATTGAGATTGAGCCAATTGTTTACTAGCTTATTCTCAACACGCACCAAGTTTTGCCTTGTTTGTCTGAATCTTTAGCTTCGAGTTCATCCGACGCTCTCTTCCCCAATCCTAAGTCCTTCATCTAGGACATTTGCTGAGTTAACCCTCGTCAATTGGCGCCGACCGTGGGGAGCTTGGGCATTGGAATCATGAATTCGACGGCTTTTTTGCTTCTACCCAATAGCAACTCGAAGATCGATGGAAACCAGATCACCTTTGGAGCCGTAGATTTTCAACCTCACCCAACAACCCTAGATCCAATCTTTGCAAGATTGGGTCAGGAGATGGATCTGACGATCCGAAGCCTCAACTTTAGCGTCGGGTCTCTAGGCTCAGTTCGCCTTTCAGATCCGATAAACTCGGGTCCATCGGCAGGAAAAACCGCATCCGCGGCAAGATCAAAATCATCGGTTGGCTCTTCCAACGAGGTAAACTCACCGAACAGCTTCAAGCTGATGGAAAATATAAAAAGCACAGTTGAAGAACTCAACGAAATCATGGAAAACCTTGACCTAGGGGAATCATCGGGTTACTCAGATAAGGGTTCCGACAAAAACTTCAACAATTACCTAGTAAAGGACTTCACCACCCAAAGCGGTGGTGTCTCCGACAACAATGAGAACATGTGGAGGCCAGGAGGAAAGCATTCTGGCAGCATACACTAATTATGTGTTGTAATAAGTGAGGCGGCAGAAGACACCGATGGCGGGAACAACCCGGTGATTAACTCACAAAACCTCAATCAAGGAACCAGCCATAGGAAAGAAAGGGAAAAGTATATGTCTCAGCAGGAGAATAGAGGATAATCAAATCAGCAGCTAACCATGGCACGGCAATAGCTGTGGATTCAAGAAGAGAAGTTTTAATGGGGTACCAGTACGCTTTGCACTAGCACAAAAAACAGCTACTACGAGAAAAAAGCAAGCTAAGGAGAAGTCGCGAATCCGATGGCATAACAAACAGAACACAATGGGAAGAACACAGTGATACATGACAATCAAGCGAAGAAAGGCACCGCAAGCCAAAACACAACAGAGGAAAACTAGAGCGGCCAGACAGAGAGAACCACACACAAAATCTCAACCCATCATTCTTAACAATTGATGAAACATGAAGTATCATGCCAGAAACGCCAGAGGTAGCCCTAGTGGCGGAACAAGCATATCTATTAACCACGCAACCAAAACCTAGACATCCACGAGAAAGCATGCACCAAGCTGCCATAAAAGGTCTTGGTATAAGAGACAATACAACATGAACACAAGGAGAAAAGAAGTCGACGGTCCCAATATCCGCAAACCCGAAGGTCCAAGTCACCCAATAAGGGAAATTACAGATCACAAAGGGGCAACACAAGGAATATCATCACGCAATCCAGGGTCAATAGATCACGTTATGAGTGGAAAGAATGAAATTATGAGGACGAGGAAACAGAGATGGGGGCGTTAGGCTTTACCCGTAGGGTTCATAGAACGCAAGTACCCAAAGGATTCAAGCTACCTCACGACCAGCAAAAGTACGACAGATCACAGGAACCCGAACTATGGTTATCAAATTATCTTCAAGCCATTCAAATACTCGGGGGCTCGAGGGCAACAACAATGCAAATCTTACAGCTGCACCTCACCGGCACGTCACGGTCTTGGTTAAGCAAGTTACCCGACAATTCCATTGGAAGTTAGAGTGAGCCGCCAAAGCAATTCACAAGCTAATTTCTGATCAACATACACGCGACCAGCGTTAATAGAGGAATTCAAATCTTGTGTATAGAGAAGTGGCGAGGCATTGCGTTCATATATACAGCGCTGGAGCGTAATAAAAAACTCAGCAGAAAAGGTCTTCGACGAGCGAGCAATAGATGCCTTTGTACTAGGGCTTCGCTGTTCGGATCTTGTTGAGGAGATGGGAAGAACCAAACCCAGGACAATATCAGAATTGATGGAAATAGCAAACAGATTTGCAGACGGAGAGGATGCCTACCACAACAAAAGGGCACGGTCGCCCGAACGTGATAGGCCAAATAGATACAATAACCAGAAATGCAGATCTTGCAATGACGACGTCCACAACCCGTGCAACCAAGTAGCCGCATGGTATAAGAGAAGCAGCGAAGAAGGAGGTGAACGTTTGGAACAGTGGGTATTGCAGTAGAGATGACTCAGGAGGAGATAGATCAAGAAACTTCGACCCATCACCCAAAGACATCCTCAATTGACCATGTCACATACATTACACATACCTAGATGGTAAGAGAGTTTCCAATCACCTGATGAGAGATTGCAGGACATTCATGAAACTACAAGAAGCCATAGAGTTCAGCCAAGCAAAAAACCCGGGATGAACAACATACGGTGCACCTCCACCACCACCCTATAATAAGGGCGTAGCAAACCAAGGGTACCCAAGACAAAGCAATCAAGGCTATCCCCAGTCAAAACTACACATTACCGTGATGATTCAACTAGTTCCCAAGTCTAAAAAGGAACAGAAAAACATATCCAGGCAAGTAAACCTAGCCATATCATTGATGCCAGCTACCACAGAGTACCTCCGCTGGTCCGAACAGACTGTCGGGTTCAACAGAGCAGATCACCCAAGGAAAGTACCAAGATAAGGCACGCACCTACGGTATTGAAGGAGCAAATTGGAGGATACGATGTTGTAAGGGTGTTCATGGATGCAGGTGATACATCTCCAACATATCCATAATTTTTGATGCTCCATGCTTGTTTTTACACCATTTGCTTAGTGTTTCGTTACACTTCGTGGCATTTTTATGCATTTTCTGGAACTAACCTATTAACGAGATGCCACAGTGCTAGTTCCCTGTTTTCTGTTGTTTTTGTGTTTCAGAAAAGTTACATAGGAAATATTCTCGGAATTGGACAAAACAAAAGCCGAACGTCCAGAAATTTACCGAAGCTTCCAGAGAACCGAAGAGGAGACGGAGAGGAGCCACTGGTGGGCCACACCACCAGGGGGCGCGGCCTAGGGCTGGCCCGCGCCCCCCTGTGGTGAGCCCCACCAGGTCCACTTTTGACGCTGCCCCTTCGCCTATAAAGACCCCCCGACAGGAAAAACCTAAATACCTGATCACTTTTCCAGAATACATCGCGATCCGCCGCCGCCGTCGACCCGAGATCAGGAGGGTCCAGAAGCTCTTCCCGGCACCCTGCCGGAGAGGGGAATCGCCACCGGAGGTCTTCTTCATCGCCATGCTTGCCTCCGGCGCGATGAGTGAGTAGTCTACCTTGGACTATGGGTCCATAGCAGTAGCT
This sequence comes from Dactylis glomerata, assembly GCA_007115705.1. Lineage (NCBI taxonomy): Eukaryota > Viridiplantae > Streptophyta > Magnoliopsida > Poales > Poaceae > Dactylis > Dactylis glomerata. The sequence goes on from QXEO01001225.1 coordinate 465,105, forward strand.
AGATGGTTGTCTTCTCCACCATGTGCTTCATGTTTAGATCTCATGAGCTGCCTTACATGATCAAGACTACCTTTATGTAATTCTACATATTGTGTTTGTTAGGATCTGATGAATATTGGTATTATGATTGAGTTGATGTGCTAAATATTATCTTATGTTATCTCTATGTTGTTTATGATCTTGCATGCTCTCCGTTGTTAGTAGCTATCTTGGCCGAGTAGTTGCTAGTGACTCCAAGAGGGGGTATTTATGCGCGATAGTGGGTTCATGCCTCTATTTAATCTGGGGGAGTGACAGAAACCTCTAAGGTTGTAGATGTGCTATTGCTACTAGGGGGAAAATAACATTCATATGCTCAAGGGCATTGTAACATCCCAAGTTTTTTTAAATCAAATTTTGGATAAATTTTTGTTTTGTTTTGTTTGTGTTGATTGAAAATTCACAGGGATTTAAATTTTTTTGAGTTTATTTAAAAGGCTCAAATATAAAACTATTATAAACTTCCTAGTATTTCTTGAAGAATTCCTTTGAGAAAATAAAGTATCAATATATTATTTTCCTTTCTTTTATCCAAACCTATGCAAGCATCTTTGCAAAGGAAATATTTACAAAATATTTTATAAAGGTTTCATTTCCAAAAATAGGGATGAAAATATTTTTAAATATTATTTTAAAGATATTATTTTATTAAGTTTAAAGATTTCCCCTTTTCAAACCCTAATCCTATTTTGCATTATGCAATAAAGCCCTTAGGCCAAATTCATAAGGTTTTCTCAAAAATATTATTTTATTTTAAAAACTTGTTTCTTAATGTTCTTAAATGTTTTATTGAATTTTAGAAAAATTTAGGAATTGGTTTGAATGGATTTGAAACTATTTTGCAAAAGATACAAAAGAAATAGAAATCAGAAAAAGAGAAAAGAAACAGAACAAAACAAAAAAAATAAGAAAAGGGCCGAGGGCGTCATTTTGGCCCAGCCCCGCTTGTGCCCTGCGACCCACCTTTCTTTCCCCGAAGCGGTATCCTCTCCCTCTCTTCTGCCCGCTGACAGGTGGGCCCCACCTACCAGGGCCATCTTCTTCCTCGCGTTAACCACGCCGGTGACCGTTTCCTCCACGCGCAGTAACTCCTCCCCCCTCTTCAATCCGGCAATTACCTGCCCCATCTGTCGCGTGCGTGCACCTATAAATCCTCCCAGTCCCCTCTCCTTTTCCCCTCTGCTCTCACAAAATAGCCGCTAGGATGCTGCAGAATAGCTCGCCGGAGTTTGTCATGGCCGCCGCCATCCGCGCTTGATTCCGGTGAAGGCAAGGTACATGACCTCCTACTATTGGTACCCTCTCATAACCGTGCCCGTGCGCATCTCCCTCATGCCCCTGGTTGCCTTAGGGATCCCCAGGAAGACGACATCGACGAAGGCCGAGGTCCGCCGATGCCCTGAGCTCCTCCAGCTACATCTCCTACCCACTCGAGGAAACAATCGACGACGACGACCTCACCCATGAGCTCGCCGAAGCCTTCCACACACCGTCCGCGCATCCGACATCATCGAGGACCACCAGAACCTCGCTGGCATCAACCTTCTAGCCGCTATCTCACCGGCGACTCGCCAGAAACCTAACTAGGTGAGCTCCTCCCCTCCCTTCTCATCTCAACCGTCGGATCGTGATCCGGTGGCTCAAAACAGCCACTTAACTGAAGGGGTACTGGACAATCTGGTGCATCCAGATCCCTTTAAAATCCAACGGCTCCCAGACCTGATCCGCCCAAATAGGTATCAAGCAACCAGAACATGACACATGTCGAGCCCTGGTCAAACCCAAGTCTAATTAGATTCAAATCAATTTCAAATATCTGCAAACTTATAAATTTCATATCTTTCAAACCGTAGGTCCAAAAATTGCAAATAATATGTCTCTGGAATCCTACAAATGTGTAGAATCCAATGGAACCTAAATATCTATGAATTGAGCTAGTTCAAAACATTCAAATTCAAATATGTGAGTTTGAGTATTTTTGATATAATTCAAATTCTGTAAATCTTTTTAATTGATTCCTTTTGCAAATGGATCATATTGATGTCCTCTCTCCAACAGAACCACTGCCAAGGATATTTGAACTATTTTAAAATCATTCAAATTCAAACTTGTGAATTTGAGTATATTTACCCTAGTTCAAATTCTACATGTCGTATTCAATTGATTCCTTTTGTATATGGAAGATATTGAAACCCTATATCCAGTAGCATCATTTCCCAAATTATTTGAATCTCTTTGCAAGTATTCGAATTCAATTATGAGAATTTGAGTATTTTCAATATAGAATTAATTATATAATTCTTTCCAACAAGATTCCTTCTACAAAAGTGAATCTTAAGATTTTACCCATCTATCACTATCATGCATACTCTTGATCATCACCCAATATCATGCCATCCTAGCCTCGTGGGCCTAGTTCATAGTATTCAAATTACACCTGAGTAATTTGAGTAAATATTGGTATATCATAATTAAGTTCTCCTTTGCCATTGAAGTGACACATTCTACCCCATGTCACACATATCCTAACCATTTAAATCAGATACCATTCTTGAAACTATAAACCAAGTCTAGTTTAAATTCTCCAAAGAGGAATTTAAACATTGACATGACCTAATCTTGAGAATCAAACCCTTATCTCAGTTAACCCTCTAGTCCAAGAAAATCTTATGACCAAGAAAATACCAACATTCTAAATAACATTCATACACATACAACCCCATGCCAACCTGACCATATTGGTTTATATTGAACTATTCAATTTACAGAAAAGTTAATTGAGTAATTCAATGTACCACCAATATATGCCCAAGCTTATGTGTAACTTATACCATTAAGAGTAAGTGTTGCCACACTTTATTCAGTAGTGTTCAGTTGCACTATTCAGTACTTATGTGAATCTAATTCACATGAGTCATCTCTAAACTCTAACCATGCTTATGCCAAGCATAAGAATTTCATCATTTCATTGTAATCTTGGAGGATCAATCCTTTCCAATAATTTGGTCTTCCCATCCAAACTTTCAATCCATATCTTGTAAGCCAAGCTTCATGCCATATCTCTCTCATCATAAGATCATAAGAAATCTTAAAATGATACATTAACCCTTGTCAATTGTTTGCTTTGTCTGATTTCGTTTGCTTTGGAACAATGTGTTTATGTTGTGTTACACCTATTGCTATAGATTGGTTTGGAGAGCCATACATTTTGTTGAGAGAAGAGAAAGGGGTTTAAGCTTCAAAAGGCAAGTGACACACGTACTTCCACCTATCTTTTATTATATGCATTAGTGGTTTCAATACTGTGCATGATATGAAATTTTCAAAGTGGTTACGAAATGCTTAGCTCCTAGTAGTGGTAGCTATCCCTTAAACCCCACTTGTTAGGATTGCAAACTTACTATGGAAAATGATGCCATGCCTTGTTTTCAAATTGTTATGAAAATTAAAATACAACCCCAATGAAACACCTGGGTGGAAATGGCATTGCTTGGTTTATGTTGAGTGGCTACCCAGGGCTACACACCTGGCTATCAACCCAGGATTTGTGTGGTTGTCGTCGCCTGGGGGTACACTTGTGGATGGCCACCCAGGAACAAAGAAACTACCATGTCTTCCTTGCTTTAGTGAGCTTCCAGTGCAGCCTTATGAAAATATGGGCTCTGTCTTGATTGAGTACGATGTGAGGGTTCATCCATGGGTACTGACAGAGGGTGGTATTTGGGCACGGTCAGATCCGGATGGTTGAATGCTCCTTCTGAAAGGTCTTGTCTCATTTTATGTATGGGCATAAAATGAGTCTTAAGGTGAAAGTGCACAACCCCTGCAGGGTGTAAAACTAATCGATTAGCCGTGTCCCCGGTTATGGACAATTTGAGTTCCTAGACATGGATGTACTGAAGAGTCTCATCACCATTTCTGAATGGAATAAAATTGTTTAGAAACAATCAGGACATGGACTACTCAGGGCTACACACCTGGCTATCAACCCAGGATTTGTGTGGTGGTTTTCACCTGAGGGTTATCCTGGTTTTGTTGAGTAACTACTCAGGGCTATACACCTGGCTATCAACCCAGGATTTGTGTGGTGTTTTTCACCTGGGGGTTATCTTGACCTCAAAAGTCTTCAATGATTAAAAAGTTTTGATTTGGAAAATGATAGGATAAAATTTGCTTTAAGCAAATCAGCCACAAGCCCCACCAGCCAAATGTCATGTAGATAGCTCTTTCACAACAGCCACCAAATATGTGTCATTTGCTAGTAGATCATTGTACTGACCCCCATTCGTGGGGCTGCATATTCAAATATGCAAGTTTTCAGATAAGGATCGTTTAGTAGGATCTCGAGACTACATTCCAACATGTCTGCCTGTGGCACGTGATGAAGATGGAAGCTCATTGCCACTTTGTTTTCCGCTGTGAATCTGTAAGGTTTGAGACTTATGTAACTGGATCTGCGATGTAATACTTGATAATATTGCAATGATTACTATATTTTGTACTGTGGTGCTATCAGTGATCCAGGGAATAGCACTTAACACAGGTGTTCCACCTTAATCCAAAGGTGGGGCATTACAGGCATATGCTTTGTTTACATTACACACTTTGCTTAATGCAGTTATCTATTGTTCGCAACTTAATACTTGTGGAGTTCTCGGATTGATTCGCCACAAGTGGATTATTAGTCATAGATGTAGTTGGATGACGGTCTATGTATCTTGTTGTAATGCCCAGAGTAAATCTCATAGTGATCCTCTCGACATGCACGTTGTCTTTATTCTATCAATTGCCCAACTGTAATTTGTTTACCCAGCATGTGTTATTTTATCTTATGGAGAGACACCACTAGTGAACTATGGACCCCGGTCCTATTTCCATTATATTGCTATCACCTATTTACTTTACTCGCACTGTTTACTTTACTTGCATATTACTATTGCTTTCCACTCGATACGCTCATACCCTTTGTTTCAAGCAAACCGGTGAGATTGACAACCTCATCGTAAGTTGGGAGCAAAGTATTTGGTTGTGTTGTGTGCAGGTTCCGCGTTGCTACTAGTTGAAGACAAGTCAACAAGAATCATTAACGGCTCCCTTGTTGGAGTGTTAGTAGGCTAGTCAGCATCACCTTCTGGAGTATTGACTTTTTCCTGGATTCGATAAACCTTGGTTTCTTTCTAAGGGAAAAACTTGCTGCTGTGCTCATCATACCTTCCTCTAGGGGTTCCCAACTGGATGGTGAAAAACTATCAACACCGCGCCGCATCAAGACATTTTTCTGGCGCCGTTGCCGGGGAAAAAGAAGACTTCTGCAAGGGGAGTTTCTCACGCACATCCTTTACTTTGTTTTAGTTTTGCTTTACTTTATTTTTACTTGCATCATTTTATCAAAAACACAAAAAATTAGTATCCTTTATAGTTGTTATTTCTTTACTCTAGTTCATTATGTTGTTCCCTAAGTACGTTTTGGAGGACCTCTCAGTAGGTAGTGGTTCAATTATTGGAAAAAGTAACATTGAGGAGTTCTTTAATCATATTAGTATGCATAAAGATGTTGAGGAAAAGTATTTGGCTGAGCTTGCTCCTAGTTATGAAGTTGCTTCTGCTTATTTAATTCACATGTTGGAAGCTAGGTTTGCTAGCCTTAATCCTTTTATGCAATACATGTTTCTTAAGCTTCATGAAATTGAAGATCCTGAAAAGAAAGCTTTTATCTTGGAAACTTTGCGCATAGAATTTAGAGATGTTGCCATTGAGGCTAGGGAAGTTTTTAAGAAATTTTATAAGCTTGGCTCGCCTGTAGAAGTTGTTGGTACACCCAATGAAGATTTTAGAGTGCCAATACCTTGTAAACTTGTAGGAATTCATGATGCTTTGGAAAAGAATTTTGGTTGGATTTGTCCTGAAATCCTTTTTTATGAAAGCAGTGTACCAAAGAGTGATCATAAAGGGTCTTCAAAAACTCATTTGGACACAATTCAATTCATTGTTAAAAAGACTCCTACGATTGATCTTAATGCCTCCTTTGATATTACTTGATTCACACTTTCTGCGCCTAGCTCAAAGGCGTTAAAGAAAAGCACTCTTGGGAGATAACCCAATGTTTTTACTTTCAGTTATTTTTCTTTTATTTGAGTCTTGGAAGTCATTACTACTGTAATGACCGCTCCTTATCCTTTTTATTTCTTTTTTGTGCCAAGAGAAGCCTCTAATTTGAGTGAGGTAAGATTTGGGGATGTTGCTGTCCTAAAACAGTTTTCAGTGCTGCACTGTAAAAATTCGTGAAAATTCTCTGTATATCTTTTGGACCTGCTATTTATTGTACATATGACCCAGGTTATATCCAAACTTTCATTAGTTTAACACTTTTTTATTTGAGCAACATAAAACCCTCTAAAAATTCTACCTTTGTCAGCTGTTCTGTTTTGACAGATTTCTGCCAATATTTGTGTTTGCCGCTTTATCGCTTTCTTTTTTAGTTCTTTTGATCACGGAACTTTTGGGGAAGTTGCTACAGTAGTATATGCTTTATATGTGGTGGTTTTGAGTTGAAACCTGAAGCAAAAAGGGGTTGATTCAATGTTATGCTTACACTAATGTTGCTAATAGATTTGTGTTTAGTTTTGTATGAAGGAAGTTTTCAAGTGTAGGGATTGGAGAATGATGAGATGAGTTGAAGAATGGACAAAAGCTCAAGCTTGGGGATGCCCACGCACCCCAAGAAATATCCAAGAGGTACAAGCATCAAAGCTTGGGGATGCCCCCGAGGCACCCCTTCTTCATCGGCAAAAATCAGGTCACCTTTCAACGCACTATATTTTTATTGCTACATGCATTATGCGTTTTTCTTGGAGCGTCAGTTGTTTTAGTTTTCAGTTTTGTTTGCTGCAATAAATGGTTGGACCCCAACAAATTCCTTTTGGAGAAGTTTCCTTGCTTTTCATTTGCCAAGAACACTCCGTTTTTCACTCTTATCGTTTCAACGAGTGTTCTTCTTTTTCTAGAACTGCATTTAGTTTTCGTTTTTCGCCTTGATTTTTGTTCAGATCTTATTATATATTTTTATCAAGGTGTATTTTGACCTCTGGTCCATGTTGGTTTTCATCAAAAGAGTTGTTTATAAAAAGTTTGAATGGTGTTGGAAAAGAAAAAAGCTTTATGCAAAAAAGTGGTACAAGAAGGAGCTTGTGTAGACTGCGGCCTAGGCTTTTGCAAGTCGTGCTTGATGTCTTTTTGATAGTATGCTTAGTGGTTTTGCTGTAGCATGACTTGTCTCAAATGACTAAGATTGCTTAATGAGCCTTTGAAAAAAATCATGCGTTGTTTTAATTATTTGGAAGCATTAGTTTGGTTTTCTCCTTTGATGCTTTATTTGGTTTGACTTGGCGCATGCTCACACATGTTAGACTCATACAAAGTCGTCATTGCCTCTATGATCATTTAGTTTTTGAATTTTGATGCCATCTTATGCTTCTTTTAATGTCGCTTTGTCGCTTTGCATGATTATGACCGTTATTGCTCTCTTAGTTGGTCGCTCCCAGTCTTTTGCTAGCCTTCATTTTGTACTGAGTATGAGCTCTACTCGTGCATCCAACTCCTAAAAACCAAGTTGTTCCAAAGTGTCCACCATACATACCTATTAGCAATTTGCTATTCCAAAGTACATTTGACTTGCTTTTATCTATCCTTCAAATTAAACTCTTTTTGGTGTTATGCAAAAATTGGTCGGTAAAGCTCTCACCAACCTGATGGCACACTTTACTTTTCTCGTTTTAAAATTTTGACATTGTGGCTCTCTTATGTTGAGTTGTTATGCTTGCAAGTTGTAAGTTGGAAATTAGCCCAGCCATGCCGTCATGGGGCAAGCTTTCAACATTGCACTATCTTTCATTTGAGTTGACATCGTGATCTTTTGTTTATGGATACTCGCGATGTGAAATAAGTTGGGAATCTTGCATGATCATGGAGTTTTTATATGTGTTAGGGAAACGCCTGGGCCGCTTATCTAAGCCATGCATAATTCATGGTGGAAATTTATAGCATGCCCATAGTGAACATTCGACGACGCATCTCATAATAAAAAGCTATACCAATGGTAAATAAAAGAGATGCCGAGGTGTTCATTGTCTGTTTGTCCTGTCATTTTGATGTGGGCTTGTTCCATGTCATCGGGCACGGAGGTACCCCGTTGGCGGTTCTCGATGATACACATATATTTACAATGACAAGAGCTTGCTTGGGACTCTAAGTAAAGTAGCATGAGGTTTGGGTACTCGTATTCACGGGACACGAGGTTTTCAACTTATGATTTGTCAAGCATATGCAGCATGAGTGTTCTCGCATTAACTTTAACCATTCAAGATGCTTATGATGGGGGCAATGAGAGCTCAAAGCCGGTAAGTACCATAATTTTTGAAGGTCTATAAAACTTGCAATCACTGCTTCCCTCCGCGAAGGGCCTTTCTTTTACTTTTATGTTGAGTCACCACCTTCTATCTTTATGCACCATTAAGAGAGCATAGTTGTCATTCTTAGTATAATCTGCATTGTTCCAAAGTTTTCATTGATTGATTCATATTGTTGGTTTCACTTGTTCTCAAATTATTCGTATCTAGTCGCCCTCTTAAACTTGAAGGTGTCCTATGCATTTATGTTTTGCTCTCCATGAAGGACAAGCTGAAAACCATTTGTATGTTTTTCCTTATGATTTGAACACACGTTTGACTTTCATTGTTTCATTTTCATGATCTTTTGTTTGTGTTCATTTTCATGTTATAACATGGTTGCTACGTTTCTTCTATCAAGATTATGTCTTTCATGCCCATGTTTTAAGTTCTTTTGATCCCAGCGCACAACGCTTACATACATGATCAAGATTGCGTAGGTGCATGTCACCTCAAAAATTATTTCTTTTGTTATCACTTACCTACTCGAGGACGAGTAGGAGTTAAGCTTGGGGATGCTGATACGTCTCCAACGTATCCATAATTTTTGATGCTCCATGCTTGTTTTTACACCATTTGCTTAGTGTTTCGTTACACTTCGTGGCATTTTTATGCATTTTCCGGAACTAACCTATTAATGAGATGCCACAGTGCCAGTTCCCGGTTTTCTGCTGTTTTTGTGTTTCAGAAAAGTTACACAGGAAATATTCTCGGAATTGGACGAAACAAAAGCCGAACGTCCAGAAATTTACCGGAGCTTCCAGAGAACCGAAGAGGAGACGGAGAGGAGCCACTGGTGGGCCACACCACCAGGGGCGCAGCCTAGGGCTAGCCTGCGCCCCCCTGTGGTGAGCCCCACCAGGTCCACTTCTGACGCCGCCCCTTCGCCTATAAAGACCATCCGACGGGAAAAACCTAAATACCCGATCACTTTTCCAGAATACATCGCGATCTGCCACCGCCGTCAACCCGAGATCGGGAGGGTCCAGAAGCTCTTCCCGGCACCCTGCCGGAGAGGGGAATCGCCACCGGAGGTCTTCTTCATCGCCATGCTTGCCTCCGGCGCGATGAGTGAGTAGTCTACCTTGGACTATGGGTCCGTAACAGTAGCTAGATGGTTGTCTTCTCCACCATGTGCTTCATGTTTAGATCTCGTGAGCTGCCTTACATGATCGAGACTACCTTTATGTAATTCTACATGTTGTGTTTGTTGGGATCCGATGAATATTGGTGTTATGATTGAGTTGATGTGCTAAATATTATCTTATGTTATCTCTATGTTGTTTATGATCTTGCATGCTCTCCGTTGTTAGTAGCTATCTTGGCCGAGTAGTTGCTACTGACTCCAAGAGGGGGTATTTATGCTCGATAGTGGGTTCATGCCTTTATTTAATCTGGGGGAATGACAGAAACCTCTAAGGTTGTAGATGTGCTGTTGCTACTAGGGGGAAAACAACATTCATATGCTCAAGGGCAAATGCTTTGTTTACATTACACACTTTGCTTAATGCAGTTATCTGTTGTTCGCAACTTAATACTTGTGGAGTTCTCGAATTGATTCGCCACAAGTGGATTATTAGTCATAGATGCAGTTGGATGACGGTCTATGTATCTTGTTGTAATGCCCGGAGTAAATCTCATAGTGATCCTCTCGACATGCACGTTGTCTTTATTCTATCAATTGCCCAACTGTAATTTGTTTACCCAGCATGTGTTATTTTATCTTATGGAGAGACACCACTAGTGAACTGTGGACCCTGGTCCTATTTCCATTATATTACTATCACCTGTTTACTTTACTCGCACTGTTTACTTTACTTGCATATTACTATTGCTTTCCACTTGATACGCTCATACCCTTTGTTTCAATCAAACCGGTAAGATTGACAACCTCATCGTAAGTTGGGAGCAAAGTATTTGGTTGTGTTGTGTGCAGGTTCCGCGTTGCTACTAGTTGAAGACGAGTCAACAAGAATCGTTAACGGCGCCCTTGTTGGAGTGTTAGTAGGCTAGTCAGCATCACCTTCTAGAGTATTGACTTTTTCCTGGATTCGATAAACCTTGGTTTCTTTCTGAGGGAAAAACTTGCTGCTGTGCTCATCATACCTTCCTCTTGGGGTTCCCAACTAGACAGTGAAAAACTATCAACACCGCGCCGCATCAGCAGGAAGCAACATAAATTTAATATACGCTAGAACCCTGAAGGCAATGAACATATCACTGGAGTGGCTGCAGCCAACAGATTGTTCCTTCCATGGAATATTACCAGCCTACCAGGGAGTGCAAATTATCCACTAGGAAAAATCGAACTCGACGTTTGTTTTGGTGACAGCGGCAACTTCCGAAGGGAGAAGTTAGAATTTGAAGTCATGGATTGGCCCTCACAATATCACGCAATCCTCGGGCAGCCAGCATTTGCACGATTCATGGCAGTACCCCACTATGCATATCTCGTATTCAAAATACCAGGGCCAAATGGGGTTATCACGGTCAAAGGAAACTTCTAGGTCTCAGATACCTGTGACAAGGAATTCAACAAAATGGCGCAAACCTTCGGCATGACAGCAGAATACATGCGACTCAAAGGAGAGACTGATCATAACATACTACCCGACGTAGGTCGATCCCAACCAGATCAGGCTTTCAACTCTACTCGACACTCCAAAAAAGTTTGGGTTCACCCCATGGACCCAGCAAAGACAACTTCCATCGCGGTCGATCTGCACCCCACATAGGAAAGCGCGCTCGTCGAGTTCCTTTGTGAGTGTTGGGAAATCTTTGCCTGGTGCCCTTGAGACATGCCAGGGGTTCCTAGGGAACTCGTCGAGCATGCACTAAATGTGGATCCAAAGGCACAGCCAGTCAAGCAACCTCTCCGATGATTTGACGAGCCAAAGCGCAAAGCGATAACAGCTGAGCTTCACAGATTGGAAAATGCAGGCTTCATAAGAGCAATCAAAACATCAACTTGGGTGTCCAATCCAGTGATTGTCCCAAAGAAAAACACAGACATACGCCGTTTTTGTGTCGATTACATATCCCTCAATAAGCATTGTCCAAAGGACCCCTTCCCGCTACCTCGCATAGACCAAATAATCGACTCAACTGTGGGTTGCGCAAGGCTTTCCTTTTTGGATGCATATTCAGGCTACAACCAGATCAAACTAAAAGTAGAAGACGAAGAAAAAACAGCATTTATAACACCATACGGTGCCTTTTGCTACCAAGTAATGCCTTTCGGCCTAAAGAACACAGGAGCAACTTACTAGACGATGATGCAAAATTGCCTCAGGGGCCAAATAGGACAAAATATACAAGTCTATATCAATGACGTGGTCATAACCGGAAGAAAAGAAGAGTCCTTGATCACTGACTTGCGAGAAACCTTTGACAACCTGGGCAGGTACAAGCTAAACTTAAACCTGAAAAAATGTTCCTTTGGTGTCCTAGCAGGGCAACTACTTGGGTTCTTGGTATCAGCAAGAGGAATAGAGGCAAATCCAGAGAAGATTCAGGCGATACTGACAATGGGAAAGCCAACAAAGTTGCATCAAGTACAAAAACTCGAAGGGCGAGTAGCAGCATTGAGTCGATTCATCGCACGGTTGGGCAAAAGGCCCTCCCATTCTACGCACTCATGAAAAAAAATCAGACAAAAAATTTGAGTGGACAGAGGAAGCAGACAAAGCATTTGCGCATCTGAAACAAGTGCTTTCCACGCCGCCAGTGCTGGTCGCACCCAATGAAATGGAGCCACTGTTGCTATACATTGCTGCCACGCATCAGGTGATCAGTGCAATGCTAGTAGTCGAACGAAGCGAAGAGGGAAAAGCACATGGAGTCCAGAGATCGGTGTATTTTCTCAGCGAAGTACTTTCACCATCAAAACAACATTACCCGCATTATCAAAAACTCGCATACAGCGTGTTCATGACATCTCAAAAATTGTGGCACTATTTCGCGGTCCACCCAATAATAGTGGTCAATGGGGCGTCACTATCAAACATATGGAACAACCCGGAAGCAACATGACGTGTCTCTTTATGGGGAATCAAAATTTATCCCTTAGACATCACGTACGAGAAAAGGAAGGCCATCAAATCCTAAGTCTTGCTAGATTTCACAGCAGAATCGCTAGAATTATGAAACATAGGACCACCTGACCTGTCGAGCGTTTGGACAATGTATTTCTATGGATCTAAGAGAGTCGAATGAGCTAGAGCAAGAGTAGTGCTAATATCACCACAAGGAGATAAGCTAAAATACGTGCTGCGGATGAGATTCCCGCAAGCATCCAATAATGAAGCTGAATACGAAGCTCTGTTGCATGGAATGAGGATGGATAAAGCTTGCGCTGCAACTCGCTTAAAAATATTTGGAGACTCAAATCTAGTGGTCCAGTAGGTAATGAATCGTTGTGACGTGGTAAGCGACAACATGACTGCATACAGAAACTTGTATTATTACCTGGAAGGAACTTTCGACGGATGCGAAGTATCACACGTTAGCAGATCAAGCAATGAAGAAGCCGACAATTTGGCAAACATTGGGTCCCAATGTCTGCCAGTACCGCCAAGAGTTTTCTGGAAGAAATAATAGAGCGGTCAATCAAGGAAAATAAAACTTCGGTTTCCAGCAAACGGAAACAACATACAACAGCAGGCTCAGGGGCCGACAAAGAAGCAGCAAAGGATACAACAGAACCAGAGGAGATTATGATGGTCAAGGTTACGTGGATGCAACCATATCTAGCATACATGTTAAACAGAACACTACCCGAAGATGTGGTAGAGGCACGAAGGATAGTGCGACGGTCTAAAGCCTTTGCGGTGGTACAAGGAAAATTGTATAAGAAAAGCATATCCGGCATTACAAAGGTGTGTCACCCCCCAAGAAGTACAAGTCATACTGCAAGATATCCACGTGGGAGTTTGTGGTCATCACGTTAGTAGCAAAGCCATAGCAGCCAAAGCCTTTCGCATAGGGTTTTTACTAGTTGAAAATAGTAGAAGATGCAAAGGACATTGTCCGACGATGTGAGGCTTGCCAATGATTCGCATCCCGACCTCATTTGCCAGCAGCTAAGCTCTAGCCAATACCCATGTCTTGGCCGTTTGCACAATGGGTATTAGATATAGTGGGCAAACTACACAAGTCATGGCCAGGAGGACACGTCTATATGCTAGTGGCAATTGATAAGTTCACCAAGTGGGTAGAGGCAGCCCCAGTAACCACACAAGATTCCATGACAGTGATCAATTTCATCAAGTCAATAATATTCTGTTTTGGGGTACGACATAGAATCATCACAGGCAATGGGACAAATTTACGTCCAAAGAGTTCAAAAATTATTGTGAGAGCATGGGAATCAAATAGAAATTCGCATCTGTGGCGCACCCAAAGACGAAGGGACAAGTCAAAAAAGCCAATGGGTTAATATGCAACGGTATTAAAAAAAGAGGTTGTTGGCGCCCCTCGAGAAAGCAAAACACGCTTGGGTTGATGAGCTACCCTCCGTATTTTGGAGTCTATGAACCACTCCCAATGCAGCTACTCAAGAGATGCCTTTCTTTCTGGTCCATGGCGCAGAAGCCGTGCTTCTAGTCAAAATTACTCATGAGGCTCCAAGAATCACGACTTATGATGAAAGCACTTCCAATGAGGCACTTCAAGAAAATGTTGATGCATTAGATGAAGCAAGAGATGTTGCGTTGGCTAGATCCGCGCAATATCACCAGAACCTAAGAAATTATCACAGCACTCGAGTTCAGCCCCGCTCCTTTGTGGTGGGAGATCTCGTGTTGCGTTTAAAACAGGACGGTCATGGCAAATTAGAATCACCATGGCTGAGACCTTACATTGTAACAGAAGTAATACCTGGAGGAGTGATACATCTCAAACATATCTATAATTTTTGATGCTCCATGCTTGTTTTACACCAATTGCTTTGTGTTTTGTTTACACTTCGTGGAATTTTTATGCATTTTCCGGAACTAACCTATTAACGAGATGCCACAGTGCCAGTTCCATGTTTTTTTGCTGTTTTTGTGTTTTAGAAAGTTACACAGGAAGTATTCTCGGAATTGGACGAAACGAAGCCCGAAGTTCCTATTTTCCCTGACACGAGACATAGTCCAAAGCAGAGACGGAGGAGGGCCAGGAGGTGGGCACACCACCTGGTGGCGCGGGTGCACCCCTGTCCGCGTCACGCTATGGTGTGGGACCCCCTGGTGCCCTCTGACATCGCCCCTTCGCCTATATAAAGCCTTCAACACAAAAACCCTAAATGAATCAGCTTTTTCCCAGATAAAGTTCCGCAGCGCCACCGCCGTCGAAGACCAATTTCAGGGGACAGAAGTCTCTGTTCCGGCACCCTGCCGGGACGAGGAATTGCCCCCGGAGCCATCTCCATCGACTCCATCGCCATCTTCATCGCCATTGCTGTATCCTATGATGAGGAGGGAGTAGTTCTCCCCCGGGGCTGAGGGCTCTACCGGTAGCTATGTGGTTCACCTCTCTCTCCCATGATGTGATCTATATGTGATCGTGAGCTTTTTATCTAGTTGAATTGGTAGATGTTGTTCTTCATATATTATGCTACTCAAGTGTTTTATTATTGTAATCTCCGGAGACACCTTGTACCATGATGTGAAGGTGACAGTGTGCGCATTATGTCTGTCTCTTTGGCTAGTGTCTCTATGAATTGTTGGTGTTTGTTGGAACCATCTAGTGCGCTCAAGGTGATAGTGTGGGGCAATCTAGTTTGGAGAAATGCGAACTTTGAGGAATGCTTCGTAGCCCTACACATGATTAGTGTTCGTTATCCATCGGAGAATAGTTTAGAATAGCATAGTGAAGATATATATTTATGTGTTCAATTATGTTCTCTTTGTTGAGAGTGTCCACTAGTGAAAGTATGATCCCTAGGCCTTGTTTCTAAGCATTGAAACACCATTTATATTCAGTTTTGTTACATGTTTGCTCACATCGATATTTATTTTAGATTGCATTTACTACTTATAATCATCCATATTACTCGTATTTCACTATCTGTTTGCCGAACTAGTGCACCTATACATCTGAAAAGTGTATTGGGTGTGTTGGGGACAGAAGAGACTTCTTGTATCTTAATTGCAGGGTTGCTTGAGAGGGATATCTTTGACATCTTCCTCCCTGAGTTCGATAAACCTTGGGTGATCCACTTAAGGGAAACTTGCTGCTGTTCTACAAACCTCTGCACTTGGAGGCCCAACACTGTCTACAAGAATAGAAGCGTTCGTACACATCAAGGAGCATATCAACTTCAAGACAAGAAGACCGACAAGGATGAAGGCAATCCTTGGAACGCTGAGCAACTATGAAGATTCTATGTGTAGAAATTGCGTATAACAGATACATAGGCTTCTCAGCCCGAACAAGCAAGTCGACCTTTTCTACTTCTTCGAGTTTTACCCCTCTAAACCCATAACACAGGCCATAGGTCAGGTTTGTCAGGTTATGATTATGTACTTCGTTTGTTACAATTAATTCACGAAATATACTCGGGGGCTCCCCCGCAAGAGTTGAAGCAAGTATAGCAAGAAATTGTAAATTTTGGCGAGTCACCATGAAAAACACAAGAAAAGTTTGCTGGTTCAGCAAAACGAAATAGGCTTCCAGATAGTAATCAAATGATGATCGCACATAGTTGCTGATATTTTGTGAAAATAAACAGCTCAGAATTATTCAGTTCCCTTGGTTCTCTTTATGACAACAGTCGAGTACTTTGGTGACACAGGAGCATTACAAAGAGAAAGCACTAAGCATTCCAACTTAAATAGAGGAGTTGCACTTCTTCTGGCACTGGTTGCCATCAAAGATCTTGATGTCGAATTTGGCAGTCCCACAGTGGTAATCAAACATCGAGATCCATCCACGATGAAGATCACGATCTTCAGCAAAACGGTCCCAGCCACCTCTGAAGAAAGCATCGCCATTGCCATCGTAATACACCTCCAGCTCATACGGCGGCCCGCCACTGGATGTTTCACGGAGAACAGCCTCCCAAAGCTCATGACCCTCCATGAACTCTGTGAACTTCAGAGGAAGACACTGCTGTTCGTGGCATTGGGCACCAGCGAAAGAGAAGAAAGGAAATAGATCGCCTGATGATGATGACGACAGGATAGGATGAGCAACACTTACATCCAGACGATCAGCAGGATCCGTCATTGTCACAAAGGATTTCTTATTTTTGCTCCCAATAGAGCGACCAAGACGACGCTTGGCTGGGGTCGATGACGATGCAGCTGCAGCAAGCGAAGATTTGGGCTTATTCTTACTTCCGCGTAGGTGGTCGTGACCGCGCTTTTCTACTATGGCAACATCATCGTAGTTGGTAGCATCAACATCGGCCATGAGGAGGATCCATAGAGGAAACCCTAGATATATGAAGAAGAAGATGATACAGCGGCGACAACTAACAGTAAGAGGCTTAGGGTTAAAAGGATGATGAGCAATGAGTATTGATAACCAAGCAAGATTGGCCTTTGGGCTAGAATATAATTAGAAGCAGGCCCAGTTTTAACAGTATAGCCCAAAGGACAATTTTAGTTGTTTTCAAGTGGGCAGGAAACGTCAGTAAAAGAAAAGGAGAAAAACAATATTTGGAAGAAGTCGAGGAATTTTTTGAGCCTATAATCGGCTGCAAGCACCCCATTATAGTCTCAGAGGCTACTTCCATCGGGAGCACTGAACGCGCACCCGATGGAAAGGATGCATTATGAAGATTGAAGAACAGAGCAAATATTGAGCCTATACTCAACTAAAAAATTCGACTATAGCCTCGGGCGCTACTCCCATCGGGAGCGTTGAACGCGCACCCGATGAAGATAGAAATATCGGCTTCACAATAGGAGTAAAACATTGACTTCATCATCAGTGGCAAAACACCAGATAATAAATTCGTCATTTAAACTCCCATTGGAAGGGATTGGCGACTAATTAAGAAGACAACCCGACAATTTCGGGCATTGAAACACCCAAACAAGGCTCACGATAAAAATTTCGATTCTCAAGCCGCGTCTATCATGATAAAATGCTTGATGACGTGGTCGCAAAGATCATGAAGGTAAGACCTTAGGATCCGTCCTGCATGGCCTAGTATATGCACATGAATGCGCTCTCCTAGTTAATTTCCGTATCCGCGATAAAAAGAAAATCCCGTTGGATGCACTAGGTACCCTAAGAAATACTGGAACCCACGCCTTTGTAAGTCCTAAATGCGGCAAAAGTCCGGGTTACACCAGGTACCGAATTCAAGTCCGGGGACTTGAGTTTGAAGTAGTTATCAAGATTTTGCTCAGGCAATTAACTGGTTTCCTGATCTGTCAGAAGCACCAGGCTTGTTACCCAAAATCCCCATGAAAATTTAAGAATATGAAATATTCAATGAAATCGAGAAAGAAAAGAAGACGAAGATTGATCAAGTCGAAGATTACAAGTCGAAGATATGAAGATTTGAGATTCAACCCGAATCTACGATTCTGGTAGAATCTAGGGGGTTACTGACAAGGGTATAACTACTGAGGCCCGCTATCTTGGTACTCCTAGGGCCCGTTCAGGTAATAGCCCATAGAAACTAGGCCCAAGCATAGTCATAGTCGAAATACGAGATCATATTGTAATCCGCATTGTATTTTGTATTGAACCCGACCGGTTCTTCGAGACCTGGCCACCTATATATAGGGGCCAGGAGAAGCCGGCCAGGGACAAATTGAGATTGAGCCAATTGTTTACTAGCTTATTCTCAACACGCACCAAGTTTCGCCTTGTTTGTCTGAATCTTTACCTTCGAGTTCATCCGACGTCCTCTTCCCCCGATCCTAAGTCCTTCATCTAGGACATTTGCCGAGTTAACCCTCATCAATTTGATTAACACTGATGGTACTTCCCTCAGGTTTGCATCTAGCATAAATGTACCACCTGCAAGCCTTGGCGAACCCATCATAACCTCTGTACCTCATAAAACTTCTTTTTATAAGTCCACTTAGTATTGGTGTCAAACTTTTTAATTGAAAAAGTCTTGAAACACATCATAAACTCACCAATGTTTGGAAACAAGTTCCCTAGTACAATAACATGGTTTTCCTTATCATAGACAGTCACGAGCTCATCATCATGTGTATTATCTACATCATCAGCAACATCTGTCATCAACTCTCCATCCACATCTTCATAAAAATGTCTTTTACCATCATCTGCATCATCTTTGTCCATATCCTTCTCCTTAGTTCTATCATATACTGGAATGCCAATTTTTCTGGATATCTCAGTGTTAGCCATTGGTGCAATGACCAAATCAGTACATTCATGTAATTCACTTCGGTACATATGGGTACTATCTGCATATGTGAAAAACCCAATCATCATTTGACATCTGTGAAGCCAACTTTGAAGGCACATATACAACCTTCGACTCTGATTTTAGATCAACGAGCTCCGCACGAAAAGTGGCCTCTTTGCTTGTCCAACCATCTTGCCAATCAACAACCATCTCTTCTCCATTCTCAATTCTCACATACTCGCCCTTCCAATTTTCAAACCGCAACAATGCTACTTCTTGCTCTTGACACCAAAGAACACTAAGCCCACGTTTCTTCACAGCCTTCTCTTCCATCTCCTGTAGCTCTTGTGGATCAATCTCTTCAAATTCGTCCTCCCATCTCACAATTGTCTCTCTATCTCTCGATGTTTTGCATGCTACCATCACCAGGCTTTGCCTTAGATGGAAATAATTTGAGAGTGAATTAAAAAAATTCTTAGCGCAACATCACCCCTATTTTGAATGGTGGTGGGCAGTGTGAGATAGCGAAAGCTGAGAAGGACCATTTTGCATTCAAAATCAGGCAAAAAGAGATACATTTATCGTTTTGAAGTAGTCTATAGCGGCTCCATCTCGTTGCCCCTCGTTTAGTGCCCATGAGCAATCTAGGTCACAAATCGGCCAAGGCGACTAGGGTCAGATCAAATCAAAAAGCAGGGGCTAGGGTTCAGAAATCACTAACCATGTAACCCGCTATCGCTTAGAAGGAACGGGTTGCCATCGCCGAGAAATAAGTGGCCCCCGCCGCTGTCAGAAAAGAAGAAGGGGATGGTGGGGAACGGTCAGGCACGTGCGGCGCGAGGGAAGTTTCACTGTCTTGAGGCCATGGACAAATACATGGGACCCACCTAAATGACGACCTTCTTAATCTAACCTCACACTTTCTTAAAATGCGTCGCAGCGAAGCGTTAAGAGCTTAAACCATATGTGTCGCGTCTTTACTATTTGGGACGTGATAAAAGTCGCGCGAGAGCAATTGTTGCGAACGACGTAGCTTTTTGTCCAATATCGATGAAAGACGTCGCACATGAGCTATTTGCCTCTAGTTAATATGATTTCGCTGCATATGTGGGAGTGTTTGTGTATATGTTTTTCTTGCTAGCCCAGATTCTGAAAAAAAGATTAGCTAGTCAGGCTACTACTCATATGTATACTCTTGCATGCATGATGCAGAATAAGTTATATACACTAGTAGAAAAAGGGTCTTTGGTCCAGCACCCAAATGTCATCTGTCCCGGTTCGGCTGGCCACTGGGGACCAATGACACGTATTGGTCCCGGTTCATGCCGCCTGGAGATTAGTCCCGGTTCATTTCGGGGTATCGGTCCCGGTTTATGGCATGAACCGGGACCAATGCCTCCCCAGCATGGCACGTGCCTCTCTGCGGATCATTGGTCCCGGTTCATGGCATGAACCGGGATCAAAGACCCTCCCCTGGCTATAAATTGATACCCAGCCCTTTGCCCTTTGCCACAAAAATTTGCTGGATTGTGTGTGTGGTGTGGGTGCTAGGTTTTTTTTTCCTTTGATTGCACACAAGGTGTTCGACGAAATGTCCATGCCACATTTAAGTTCGCACAACACGGTATCCTCCGCCGAGGTTAGCAACCTTATCTTCTTCATCTGTAACTGATATAAAAATCTTGCATATGTGTCCATGCGGGTGGTCATTTCACTATTCACGATGTTATTGTAATAGTTAATTATTATAACGCAGATCGATGCGCGGATGCGATGGATGTACGGCGACCGACGCGATTCTGATTTTATTGCAGGCCTGCATAAATTTATCGATGTGGCTAAGGCAAACAAAGTGGATAATTTTATGCCTTGTCCCTGCATCGACTGTCGAAATTTGACGGAGCACTATGCCCCGAGAATCCTTCAAAGCCATCTGCTTCGGAGAGGTTTCATGCCCGGATATTATTGTTGGGCCATGCACGGAGAAAGAGGGGTTAGGCTGGAAGAAAATGAAGAAGCGGCTGATGACAGCTATCCTGAAGAATACGGTGATACTGCAATGGAAGACAATGAAGAAGAGGGAGGCGACAATGAAGAAGAACAACGGGCATCGGATGAGCCCAGTGATGGTCTTGGTCGGGTCATTTTTGATGCAAAGCAACAATGCGATACAGAAAGGGAGAAGCTGGAGTTGGAGGCCATGCAAAACGATCACAAAAAGTTATTATACCCAAATTGCGAAGATGGCAGCACAAAGCTCGGTACCACACTTGAACTGCTGAAATGGAACGCAGAGGCTGGTTTATCTGACAAGGGATTTGAAAAGTTACTGAAAATAATGAAGCCAAAGCTTCCAAAGGATAATGAGCTGCCCGAGAAAACGTACGAAGCAAAGAAGACTATCTGCCCTCTAGGATTAGATGTGGAGAAGATACATGCATGCATTAATGACTGTATCCTATACCGTGGTGAGAAGTATGAGAATATGGATAAATGTCCGGTATGCACTGCATGTCGGTACAAGATCAGACAAGATGACCCTGGTGATGTTGAGGGTGATGACGAGCCCCCCAGGAAGAAGGTTCCTGCTAAGGTTATGTGGTATGCTCCTATAATACCACGGTTGAAACGTCTGTTCAGAAACAAAGAGCATGCCAGGTTGTTGCGATGGCACAAAGAAGAGCGTAAGAAAGATGGGAAACTGAGACACCCCGCCGATGGGTCGCAGTGGAGAAACATCGAGAGAAAGTACTCGAACTTTGCAGGTGACGCGAGGAACTTATGGTTTGGTCTAAGTACAGACGGCATGAATCCTTTTGGGGAGCAGAGCTGCAGTCACAGCACCTGGCCCGTGACTCTATGTATCTACAACCTTCCTCCTTGGTTGTGCATGAAGCGGAAGTTCATTATGATGCCAGTGCTCATCCAAGGACCGAAGCAACCCGGCAACGACATTGATGTGTACCTAAGGCCATTAGTCGATGAACTATTGCAGCTGTGGGCAGAACCAGGTGTAAAGGTGTGGGATGAGCACAAACAGGAGCCATTTGACCTACGAGCGTTGTTGTTCGTAACCATCAATGATTGGCCTGCTCTTAGTAACATTTCAGGACAGTCAAACAAGGGATACAATGCATGCACGCACTGTTTAGATAAGACTAAAGGTACATATTTGGATAAATGTAAGAAGGTTGTGTACCTAGAGTGTCGTAAATTTCTTCCGACCAATCATCAAGTAAGAAAAAAAGGCAAGCATTTCAATGGTGAGGCAGATCACCGGAAGAAGCCTAAGCTCTCTAAAGGTGCTGATGTATTTGGTATGGTGAAGGACCTAGAAGTAATATTTGGAAAGGGTTCTGGCGGTCAATCTGTTCCGAAAGACCCCATTACCGGACACACGGCCATGTGGAAGAAGAAATCTATATTTTGGGAGCTTGAGTATTGGAAAGACCTAGAGGTCCGTTCTTCAATCGATGTGATGCACATGACGAAGAATCTTTGCGTGAACCTGCTAGGCTTCCTAGGCGTGTATGGGAAGACAAAAGATACACCAGAAGCACGGGAGGACCAGCAACGTATCAAAGACCCATACAACAAGCATACTGATAAAGGCCGTCAATACTTAAGCAGCTACGCTCTTACCAAAGCAGAGAAGGAAATCTTTTTTGAATGCCTGAATAGTATCAAGGTCCCGGCTGGGTTCTCGTCAAATATAAAGGGAATAATAAATATGGCAGAGAAAAAATTCTAGAACCTGAAGTCTCATGATTGTCACGTGATTATGACGCAGTTGCTTCCGGTTGCATTGAGGGGGCTTCTACCGGAAAATGTTCGAGTACCCACTGTGAAGCTATGTGCATTCCTCAATGCAATATCTCAGAAGGTGATCGATCGAGAAAGTCTGGAAAGGCTACAAAAGGATGTGGTCCAATGTCTTGTCAGTTTTGAGTTGGTGTTCCCCCCGTCCTTCTTCAATATTATGACGCATCTCTTAGTTCACCTAGTCGATGAGATTTCCATTCTCGGTCCTGTATTTCTGCACAATATGTTCCCCTTCGAGAGGTTCATGGGAGTCTTAAAGAAATATGTTCGTAATCGTGCAAGGCCAGAAGGAAGCATCTCCAAGGGCTATGGAACAGAGGAGGTCATTGGGTTCTGTGTTGACTTTCTTCCTGACCTTAAGCCGATTGGTGTTCCTGAATCACGGTATGAGGGGAGACTGAGTGGAAAAGGCACGCTAGGAAAGAAAGCAATGATATTTAGGGACGGGCATTCTTTGAATCAAGCACACTACACATTTCTACAAAGTTCTACCTTCGTGGCTCCGTATATCAAGGAACACATGAATGTTGTACGCTCCAAGTTCCCGGGGAAGGATGACTACTGGATTAAAGAAAATCACATGGAGACTTTTGGCACTTGGTTGCAATTACATCTCATGAATGACACCACTATTGGAGATCAGCTCTACTTGTTGGCCGCGACACCATCTGTGACTATATTGACTTTCCAAGGGTACGAGATAAATGGGAATATATTTTACACGATCTCCCAAGATAAAAAGAGCACTAACCAAAACAGTGGTGTCCGCTTTGATGCAACATGTGACAATGGGAAAAAGGACACATACTATGGTTACATAGAGGAGATATGGGAACTTGACTATGGACCTACTTTTAAGGTCCCTTTGTTTCGGTGCAGTTGGGTCAACATGAATGGAGAAGGGGTAAAGGTGGACCAGGTGTACGGAATGACAACAGTGGATCTCAAGAATCTTGGTTACAGAGACGAACCATTCGTCCTAGCCAATGATGTGGCTCAGGTTTTCTATGTGAAGGACATGTCCTCCAGACCGAAAAAAGGAAAAATAAGGAAACGAATACATCAGACGATGAGCCCAGGTGTCACATAGTTCTTTCAGGGAAAAGAAACATCGCGGGAGTCGAGGACAAGACAGACATGTCAGCAGATTATGATAAGTTTGAAAAAATTCTGCCCTTCACCGTGAAAACTGACCCTTGCATCCCGTTAAATAATGAAGATGCTCCATGGTTACGACCTAAGAAGCGATCATAGGCAAGGGATCGACATACACGATGAAGGAGAATTATCCTAAACCCTAAACCCTATCTAAATCTATGTAATGTATGAAAACTATGACACGTCATTTTGTGAATGATTTTTTATGATGTTTGCAATTATCCAAGTTCAATATTTTTCCTGGCAGCTATGACACATAATATTGGAGTGATTCAGTCATAGTCATGCCTAGCCCCATAAACGTCGCCACTGTAGTCGTCGTAGTCGCCGACATTGTCGTCGCTGGCATCGGAGTCGCGGTAGTCGAACCTCGGTGGGTGAGCACGCGTGGGCTGAGACTGAGGGTAGCGCAGGCGGGGGCCACGGTAGGCCATGATGCTCTGGAGAGTCCGGCCGCGCCACCACAGCCGACGGCCGGCCTCGTTGAAGTTCGAACAAGGTGGGCCGTCCTCCTCGTCCCTGGTAAGCGCACTCTCACGCCGATTGATGAAGAAGGCGTCCCAAGTCGGGCTGTAGTCGGGATGCCACTGGGGATTCCTCCGCTGCTCTGGCGTGAGCTCGAAGTAGTAGTGGTTCGTGATGGCCATCTGACGCGCCACACCTAGAGGGACAGGAGGGACCGGTACGCCTCCGATGCTCAGCATCCAGCCGGTGGGGACGCGGTAGCCCGGCGGGCAGGGGTAGTTTGAGGCGCAAAGCGCCTCCGCCTCCTTGGGGGTTAGAGATACGATGGAGGCCATGGGAGAGAGTGATGAGGTTTGCAGATATGAGTCTAGATGTGATATATAAATGGAGGCCAAGCCTACATATATATAGTGAAAAAATGGCGGGAAGACGGAGGCGGGAAAAGGTGGAAAGCGCGGGAAGAAAATAGGCGGTAACGCAGTGGCGCGGGAAACCATCTAACCTTTAGTCCCGGCTGGTGGGTACAACCGGGACTAAAGGTGGTTTTTGTGTCATCTAATAAAACTGTCGGTGGGATAAGGACGTGTGGGTAACCTTTAGTCCTGGTTGGTGGACACAACCGGGACTAAAGCTGTCGGCAGGATAAGGACGCATGGGTGGATGCACTGCTCGATGAGATAAAGCATGTAGCGCACGACGCCCCTATCGGAGGAACAAGACAAAGTAGAAGCGGCGTCATGCCTATAAAAGGAGCATCAATACGCCATGGCAAGCAGCTCAACAAGCCAACCTAGAAGGTAGGGAGAGTTTCATCCCCATGGATGGAGGACAGGGTTGGGAAATCTCCCGTGGCGGAGCTTCTCGAAGATGTTTAGGCTATTTCGTGCGTCGAAAAGGAAAACTTCCTCCTGCAACATCATAAGCCATTCCAAGATGCACATGTGTGCACATTATCACAAACTATGCCCTGATTCTAGCCATAACATTGGTGGTTTGACCTAAATGCCATGAAACCTCGAACATGATAGGTCATTTTGTGAAGGATTTTTTATGACGTTTGCAATTTTCCAAGTTCAATATTTTTCCTTGCAACTATGACACATAATATGACACCACGCGAAGGTTTCACATTGTTTGGATCATTTTTGAATTTCTTATGCCCGTTTCAAACTATATTCAAAATGGCGGGCTTGAAGCTTCTTAGCCCGGGGCTGAGCTTCGCTAAACTTGAAGTAGATCTCTGGTGAAATAGCATGTTGTGAACCTATAAATGATTTGTAAAAAAATTCACGAGCATTATATCCTGTACTTGTAGTTCAAATCTGGGCACCCTCCTATCGAATCGGCAGGAATTTGTCTTTTTCATGAGGGATGGACGGTAAGGTTTCTGATACACCGGTTGGGAATTGGTCCATCTAAGGTGGTCTAGTATTTTTGAAAAATGGGTTGGTGCCAATGCCAAACTTTAATTTGGTGGTTCCTTCATAGAACACCCTAATTTCGGCACCTCAAAAATGGAAATTGGCTATTTCGTGCGTCGAAAAGGAAAACTTCCTCCTGCAACATCGTAAGCCATTCCAAGATGCACATGTGTGCACAATATGGGCACATTATCACAAACTATGCCCTGATTCTAGCCATAACATTGGTGGTTTGACCTAAATGCCATGAAACCTCGAACATGATAGGTCATTTTGTGAAGGATTTTTTATGACGTTTGCAATTTTCCAAGTTCAATATTTTTCCTTGCAACTATGACACATAATATGACACCACGCGAAGGTTTCACATTGTTTGGATCATTTTTGAATTTCTTATGCCCGTTTTAAACGTGTTAGTGCATTTTTAATTAAAAATAGTAAAATTGTTTAGTTAGAATTAATAATTTTGAAAACAGAAAATGGTTTTGGATTAGTTATTTAAATTGAAACACTTTTCCTGTTGAAAGTTTTTTCAAATTTTAAATAAAAGAAAGTTTTTTCCTGTTAAAATGAAAACAGAAAAACAAAAAAGAAAAACATTGGTCCCGGTTCGTGGCATCAACTGGGACCAATGGATCAACGGTCCCGGTTGATGCCACGAACCGGGACCAATGATCCTGGGCACGTGGCGGCTCAGCAGCGCCCCCCGCCCAGGTCATTGGTCCCGGTTCGTGGCATCAACCGGGACCGTTGATCCATTGGTCCCAGTTGATGCCACGAACCGGGACCAATGACCCCCCCAAATATAACTGGCCCTTCTTCCTCCCCCCACTTCCCCCCAAATCGGCCGAAACTGCTAAGGACTTTTGCGCGCGGAGCGAAACCACGCCGGCAGGCTGTCCGAGTTTCGAGCGGCCGTCCTCGGAGAGCGCCGCCGCTGCCGCCGTCCTCGGTGAGCGCCGCCGCCGCCGCGACCTCTCCCTTTTCCCCCCGCGCCACCGCTCATCACCTTCTCTCTCTGCAGGTGCCCCCTGCGCCGCCGCCTCCCAGTGCCGCCGCGACGCCCGGCCCCGTGCGCCCGCCCCGCACCCCCAGCGCCGCCCCGACGCCCCCCTGCGGCCGCCCCGCCCCCCAGCGTCGCCGCCCCCCTTCGACGGTGAGCTCCTCGGGAGGGAGCTTCCCGGCCCGGCCGGCCGGCCCTTTGGCCAATTTTTTTCTTTTTTTAAATTTCTCATTTAAATTGACGTTCGCAATTTTTTTTTGATTTTTTTTCATTACTTATATATATATAATACATAGAAATTAAAAAAACATAGAAAATAAAAAAACATAAAAAGCCCTCGTCGGGGAGGGCACAGGGGGCGACGGCGTCGTCGTCCTCGCCGCGGCCTACTCGTCGTCCTCGTCGGGGAGGATGATGTAGGGCGACTGCGGCCACGGCCGGTTGGCCGCAGGCGGTGGAGGAGGACCAGGGGCAGCAGGTGGCGGCAGCGGCGGGCCTGGTGGAGGAGGCGGTGGTGGAGTCGCCGCACGCTGCGGTGGCGGCGACGGTGGCCGGCCGTGCTGCTGGTGCACGAAAATGGCCAGCGCCGTGTCGATGTCGGCCCACCACCTCTTCTCCTCCTCCTCGGAGATGAGGACGGCGACCCGGAGCTCCTCCTCCTCGGTCATCGGTGGCGGGGGGGGGGGGGGGGGGGGGGCCTCGCCGTGCTCCATCGCGTCGAGGATGCCGTAGGCGACGCACCCGACGAAGTCGTCGGTGTCGTCCCTCGGCTCCTCGCCAGGGATGTCGTCGCCGCCCACCTCCTGCTTGACCTCCGGCGGCGCCTCCTCCGCGTCCTCCTCCATCTCCTCGATGAAGGGCTCCGCCTGCGGCGGCTCTGGCCCCGGCTCCGGCATGTACACGCCGGCGTAGGGGTTGGGGGCGACCTCCCCTAGGAAGGCCGCCCGCCGCACCGGGTCGCGCTCCCGCGGCCCGAAGTTGTCCCACCATTGGCTATCGTAGCCAAAGGCGGGATCGGCGCGGAGGCGCGCCGGCATCAGCGCGTGGCGGCGGCGGATCTTGGCGACCCGGTCCGGGCCAAAGCGCGGCACCGGCGGGACTGGCACGCGCCTGCTGTTGAGGTGCCACCCGCCGGGGAGGCTGCAGTCCGGCCAGTCCACGCTCTGGCCGCACTGGTACAGCGCCTGGCAGTGAGTCACCGGAATGTACCAGCGATCACGCTGGCGCTGCGGCGAGGTCGTCCTGGCGCGGCGCGAAGGAGACCGGCGTCCAGACCCACCGGCCTCGTGGTCGTGCCTGCCCTTGCCCTTCTTCCAGAACCCCATGGCTGGGCTATGGTGGCCGGGATGTGGTGGCTCTGGCGGCTGCGGTGGCTATGGCGATGGAGGCTGGTGGCCGCGGCTCCGTTGTGGCCTCCTTTTAAAGGGGCCAGTGGCCGGGCGTCCAGCGGCCGTAATGAATGCCACCGAGCGGCAGCCCAATCGGCACGCCACGCCGGCGTTGATGCCACGGCAGGCATTGAAGGTGACGGCGGGGCGCCCAAAGCGCACTTGCTCTGACTCGAGGCGACGGGACGCACTGACGCGGGCGGACGCGTCGCGTTGGAGAAGACGTACCGACGCGGGTCGATGATAGGTGGACCAGGGGAGGACGCGTGCTCGGTCCGCGCGTGTCCGCGCAGACCCATCGCTGCCCCAAATTTGGGCCGCGGATGGGTCGGCCCGCTGGGTGCTATTTTTTTGGCCTCTTTTGTCCGGTCGGACAGAAACAGACCCGCGGTGGGCAATTCCTATTTGACGCGCACCCCCCACAGGCGTTAAATTCTTAGTGGGCCGGCCCAGTAGGGATGAAAATCTTTTGTTTTTGTCCGATTAAGAACACCTTCAGGCGTCCGCCCGTAACAGGCGCTTGAAGCGCCGAATAGGATCCCCCCCCCGCGGTGTCCGTTTTGGTCGGCCCGCTGGAGATGCCCTTAGTTAGTTAGTTAGGTTAGATTGTAGTTAGTATATTACTTAGTACTTAGTTAGAAGTTAGTGTTAGTTTGTTAGTTAGAATTAGAATTAGTTAAAATTAGTTTTAGCGTGCATTTTGAATATATAGCGTGTATTCTAACTAACAAATGTCGGTATATTGTAGAAACTATGGATCCAGCACATAGAAAAAGTCAAGATGATGAATACTTCCTCCAAGGAATGATCCAAGAAAATGTAGATATTGATGTCACCATGACGTTTCTGAACGATTCCGGTGAGGGAGATGAATCTCTCAACCGAGGAGACGACTCCGGTGAGGTAGAAGCCTGGGACGGGGGAGAAGCCGGTGAGGGAGAAGCCGACAAGGGAGAAGGCGACGAGGGAGAAGCCAACGAGGGAGAAGGCAATGAGGGAGAAGACGACGGCTCCGACCGAACCTTAAATCTCGGAAACTCCGGCGAGGTGTATATATGTTTTTTTGTAATGCCCGACTGTCTATATATATACATGCATATATTAACACTCTTTCTTATTTTAGCCCTCCGGATCGAGCACTTCTTCCATCAGAACGAAACGAGGCCCAACAAAAAAGTTGGATAACACTGTGAGATATAGGATCGAAGTGGTCGGTGTAGACGGCGAACCGACAGCTCCTGACGATGTCGCAAAAAAATTTGTCAAGCAATGCGGAGTTCTTGTGAGGGACTCCATCCCGATCATTGTTCAAGAATGGAATCGGCCAAGCAGCGGTGGAGTCCCGTATGTCGGTGACGTTGCCAAAGATAAGCTTTTTGACAAGCTCATGATTAATTTCCTCCTGCCGAGGCTAGATGTGAATCCAGATGAGGAGGTGAAAGCAAATGAGGAGCTACTTAAAAGAGTCAAGAAGTTTGCTCTGATCAAGATGGCCGAGGCATTCAAGAACTGGAAGAAGAAATTGTACCTTAACTTTGTCAAGTTAGACAAGACTCCGGATTTCAATCAAGCCGGCTATGCTAAGTTAAGACACCAGTGGGATGATTTTGTGAAGTACAAGACATCGGAGAAAGCTTTGGAAAGGTCGAGAATAGATAAGGAGAGCGCTGCTAAGAAAGTGTACCACCATAATATGGGGTCTGCTGGCTACGCCGGTTGCATGCCTAAGTGGGATGCACTTGAGGTCAAGTATATTGCTGCCGGGATCAGACCAGAGCCCACAACATGGACACCACGGGCGAGAAACTGGTTTTACGGCCATGGAGGCACGTTGGACGAAGAAGGGAGGGCAATATATACCCAGAAACACAAAGATCATCCCCTACTGCCCATCGAAGATATTAGAAGTGCAGTACAAGATGTTGAAGCGGGACGGTTCATTCCCGATAGAGAGAACGACGAGCTCACACGAGCCCTAAAAAATGATGAACACACCGGGCTCCAAGCCGTGGAATGTTGCCTTCCCCGCGGAAATGAAGAGATATCCCGATAAAGGTCATCAGAGGAGAAAGGAAAGGGAGGCAGCTGAGAAAGCGGCAGCTGCAGACCGGCTGCGTAATGTAGAAGAAGCATTAAAGCGGCAGCAGGATCAACTCGACAGACTTAGCCAGCAAGGTCTCAGCGGCCAATCTCAGCGGCACATGGTAGAAGCTGCATTCGATGGTATCGATGCCCTATCGAATAAGAAAAGCAGCGTCGCTTCCACCCAGCTCTAGGATGGTGATGATGATGCACTGACGACGGCTCCTCCTAAACGCTACCCAGTGGATGATATCACGGAGAGCACAGCTTGTGAGCTAAAGGTGCAAGTTATGAACTTAAGGGTGACGGCGGCGGTCGGCATGGCCGTACCAACTGCGCCTAACGGAACTTGGCATTGCAGACCGGTTCCAAAAGGGTACGCTGTCGTCACGGTGGATGATGTCAAGCAAGATTTTGAGGAGCTAAAGCTGGACCACCCTGCAGGGGAAGATAGGGACCTGACTGAACTAGGAGAAGCCAAAGGGGGGACTGTTGTATGGCCAAAGGAGCACATCGTGCTTCCAAATTATGTCCCGCCAAGGCCACCCACTCCTCAGAGCAGCAGTCCACCTTCGCCGCCACCTCACCATTCTCCAGCGCAACCGTCGCCTTCACCGCCTCACCACTCAGCGCAGCCGTCTCCACCGCCGCCTCAGCCGTCTCCGCCGCCGCGTCAGCCGTCTCCATCCCCTGAGCCTCAGAGACTAAAGCGGAAGTATACTAAGAGGGGCAGCACCACCAGCAGCAGCAAGAGCACGTTCCGATCACCGAAACGTAAGCTATCGCCCCTCCCAAGAGTACCTCATCAGAATATGAAGAAGCTTCCTTACGAGAAGACAGATGAGGAAATTGCTACGGCCGCATATGCCCATTATCAACAGTGGAAGACTGACATGGCTAACAAGAAAAAGCCAAAGCCGATGGAGCCATTGATCTTCCCGGTCACCGCAGAAGATAAAGCCAAAGCAGCCGCGCTTAAGATTCAGCTTCACCAACCCATAGCGCTCACACCTGACTATAATCGCTCTATTACCAAGTCGGCTGAGGCAAAAGAGCGGAGAGTCGGGAAAGAAGTTGCCCAGCTCGGACAACAGAAAAATCAATCGATCGAACCGCTCAAAGTGTACGATACCAATGAGTGGAGAGCCCAAGAGCGGCATGATCCGAACATTGATCCGGAGTTTATTCAACTCTACGGAGAAAAGGCCAAGTTATATGGACTGTCTATTGCTGAGTACATGAGCCGTCTGGATGAGTTCGAGGGGTACCAGCAAATAGCGTACAAATACCGGTACGGGAATCCTCTCGTCAAACCCGAGTTAGTCAAAGATCTACCAACAAAAATGCAGAGATTGCATAACTGGTACATACAAGCCTGTGCTGAATCCACAAATTGGATCTATGCTGGATATAAACACCACCATTACGGTCATGGAGATGGCTTCTTACTGATTGAATTTCTAGAATTATTTCAGTTTTACCAACAAGACGCCCTCGACAAAACTATTGTCAGTGCCTATTGCCTGTAAGTATTATTAAGTCTTTCTAGCTCAGCTCATTCGTTGCTTGTATAATCTTACTCATCATTATACTAATTATATATGCAGAATGAAGATTCTCGAATGCGACCGAGGAGGAATCTTTGACCTTGGGTTCGTTGACTGCAATTTCGTTCATGAAGATACTCTAAAAAAAACCCAAAGAGACAGAGGATAACTTGGTACAATCGTTGAAGTATTTCAGCAATAGAAGGGAAATACTATTTCCTTACAACTTCGAGTGAGTGTTACTGTCTTGTACACATTTTGTTTTCGCTTTACTCGATGTTAAGCTATTTGACTCGTTATGTCTGTGCAGCTTCCACTTTATTCTGTTAATCATTAGTGTTGACGAAGGAGTAGTCAAAGTCATGGACTCAAAACGCACACCTTTAGGAAACTGGGCGAACATGCAGGAATGCCTCCAGAAGGCTTGGAAACGGTTCACCGCCAACACTAGGGGTGTTTGGAAGCCAGAGCTTATATTTAAACCATTGAATGTAAGTACTACTTGCTAGATCCACGCATCTCTTTGATTCTAGTTTCAATACAATTATCATGCTTGATTCTTATTTTGATTGAACTCCGTTCTCGTAAAGTGCTTGAGGCAAGAAGCTGGGAATAACTTATGTGGATACTATGTCTGCGAGTTCATTCGCCAGACGACCAAAGAGAAGGGTGCAGACCGAAACATCAAAAAACTTGAAGTACGATAAACAATAATCTCAACATTATTTTATTACCATCAACTGTGTTTAGTTTCATTCATATATATTGATCCCCTTCTTTAAATTAGATCGAACGGATGCGGGACGGTCTTCTACCACGGGAACGCGTGCAAGCAATTCAAGAGGAAATTGCCGGATTCTTATTAGAACAAGTCATAGATCCGAAAGGAGAATACTATTACCCGGTTCATTTAGAAGGGTGAAGTGTAAAAAAGAAGATGTAAAATCAAATTTGTGTGAGTTACCGTTTGTAATAGCGACCAAGCACGACGGATGAGACGGTGAATAATATATTCGTGACCATGATGTGTAATATATTCATTATTGATGTATATATATAATACTATTAAATTGAATACAAAACACACCAAATAAAACCCTAAACCCTAAATGGAAAAAAAAACCCTGGATCAACGATCCCGGTTCGTTCTACGAACCGGGACCAATGACCCAGGCCCCCTCGCGCCGCAGCGCGTCCACGTGGAGACCTATCGGTCCCGGTTCGTGCTGGAACCGGAACCGGCATTGGTCCCGAGTAATGGATCCCGGTTCGGCAACTGGGACCAATGGCCCAAATGAACCGGGACCATAGGGGAAAAAAATTCTCTGCGGCAGGGCCTCAGCGTCCTCCTCGTAGGGCCCCTTCTAATATGTTGACACGTTGCTCTCAGCTCGGATCTCAAAGCGGTTTGTAGTACCCTCACCAGTTGATACGTACATGTGCACTGATCCTACATTCGTACCTGTATAAGGACACTTGCCATGGAAATCAGTATATGTGCTTGATGAGGCCGGGAATTCAGGCGCGTTACGCGCGTATTTAGATGTTAACCTGGAACCAGTCATCTGTTCAAAAAAAAACATGGAACCAGTCATCTCAATTCATGGATCGTTGCCATGGACGTGAAATAGAGCCAGCTGAAACTTGCATCGTCTTGTCACCGGCCACGGACAGATCGGGAGAGAGCTGGCCATGGCAACATGATTGCTCGAGGAGTAGCCGGAAAAGAAAGGAACCGCCGTTGTGCCCCCATGATGATAATCTCATGGCCGATGGGCTGTGCGCCGCCAGCAGCGCCATTGATGGTGTGACTGCGGCGTCGTTGGTGTACTGGACGACGGAGGTCGCAGCCGACGAACGTTCAGCCAACGCCATGTTTTTCCTCGCCTCACCACCAGTAGTTGAAACTGGACCCTGGTCGTCCGCCTGAATTTCCGGCCTCGTTGAACAATCGCTGTACAAATACGATTAGTGTACATATACGTATCAACTGGAAAAGTGGATTAAGAGCCGCTTTGAGATCCGAGCTGAGAGCAACGTGTCAACATATTAGAAGGGGCCCTACGAGGATGACGCTGAGGCCCTGCCCCAGAGAATTTTTTTCCGACCATAGGCCCTTTTTCCACCAGTGATAACTACATTTGATTTTCCTAAATATATTATAATTCGAGCTATATACGCTCTGCAGATCATTGGAAAAGGTTTTGACTAGTCCAAACAGCAATGTGTGGCATCGTCTCATGATCCTCTGAACTTCCTGCCCGTCCTGTCATGCACATGCAACGAGCATTTACTCTGCATCTTTCTCATTAGAAAGGCAGGCGATCGCACGGACAATTCCTCATGGCATGCAATAATTCGGGAAGCAAGACATGAATAATTGTCGGGCGATTTAGGACCCACAACATGAACCGGTTCTCAGCAAAACCGAAAACACCTACTAACTGCTAGTAAACCAATACTCCAGCAAGATGTATGTCTCTCCAAATTTCACTGTCAGAATGTACTGCACATCGATCATATTTTATGCAGGGCGGCATGATAAAAATTGAGATCACAGGCTCACAGGTCACAGCTGACTGATCGACCTGTCTCTCTCCCGTGGTCCATGGCTTCCTTCGCCTTTGTTTTGGACGGGGTTTCTCTCGTGATGCTGCACGCATGCATATGGTCATAGGCCGATACATTGTTTAATCAAATCTAGAAGAGGAAAACAGGATGATCGAGAGAATTAACATTCTCCAACATGCAGCGTTCTGAGAACAGCAGGTCAAAAAGAATCTGCACCATGACATGCATGGATCCGAACAAGAAAAGTATAGATATGAACTTACATAGTTACTTCACATGGCGTCATAGCCTAGGCTTGTTTGATATAAACTTATTTTAGCTTTGTTGCATTATTGTAGTCAAGATTAGATCCATATGACCATTCTTCAGTTGACAGGTAACACTCCAAAATTAATTAATTTGCATCATATGCATAGTACATCTGTAACTCTGTTGACAACGAAGCTAGCGTCATGTTCATTGTTGCTCAACAGCCAATAATTTGATTGTGACAACGAAGCTAGCGTCACGTTCATTGTTGCTCAACAGCCATTGTTGGCCCCATATGATGACTGAGAGATGCAAACAATTGGAAGCGACTAAAAGGGTAGAAGATATTCAAACAAAAGGACGACTTTTCAATGAAAATGTAATAGCCAAATCTCCTGATCCACCCAATCATTGTACCCTAAACTCTTGCAAGTGTCTTGCATGTACCATACAAATGGTGGGGTTGTAATTTCATCCACGCATCATATGCTACCCAAACGGAAAGTTCAAGGTAACCTTTATCAGTAAGATATGAGATAAGACATAACTATGGACCACCGCGAATAGATGTCACTAGACATGATAGATAAAGAAAATAGCAGGATTAGTTGTACTATATTTGTTTTTGTGTACTAAGTGTTAATAAAGCCGTTCGACACAACATCTAGTTGCCAATAACTTCTATTCACTTGAAAAGAAGGCATGTATAGAGTTTCATCGAAAAAATAGTGACTCTCACTTTAATTTAAGTTAAATCCATATCTATTCATTTAATTGTTTCTCTAGGACTATTGACTTTTTTTTCTCTTACTGATATAGGTATACATCGAGATGTAGTTTAGTGCAGCATCTATAATGGCATGAGGGTTGTATTACTTTTAGTATCTATATGCTTTTTTAGTTTTCACAATCAAATTTCAGACCTGTTAGTACCGAACGGGTTAACCCTTTTATTGTATTTAAGTCATTTTGTGCTCCATAGAAAATACAAGAAATGAATGATTGCATGTTTCTAGTTTTTTACAAGAGAAAAATAGTGACCATAATTCAAAGTTGGGCTATAAATCAGGTTAAGTGGTTGAGAAATTTTAGAATAGGATAAAAATGAATTCATTGTTCAAGTGAGAGCGCTTTTGGAAAATAGTTGCTTTTTATGGCATTGTGTCGTTACTCATGCACAGTAGTTTCACTACTAGATATTTTGAGGTCATTGTACCTAGAAAATGATGGCTAAGATAATGTACTAAATATAAATAGAGAAAATCAGCAAAGAATCCACGTGCGACAAGGAAAGGTTCGCACGACTACAAAATCGATTCGGTTAAGAAACAACAACAAGAACAAAGTAAAAGGAACTACAAAACCTTTTCTACATATATATTCCTCCAAATATTAACTTCTCTCTCTACCTCTCTGTCAAATGGTGCACTGATATAGAATGTTTTTGTGCAAGTGGGCAGATTTTTGTATCATCCAAGCTGGTCACTACCAGGCGTTACGACATGAATCATCTTTCTAAATCTCCATGAATATGACACGAGTTCTGAAAGAGATGAGCGCGTGCACAAGTAGGATTCATTGGGTTTAATCACGGGCAGCGCGGGGATGCTACCATGCACCTTGGTCTTTACGCAGAAACATTTCATACCTGGTTACTCAGAGTTACACTGTACTATACGTAGGCTCGGGCTTTGGAGTTTTATATTTGTCGTCTCATCACATGAACAAGCAGCCGCGGCTATTCATGGTTTTCCGCAGAGAGAGGGCCCCGGGCCGTCACCGATCGTACGGACATGGATCGGCCCCACCGCTATACGGGCCGTCCATTGGATGCTGGACGCCCCCAGACCAGATATGTCCTGTGCGTGCGTGATGGAGCTGCGCCTAGCTTGGAGGCTTCCGCTGGCCGATCTCCACCGTCCATGTTCCCATCGACGGCGCCAGCACCCTGCCAGCCCTGGGGCGTAACCATTACAAATGGAGGTGGTGCTCCTCGCTTTCGTCCTCCTCCCTCCCCCACCATCGGCGGAAAATAAAAGGATTCACCTTTAGTCATGTCACCTCTCAGTCTCAGTCTCACCTCGCACGCAACAGTGTCTCCCTCCTTTCCCCCTCTTTCATCTGCTGAAAGCCCTAAACAGTGCAACATCTCTGTACCTCACTTCACAGATCCGCCCTTTTTTTGGCCAAACAATCCATCCATCGCCCCCTGCAACCCCTCCTAAAAATAGCGGCAGCAGCATGCCATTGCAATCCCCTCAAGGCTATTCTAGCACATGAAGGAGGTTCCATGTTAGAGCAACAAAGGGCTGGTCAGTTGCAGCAGGAGCAGCTCAGGTCAGATTAATGGACCTATGAGTAACAGCAACTACCACTACCACTTCTACTGAGCAGGGGTAAGTGGCAATAGAAGCTAATGTCCGCGTTTTCTTTTTTTCATCAGACTTACTCCTATATATCCGTCTGTTCCACCCCCTCTGCAGATTCTCAAGCCAGCTTCTTCACCACTCGCCGACGCTGCTGTTTCTGCTGGCCGTATCTTCTCCGCAGCCCTGAGACCGGCGCCGCTGCCGTCGCCGCGGCCAAAGAAATCAGCCGCCGCCGACACCACCAAAGGTATACATATTGTAAGCATATGTAACAGCCGATGCCCCTTCTGGTAAAAGAATCTGGTCCTTCCTTTCCCACATGTGTATATATGTATATATCCTAGTGTATTGGTTGGTATGGATACATCCCTTTCACACACACGAGCTCACAGCCAAGGGAGGTGGGCTGCAAGCACCAACTCCAAATCAACGGCCGGGATCTCTCTCCACGCTCCCCAAATGCGCACGAAAATCATCAGCTTCATCATTCATTCATTCGTGTACTAAAATGGTGGAGCTCGTGTTTCTTGGTCGCCAGATTGATCCATGGACCTGCCGCCGAACCCCGAGAGCCCAACTCCCCCGGGAGGCAGCGGCGGCGCCGGTGGATCGGGCGGTGGTGGCGGCACGCCGCAGACGACACCAAGCCGGTACGAGGCGCAGAAGCGGCGTGACTGGAACACGTTCGGGCAGTACCTGCGGAACCACCGCCCCCCGCTGAGCCTGGCGCAGTGCAGCGGCGCGCACGTGCTGGAGTTCCTGCGCTACCTCGACCAGTTCGGCAAGACCAAGGTGCACACGGCGTCGTGCGCCTTCTTCGGCCACCCGAACCCGCCGGCGCCCTGCCCGTGCCCGCTGCGTCAGGCCTGGGGCAGCCTCGACGCGCTCGTAGGCCGCCTCCGCGCCGCCTTCGAGGAGCACGGCGGCCGCCCGGAGTCCAACCCCTTCGCGGCACGCGCGGTCCGCCTCTTCCTCCGCGAGGTCCGCGAGCACCAGGCCCGCGCGCGCGGCGTCAGCTACGAGAAGAAGAAGCGCAAGAAGCCGGCGCCTGGCGGGGACGCAAGCACCAGCGGCAGTGGCAGTGGCAGCAGCCACCAGCCTCCACCCCCACCGCCGCCGCCGTCCGCTGGCGCAGTCTGCTGAGGAGGACCTAGTACACCTACGTACGTGCGCACGTGCCCATTTGGTTGGTATGCTGGACTGATGAGCATATTTTATGTAGGTTTCGGTCGATTAATTGCTTGTGCATGCATGCATCGTTTGCTACCATTCTGCCGGCTTATGAAGATCTAGTTGATATTCAGACCCTGAATTGTTCATCGTGCAACATTTGCTTAATTAGTTACTGTATTTGCTTCTGCTTTCTACTACTATTACCAAGCTTCCCCTCGCTTAATTTTGTGTTAATTTTTTCTTGGAAGTTTTGTTAGATTTGTGTGCACATGAGTGTGCAATTACAATGTTTTTCCAATTACATATAAATTGTACATGAAATTGGGTGACCGGAAAGTAAGTTAGTTCTAGGTCGACCGAGAACTAGCAGCGTTCATTCCTTCATTTCTTCTCCCGCTGATGGTAATGTACAAAAAATGGTTCGTATCATTTCCCTAAAAGTCTAGAGGGATAGTGTGCGCGTGTGTTTAAGCCCCACAATCGATCGATGAGGTGCATTGCATCTGCCGATCTCTCTCTCTCCCCCTTTCTACATGTAGTCTTGTGGCAGAAGATCTACATGAACGTCAAGGCTAATCCATTAACTTTGAAACCAAAGGATGATCGGCAGCACCTAGTTTTTGCCACATACGTCTATTATTGGCGCTGGGATTCCTTGTTCTGATCCCTGGTATTTTTCCGGCGCCGCACTGCACACCAGCAATGATCGATGGAGCTCCGGGCACTGTGCAGCGCGCGCGGCGGTGGCAGGCATGCAACTCGCAAGGACGGCGAGTACTGTCGTTCCTCTTGCGCGTGCAGCTGGCTGCCGGTTCCCTAGCTGTCTACATGACGCTCCAGATCGGGTCAAACCGCCGAATAGTTGCATGTACGTCCCGTCCTTCTCGGTGTAGTGAGTGAGCCGTATACTCGGGCTTGAAGCCAAATAAGGAGATGGTACATTTGTCGACTGTGCTTGGAGCTCGCTCTATATCTCTTGCCAAATTGCATTGATTCGATTGATCTCTTCGTACTGTCCTCTTCGTATATTTCACTGCTTGCTTTGCTTGGCTGGCCAGTCCCTCATTTTATGCATCGATACTAGTTTACAAAACTTTCTATAAATCACTATGCATGATGATTCCATCTCGGTTTCTATCTAATAGCTCTCAACTTTACAATGCAACTTCTAAGTATATATCATAGTAATTGTGGTGCGAGTATGTTTAGTAAGCCTGGATCAACTTAATATATACAAATTTATTATGGCATGTTCATTTGGATGGATTAGTTTCTTAAATGCATTAACTTATATCAACACCTGGTTTTGACAATTCACTAGAAACTGTTACCCTTCTCCCAAAACTCTGAACTTTTAAACTCCTCTAAAGGTAAAGTTGCAGTACTATGCTAATTATCGGTTTCTAGGATTGCAGATAGCTTCTGAAATTCAGAGAATGGTAGCGCATAAGTATCTATTACTTTGATCTTGTTTGTGTACCTTAAATTCTTAATTTTATGTGGTAACAAGGGATAGCTAAATTAGTGAAGTATATGATTATGTTGGAGTGCATGCCCAAGCTAGGTCACCCATCAACTTGGTGCCATTAAGAAGTATGCAAAATATGAATGTTCGAAACAATAAATTATATGATGTATAAAAAAGTTCAATGTATGTTATGTACATCGTATGTATACTCAAATATTAGTATACTGGGTGGTAGTTCCAATATATTTGGAAACAACTATTTTTTTGGAAACAGAAAGTTCCACAACCCTATGTACATGTACATGCACGTAGGTGGTCAGATGTCAATATGATGGCACAAATCCCATAGAATTAAGGTCCACTTGGTTTTGTTAATTTACTTGTGGAAAAATGTTAAATGTGTGATATGGGTCTCATATGATATGTAAACAGTGTGTTACTATGTCGACTATAATCTCGATCATATTAGGTCTTCAAGGAACTCTATTGTGGAATTATACTTACCTTGGGAATATGATAGGGTATTCAACTAGTGTTTTTTAAGGGTGAAATTCTGAGCTCACAAACCCTTATACTACTATTTTGAGGCTATGAGGCCATGCTCTTACAGATTTAATAACGGTTTTGGCTTTTTTTTTGATTGTTTGTTTGTTGATACTTGAACATTCTTTCCATGTGAAATACCTGACTTGCATCAAACATGCTAAAAGTATTATTACTGGCAAACAATTCTTCAATGCATAAAATAAGGCACAAATTGATGAACATTATATGAAGAACTTTTTTTAAAGGCAGTTTTTGCTTGAATTGGTAGGTAAATTCATTTGTAAGGACGGAATTAATTAGTTAATTATAGTGTAACTTTGCCTTTGAACCTAAGAAGCTTAAGAGAAGAAACTATGTTCAAGTGATCTATCTAGGTTATTCACCTAAATAGAATAGACATGTTAAATTCTTTATATTATGACCATGCTTACTAATGTGGTTGCAAACAATTTACTCGATCCTTGCCTTCGTAAACTTTGTAGCTAGCTAGAATGCATGCCATAGAAATTTGAAAACGTTGACGCCAATATAGACGAGATACCCAGATTTGTCTCACATGTATATATTTGTCATTGCAACTACTTGATTCCTAGTATGTGCTTTACTGAATTTTATATAGTCCCTATACTGATCAGACATCCAGCGCTTATAGGATATGTATTGTGTCGATGTAAGGAAAGCTAAACAAAATGTGTGCCAAGTGTTGCTACTTTATCAAACCACCAGATGTACCTTTACGCCTCTTCAACAAATGTCAACCTAGCTAGATTCGACAATAGTGAGCTCGCAGCCTATAATGAGCGGATAATTAAACTGGCTGATGAAATAATTTGTCAGTTAAATATATGTAGTTCTCAGTGCATGCATAGAACTATGCATATAACTATCTGTCCGGCCATGCATGAAATCTGGACCTGGAAGAACAAGCAACGCCAACAACCAGTGTGAAATCCGAGGACATGACAGTATGAAATTAATATTGAGTTTAAACAGTTGATTTATGTGGCTCGGTTAGATCGAAAGAGTGGTATGCACATAGCTGATCCAGTTTATAAGCAAGTTAGTTCCAAAAACCATACATTGCCCTGTTTATGAGAAAATCCAAGCCAAAAACCCAAACAAGTGTGATAACTCTTGTCCATACAAGCGAGATAACTCTCTTCCATACTAGGCTAGTTCACCACCACGACAAACATAAACCTCTGGCCCTGGGGCCGTCGCCCCGACTTCCACCATTTGGCAGCAACGTCCTAGGTGACCAGCCGGAGAAAACGTCGCGCCAAAACCGTTCCTGCCGCCCTGTTGCAACAACCAAATTATACTTTATGTTGTTGATGATCCAACCGAGTCAACAAACTTGGTGCCCACGCATCTCTAAGTCGCCACCCAGACCATGCTAGGCCACGACCCTGCCCCATGGGACCGTCACTTCAGAAGACACCGAGGCTGCCACCTCGACATACCACCACCTTCCGGGGCCGCCGACCCAGCATCCGTATCTCCCAACCATCTGCCCAGCCTCCACGAACCTGCCGCATGGCAAGGTGTAAGAGCTCTCGCTTCAAATAAAGAAGGTTAGGTTTTCACTCGGAGATCTTGAAACCACTCGCGTTGGTCGGGATCGAAACTCTAGAACGACGCAATTAAGAAGGAGAACGGCACTCAAAGATGCCGACATCGCCGGCACCTACCGAAGTCCGTGCAAGTCTTTCACCCAAAGTTCAACCAAACCGGGAAGCTCAAGGAGCAGCAGGCCAAGCAGGGTGGCGCTGCCAGTGGCCACTGAGCTCCACCGCACGCCAGAACCCACCTTTGGCGCCTCCTGCCACAGCGGACGCCGTTGCACCGTCGACCTTGTCGTGGGGCCGTATGTTGCCCCAGCTTTCCCCATCGCTGCAGTACCGACCAATGTACACATCTTTTTGTTTGACTCATATATGGCCCATACGCTGACAAGGAAGGGGCCGTTAAGTACAAGCCGCCACGGCGTTAATATTTAGCTAAACTAGCATGATGGCCCTCGCAAATTTACAACTCTTTATAGTACGTGAATAAATTAAGTTTATGTATTGGTAAGTTCGCCAGTTCATGGATAAAAAAATCATCTATGAATGTATTTAAATTGGGGAAAATCAATGGCAAACAATATGAACTTATATGTGTTTTACCGAGTTAATCACATTGTATAATTGATTTTTACTGCTTTATTTTGTTGTGATCTCATCATATGAGAGTGTGAGTCATTTACATTTTTTAGTCCAATGATAATCAAGCACTTAGCAAGGTTGATATTAATGATGCTACATTTTCAAATAATTTCTCATAAAATATTTATATGTTACAGGTAGACCAACTATATAGAAAATTTATTTGTGTAGATCTGCGTATCTCATTTACTTAAGTGGATCTAAAAATATGAATAGTATAGGGAAATATTTAAGGTAATAATAATACTCCCTCGAAGGCGTCTAAAGATATGTGCAAAGACCAAACGAATCACACAACAGTGTGTGTCCTACATAATCCATGCCCTCTCTAATTCATACTTAGACTATCGATTTGTAACTTTCTCCATGCCTCTCTAAATCATAATTAGACTACTAAT
Organism: Dactylis glomerata; assembly: GCA_007115705.1. Classification (NCBI taxonomy): domain Eukaryota; kingdom Viridiplantae; phylum Streptophyta; class Magnoliopsida; order Poales; family Poaceae; genus Dactylis; species Dactylis glomerata. The sequence goes on from QXEO01001225.1 coordinate 507,779, forward strand.
TTGAAGCTTGCTCCATGCTCTCTCTAAATCATACTTGCTTTTCCTTCATGCCCTCTCTCATGCAAGATTTGCCCACGATTAGTTCATTTTTTTAATGGCTAGAGTCCTAGTAACATGAACGTATATGGCCACTACATGGAGCTGTATGTGCACGCGCCGCCTGAGTTTTAGGCCTCGCCTACACGCGCATGATAGACGTACAAAAACGAAGAGGTTTGCAAAGTATCCACGCGGTTGACACGGACTCTAGGTACCAAATAAAATAAATCGTACCCTAATTGTTTCAGATCGGTTCTTAGGTCCCAATAATGTGTACACGTGCCAGAACACCCTTATGTTTTATGTAACCTTTTTTATCTTTTAATCCGAACCATTAAGATTAAGATAAATGGCTCATATGTTTTTAGGCTATGTGGATTAATGTAGTGTCTCTATTTTAAACCTCCGTATTGTGCTTTTAGTATATAGTAGATGTGCAGATCACTTATTAGTACAAATAAGGTCATTGCACACATCTATACTCGTGCATCACACACATTTACCGAACTGTCACTACCGGGGATTGGCTAATGTGGTGGACCACATACGATTACAATTATCATACGCGATGCATGCTCCATTTCACACGATTCTCGCTAAATAATCGCCTGTGCTGGTTGAGATCCGTTTAGTTTATATGCGAACATGTTTTCTAAATGGTCATTGTATGTTAATAATAAGATGACGATTAAGGGGGTACAAAACTGCCTGCTCTTGAAGTACATCACACATGATTTGTACTTAAAAAGTGTGTTCAACTGTACGGACAGGTTTCACGGAACAAAATCATATGCGATTGGTCGGACATTGCATACGACTGGAAGCAGTACGCACACTTTATAAATTTTACCATGGAAGATTTCACATCACAGACAGTTCAGTTATCCCCGGTGCGTTTGGAAAATCGGGGGAACGAAATGCAAGGATTGTCACGCAGAAGTAACACAGTATGCTACGTGGACGCGGGATTGATATTGTAAACCGAAGGGGGTGATGAAAAGTCAAACTTTCACCTGCAAATACCAAGTATAACGAATAAACACATACTGTACTACTCACACCAACATATGTACGTACAAACATATTTTAGTCTAGAAACTTGTGTCGTGAAGCTTAAAGTCTGTTGTATCCTTCACAGCCGTTTTGGTACGTCCCGTACTATTGAAAGAATATCCATTTTAATGAGAGAAACAGAATGTTTGAACCTAACATTTGATCTCTAATGAACTAGGTACAAGGGCATTCGCTATTGATGAGTGGAATTTATTATTTATGTACATTTTCAAAGCATACTTTATGCATATTTACATCTTATCTCATGCTTAATTTAGCTACAGCTATGCCTATTATACATGATTGTTGTTTTTTATTTATTTTCATATGAGTTTTACACAACTAGTGGTTTAGGTAGAATTTTATCACTTTTCATTGTCTTCGAGGTGTATGTAGGTATTATGGATGATTTTAGGTAAATAAATGCAAGAAGAGCAAACAAGACATAAAATGAAGGAACTACATGCACCAGACAAGGAGTGACAAAAATTAAATTTCCATCAACTCAAAATATAGACCCAATACCATGGTGTTGTAACTCTCGTCCATAAGATTCCAACGAGCTAACAAACTCCTCAGTCGAAGTTCGTATAAAAAAATGGCAGCCAAAATGCTGCGCGCATCTGAAAGTTTAGAGAGCATTGATACGGCCTGAACACGGCCGTACCGTCCGACTGTACCATCCTCCAAAAGCTGTGTTTCGTCAAACCTAACCACGTTTGTGAAGGCCCAAAGGGAATATTTGGTGTGGAGCTTCCCAGAAGCCTAAAAACCGACCTCTAGGAGCCTATTTAAGGAGGGGAGGAGGCCTAGCCACCACAAGCATCATCCACACTGCCTCGGTGGAGCCCTTCCGCTCTACCACCTCTATAGCCACCTCCGCGAAGATCTCCACCATCACCACCCCACAAGAGGAGAAGGGATTAAGATCTTGTAGGCCTCCACATCAGTCTCTATCATCATCAACAACAACAACGTCTCCATCACCGATCCCCTTTGTCTACTTGGTTGTAATCCAAACCCTAGTATGGATTTGACTTTGTGTATTCAATTGTACCTTCAGATTTTGTTCATTCCATTGAGATGATGTTGATTGCCTTCATATGCGAGTGGTTACTTTGTTCTTGGGGAGATGGAAAAACCCTAGTATAAACTATGACGTGACACTACGCTAAAAAGGCCTAGCAGTGACGGGCGTGGTTTTCCTTCTGCTGACGATAAAGGCCTTCATCACCGATATACAACCACTGGTAAGGTGTACCGCTGACGATTTGTCATGTATAGTACTTGCCGATGATGTGAGGATATATTTCCTTCATCGACTTTAGCTACTTGATCTGATGAGCGGTGCTAGACAGCGACATTCTAGTGGCCCTCTCAATAGTTGGTGTACGTCCGTAGTATTCCTGATCTGACGGGTGTTCATAACTCACGCCCGTCAACTATAGGGTGCAGGTGACGCGTTTGTTAAAAACTTCACATCAACAGATGCGCTCGCGCATGCAAATCCCGTCGTTTGTAGCTAGCCACCGACGATCATTCTTTTGTCTGTGTGTAATTAGTATATTACCTCTGACACGCGACCTGAGGGAAGCCCGTCTCTAGCACCTTACTTGTGACGCACGGATTTAATTTCACGTTGCATTAGTAGATAAGCACCGACGAGTTTATTCGTTCCCAATAGTCACTGACATATTTTACCACAACGGAGATATTCATGACACTTTGTCACTGCTATATTTGTGAGCAGTGACTACCTACGAGCAGAGGTCGGTTGCTCATTATTCTGCAGCACTGACGCCTTGTGTTCTAACTTGACCGTCACTGGTAGGTGTTTTATTAAATAAAATATTATTTTTCATTTAAATTCCATCTAGGTTGTTGTACATATAAAACCATATGTTTCATATATAAATAAATTCATAAATACGTTCATAAGTTGTAGTGTAACATTTTGCACCAACATTGGTAGCTCAACAAAGATTACATTAAATTAAATTTGCCAAAATAGTAAACATCAATCTTGATCTTCACGTGCCGTCACCTAGCTGCAAGCAATCATGATAGAGAAAATTAGGCGGGAAAGATATGACAATTGAGATGAAGAATAGTTAACTGAATAAGATAAAATGCCTAACTACATGTACATCTTTTTTCAAAGATAAATCGAGTGATGTAATTGCTGATTAAGGAAGAAAAAGGTTCACAGTTACCTAGGCAAGTAATCAGAATAGAAACATGGAAGCATCATAAAACAAGTTGTACCTAAGAAATACACCATTGCTGGTGTGTTCGTGGAATAAATGTATGATCATATCATCATTTGATGTGATCCCTGAAACAATGTATGATATCAATTATAATTGTGCATAGATGGATTGCCAATTAAAAAGCAACCATAAAAATCTGAGACCTAAAAGTGGTGTCTTTTTATGCTTTCGAACAGGCAAGAACGGACATATATAGTACATACAATCAACACAATTACAGATTTTGGAAAGGAATATGAAGTGTGGCTTTGGCTTGAAAGGCAAAGCCCCGCTGTTGTGCGAGAACGGTCATTCTCTGGTGTGTCGTCACCAGAGTAGAAAAGCCTGAATTCCATGACGACCTCCTGGTTGATGATTTTTGCAAAGTTGTGTTGGATCTGTGCAAACTCTTTCTTAGAGTTAAACAAAGTATTTTGCTTGATCTATAAACCGGTGGTTAATAAGTCTTCAACTATTAGCAATTTGGCATGAGTCCGTACCAAATAGGATAGATGCCAGCAGATGAAGTAGCATGCAGGGAGATCTGAAGACTTCTGTACACAACAGATATCACTGATATGCCTGAACTTTTCCTCTTTCATGCCTTTGACTTGCTTTGGCAGATTTCCTCCCCTAGATGCAAAATCGGCAAGAGCTTCATTGAGAACAGGGGCTATTTTTTTGTTTCTGAACTTTGCTTTACTGCCTTTCATGCAATCCATGTAATATTCCTTTTGATCTCTTGGCGAGAGGACTATTAGGATCTGGTGTTCCCTGCGCAAACATGTGAACAAACCAAAGTATTAATTATATAGATAATATGTAATCAAGTATTAACGGTAAAAACATTTCAGGCTGTGATGACATAGTAAAATATATAAGCATTCTAGATACTAGCATTCATATAATACAACACCAGATAGGTCAATAGACGTTTCAAACTTGTTACCCAATCAAAATATGAGAATTGGTGCACACCAAGTCGATAACATGTCAACATATTCGGTAAACTTGCACAAGGATTAAGTACATATAAAATAACCAAGTGTAATTGTTTATGAATTTTTTAGAGATGAGCGTGCAAGTGAACTTAATGTATCACTCAGATGAGAAGAAAGAGAGTATGACTATGATGAATGAGAGGGGCTTACAAATAACGTATGGCACGAGTAGGAAATGATTATCCTTATTTCCTAGCATAGCAGTAGTGAGGGACTCTCTTTAAGAATAGATCGACCTGCATCAGTGGCAGCATTCTCGTTGTGCATGTGAAATGGATCAGCGACTCCGCATATGCCCACTTTTAACCGCCTAGTCTCCTTGGCTTGGAACAATGCCCAAAACCTGATCAGTGATGCATGGAGAAACCCTAGGTTGTACATGGAGAAGATATCCTTGAAATCCAGAGTGAACGTCCATGCAAAATCCTCGATGAAGAAGTGGTAGTCCCCTGGCACCTTGGCAGTGTACTGTGTTGCATTGCCGCTGTCGGAGGTTTCCAGGCTTCTGATATCATCATGCCAAACTTTCATTTTGGAGGGAAGGAGATCATACACTATTCAAGGTACCAAGCACTCTCCCGGGATATGATGTTTGTGCCATGCATCTTATTTTGGAGATTTATGTCCAGGTGATTTAAAATCTAGTTTTTTTCATTTTTTTCATTTGTCATTTGTATTGATTACACCGCCCTTCTTCCTTGCACCATTGTGTTACCTTTTATGCCCATGATCCGGAGATATGGGTGTTGTGTTGCGGTAAAGGATTGACAAAGCCAACGCTTCCTTAATCATGCTGGAGGATAGGCTGATCCAGGTGGGGTTGTGGTTCTGCAATAGGGTGCTCGGGGGGGGGGGGGGCTGATTTAGGTTGGTCTTTATCAGCGGTCGTCTCTTCCACCACACATTCATGGCCATCATTCTTAAAAGTTAGCATTTTAGAAAAATCCAAAGGAGATTTTTGTGTTGGAGTGATGTTCGGTGTCAGATCTTGCTGGTCGTTTGATGGAGGCCAACCTAATCAACTCCTTTGCCCACCTGATGTGTAGCCCCCTTTGCATGAACCAAGTATGTCTCTATCTAGCTCGAGGGGTAGTCTACCTTCAGATCGATGAATTTCTCAATCACCTTAACTACTTCCACCTTTGCCATGCATGTCTTGTGGCAATTCCATATTGTGTAGCTTATTATTCGGCGGTCTTGGGAACATGTTGTCACGTGCAACAATCATTACGCCTTTGTGGCCATTCACTTTGGCCATTAGATTGCACAATGCAGGTGCTTGCGCAACATATTTTGCAAAGATTTCAGATCCAACATGATTAGTATACTAATAAACCAGTACAATTCCTATGGTAGGTTGAGCCAACAATACTTATGTTGATCTTGTCGATTACGCTCGACGGTCCATGAGCAGACCTGTCGACTGAGTCATTCCTATTCTCTTGAGCAGTCTCGGGGGCAGGGAGGTATGGGGATGCAAAGGTGGAAGTTCTTGTACCACACCCATTCTCTGCAAAACAAGTAACACATGCGCTTCCACATTCTTCTGGAAAGCATGTGTCCTTCATTCTTTCCTGGACCTCTGCCTTATCCTTGCGAGCTTGGGGGATTTAGGCAAATATGTCTTCCATGGAGCCCCATACCCGATGCCTGTTAGATGACCACGAGTCTCCTCCTTGCCAAGAGCCAGGCTGAGCGGATCTTCCCACCTCTGGCTACTGGCGGAGTCACGGGAGCTTGGACATGGAGGGGACTCATAGCGTTTTTCTGCAATTAACATAATTCGGGTTAGAAAAGAGCAGTAGAATTTATTTATAGCATACATAGGTGTTCAACAATTCAGCCAAAACAAGGGAACAAGGTAACCAAAGGGATATAAGCATGATCACAAGAATCTGAAGGGTTCTGCAACATAGTAAATAAAAAAATGGATACGAACAAGAAAACCAAGATCTAATCTAGGTGATAGAATCAATGAGAGAGAGAGAGATGAGATCTTCATACCCTTGAAGAAATTGCACGGCAGAAACATTCAACAGAATGTGGATGATGTAGTTGTACTAGCCTTCTCCTCCTCGCGATTCCATCCAATCCAACACTGCAAGTGGCGACGCCTCCGAGAAATGCACACATGCAGCACACCAACGACTCCTCCTCCTTGGTCCAGCAAGATATGGTGGAGTGGTAGATTGGATCGGCAGCACGACGACATGGTGCTATGGTGGAGAGTTTCCATGGACATGACTTCGCCTGCGCGTGGTTCAGGGAAGAAGAGAGGAAGGGCAGCACTTGGGTGGTGGCTATGGTTGGAGTGGAGGGAGGTCGGCGCCCTACCCCCTCTTATATAGAGGTTCGGGCGCCTGGCTTGCCCCTCCTCCAAGCCCTAGGGCTGCGGCCTTGGTGGGCCAGGGAGAAAACCTCCCCCTCAAGTCTTATCTCTTCATTTAATTTAAATGGATCTTTATCTCCTCATTTAATTTAAACGATTTAATCTTATCTCTTTAGGGTGCTGCCGCATGGGGCCACTAGGGCTGGCCATATGGGCCACCATGGGCTGATGTGGTCCCACCCAATCATGTGGTCCCACTCTAGAACTTCTAGAAGCAATTTGGTATAATACCGGGAAAATCATGAACTTTTCTGAAACCCTAAAATTGACTTCCCTTATATGAAACTTATTCTTCGGACCATTCCGGAACCTCTCGTGACGTCCTAGATCTCATCCGAGACTCCGAACAAAAACTTATTTACCAATTATCCATTCTACCCTAGCGCTGATGCACGTTAAGTATGTGACCCTACGGGTTCGTAAATATGCAGAGATGATCACTATCAATAATCAACAGCGGGATCTAGAAATATATATTGACTCCCACACATTCAATGATTATCATATCGGATGAACCATGGTGCCAGGATTCAATTAATCCCATATAAGTATCCCCTTTGTCTCGCGATATTTTACTAGCCCGAGATTCGATCGTCGGTATCGACATGCCTAGTTCAATCTCGTTCATAGCAAGTACTTTACTTGTTCTGTAATCCAATATCACTTTGTGATTAACTCTTTAACCATGTGTTTGCAAGCGGTGTTGATATTGATTATCGAGTGGGTTCGAAGTATATCTCTTTGACTTGGGAGGGACAAATTCCATCTTGATACATACAACCCAACAAGTACTTTCCGATTGCCCAAGAGCACCTTTATGATCACCCATTTGTGGTGTGATGTTTGATGAACTCAAAGCTCTCTTCCGTTACTAGGGAGTTTCATTATCTCATGGTCTAAGGAATACAATACTTGACATTGAGAAAGCTACGCAAAGATAAACACAATGACATGATTTATTTGCTATGCTTATTTGGGTCTGTCCATCACATCATTCTCCTAATGATATGACCTTATTATTAGTTGACAACTCATGTCTATAGTTAGGAAACCTTAATCATCATTAATAAATGAGCTAGTTCTTAGAGGTGTACTAGGGACACAGTGTTGTTCATAAACTACACAAGTATTACTGTTTCCGCTTAATACAATTTAGCATAAAATATAAACATTATCTTGAACAAGAATTATAATAATAACATCTTTATTATTGCCTCTAGGGCATAATTCCAACAGAATCGCATGAACCTAACCGAATCAGAAAAAGGAGCATTATACTTATAGTTTGGAGGTACATAGAATCACACTAACATGTACAAATCATACTATCATATTATAAAAAGGACATTCACACAATTCAAGCCAAGAAATTTAGACTTCAGCAATGGACCCACTAGATAAGAAGTATAGACTAAGAATTCATAGTAACCAGCTTATTGTGCACTATCAAAGCTCATCGCTATTAAATACTGGTTGCCATGTTTGCTTGTCAATTGTTGCACGGGCTCTCACAAAATCCTTTGTGTGCCCATTCTCTAGGTACCAGAAAGGTTTATCTCTCCCAGCCTTACATGCACCCTTGTCCTCCTTGGCCCACACTTTGCGCTTCCCTAAGTAACCATGACTGCCGAGCTTGTGGTTCATTTTGTTTTGGCTTTGCATATCCTTCCCCCATTTACTTATCTTCTCGAAATGCTCATTTGAGTGAGATGCAATGAACAGTTTCCACTACTCCCATTCTATCTGGGGCCACCTCTTCTTTATGTAAGTATCGAAATCTTCATCCTTCTTCAAATTTGTCGTGTGCCGCCATGTGTTTAGTGCTTTTGACATCATGCTCAAGGCTTTATGTGTTATTCTCTTCATTACTTCACGGTCCATGGTGTCATCATCAACATAAATCTTAAAGCAGTATTATTTTAACAACTTCTCCAAGAGAGCACTTATAATGTCAGCTTCATCTTTTGCCCTTAATTCTTTGCATGTGCTCTGCACGGTTTCACGAACGATGGCGCCTATGGTGTTGCTGTACCCACTTATAGCTTTTTCTGGACTGATAGAAACACGTCGGTTATGGACTCGGCTGATCATGAAGGTATCCTCTGACAGCTAGTTTGGTTTTCTTGGCTTGCACGGCTTCTTTTCCTTAGCTTGATGGTCATGTACGGCTCGAGATCCAATATCAGTCGGTTTTACTTATTCTTCCTTCTCGTTAGATGACTCAGAGCTTCTGTCCAACTCATAGGAGTCGGAAGAGCCACTGATGTTGCCCCGGTTACCCCTGTCAGCATTTTGTGTTTGTTCTAGCATAGGCTACATTTGCGAGCAATTCACATGCATGCTACAAACAAATTAAACTGGACATAAGAAAAAGAAGAATATGGATATGTCATTATTGGACATCCAAATATTTTGGTATGAAATTAGGAAAGCTTAGAAGTATTACATGATATGAAACCATTTAAATTATCAACCATGGCGAGGCACAAATGAACTAAACTAAATCAAACTCTCAAATAAGCAGAAAATAATCACAATAGACAACAAATTAGCACACAAGTGGATAGGCTTAAATCACCACAGCCTAACCATAGATGGTCTACTTAACACGCGCGCACACACACACACGGTCACAAGATCATAAGCCAAATATAGCAAGAATGGATCATCCCCATGATTTAGTGTGGGAAACTAGATTATAAGTACAAACTTTGCTACACCAATCATAATACATATGCAATCATCATTTAAAATATAGCAACACTAGATCGTGATAACCCCCAAGTGCAGGAGATCACTGTATCACCTCTCAATGTGGAAGTATGAGTGTCGATCCGCAAGAGCAAGAAGGAAAAGCTATTGCTCTCTCCAACTAGAGTGTCACAATTCTAGTTGTTTATGCACTAAACAATTTAAAGTAACAATGGAGGTTGATTTAATGAGATAAAGTAAAAGGTAATAAAATAGTAATAAAAGTGTCCCAATCCTCTAAATGCAAGAGGACAAGACAATGAGTTTGCGCTAATGGGAACAATGGACCTGGGTTCATGGATCACTCAATCCTGTCTCTCTCTATGGTGATGATCATGTATTAGATGATAATAGCAAATAGAAGTGTCATCATTTAATGATAACTATATGGTGGCTATATGTCCTAAAACACATAGTTGAAAGAAGTACCGATATGTGTTCTGGTGTCACCCCAGAGCCTGGACTATCACTCCACCACGTCATACTTCTCCCTTTTTACCCCCAGTTAAAGGATGCTTTCTACACCGTTGTTGTCGCTCGGTGCTTATGCCGGTTGTCACCTCGGACACCACTTTACCCACATACATCATACTCTATAGGTAATAAATATCCTAAGTACTAGTGCAATGATTTATAAATTTATGTGCTTTCACAACTCTTCCTTCTACCAACACTCGGTGGTGTCAAGCACCTCATTACATGATAGACAAGGCATTATGCATAGATAAATTCATTGCATATGTATTAGGAGCTATCCCAGAGTATGACAAATCATAAAGTCTTGACACAACAGTAGATGCATAAGGAATTACATAGATAGTTCCATAATCATGCAAGGCACATCATATGGACTTCAACAATGATAATACATAGATATATTGGACCAAGTTACCACCACAAACCCATAGTCTAGGTGGTGAACTACTCCCCCCTCATGGTGGATAGCAAGGAGGTGTTGGTGAAGGAGGAGAGGTGGCCGGAGGTGACTCCGACAGCGATTCCCCCTCCGATCTTCCTCCAGCAACTCGCTGCAGCCCCTATTTTATGTTTTTCATGTTTCTCCGCTGCCTCCTCTCGGGAACGCCCAGGGGGGCCTTTAAATAGGTGGTTTTAGGTCAAGACAAAGAGAACCATGCAAAAACGGACGACATTCGACGCTCGGATTGCAAACGAGTACTGGTGGCGCGCTCTGGAAGTCTGATCATGCCACCATGCCTCATTTGCAGCCCATTGATTTCCTGGTGGACCATTTCATCTCATATCGTTTGTTTCAAAATTGCCAAGCCATGCTCCCTAACCTTGCCCTTTTTCGAGTCCCGTAGCTCCTGGAAAGTCAAAAATGCTAAAAAAAAGTGTTTTCTGACAAAGAGAGATAAAACCAAAAGAGAGAGGATTGCTTGGAAAATCCCCAAAATCAATGCAAACCATGATTATAATATCTCATAACATGTAAATATGTTGGAATATGTAACAATAAACTACAAAGTTCATGCATGAATTTTGCGTGCATCAAATCATGAGCATGATTAAGTAAGCATTGGAGTTTTAATTATGGAGTGTGTAGGAATTGTTAACTATCATATATTTTTATAGACGACCATGTGTCAAATATGTCAATATAGGAGAATCAACATATGCATGGTTATGTTCGCAAGTGAATTGAGAAATTATATGAAGTTTTTTGTCATGACCTTAATCTTAAGGATGACTGTAGGGAATGTCCTGCTGCTTGGCGCAAGTTTCAGAGTATAAGAAAGAGCATGTAGGTAGGCAAACCTGCATACAACACAAATATAAAAATCCAACAATATGAGAATTATAACAAGATAGTTCTACCATAGTTAGGATGCATGCATGGTAATATTAGTCACATACATAATAGAACCAAACCAACATGCTATAGATACACCAACGCACATCATGTACATCAACAGTGCCAGGAGTTTCTAAATATGTCTAGGAACTCAAGAATCTGCACATAGTACACAGCAGAAATAGAAGGTTTTATCAAATGATGGTGGCAACAAAAGCTGAACCATTCCAATACTACAAAATTAGCAGTAAATCAAGTATATATTCATGAACAAAATACGAGCAAACATTTTCATACTTAAGATGAAACATATAATTTAACTTCTAACATATAGAACTGTCCAACACGACTGGGCAATGCCATGCTACTTGGCGCAAGTTTGATAGTACAATAAAAAGCATGTAGCCTTGTAGGCAGATAAACCTGCATACAAGCCAAATATAATGATCCAACAAAATCATAAGTGTAACTAGATATATAGTTCTAATGCAGTTAAGATTAATTTCCATGAACATTAGTATAAATGTGTAAAAGTATTAATCACATACATACTAAAATAAACTACCCTGGTAAACACTAATAAGCAACACCAACGCACATCACTTACAACAATAGTGCTAGAACATTTCCTCGTTATGTCCAAGACCTCAAGAATCAGAACACAATACAAAGCAGAAATAGAAGGATTTGTCAAATGATGCTCACAACAAAAGCTTAACCATTCCAAGCCTACAAAATCAACAGTAGATCAAGTTGTAAACATTATCATGTACTTAAGTTAAAACATGGAATTTAACTTCTAAACATACATAAGTCTACTACGTGACCAATTAGACCTGAAGAAAGCATTAGGAGCAGATTAGTAGACCATTAGACAAGCAAGCTTAAGTAAAGACCGATATATATTAGAAATTGGATTTGGGGATGTTCGTGAAAACCAGTAACAACTAAATCGGCCCTTGATAGTTAAGCTAAAACTTGAATCACGTGCCTCGATGGTATGTGGGTTTTAGGGTTGATAATCCCCAAGAGGAGGGAATCACTATAGCACAATTCGATAACTATTTGAGTGTCGAACACAAAAGGAGCTGAAGGTAAACTATCTATTCTCTAAAGCCCTATAACCCATTTATATGGCCTTTTATGCAATGCAATGAACTACAAGGTGCAAGGTGCTTTTGCTTGTAACTAGAAAATGGTGAAGTAAAACTATCTAGTGCTGAAAGTAAATGCAAAAAGTAAAACTATCTAATGCAAGTAAAGTAAAAACACGTAAAGTGAAGAGAGGGTAACTCTTGGGAGCAAGTGTTATGGAAATTTTTTATTCCATTTGTTTGGTTGGCACAATTAGTGAAGCACATATTATCTGATACTAGCTAGATGATACGTCTCCAACGTATCTATAATTTTTGATGCTCCATGCTTGTTTTTACACCATTTGCCTATTGTTTCGTTACACTTAGTGGCACTTTTATGCATTTTCCGGAACTAACCTATTAACGAGTTGCCACAGTGCCAGTTTCCTGTTTTCTGCTGTTTTTGTGTTTCAGAAGTGATACACAGGAAATATTCTCGGAATTGGACGAAACAAGTTCCTGAAGTCTTATTTTACGCGGAAGCTTCCAGATATCCGAAGGAGAGTAGGAGGGGGGCCACTAGGGCCCCACACGCAGGGGTGGCGCGGCCAGCCCCCTGGCCGCGCGGGCCCCGCATGAGGGCACCTGGCTCCTCCTCTGACATCGCCCCTTCGCCTATAAAGACCCCTCGACGGAAAAAACCTAAGTACCCAATCAGTTTTCTAGAACACATCGCGATCCGCCGCCGCCATCGACCCAAAGATCGGGAGGGTCCAGAAGCTCTTCCCGGCACCCTGCCGGAGAGGGGAATCGCCACCGGAGGTCTTCTTCATCGCCATGCTTGCTTCCGGAGCGATGAGTGAGTAGTCTACCTTGGACTATGGGTCCATAGCAGTAGCTAGATGGTTGTCTTCTCCACCATGTGCTTCATGTTTAGATCTCATGAGCTGCCCTACATGATTGAGATCACCGTTATGTAATTCTACATGTTTGGTTTGTTGGGATCCGATGAATATTGGTGTTTATGATTGAGTTGCTGTACTGAATATTATCTTTTGTTATCTCTATGTTGTTGATGATCTTGCATGCTCTCCGTTGTTAGTAGCTATCTTGGCCGAGTAGTTGCTAGTGACTCCAAGAGGGGGTATTTATGCTCGATAGTGGGTTCATGTCTCTATTTCACCTGGGGGAGTGACATAAACCTCTAAGGTGGTAGATGTGCTGTTGCTACTAGGGAGAAAACAACATTCATATGCTCAAGGGCATATGCTTTGTTTACATTACACACTTTGCTTAATGCAATTATCTGTTGTTCGCAACTTAATACTACTGGGGTGTTCGGATTGATATCCCCGGGAGTGGATTATTAGTCGTAGATGCAGTTGGATGGCGGTCTATGTATTTTGTTGTAATGCCCAGAGTAAATCTCATAGTGATCTTCTTGACATATCACGTTTATCTTTATTCTATCAATTGCCCAACTGTAATTTGTTTACCCAGCATGTGTTATTTTATCTATGGAGAGACACCACTAGTGAACTGTGGACCCCGGTCCTATTTCCATCATATTGCTATCACCTGTTTACTTTCTCGCACTGTTTACTTTACTCGCATACTTTTACTTTTTTCCACTCGATACACTCATAACCTTTGTTTCAAGCAAACCGGTGAGATTGACAACCTCATCGTAAGTTGGGAGCAAAGTATTTGTTTGTGTGTGTGCAGGTTCCACGTTCCAGCTAGCAAGCAAAGCTTGGATGAGGCGCCATATATAAATTGTCCGCAGCTGTCGCAAACTAGCAAGCATCACCTTCAGTCGTTTGTCTCTCCTCTCCTGACCGATATTAAACCTTGGTTTCTTAACTGAGGGAAAACCAGCTGCTATACTCATCATACCTTCCTCTTGGGGTTCCCAACGGGCTGGTCATTCACCACGCACAAGGACTGTTGCTGGGGGACGAAGAAGAATAATCTCCTTCATCAACTAGCCATCAGCTGTTTTTCTGGCGCCGTTGCCGGGGAGGAAGTAGAAGACTTCTGCGAGGGGAGTTTTCGCACACACATCCTTTACTTTGTTTTGTTGTTTTGCTTTACTTTATTTATTTTACCTGCATCATTTTTTATAAAAAACCCAAAAAAAATTAGAATTCTTGGTAGTTGTTATTTCTTTACTTTAGTTTATTATGTCTAGTTCAGTTGCTACTACTATGTCGCCCGAGGATATGATTTTCACTTTTAAGCAAAAGGATGAGGAAAGTTTTAAAGAAGCTTGGTCTAGAATTTATGATTGGCATGGAAAAACTGAACCTAAAATGACTTTGAGTTTGCTTCTTAGTAGCTTTTACTTTGGACTTTCTCTTCGTTATAGATATGCTTTGGATGCTACTGCTGAAGGAGATTTCCTTCATTGTGATGGAGATCAAGCTTTCAATATTATAAAAAAGTTGATTACAATTTATAGCATGCCAACCTATTTTGATTCCTCTCTTGTGTGCATTTTTAATAGACTTGATACTCTTGAGACTCGCACTGCTAGTTTGAATTCTTGCTACAATACTTTGCGCCAACATTTTGATTATGTGCCAACAAATACTGAACCTTCGAGTTGGTATCCTGCGATAAAAATCACCATTAGTGGTGAAACTTTTCATGCTCGTTGTGATATTATATCTGAATTTTGTCTCATGCCAAAGGATGTTTATGAATCTTTGAGCCTTTGGAAGCTTTCTGAGGGAGGAGAAGGAATTTCTCTTGGAATAGCTGAAGGAGTTTTTACAAAAGTCCTAGGAAGAATGATATCTACTGATTATCTTGTTATTGAATGTGTAGGAAAAGGACAAATCACACTTGGAAGATCCATCCTGAAGCTCCTGGGCGCCGTCATCGATGTGGGAAAAGGCAATATAAGATTTATCTCTCCACCTTGCAATAACCATGTCTTTCCTAGAGTCAAGAGCAAAGGTAAGAAAGGAAGACGTAAGGCACGCGCTGATCCTAGCACTTCATCTATTGATATTACTTGATTCGCAATTTTCTGCGCCTAGCTCAAAGGCGTTAAAGAAAAGCACTCTTGGGAGATAACCCAATGTTTTCTTTTCAGTACTTTTTCTTTATTTGAGTCTTGGAAGTCATTACTACTGTAAT
Organism: Dactylis glomerata; assembly: GCA_007115705.1. Taxonomy (NCBI): domain Eukaryota; kingdom Viridiplantae; phylum Streptophyta; class Magnoliopsida; order Poales; family Poaceae; genus Dactylis; species Dactylis glomerata. The sequence continues at coordinate 523,294 of QXEO01001225.1, forward strand.
GACCGCTCCTTATCTTGTTTATTTCGTTTTTGTGCCAAGAGAAGCCTCTAATTTGAGCAAGGTAAAGATTTGGGGATGTTGCTGTCCTCAAACTGTTTTTGGTGCTGCACCGTAAAAATTCGTATAAATTCTCTGTTTAACTTTTGGACCTGAGATTTCTTGTGCATATGCCCCAGGTTATATCCAAACTTTTGTTAGTTGAGCACTTATTTATTTGAGCAACAGAAAACCCCTCAAAAATTCGACCTTTGTCAGCTGTTCAGTTTTGACAGATTTCTGCCAATATTTGTGTTTGCCACTTTATCGCTTTCTTTTGAGTTCTTTTGATTACGGAACTTTTCGGGGAGGTTGCTACAGTAGTATTTGATATATATGTGGTGGTTTTGAGTTGAAACCTGAAACAAAAAGAGGTTGATTATATGTCATGCTTACACTAATGTTGCTAATAGAATTGTGTTTAGTTTTGTATGAAGGAAGCTTTCAAGTGTAGGGATTGGAGAATGATGAGATGAGTTGAAGAATGGAAAAAAGCTCAAGCTTGGGGATGCCCATGCATCACCCCAGGAAATATCCAAGAAGTACAAGCGTCAAAGCTTGGGGATGCCCCCGAGGCACCCCTTCTTCATCGGCAAAAATCAGGTCACCTTTCAAAACACTATATTTTTATTGCTTCATGCACTATGTGTTTTTCTTGGAGCGTCAGTTGTTTTAGTTTTCTTAGTTAGTTTAGTTTGTTTGTTTGCTGCAATAAATGGTTGGACCCCAACAAATTTCCTTTGGAGGAGATGTACTCGTTTTCATTTGCAAAGAACGCTCTAGTTTTCACTCTTATTAAAAATCGAGCGTTCTTCTTTTTCTGCTACTACTTTTGGTTTTCGTTTTCGCCTTGATTTGCGTTCAGACCTTGTCATATATTTGCATCAAGGTGTATTTTTGCCTCTGATCTTTATTGGTTTTCATTAAAAGAGGTGTCTTTAAAAAAATTCAAATGGTGTTGGAAAAGAGAAAAAGCTTTGTGCAAAATAGTGGTACAAGAAGGAGCTTGTGTAGACTGCGGCTTAGGCTTTTTCATGTCATGCTTGATGTCTTTTTGATAGTATGCTTAGTGGTTTTGCTGTAGCATGACTTGTCTCAGATAACTGAGATTGCTTAATGAGCCTTTGAAAAAATCATGCGTTGTTTTTATTGTATGGAAGCATTATTTTGGTTTTCTCCTTGATGCTTTATTTGGGTTGACTTGGCGCATGCTCACACATGTTAGACTCTTACAAAGTCGCCAATAGCCTTCATGATCATTTAGTTTTTGACTTTTGATGCCATCTTATGCTTCTTTTAATGTCGCTTTGTCGCTTTGCATGATTATGAACATTATTGCTCTCTTAGTTGGTCGCTCCTAGTCTTTTGCTAGCCCTCGCCTTGTGCCGAGTATGAACTCTACTCGTGCATCCAACTCCTAAAAGCCAAAGTTTTCCAAAGTGTCCACCATACATACCTACTAGCAATTTGCTATTCCAAGTAAATTTGACTTGCTTTTATTTTCTCTTCAAATTAAACTCTTACCAGTGTTATGCGAAATTCGGTCAGTAAAGCTCTCACGAACCGGAAGGCACACTTTACTTTTTCCTGTTCTTAAAAATTTGATATTGTGGTCTCTTATGTTGAGTTGTGATGCTTGCAAGTTGTAAGTTGGATTCTAGCCCATCCATGCTGTCATGGGGCAAGCTTTCAACATTGCACTTCTTATTTGAGTTGATATCGTGATCTTTTGTTTATGGATGCCCGCGGTGTGAAATGAATTGGGAATCTTGTGGGGATCATGGAGTTTGTATATGTGTTAGGGAAACGCCGGGCCGCCAATCTAAGCCATGCATAATTCATGGTGGAAATTTGCAGCATACCCATGGTGAACATACGACGACGCATCTCACAATAAAAAGCTAAACAAAAGGCAAATAAAAGAGATGTCGAGGTGTTCATTGTCTGCTTGTCCTGTCATTTTGGTGTGGGCTTGTTCCATGTCATCGGGCACGGAGGTACCCCATTGGCGGTTCTCAATGATACGCATATACTTACAATGACAAGAGCCTTGCTTGGGACTCTAAGTAAAGTAGCATGAGGTTTGGGTCCTCGTATTCACGGGGCACGAGGTTTTCAACTTATGGTTTGTCAAGCATATGCATCATAATTGTTCTCGCATTAACTTTAACCATTCAAGATGCTTATGATGGGGGCAATGAGAGCTCAAAGCCGGTAAGTACCATAATTTTTGAAGGTTATAAAACTTGCAATCACTGCTTCCCTCTGCGAAGGGCCCTTCTTCTACTTTTATGTTGAGTCACCACCTTCTATCTTTATGCACCATTAAGAGAGCATAGTTGTCATTCTTAGTGTGATATGCATTGTCCCAAAGTTCATTGATTGATTCATATTGTTGGTTTCACTTATTCTCAAATTATTTGTATCTAGTCGCCCTCTTAAACTTTGAGGTGTCCTATGCATTTATGTTTTGCTCTCTTTGAAGGACGAGCTGAAAACCATTTGTATGTTTTTCCTTATGATTTGAACACACGTTTGACTTTCATTGTTTCATTTTCATGATCTTTTGTTTGTGTTCATTTACATGTTTACAACATGGTTGCTAAGTTTCTTATTGTCATGATTATATCTTCATGCCCATGTTTTAAGTTCTTATGATCCCAGCTCACAAATGCTTACATATATGATCAAGATTGTGTAGGTGCATGTCACCTCAAAAATTATTTTTTTGTTATCACTTACCTACTCGAGGACGAGCAGGAGTTAAGCTTGCGGATGCTTGATACGTCTCCAACGTATCTATAATTTTTGATGCTCCATGCTTGTTTTTACACCATTTGCCTATTGTTTCGTTACACTTAGTGGCACTTTTATGCATTTTCTGGAACTAACCTATTAACGAGTTGCCACAGTGCCAGTTTCCTGTTTTCTGCTGTTTTTGTGTTTCAGAAGTGATACACAGGAAATATTCTCGGAATTGGACGAAACAAGTTCCTGAAGTCTTATTTTACCCGGAAGCTTCCAGAGATCCGAAGGAGAGTAGGAGGGGGGCCACCAGGGCCCCACACGCAGGGGTGGCGCGGCCAGCCCCCTTCGCCTATAAAGACCCCCCGACGGAAAAAACCTAAGTACCCGATCAGTTTTCCAGAACACATCGCGATCCACCGCCGCCGTCGACCCGAAGATCGGGAGGGTCCAGAAGCTCTTCCCGGCACCCTGCCGCAGAGGGGAATCGCCACCGGAGGTCTTCTTCATCGCCATGCTTGCCTCCGGAGCGATGAGTGAGTAGTCTACCTTGGACTATGGGTCCATAGCAGTAGCTAGATGGTTGTCTTCTCCACCATGTGCTTCATGTTTAGATCTCATGAGCTGCCCTACATGATTGAGATCACCGTTATGTAATTCTACATGTTTGGTTTGTTGGGATCCGATGAATATTGGTGTTTATGATTGAGTTGCTGTACTGAATATTATCTTTTGTTATCTCTATGTTGTTTATGATCTTGCATGCTCTCCGTTGTTAGTAGCTATCTTGGCCGAGTAGTTGCTAGTGACTCCAACAGGGGGTATTTATGCTTGATAGTGGGTTCATGTCTCTATTTCACCTGGGGGAGTGATAGAAACCTCTAAGGTGGTAGATGTGCTGTTGCTACTAGGGAGAAAACAACATTCATATGCTCAAGGGCATATGCTTTGTTTACATTACACACTTTGCTTAATGCAATTATCTGTTGTTCGCAACTTAATACTACTGGGGTGTTCGGATTGATATCCCCGGGAGTGGATTATTAGTCATAGATGCAGTTGGATGGCAGTCTGTATTTTGTTGTAATGCCCAGAGTAAATCTCATAGTGATCTTCTTGACATATCACGTTTATCTTTATTCTATCAATTGCCCAACTGTAATTTGTTTACCCAGCATGTGTTATTTTATCTATGGAGAGACACCACTAATGAACTGTGGACCCCGGTCCTATTTCCATCATATTGCTATCACCTGTTTACTTTCTCGCACTGTTTACTTTACTCGCATACTTTTACTGTTTTCCACTCGATACACTCATAACCTTTGTTTCAAGCAAACCGGTGAGATTAACAACCTCATCGTAAGTTGGGAGCAAAGTATTTGTTTGTGTGTGTGCAGGTTCCACGTTGCAGCTAGCAAGCAAAGCTAGGACGAGGCGCCATATATAAATTGTCCGCAGCTGTCGCAAACTAGCAAGCATCACCTTCAGTCGTTTGTCTCTCCTCTCCTGACCGATATTAAACCTTGGTTTCTTAACTGAGGGAAAACCAGCTGCTATACTCATCATACCTTCCTCTTGGGGTTCCCAACGGGCTGGTCATTCACCACGCATAAGGACTGTTGCTGGGGGACGAAGAAGAATAATCTCCTTCATCAACTAGCCATCACTAGATGCATAACACCTATCTCTTTTAAAGAAAGTCTATTGTTTCTTCTAGGTGGATCCATAAATAGGTGTAGTCAAGTAATTAAACTACTACGCACCCTAGAGGTTGGTCCCTAGGCCAAGTGAATGTGCTAACAAGGGATTCATTAAGACAAATATGTCTAAGCACTGCTTTAAGGTCTAAGATACCTAATATATTCCCCATTGATTAACCATGAATTAATACAACATGCATATAAGACTTGGAACACGGTTTCTTGTCTATTCCGTCCATCCCTCCTAAAAACATACAACGGTGAAAACCTTATGCATCCCCCAACATATGTGTGTACTCATATCTCAGTACATAAGACCATCAAAGAATATAACAAACTTGTATGCAACCAATCAACAAAGTATTTCACAATTGCCAAGAACTAAATAACTACTCAAACTTAGACATAGATACAAAAGATCATGGGAAAACAATAGATTGTACAACACATCATGTTTTCCAAGAGATTATAGTAGGGGGATCAAGATGGTGTTGCTGTGTATGGTGATGATGAACTCGCCGGAGGGGGTGGAGCCCACCAGAGGCGATTTTGGCAGCATTTCCACCCTCCGAACTCTTCCGGCTATAGCTGTTTCTTTGTTTTCGATCTCCACACCGCCGTGCCTCAGGAACGCCCAGGGGACCATTTTTATAGTCAGTTTTAGGTCAAGACAAGGAGAACAACGCAAAAATGGATGGCATCAGATGCTCGAGGCGGAAAAGAGCCTGGGTGGCGCGACCTGGAAGTCTGATGACCGCAGATGCATGCAAAATTCATGCATGAACTTTGTAGTTTATTGTTGAATATTCCAACATATTTAGATGTTATGTGGTGTTATAATCATGTTTTGCATTTATTCATGGGGATTTTCCATCAATATACCTTATTTTGGTTATAACTCTGCACGATAGGAAACACTTGTTTTGTGTATTTTGACGTTTCAGGGACCTTCCAGAACTCAAATTGAGCGAGGCTTTTTCTAGCGTTAATATTTTTACCTGAGAACCAACATGAGAAGAAGAAGCACATGAGGGAGACCAGGTGGCATGGGCCCCTAGCCAGGAGGCGCTACCCTGGCCTTTTTGGTCGTCGAGCCTCCGATGTTGTCCGTCTTCGTCCCAGATTGATTAGCTTGACCTCAAAAGTCCTATATAAAGACCCCTTGTGGCGTTCTCATGAGGAGGCGGTGGAAAAACATAAAACCACAAAATAGAGGCTGAACCTGCAAAGATTGGAGGGGGAAACATTGCCGGAGCCGACCCGGTCGCTTCTCCAAACCTCTCCAACATCACCAACACCGCCACCATGATGAAGAGGGAGTAGTCCACCTCTAGACTATGGGTTTGTGGCAGTAGATTGATCTATATCTCTCTTGTGCTATGTTGATTAGATACCATATGAGCTGCCTAACATGATTATTGCCATATTATATAATTCTTATGTGGTGGATCCTTATTTTATTAGATGATCTATGAGATGTGAACCTTTATCATGTTCTTGATGTATGAGTAGATGCATATTGTTACCTTGTTTTTTATTACTTGATCTGATCCAACTAGTATGTGAGAGCATGTGTGGGGGATGGTGTGTTTTAGATAGAATAACTTGGTAGTAGAGCCGCGCAGGAAATGGCCAAGAGGCCCAAGAGACTATCAAAATCGATCATAAAGAAATTGGCCATGCTCAAGACATACAAGGGACAAATCACATCGTAAATCCCAAGGACAAGCTGTGTCAAGATCAAAGAACGAAGGAAACTGAAGCCGATAGGAAGGGACCAGGATATTTGAGAATAATCTAGGAGGCATTTGGAGTCTATGTCTGACACGGAATAGGATTCGACTTTCCTAGTTTTAGTTTCCTTATGCGGTTTGCAAAACGACTTTGTATCAAGTTGCGTAAGTCCAACACTTGCATGGAAAGATTAGCCGCCTCATATATATGTGAGGGGTGATAGCGGATTGAAACTATGCACACAATCGACAATCAATCAATTACTTATGTATCTACTTTTTGTCCTTGAAACCATGCTTTCGTTCTTTGGCGACTTAGTGATGCATGTAAAATACATCTATGCCCTTTGTAGTTTATTATGCTGTATTGCATCATAAATGAATCATAGTACGTGTTATAACAATGTTTTAGACAGTTTTTTGGGATTTCCTATAAGATCCCTTTTATTTGGATTATTACTCAGCAGGGCGGAAAATCCTGTTTTTCGTATTTTCACTTTGATGGACCTTTTGTGAACTCAAAAGGATATGGGAATTTTTTCTATGCAAGTTTTTATACAAATAGAAGACCTGAAACACTTGGACCTCACTAGAGGAGCCACAAGGGCCAAAAGAGCCACAGTGGCACGACCCGTTACCCTGGCCTTGCCACCATAGGCCATTTAGGCCTTGAAGCTTCGATGTTGTCGATCTTTGTCTCCGTGGACTCGTCTTAACATAAAACCATCTATAAAAAGGGTCTCAATCATGATCGTGAATTACGGTGCACCATGGAAATGTAAACACAAAACAGAGAAGTTTATGCGAAGATTGTTATTAGACTAGGTGAATGCCCATGCGTTGCTATGGTCTTTTTTAAAAGTTATTTGTGCACAAATCTAATCAGGACTATAAATGTAATATTCACATAAAAACTCAGCCGAGCTTCTTGATACGTCTCAAACGTATCTATAATTTTTGATGCTCCATGCTTGTTCTTACACCATTTGCTTTGAGTTTTGTTACACTTCGTGGCGTTTTTATGCATTTTCTGGAACTAACCTATTAACAAGATGCCACAGTGTCAGTTCCCTATTTTCTGCTGTTTTTGTGTTTCAAAAAAGTTACACAGGAAATATTCTCAGAATTGGACGAAACAAAAGCTGAACCTCCTATTTTTACCAAAGCTTCGCGAAGACCGAAGATGAGACGGAGGGGGGCCAGGGGCCAGCCTCACCACCAGGGGGCGCGGCCCAGCCCCTGGCCGCGCCCACCTATGGTGAGACCACCTGGTCCACCTCCTGACGCTGCCCCTTCGCCTATAAAGTCCCCTTGATAGGAAAAACCTAGGACGGATCGCTTTTCCTTGAAACATACTGCAAGCCGCCGCCATCATCGAAATGAGATCGGGAGGATCCAGGAGCTCTTCCCGGCACCCTGCCAGAGAGGGGAATCCCTGCCGAAGGCCTTCTCCACCACCATGGTCGCCTCCGGAGTGATGTGTGAGTAGTCTACCTTGGACTAGGGTCCATAGCAGTAGCTAGATGGTTGTCTTCTCCACCATGTGATTCATGTTTAGATCTTGTGAGCTGCCCTACATGATCAAGATCATCTTTATGTAATCATACATGTTGTGTTTGTTGGGATCCGATGAGTATTGGTACTATGTCAAGTTGATGTGCTGAATTATATATCTTATGTTATCTCTATGTTTTTTATGATCTTGCATGCTTTCCGTTGCTAGTAGCTATATTGGCCGAGTAGATGCTAGTAACTCTAAGAGGGAGTATTTATGCTCGATAGTTGGGTTCATGCCTCTATTTAATCTGGGGGAGTGACAGATACCTCTAAGGTTGTAGATGTGTTGTTGCCACTAGGGAGAAAACAACATTCTTGTGTCCAAGGATATTTGCTTTGTTTACATTATGCACTTTGCTTAATGCAATTATCTGTTGTTCGCAACTTAATACTCAAGGGGTCCTCGGACGATTCCCCGCGAGTGGATTTTTATTCATAGATGCAGTTGGATTACGGTCTATGTATTTTGTCGTAATGCCCAGAGTAAGCCTCATAGTGATCCTCGTGATGTATGTACGTTATCTTTACTCTATCAATTGCCCAACTGTGATTTGTTTACCCAGCATGCTTTTATTTATCTTATGGAGAGATGCCACTAGTGAACTGTGGACCCTGGTCCAATTTCCTTTACATTGTTACACCGTTTTACTTTACTCGCACTGTTTATTTTACTTGCATACTATTATCCTTTTACCACTCGATACACTCAATCCTTTGTTTACAGCAACCGGTGAGATTGACAACCTCATCGTAAGTTGGGAGCAAAGTGCTTGTTTGTGTTGTGTGCAAGTTTCACGTTGCTGCTAGGTGAAGAAGCTCCTACGTCAACTACGCACCAGCAAGTTTTCTGGCGCCATTATCCGGAGTGTCGCGAAGCTAGCAAGCATGACCTTCTAAAGTTTGGCTTTCTCCTACTGGTTCGATAAACCTTGATTTCATAACTGAGGGAAGACTTGCTGCTGTGTTCATCACACCTTCTCTTGGGGTTCCCAACTGGTCGGTCATCTACATCAACACCGCACCATCAACAAGTTTTCTAGCGCTGTTGCCGTGGAGAAAGAAGACTTCTGCAAGGGGAGTCGCGCACGCACAATCTTTTACTTTGTTTTTAGTTTTGCTTTATTTTATTTTTGCTTGCATCTTTTTATCAAAAATACAAAAAAAATAGTTTAGTCTTGTTAGAATGAGTAATCCTGAAGTTGAAGTTCGTACTTTTAAGCAACAAGGGGGAGAGAGTTTGAAAGATGCTTGGTACCGTATTAGCAATGCTCATCATAGGTGTACGAAGAAGCATTCTACCATAATCCTCCTTAGAAATTTTTATGTTGGTATATCTAGTTGGAATAGGTACGTTCTTGATACTCTTGCAGGAGCTAATTTTCTGGAAACTCCCGCTCTTGAAGCATGCACTTTAATTGAAAGTTTAGTGGGAGTACCACCTATCCATGTTGTTAAAACTGAGGTCACTTTGGATAAAGTTTTAGAAAAACTTAGCTCTTTAGAAAAAAGTTTGCCAAATAACCTTGATAATGCTAGCCAGGTTAATGAATCGATAGAAAGTATCGGCAAGAGAATCACCGCTTTAGAGGCTAGTACTACTCTTGATAGTCAAAACCTTAGGATTGGTAAACTAGAGGAGTCTATGGAAACTTTAAGTTCAATTTTCTCTTCTCTTAAATTTAAGAAGGAGAAAGCTTTTGTTGGAAAAGAGCAAAAATTTATGTATGTTCCCAAGGTATATGTGCCTAAATCGTAGCATGTTTTTAAGATTGGTAAGACTTTTAATTCAACTAAGAGTGACTTGCAGGTTGAATCATCATCGGGAACTTCTAAAGTGCCTAGTGTGGTAAGTGGTGATCTTGAGGAAACAGTTGATCTTAATGCCTCTTTCGAAAATACTTGATTTCCACTTTCTGCGCCTAGCTCAAAGGCGTTAAAGAAAAGCACTCTTGGGAGATAACCCAATGTTTTCTTTTCAGTTCTTTTTCTTTTATTTGAGTCTTGGAAGTTATTACTACTGTAATAACTGCTCCTTATCCTTTTTATTTCGTTGTTGTGCCAAGAAGAACCTCTAATTTGAGGGAGGTAAGATTTGGGGAAGTTGCTGTCCTGAAATAGATTTCGGTGTTGCACCGTTAAAATTCGTGAAAATTCTCAGAATATCTTTTTGACCTGCGATTTCTTGTGCATATGCCCTAGGTTATATCCAAACTTTCATTAGTTTTGCACTTTTCGATTTGAGCAGCAGAAGGTCCTTGAAAAAAATCGACCTTTGTCTGTTTTGACAGATTTCTGCCACTATTTGTGTTTTCCTCTCGATCGCTTTCTTTTTGAGTTCTTTTGATTACGGAACTTTTGGGGAAGTTTCTACAGTAGTACATGCTTTATATGTGGTGTTTTTGAGTTGAAACCTGAACCAAAAAGGGTTGATCTACTATTATGTTTATGCTAACGTTGCTAATAGAATTGTGTGAAGTTTTGTATGAAGGAAGTTTTCAAGTGTAGGGATTACAGAATCATGAGATGAGGTGAAGAATGGACAAAAGCTCAAGCTTGGGGATGCCCATGTCACCCCAAGAAATATTCAAGAGGTGCAAGTGATACTCCAAGTTGATGTGGGAGATCAAACGTCCTTGTGCGTGGTGAATGACCAGCCCGTTGGGAACCCCAAGAGGAAGGTATGATGAGTATAGCAGCTTGTTTTCCCTCAGTTAAGAAACCAAGGTTTATCGTTCAGGAGAAAAGCAGACAATGACGACTGAAGGTGATGCTTGCTAGTTTGCGACAGCTTCAGACAATTTATATATGGCGCCTCGTCTAAGCTTTGCTTGCTAGCTGCAACGCGGAACCTGCACACACACAACAAAGTACTTTGTTCCCAACTTGCGATGAGGTTGTCAATCTCACCGGTTTGCTTGAAACAAAGGTTATGAGCGTATCGAGTGGAAAACAGTAGAGTATGTGAATAAAGTAAACAGGTAATAGCAATATGATGGAAATAGGACCGGGGTCCACAGTTCACTAGTGGTGTCTCTCCATAAGATAAATAACACATGCTGGGTAAACAAATTACAGTTGGGCAATTGATAGAATAAAGATAAACGTGATATGTCAAGAAGATCACTATGAGATTTACTCTGGGCATTACAACAAAATACATAGACCGCCATCCAACTGCATCTATGACTAATAATCCACTCCCGGGGATATCAATCCGAACACCCCATGAGTATTAAGTTGCGAACAACAGATAATTGCATTAAGCAAAGTGTGTAATGTAAACAAAGCATATGCCCTTGAGCATATGAATGTTGTTTTCTCCCTAGTAGCAACAGCACATCTACAACCTTAGAGGTTTCTGTCACTCCCCCAGGTTAAATAGAGGCATGAACCCACTATCGAGCATAAATACCCCCTCTTGGAGTCACTAGCAACTACTCGGCCAAGATAGCAACTAACAACGGAGAGCATGCAAGATCATAAACAACATAGAGATAACATAAGATAATATTCAGTACAACAACTCAATCATAAACACCAATATTCATCGGATCCCAGCAAACCAAACATGTAGAATTACATAACGGTGATCTCAATCATGTAGGGCAGCTCATGAGATCTAAACATGAAGCACATGGTGGAGAAGACAACCAGCTAGCTACTGCTATGGACCCATAGTCCAAGGTAGACTACTCACTCATCGCTCTGGAGGCAAGCATGGCGATGAAGAAGACCTCCGGTGGTGATTCCCCTCTCTGGCAGGGTGCCGGGAAGAGCTTCTGGACCCTCCCGATCTTCGGGTCGACAGCGGCGGCGGATCGCGATGTGTTCTGGAAAAGTGATCGGGTACTTAGGTTTTTTCCATCGGGGGGTCTTTATAGGCGAAGGGGCGATGTCAGAGGAGGGCCCAGGTGGCCTCACACCTTGGTGACGCGAGCCAGGGGCTGGCCGCGCCACCCTGGCGTGTGGGCCCCTGGTGGCCCCTCTCCTTCTCTCCTTCGGATCTCTGGAAGCTTCCGGGTAAAATAAGACTTCAGGATCTTGTTTCGTCCAATTCCGAGAATGTTTCCTGTGTATCACTTCTGAAACACAAAAACAGCAGAAAACAGGGAACTGGCACTGTGGCAACTCGTTAATAGGTTAGTTCCGGAAAATGCATAAAAGTGCCACGAAGTGTAACGAAACAATAGGCAAATGGTGTAAAAACAAGCATGGAGCATCAAAAATTATAGATATGTTGGAGACGTATCAAGCATCCCCAAGCTTAACTCCTGCTCGTCCTCGAGTAGGTAAGTGATAACAAAAGAATAATTTTTGAGGTGACATGCACCTACACAATCTTGATCATATATGTAAGCATTTGTGAGCTGGGATCATAAGAACTTAAAACATGGGCATGAAGATATAATCTTGACAATAAGAACTTAGCAACCATGTTGTAAACATGCAAATGAACACAAACAAAAGATCATGAAAATGAAACAATGAAAGTCAAATGTGTGTTCAAATCATAAGGAAAAACATACAAATGGTTTTCAGCTTGTCCTTCAAAGAGAGCAAAACATAAATGCATAGGACACCTTCAAGTTTAAGAGGGCGACTAGATACAAATAATTTAAGAACAACTGAAACCAACAATATGAATCAATCAATGAACTTTGGGACAATGCATATTACACTAAGAATGACGACTATGCTCTCTTAATGGTGCATTAAGATAGAAGGTGGTGACTCAACATAAAAGTAAAAGAAAGGCCCTTCGCAGAGGGAAGCAGTGATTGCAAGTTTTATAACCTTCAAAAATTATGGTACTTACCGGCTTTGAGCTCTCATTGCCCCCATCATAAGCATCTTGAATGGTTAAAGTTAATGCGAGAACAATTATGATGCATATGCTTGACAAATCATAAGTTGAAAACCTCGTGTCCCATGAATACGAGTACCCAAACCTCATGCTACTTTACTTAGAGTCCCAAGCAAGGCTCTTGTCATTGTAAGTATATGCATATCATTGAGAACCGCCAATGGGGTACCTCCGTGCCCGATGACATGGAACAAGCCCACACCAAAATGACAGGACAAGCAGACAATGAACACCTCGACATCTCTTTTATTTGCCTTTTATTTAGCTTTTTATTGTGAGATGCGTCGTCGTATGTTCACCATGGGTATGCTGCAAATTTCCACCATGAATTATGCATGGCTAAGATTGGCGGCCCGGCGTTTCCCTAACACATATACAAACTCCATGATCCCCACAAGATTCCCAATTCATTTTACACCGCGGGCATCCATAAACAAAAGATCACGATATCAACTCAATTAATAAGTGCAATGTTGAAAGCTTGCCCATGACTGCATGGCTGGGCTAGAATCCAACTTACAACTTGCAAGCATAACAACTCAACATAAGAGACCACAATGTCAAATTTTTAAGAACAGGAAAAAGTAAAGTGTGCCTTCTGGTTCGTGAGAGCTTTACTGACCGAATTTCGCATAACACTGGTAAGAGTTTAATTTGAAGAGAAAATAAAAGCAAGTCAAATTTACTTGGAATAGCAAATTGCTAGTAGGTATGTATGGTGGACACTTTGGAAAACTTTGGCTTTTAGGAGTTGGATGCACGAGTAGAGCTCATACTCAGTACAAGGCGAGGGCTAGCAAAAGACTGGGAGCGACCAACTAAGAGAGCAATAATGGCCATAATTATGCAAAGCGACAAAGCGACATTAAAAGAAGCATAAGATGGCATCAAAAGTCAAAAACTAAATGATCATGAAGGCTATTGGCGACTTTGTAAGAGTCTAACATGTGTGAGCATGCGCCAAGTCAACCCAAATAAAGCATCAAAGGAGAAAACCAAAATAATGCTTCCATACAATAAAAACAACGCATGATTTTTTCAAAGGCTCATTAAGCAATCTCAGTTATTTGAGACAAGTCATGCTACAGCAAAACCACTAAGCATACTATAAAAAAGACATCAAGCATGACATGAAAAAGCCTAAGCCGCAGTCTACACAAGCTCCTTCTTGTACCACTATTTTGCACAAAGCTTTTTCTCTTTTCCAACACCATTTGAAATTTTTATAAACACCTCTTTTGATGAAAACCAATAAAGATCAGAGGCAAAAATACACCTTGATGAAAAGATATGACAAGGTCTGGACGCAAATCAAGGCGAAAACGAAAACCAAAAGCAGTAGCAGAAAAAGAAGAACACTCGATTTTTAATAAGAGTGAAAACTAGAGCGTTCTTGGCAAATGAAAACGAGTAGATCTCCTCCAAAGGAAATTTGTTGGGGTCCAACCATTTATTGCAGCAAACAAACTAACTAAACCAACTAAGAAAACTAAAACAACTGACGCTCCAAGAAAAACACATAGTGCATGAAGCAATAAAAATATAGTGTTTTGAAAGGTGACCTGATTTTTGCCGATGAAGAAGGGGTGCCTCGGGGGCATCCCCAAGCTTTGACGCTTGTACTTCTTGGATATTTCTTGGGGTGATGCATGGGCATCCCCAAGCTTGAGCTTTTGTCCATTCTTCAACTCATCTCATCATTCTCCAATCCCTACACTTGAAAACTTCCTTCATACAAAACTAAACACAATTCTATTAGCAACATTAGTGTAGGCATAACATATAATCAACCTCTTTTTGCTTCAGGTTTCAACCCAAAACCACCACATATATAGCAAATACTACTGTAGCAACCTCCCCAAAAGTTCCATGATCAAAAGAACTCAAAAGAAAGCGATAAAGTGGCAAACACAAATATTGGCAGAAATCTGTCAAAACTGAACAGCTGACAAAGGTCGAATTTTTTAGGGGTTTTCTGTTGCTCAACTCAAAAAGTGTTCAACTAAAAAAAGTTTGGATATAACCTGGGGCATATGCACAAGAAATCGCAGGTCCAAAAGATATACAGAGAATTTATACGAATTTTTACGGTGCAGCACCGAAAACAGTTTCAGGACAGCAACATCCCCAAATCTTTACCTCGCTCGAATTAGAGGCTTCTCTTGGCACAAAAACGAAATAAAAAGTATAAGGAGCGGTCATTACAGTAGTAATGACTTCCAAGACTCAAATAAAAGAAAAAGTACTGAAAAGAAACATTGGGTTATCTCCCAAGAGTGCTTTTCTTTAACGCCTTTGAGCTAGGCGCAGAAAATTGCGAATCAAGTAATGATGAAAGGGGGATCTGGATCCACTATAGGAATAAAGAAATGAATACTATCCAATTGAGGTTTTGAATATACCTTGTAGTCACGCTTTGGTACACTATTTTCATCAAAAAGATTTTCAGGACAAATCCAACTAGTATTAGCTACCAAGGCATTATGAATTCCTACAAGCTTACAAGGAATTGGCAATCTAGAATCTTCGTTGGGTGTACCAACAATTTCAACAGGCAAGCCAAGCTTATTAAAATTCTTAAAAACTTTCCTAGCCTCAATTGAAACATCTCTAAATTCTATGCGCAAAGTTTCCAAGATAAAAACTTTCTTTTCGGGATCCTCAATTTCATGCAGCTTAAGGAACATGTATTGCATAAAAGGATTAAGACTAGCAAACCTAGCTTATAACATGTGAACTAAATGAGCAGAAGCAACTTCATAACTAGGAGCTAGCTCAACCAAAGACTTTTCCTCAACTTCCTTATGCATACTAATGTGATTAAAGAACTCCTCAATGTTACTTTTGCCAATAATCGAACCACTACCTACTGAGAGGTCCTCCATAATGAACTTAGGGAACAGCATGATAAACTAAAAGTAAAGAAATAACAACTACCAAGGATTCTAATTTTTTGGGGTTTTTGATATAAGACGATGCAGGTAAAATAAATAAAGTAAAGCAAAACAATAAAACAAAGTAAAGGATGTGTGTGCGAAAACTCCCCTTGTAGAGGTCTTCCACTCTTCCTCGGCAACGGCGCCAGAAAAGAGGCTGATACTCCAAGTTGATGTGGGAGATCAGAGGTCCTTGTGCGTGGTAAATGACCAGCCCGTTGGGAACCCCAAGAGGAAGGTATGATGAGTATAGCAGCTTGTTTTCCCTCAGTTAAGAAACCAAGGTTTATCGTTCAGGAGAAAAGCAGACAATGACGACTGAAGGTGATGCTTGCTAGTTTGCGACAGCTTCGGACAATTTATATATGGCGCCTCGTCCAAGCTTTGCTTGCTAGCTGCAACGCAGAACCTGCACACACACAACCAAGTACTTTGTTCCCAACTTGCGATGAGGTTGTCAATCTCACCGGTTTGCTTGAAACAAAGGTTATGAGCGTATCGAGTGGAAAACAGTAGAGTATGCGAATAAAGTAAACAGTGCGAGTAAAGTAAACAGGTAATAGCAATATGATGGAAATAGGACCGGGGTCCACTGTTCACTAGTGGTGTCTCTCCATAAGATAAATAACACATGCTGGGTAAACAAATTACAGTTGAGCAATTGATAGAATAAAGATAAACGTGATATGTCAAGAAGATCACTATGAGATTTACTCTGGGCATTACAAAAAAATACATAGACCGCCATCCAACTGCATCTATGACTAATAATCCACTCCCGGGGATATCAATCCGAACACCCCATGAGTATTAAGTTGCGAACAACAGATAATTGCATTAAGCAAAGTGTGTAATGTAAACAAAGCATATGCCCTTGAGCATATGAATGTTGTTTTCTCCCTAGTAGCAACAGCACATCTACAACCTTAGAGGTTTCTGTCACTCCCCCAGGTTAAGTAGAGGCATGAACCCACTATCGAGCATAAATACCCCCTCTTGGAGTCACTAGCAACTACTCGGCCAAGATAGCTACTAACAACGGAGAGCATGCAAGATCATAAACAACATAGAGATAACATAAGATAATATTCAGTACAGCAACTCAATCATAAACACCAATATTCATCGGATCCCAGCAAACCAAACATGTAGAATTACATAACGGTGATCTCAATCATGTAGGGCAGCTCATGAGATCTAAACATGAAGCACATGGTGGAGAAGACAACCATCTAGCTACTGCTATGGACCCATAGTCCAAGGTAGACTACTCACTCATCGCTCCGGAGGCAAGCATGGCGATGAAGAAGACCTCCGGTGGTGATTCCCCTCTCCGGCAGGGTGCCGGGAAGAGCTTCTGGACCCTCCTGATCTCTGGGTCGACGGCGGCGGCAGATCGCGATGTGTTCTGGAAAAGTGATCGGGTACTTAGGTTTTTTCCGTCGGGGGGTCTTTATAGGCGAAGGGGCGATGTCAGAGGAGGGCCCAGGTGGCCTCACACCTTGGTGGCGCAGGCCAGGGGCTGGCCGCGCCCCCTTGGTGGCCCCTCACCTTCTCTCCTTCGGATCTCTGGAAGCTTCCGGGTAAAATAAGACTTTAGGAACTTGTTTCGTCCAATTCCGAGAATATTTCCTGTGTATCACTTCTGAAACACAAAAATAGCAGAAAACAGGGAACTGGCACTGTGGCAACTCGTTAATAGGTTAGTTCCGGAAAATGTATATAAGTGCCACGAAGTGTAACGAAACAATAGGCAAATGGTGTAAGAACAAGCATGGAGCATCAAAAATTATAGATACGTTGGAGACGTATCAACAAGCATCAAAGCTTGGGGATGCCCCCGAGGCACCCCTTCTTCATCTGCAAAAATCAGGTCACCTTTCAACACACTATATTTTTATTGCTTCATGCACTATGCGTTTTTCTTGGAGCATCTTTACTTTTTATTTTTCGTTTATTTTGTTTTGTTTGCTGCAATAAATGGTTGGACCCCAACAAATTTCTTTTGGAGGAGATGTACTTGCTTTTCATTTGCCAAGAACACTCTATTTTTCACTCTTATCGTTCAATGAGTGTTCTCTTTTTCTAGAACTGCATTTAGCTTTCGTTTTTCACCGTGATTTTTGTTCAGATATTATTTTATCTTTGCATCAAGGTGTATGTAGACTACTGGTCTATGTTGGTTTTCATCAAAAGAGTTGTTTCAAAAAGGTTTGAATGGTGTTGGAAAAGAGAAAAAGTTTCATATAAAAAAGTGGTACAAAAGGAGCTTGTTTAGACTGCGGCTGAGATTTTTTCATGCCATGCTTGATGTTGTTTTGATAGTATGCTTAGTGATTTTTGTTGTAGCATGACTTGTCTCAAATGACTGAGATTGCTTAATGAGCCTTTCAAAAAAATCATGCGTTGTTTTTATTTATGGAAGCATTAATTTGGTTTTCTCCTTGATGCTTTATTTGGGTTGACTTGGCGCATGCTTACAACACGTTAGACTCTTACAAAGTCGCCATAAGCCTTTATGATCATTTGTTTTTTGACTTTTGATGCCATTTTATGCTTCTTTTAATGATGTTTGGTCGATATGCATGATTATGGCCGTTATTGCTCTCTTAGTTGGTCGCTCCCAGTCTTTTGCTAGCCCTCATTTTGTACTGAGTATGAGCTCTACTCGTGCATCCAACTCCCAAAAACCAAGTTATTCCAATGTGTCCACCATACATACCTATTAGCAATTTGCTATTCCAAAGTACATTTGACTTGCTTTTATCTATCCTTCGAATTAAACTCTTTTGGTGTTATGCGAAAATTAGTTAGTAAAGCTCTCACAAACCTGATGGCACACTTTACTTTTCTCGCTTTTAAAATTTTGACATTGTGGCTCTTTTATGTTGACGTTATGCTTGCAAGTTGTAAGTTGGAAATTAGCCAAACCATGCCGTCATGGGGTAAGCTTTCAACATTGCACTTCTCTTATTTGAGCTGATATCGTGATCTTTTGTTTATGGATACTCACGATGTGAAATAAGTTGGGAATCTTGCGGGATCATGGAGTTTGTATACGTGTTAGAGAAACGCCTGGGCCGCTAATCTAAGCCATGCATCATTCATGGTGGAAATTTACAGCATGCCCATAGTGGACATTCGGCGACGCATCTCAAAATAAAAAGCTATACCAATGGTAAATAAAAGAGATGCTCACGTGTTCATTGTTTGTTTGTCCTGTCATTTTGATGTGGGCTTGTTCCATGTCATCGGGCAAGGAGGTACCCCGTTGGCGGTTCTCGATGATACATGTATACTTACAATGACAAGAGCTTGCTTGGGACCCTAAGTCGAGTAGCATGAGGTTTGGGTATTCGTACTTCACGGGACACGAGGTTTTCAACTTATGATTTGTCAAGCATATGCTCATAAACGTTCTTGCATTTACTTTCACCATTCAAGATGCCTATGATGGGGGCAATGAGAGCTCAAAGCTAGTAAGTACCATAATTTTTGAAGGTTTATAAAACTTGCAATCACTGCTTCCTGATACGTCCAAAACGTATCTACTTTCCTGAACACTTTTGCTATTGTTTCTCCTCTAATTTGTGTGTTTTGAATACAACTAACGCGGACTAACATTGTTTTCAGCAGAATTGCCCTGGTGTCTTGTTTTGTGCAGAAATCTGACTTTTAGGAAAAATTCCAAAAAATATTGCAAAAATCCTATTTTACCAGAAGACCCACGGAGCCAGAAGGAGAGACGAAGAGAGGCTGGGAGCTGGGCTCACCACCAGGGGGTGCGGCACAGCCCTGGCCGCGCCCACCTATGGTGAGGGCAGCTCGGCCGTCGCCTCGACCCCTCCTTCCGCCTACATATACCCTCTGACCTGAAAGGAGCGGGGGTTCGGCGTTTTTCCCAGATAGACTTCTGTTGCGCCGCCGCCATCAGAAACTGCGATTCAGAACCAGAAACTCCATTCTGGCACCCTGCCAGGATGGGGATTTGGAGGAGATCTTCATCACCATTATCACCAACGTTTCTCCATGAACCATCCATGACTCCCCCATCCATGTGTGAGTAATTCCCGCTGTAGGCGAAGGGGATGGTAGGGATTGGATGAGATCATTCATGTAATTTGCTATGAGATTGTTAGGGCATAGTTCCTAGTATCTTTTATTAGTGCTTATGACATTGTTGCAACTTGTTGTGCTTAATGCTTGTCACTTTGGGCCCGAGTGCCATGATCTCAGATCTGAACTTGTTATTGTTTTATGATGATACTTGTTATTTATGATCTTACCTGCAAGTTGTTTACACATATTGTTGTCCGGAACCCTGATACGCCTCAAACGTATCTATAATTTTTGATGCTCCATCCTTGTTTTTACACCATTTGCTTAGTGTTTCGTTACACTTCGTGGCATTTTTATGCATTTTCCGGAACTACCTATTAACAAGATGCCACAGTGCTAGTTTCCTGTTTTCTATTGTTTTTGTGTTTCAGAAAAGTTACATAGGAAATATTCTCGGAATTGGACGAAACAAAAGCCAAACGTCCAGATATTAAACGAAGCTTCCAGAAGACCGAAGAGGAGACGGAGCCGAGCTAGAGGCTGGCCTCACCATAGGGCGGCGCGGCCAGCCCCTGGCCCGCGCCCCCTATGGGTGAGACCACCCTGGTCCACCTCTGACGCTGCCCCTTTGCCTATAAAGATCCCCCGACGGGAAAAACCTAAATACCCGATCACTTTTCCAAAAACACATCGTGATCCACCGCCGCCACCAACCCGAGATCGGGAGGGTCCAGAAGCTCTTCCCGGCACCCTGCCGGAGAGAGGAGTCGCCATCGAAGGTCTTCTTCATCGCCATGCTTGCCTCCGGCGCGATGAGTGAGTAGTCTACCTTGGACTATGGGTCCATAGTAGTAGCTAGATGGTTGTCTTCTCCACCATGTGCTTCATGTTTAGATCTCGTGAGCTGCCTTACATGATCGAGATCACCGTTATGTAATTCTACATGTTGTGTTTGTTGGGATCCGATGAATATTGGTGTTATGATTGAGTTGATGTGCTGAATATTATCTTATGTTATCTCTATGTTGTTTATGATCTTGCATGCTCTCCGTTGTTAGTAGCTATCTTGGCCAAGTAGATACTAGTGACTCCAAGAGGGGGTATTTATGCTCGATAGTTGGGTTCATGCCTCTATTTAATCTGGGAGAGTGACTGACGAGGGGTTAACTCGACAAATGTCCTAAATGAAGGACTTAGGATCGGGGAGATAGGGCGTTGGATGAACTCGAAGGTAAGGTTAGTCGAAATAAGTGTATATCGAAAGTAAACTTGGGTGTTGAACCTGGCTTGCTTTCAATCTGGCCTACACCGTCCCCTCCTGGCCCCTATATATAGGTGGCCAGGTCTCGAGGATCGGGTAGGGTCCGATACAGATTACAATATCGACATACGGTAAGGACTCGTATCTCGACTATCTTTACAATTGGGCCTAGCTTAACGGGCCTCAGGGGTACTCAACTAACGGGCTCTATTAGCTATACCCTTGTCAGTAGCCCCTGAGATTCTACCAGAATTGCAGATTCGGGTTGAATCTCTAATCTTTAAATCTTCGACTTGATCAACTCTTTGACTTCTTCATATCTTCGACTTGGTCTTTCAACTTATTTTCATGTGAGTATTTCGCAAGGGGTTTTGATGAACAAGCCTGACAACTCTGACGGATCAAGAGGTCAGTTAACTGCTGGAACAGATACTTGCCACCTACTTCAAATTCAATCCCCTTGGATTTGAATTCAGAATATCGGTCAAACCCACTCTTTTGCCGCATTTAGGACTTACAAAGAATGAATCCCAGTGATTCTCAGGGTACCCAGTGCGTCCACCAGGATTTTCTTTGCGTCGTAGACACGGATACATACCAGCAGAGCGCATCCATGTGTGTATACTAAGCCACACAGGATGGATCCCGGGGTCTTACCTTCACGATAAATCACGACATTCGAGTTTCGTTGCGATAACGCAACTCGAGAATCTCATGTCGCAGTCTCTTTTGACTGATGGAATACCAAAGAATTTCGAATTAATTTCTCCCAAATAGCTCCCGACGGGAGTAGTTGCTCTATATTTTGTCGACTATGTAGTCGAAGTTTTATGGTCGTCGAAATGTTGAGTGGCTCGTAGCCTTTTTCATCTGTATTACTGATTGTCTTATTTTCTATCGGGTGCGCGCTCAGCGCTCCCGATGGGAGTAGCCCCCGAGGCTATGGTTGGATACTTGTAGTCAATCATAGGCTCAAATTGGCTTCTTCTTCTTCCTTCTGCTTTTTCCTGTTTGTAAGCCCCCGAGGCTAAGGCGAGGTTTTTTTTCATACCTTTCGATGATACATTCTTTTATTTTATTTTCCTTTGTTATTATCATCTGCTATGTGCAGAATTTACCTCCCTTGTAAATATGTTTATGGGCCTTGCTATCACGGAGGCCCGTTAATATGTGCTTATAAATAAAGCTCCTTTGGTGAGGGTAAAAACCCTAAACCGATTCCTCCTCCGCCGCATCATCTTCTTTTCTATCTAGGGTTTTTCTTCTCACTTTTCCATATGGCTGGTACAGATGGGTCCCGTCTAGACCTTGGCCCTCCGACGGTGCTGCGGGGTCGTGGCCGCCCCCGTGGCAGCAAAAACAAGACAGTTCCTGCTGCTGTAGGATCATCGTCGTCCGCTCCGGCGAAGCGTCGTCCCGGCCGCCCACCTAGTAGCAAGAATAAACCAAAGGTGACTGGCGCCGCCCCAGGTCCAAGCGTTCCTCCTCCTGGTGCTTCTCCTGCTTCCCCCAGAATATTTTCTTTCTTTTGCATCGCCAACGCGCAGTGCCGCGAGATTCAGCGCTTGCCGCTGAATTTTACCAAGTTCATGGATGGGCGAGAACTGCGAGAAGCGGTTCTTTGTGAACAATCTGGTGGAGGAACTTCATACGAAGTGGAGGTTTGGTACGACAGCGCCGGCGAGCAATACTTCAAGGGCGGCTGGTCATAGTTTGCAGAAGACCATGACCTCCACCAAGGCTTCTTCATGACTTTCGACTTCCATATCGGCACATCAAAGTTCGACGTGAAAATCTACGATGGCACCCAGTGCCAGAAGGAGTACGAGGCTGAAGTTCACTTCCACTAGAATTTTCTTTATGTAATCTCTTTTTCTAGTTGCCTTGCCGCCGTGTAATGAATACTCGTACTTGGCTTTGATGTTTTGGAATAGACCGTGGGAACAAATCGTTGTTCCGAGGCATGCTTTATATTTATCGGGTTCTTGTGAACCAATTATATTACTTTGAAGAATATCGGGTTGTCTGCACAACCTAGTAGTATAAAAAGATCTCCATATTGTGATAACACTTTCTTTCGTATGACCCGAGGGTTGAAGCCCCCGAGCGGAGAGGTAAAATATTTGTACAATTTGTCGAGTCCAACCCAAGGAGCCCGACCTATGGCCTCATGTTCTGGGTTCAGAGGGTTGACTCGAGTTTACTGATAGCACTAGATTTTTTCTATGCGTAAAAACGTCGTAGCTGCTCCGCATTCCATGGGTTGCTCTCATCTTTTCCTATCTTCTTGTCTTATAGTCGATAAGCTCCTCCTGGTATCACTTCTGTGATGATGTAAGGTCCCACCCAAGGGGACTCTAACTTTCCGTGGTTGTCCTGCCTGAGTCGTAAGACTAAATCTCCCACCACAAAGGATCGTGGATGAACTCGACTACTATGGTAGTTCCGCAGGCTCTGCTGATACTGCGTGGCTCTTTCTAATGCTTTATCTCTTGCTTCGTCTAGTGCATCGATGTCGTCTTGTAACGCTTCTGTTGATGTTACTTTGTCGTATGCCGTTACTCTTGGAGCTTCGTGTGTAACTTCAACTGGAAGCACAACTTCTGCACCATGGACCAGAAAGAAGGGAGTTTCTTGAGTTGCTGCATTAGGTGTGGTTCTTAAACTCCAAAGAATGGAGGGAAATTCATCTACCCAAGCGCTCTTGGCTTTCTCGAGAGGTGCTAAGAGCCTCTTTTTTATCCCATTGCATATTAGGCCATTGGCTTTTTCGACTTGCCCGTTTGTCTTCGGGTGTGCTACGGATGCGAATTTGAGCTTGATTCCCAATCCTTCGCAGTAACTCTTGAATTCCTTTGAAGTGAAGTTTGTCCCGTTGTCTATGATGATGATATATGGTACACCGAAGCGAAACACTATTGACTTAATGAAATTGATTGCTGCTGTCGAATCTTGAGTTGTTACCGGGGCTGCTTCCACCCACTTGGTAAATTTGTCGACTGCTACTGGCATGTAAGCATGCCCTCCTGGCTAGGATTTGTGCAGCTTTCCTACCATATCGAGACCCCGTTGTGCAAAGGGCCAGGATAATGGTATTGGTTGTAACTCTGCTGTTGGCGCATGCGGTCGAGATGCGAATCTTTGACATGCTTCCCACTTCCGAACTATATCTTTCGCGTCTTCAATGGCTGTTAGCCAATAGAATCCTGCTCGAAACGCCTTTGCCGCTATGGCCCTGCTGCTAGCATGATGGCCACATACTCCTGCGTGTATATCTTTTAATATTACTTGCCCTTCTTGAGGTGTTACACAACGCTGCAAAACGCCAGTTATGCTCTTTTTGTATAATTTCCCCTGCAACACGACAAATGCTTTTGATCGTCGAGTTATTCTCTTGGTTTCCACTGCATCTTCTGGTAACTGCTTGTTTATCATGTATGCGAGATATGGCTGCATCCAGGTTTCTTCTATCATCATGACTTCTTGGGTTCTGGCCCAGCCCCCGAGTCTGCTGCAGTAATCGAAGTTTTGACGCTTTTTATCGATCTTTCCACTATTTCTTCCCAAAAGACTCCAGGTGGCACGGGCAAACACTGTGACCTGATATTTGCTAAATTGTCGGCTTCTTCATTGCTGTTTCTGCTGATGTGCGAGACTTCGCAACCATCGAATGTTCCTTCTAGATAATGATATAGGTTCTTGTAGGCCATCATGTTGTCATGAATTGTGTCGCACCTGTTCATAACTTGTTGGATGACAAGGTTTGAATCTCCAAATATTTTTAAGCGAGTTGCTCCACATGCTTTGGCCATCTTCATTCCATGTAACAAAGCCTCATATTCTGCTTCATTATTAGAGGCCTGCGGAAAACTCATCCTTAAAACGTACTTCAATTTGTCGCCATGCGGCGATATCAAGACTACTCCTGCGCCTGCGCCTTGGACTCTCTTAGAACCGTCAAAGTACATTGTCCAGACACTCGATAAATCTGGCGGTCCCGTGCTCTGCAGCTCCAGCCACTCTGCTGTAAAATCTGGCAAGACTTGCGACTTGATCGTTTTCCTTTTTTCGTACGTGATGTCCATGGGAGATAATTCGATTCCCCACAAAGATACACGTCATGTTGCTGAAGGATTGTTCAATATGTTCGATAGTGGTGCTTCATTAACCACTATAATTGGGTGCACCGCAAAGTACTGTCGCAATTTTCGTGTTGTTGTGAAATCACTATATGCAAGCTTGATAATGCGGGTACCTTTGTTTTGTCGGAGATAATACTTCACTGATGAAATATACCGGCCTTT
The DNA here is from genome assembly GCA_007115705.1 of Dactylis glomerata. Lineage (NCBI taxonomy): Eukaryota > Viridiplantae > Streptophyta > Magnoliopsida > Poales > Poaceae > Dactylis > Dactylis glomerata. The sequence goes on from QXEO01001225.1 coordinate 548,492, forward strand.
GGACGCCGTGGGCTTTCCCTTCTTCACTTCTTTCGACTACTAATACTGTACTCACCACCTGATGGGTTGCGGCGATGTAGAGTAGCAGTGGCTCTTTTTCTTTTGGTGCGACCAGCACTGGTGGCGTGGAGAGCACTTTTTTCAGCTGCGCAAAAGCTGCGTCTGCTTCTTCTGTCCATTCAAATTTATCATCTGACTTCTTCATGAGTGCATAGAAAGGAAGCGCCTTTTCTCCCAATCGAGCAACGAAGCGACTTAGAGCCGCGACGCGTCTTGCGAGTTTCTGTACGTCGTGTAGTTTCGTGGGTTTCCCCATTGTTAAAATTGCTTGAATCTTCTCTGGGAACCCTAAAAGTTGTCCTGCCGATACGCCGAAGGAACACTTTGTCGGGTTAAGCTTAAGCTTTTACCTGCTCAGGTTGTCAAAGGTTTCTGCCAAGTCGCTGATAAGGGATTCCTCCTCTCTTGTAGTGATGACTACATCGTCAATGTAGACTTGGATGTTGCGTCCTATTTGGCTCCCGAGGCAATTTTGCATCATCCGTTGATAAGTTGCTCCTGCATTTTTTTAGGCCGAACGGCATTACTTGGTAGCAAAACACTCCGTACGGTGTGATGAAGGCCGTCTTTTCTTCGTCTTCTTTCTTCAATTTGATCTGGTTGTAACCAGAATATGCGTCCAAAAAGGAAAGCCTTACGCATCCCGCTGTCGAATCAATTATCTGATCGATGCGGGGTAGAGGGAAGGGATCCTTTGGACAATGCTTATTGAGAGATGTGTTGTCGACACAAACTCTTTGTACATCTGTGTTTTTCTTAGGTACGATGACTGGATTGGATACCCAACTTGAAGTTTTTATTTCTCTGATAAATCCGGCGTTTTCTAGCCTGTGTAATTCTGATGCTATCGCCTTCCTTTTAGGTTCGTCAAATCGTCGCAATGGTTGCTTGACTGGCTTTGCTTTGGGATCTACATTTAATGCATGCTCGACGAGTTCCCTGGGAACCCCTGGCATGTCTGACGGACACTAGGCGAAGATTTCCCAGCGCTCACGGAGGAACTCGACGAGCACGCTTTCCTATGCGGGATCCAAGTTCACCGCAATTGATGTCATCTTGTTTGGGTCTGTAGGGTGGACCTGGATCTTCTTCGAGTCCTGAGTTGTGTCGAAAGCCTGATCTGGCAGGGATCGTCCAACGTCGGGTAGCACATTATGATCCGTTTCTCCTTTTAGCCTCTCATATTCTATTGTCATGCCGAAGGTTTGCGCCATCCTATTAAATTCTCTGTCGCATGTGTTGGCTACTTCAAAGCTCCCTTGCACTGTAATTGTTCCTTTGGGTCCTGGGATTTTTAGCGTAAGATATGCGTAATGAGGTACTGCCATGAACTTTGCGAATGCTGGGCGCCCTAGGATTGCGTGGTACTGTGATGGCCAGTCCATAACTTCAAATTCCAACTTCTCTCTGCGATAGTTGCTGCTACTGCCAAAGTAGACGTCGAGTTCTATTTTCCCCAGAGGGTGATTTGCGGCTCCTGGTGAAGGAAATATGCCCTAGAGGCAATAATAATATTGTTATTATCATATTTCTTGTTCATGATAATGTTTATACTCCATGCTATAATTGTATTAAGCGGAAACATTAATACTTGTGTGGTTTATGAACAACACCGTGTCCCTAGTACGCCTCTACTAGACTAGCTCATTGATTAATGATGGTTAAGGTTTCCTAACCATAGATATGAGTTGTCGATTAATAATGAGGTCATGTCATTAGGAGAATGATGTGATGGACAGACCCAAATAAAGCACAGCAATTAGATCGTGTCATTGTGTTCATCTTTGCGAAGCTTTTTCCTATGTCATGTATTGTATTCCTTAGACCATGAGATAATGCAACTCCCTAGTGCCGGAAGAGAGCTTTGAGGTCATCAAACGTCATCCTATGAAAGGGTGATCATAAAGGTGTCTCTCAGGTGATCGGAAAGTACTTGTTGGGTTTTATGTATCGAGATGGAATTTGTCCCTCCCAAGTCGGAGAGATATACTTTGGGCCCACTCGGTAATCGATATCAACACCGCTTGCAAGCATGTGGTTAAGGAGTTAATCACAAAGTGATATCGGATTACGGAACGAGTAAAGTACTTGCTGTGAACGAGATTGAACTAGGTATGTCGATACCGACGATCGAATCTCGGGCAAGTAAAATATAGCGAGACGAAGGGAATACATATACGGGATTAATTGAATCCTGGCATCGTGGTTCATCCGATATGATCATCGATGAATATGTGGGAGTCAATATGGGTTTCCGGATCCCACTATTGATTATTGATAGAAGATCATGTCTACATATTCTCGAACCCGTAGGGTCACACACTTAACGTGCATCGACGCTAGGATAGAATGGATAATTGGTTAATGAGTTTTTGTTCGGAGTCTCGGATGAGATCCAGGACATCACGAGAGGTTCCGGAATGGTCCGGAGAATAAGATTCATATAAAGGAAAGCAGTTTTTGGATTCCGGAATCGTTTTGGAGTTTATCGGTATTGTACCGGAAGGTTCTAGAAGGTTCCGGAGTGGGGCCAATGTGGGCCCACTTGACGGAGGCCTGCATGGGCCTAAGGGGAAGTGTCCTTGCCACTTTGGGCTAGGCGCACCAAGCCCCTAAGGCCCAGCCGGCCAGCCCAAAGGGGAAACCCTAGGGGAAAGTTCTAGAGGGAAAGGGGAAGACTTGCCCCCCACTCCACCCCTTGGCCGCCGGCCCTAGGGCTTGGAGGAGGGGCCAAGCTGGCCGCCCAGCCTCCTATATAAGGGAGGGCTAGGGCGCAGCCTCCCACTCACCCAACCCTAACCGCCGGCCAACTGCTGCCCTCCAATCTCTCTCTCTTGCGACTGCGCGTAGGCGAAGCCCTGCCGCAGAAACTCTCCACCATAAGCACCACGCCGTCGTGCTGCAGATCCAATATATCTCTCCACCATACTTGCTGGACCAAGGAAGGAGGAGACGTCGATGTGTCGTACGTGTGCATCTCTCGGAGGCGTCGCCACTTGCGGCGTTGGATCGGATCGGATCGCGGGGAGGAGACGGCTAGTACGACTACATCATCCATGTTCTGTTGAACATTTCCGCTGTGCGATTTCTTCAAGGGTATGAAGATCTCATCTATCTCTCTCGTTGATTACATCTCCTAGATTAGATCTTGGCTTTCTCGTTCGCATCCGTAGGAAATTTTTTGATTTACTATGCTGCGAAACCCTTCAGTGGTATCAGAGCTAGATCTATGCGTAGATGTGTTTCACGAGTAGAACGCAACATGCTTGTTGCGGGCGTTGATGTTTTCTGTTGCAAACCTCTATGTTGTGTATTTCTTATGGCGCGGCATAGTGAGATTGAAGCGGTCCAGGCCAACTTTACGCGACCTTGTTCGCGAGACCGGCTCCGCACTTGACGTGTGGCTTGTTCCACACATGCGGCTGGTGGATGTCAGTTTCTCTCACTATAGTAGTCACGGGATTTACAATGGATGTTAGCAACCATAATATCACCGTTGTGGCTTTTCGTAGGTAAGAATCGTTCTTAACTTGCTACTCCCATAAGCCACGTAAAACATGCAACAACAAAGTAGAGGCGTCTAACTTGTTTTTGCAAGGAGTGTTTTGTTATATGGTATGGCCACAAGATGTGATGTGATATATGTGATGTATGTGATGATCATGTTTTGTAATATTTCACGACTTGCATGTCGATGAGTTCACAACCGGCAGGAGCCATATGGTTGTCTTTATAACTGTGTATGACATGCGTGTCAACTTATTATACGCCATGTAATAGCTTTACTTTATCGCTAAGTAGTTAGCAATAGTTGTAGTTGCTATTCGTGGTGGAGGCAATCATGGTGGAGTGATGGAGATCATGCCGGCGTGCACAAGATGGAGATCATTGCGCGGAGATTGGCTATACCATGTCACATAAAATTATATGCATATGATGTTTATCCTTTTATGTATCTTATTATGCTTTGATCGCGACGGTAGCATTATAAGATGATTCCTCACTTAAAGATCAAGACAAAATTGTGTTCTCCCCTCGTATGCGCCATTGTGAAAGTTCGTCATGTTCAAGCATCTCGTGATGATCGGGTGCTATAAACTCTACGTTCACATACAACGGGTGCAAGCCAGTATTTGCACATGCGGAGATACTTGGGTTTGACTTGATGAGCCTAGCATGTACAGACATGGCCTCGGAACACACGGACCGAAAGGTCAAGCATGAGTCATATGGATGATATGATCAACATGTTGATGTTCACCATTAAAGCTACATCATTCACGTGATGATCGGTCTCGGTGTAGTGAATTTGGATCATGCTTCACTAAACAACTTTGATGGATGTTGAATTTAGTGGGAGTTCATTAGTAATTTGATTAACTTGAACTAATTATCATGAACTAAATATTGATGTATTTGCATAAGTCGTTGTAGTTTTTGGCACCGTTTCCCACCGACACTTAGCTTAATTGAGTTAAAAGAACTATAGAATTCTTGATAATCACTTTACGGACTAGTACTGTTTAGTTAGAATGTCAAGAGTAAGGATTAAGTCTTATTGCAAACTTTAGCAAACCTCACTTGCTCCATGCGATTTAATAAGTTGTATTAATCTAAGAGCAATGATTCAAGTTTAGCATCTAAGATCATGTTTGCCTCCATGAGAAATTGATCTTCAAAATTGTTTGAGAATCAAAGTGATCTTGGAGCTGGAAGAATTGTTTCAAAAACTAACAAGAAGTGAAAGATATTTGATATCTAAAACTTTGATTGTTTGCAAAATGATTAAGTATAATTTAGTAAAAGAACATATGCTCATATTGTATGAATATATGCAAAGATTGAAGACGCTGGGCGTCCCGATCACCCAAAAGTTTGGGAAACTAATATTATACTTGCATTTGTCCTTAAGAGCTATAGTAGTTTCATCATGAAAGATGTCATGATGGGACGAATGAAAAGGTATCGGCTAAATTGTTTTGCCATACCAAAAGAATACTAAAGAATGGAATCTAGAAGAATACCAATTATATGATGATGATGATCCACCTCAATTTGCAAAGTCCAAGGCCATTAGTATTTGACTGATATCCTTTGGACTATGTGTCAAATGATTGACGCCACTATTGATGTCGATAGATTCTTCTAAAAAGAGAGGAAACGCTAAATAGGATTTGCAAAAAATATTTGGTAGAAAAGGAAAAGACTGGAATTGTCCAGCTCAGGTATATAAATGATATACATGTTATAGATGAATTCTTTTGCTCGTTAACAATGTAATTCTTGGGTATTCGATACTGATTTGTTGGTATGAAATGTCATACAAAGCAACACAATGCAAGAAGTACAATGGCCTAAGTAACTAGTAAAAGAATATGGTAATGATGCATGTCGAGATACAAATAAAAGTGTTATTTTGCTTCTCGTCGACATCAAACCTAGCCTTCAAGATATTTCATGAACTTAATAATTGTTATCTTGTTCTGGTATTATGAGAACAATTGTTGTTCATGTTATTACCGTCTTCCATAATCGATGGATAGATTATTATAAATCTTGTTGGTGAAATAGACATTTATAACACTGATGCTAAAGGTCACAAGACAAAACGAATTTCACTTATATATGACACCGCCGTTTAAGTCATATTGGAAACAAAACATGAAAGAAATTCTATATTGGTAGAATTTTGAGTCATTTGATTTTGAATTGATTGACGCTTGTGAGACTTTTCCAAAAGATGATTAAACTCCGTTCATGGGCCATGGACAGAACAAGCGACTAACTAAATGGAGATCGTACATGTTGATGTATGTAGTCCATGGTGTGAAGTCGATCATGGTGTATTTTCTATTTTTATCAATGACTCGAATAGATGTATGGTATATCTACTCGATAAGATAGAAGTATGAAACAATTGAAATTGTTCAATTTATGAAGTAGAAATTATTGTAACAAGAAAAATTCAAGTTTTTATGATTGGATCATAAAGAAGAATATTTGAGTTACAAGTTTAGCAAGCATCTAAGAGTTAGAGGAATTGTTCCACAAACTTGCATCGTGATAAACACCATAAGAGTATGGAGTTTTCGATGGATGTAATCAAACCTTGTTTGACATGGTTAGATCAATGATGAAATAAAACTACCAATATAATTTGTGGATTATGCTTTAGAGACTACCGCTTTTCACTGAATAGAGCACCATCATAATCCGTTGAAATGACACCGTACAAGTTATAGTTGTCTTTTCTTAAATTTTGGTATGCATGACATAAGTAAAATGTTTACAACCAAAATCAGATTAGTAAGTCTTTGTAGGGTTATCCCAAAGAATGTCGATGGGTGTTTCTTCTGCCATAAACCCAATTAAAAGTGATTGTCAGTGAAAGAAGTGAACTTCTTATGAAGGAGTTTTTCGCGAAAGGTTTAAGTGGGAGGAAGATAGAACTTGATGAGGTTATTGAATCTGAGCAAGATGATCAGAGTAGCGCAACACCAAAAAATGTTCTGGAAGCGGCAACTGCATTCATAGCTCACGCGTCTATAATATGTTGTAGTCACGGCATCGAAGTTCCTATTTAACCAAGTTGGTCGTAATCAAATAGCAAGATTTGAGGATAAGATATTATTAGATAATAGTAACCAACAATATACAAAGAAGCGGTGATGGGCCCTGACTTCGTCATATGAATTATTATAGCAACAATTACATATTGAGATATGATAGTTGAATAAACAAAACAACGTTCCTCTACCGGAATGCACACCAAGGACGTGTACCTGACACGACCCAATGGGTTTTGTTGATTCAAAGGTTGGTAGATATGTATGCAAACTTCTATGGTAGAAGTAAGCATAGCGAAGTTGGAATCTTCAATGATGAAAATGTTAAAGTGTTAATTTCATCAAGATATTTGAAGATGCTTGTATTACAAGAAAGTAAGTGGGAGCGCTCAGACATATTTCTAATACTTTATGTGGACGACATATCGTTTATTAGAAATAATGTGTTTTTCTTGATATTGTTAAGTTTTCATTAAAATTAGTTTTTGATGAAAGACTTAGGTAAAACCAGAATATTAAGCATCAATGTCTATGCAGATAGATTGAGGCACTAATATAGTTTTGCCAGAGTACATAGATGAAATATTGAATTTGTTCAATATGGAAACAATAAGAACGGTTCTTGTTGCATGGAAGAGGTTGGAGCAAGAATCAATTGTTTTGACACTTGATGAGTGAAACCGCAAGAATGATTTTATCAATCTTGTATACCATGATATGTAGATCCAGATATGTCCGATGCTCTAAAAGGTTACGAGCAATCATATGATGATCGTTGGACAATAGTAAGAATATTCTTATGTACTTTTGAAGAACTAAGAATATATTCTGTATGCAAAAGTGACAAATGTTTCATTGCAATGTGTTACATTGGCTTTGTCACATATACAGGTAAAATTTTATCTCAATTTTAAGCTATTTGTTTTGAGTTAGAGGGTGGCACAATAAGATTGAAGAAAGTTCCATGATGACTTGGATGAGTTCCAATGTTAACATTGTGGCGGACACTGCAACGAGGCCTAAGTATATAATCGCTTTAGAAGCGACATGAAAGATGCAAAGTAGATAGTGATAATCCAACTTATTTGTGGCACTGTCGTCTAGGTCATATTGGCATAAAACGCATGAAGAAACTCCATTCGGATGGACTTTTGGAGTCTCTTGATTTTGAATCATTTGACACGTGCAAGCCATGCCTCATGGGCAAGATGATCAAAACCTCGTCCTCCGGAATAATGGAGCGAGCATCGGACTTATTGGAAATCATACATACCGATGTGTGCAGACCAATGAGTATTTTGACGCGCGGTGGATATCGCTATTTTCTCATTTTTCTAATGACTTAAGTAGATATGGGTATGTCTATTTAATGAAAGATAAATCTGAAACGTTTGAAAAGTTCAAAGAATTTCAAAACGAAGTGGAAAACCATCGTAACAGGAAAATTAAATTTCTGCGATCCGATCATGGAGGTTTAGTTCCAAGTGTGCTAGTACTATATAGTTCTATTGTATGACAATATTGACAACATAGTTTTAGCAAAGAAACAAAGGTTTTATCAGAAGACCAAGTTTATACGATGCCATCTCATACAAGATGAGTAATGCGTGCTAACGCAAAAGAATATGCAAATACAAACGGACCTAAAAGTGTCAGACCCGTAGATAAGGTTTACCACGTGCAACGCGTATGAATAACACCGGAATGCCATAGGTGTTAAAGGCGCAAGTATGACTAGATTATTGACTCTAGTGCAAGTGGGAGACTGCAGGAAATATGCCCTAGAGGCAATAATAATATTGTTATTATCATATTTCTTGTTCATGATAATGTTTATACTCCATGCTATAATTGTATTAAGTGGAAACATTAATACTTGTGTGGTTTATGAACAACACCGTGTCCCTAGTACGCCTCTACTAGACTAGCTCAATGATTAATGATGGTTAAGGTTTCCTAACCATAGACATGAGTTGTCGATTAATAATGAGGTCATGTCATTAGGAGAATGATGTGATGGACAGACCCAAATAAAGCACAGCAATTAGATCGTGTCATTGTGTTCATCTTTGCGAAGCTTTTTCCTATGTCATGTATTGTATTCCTTAGACCGTGAGATAATGTAACTCCCTAGTGCCGGAAGAGAGCTTTGAGGTCGTCAAACGTCATCCTATGAAAGGGTGATCATAAAGGTGTCTCTCAGGTGATCGGAAAGTACTTGTTGGGTTGTATGTATCGAGATGGAATTTGTCCCTCCCAAGTCGGAGAGATATACTTCGGGCCCACTCGGTAATCGATATCAACACCGCTTGCAAGCATGTGGTTAAGGAGTTAATCACAAAGTGATATCAGATTACAGAACGAGTAAAGTACTTGCTGTGAACGAGATTGAACTAGGTATGTCGATACCGACGATCGAATCTCGGGCAAGTAAAATATCGCGAGACGAAGGGAATACATATACGGGATTAATTGAATCCTGGCATCGTGGTTCATCCGATTTGATCATCGATGAATATGTGGGAGTCAATATGGGTTTCCAGATCCCACTATTGATTATTGATAGAAGATCATGTCTGCATATTCTCGAACCAGTAGGGTCACACACTTAACGTGCATCGACGCTAGGATAGAATGGATAATTGGTTAATGAGTTTTTGTTCGGAGTCTCGGATGAGATCCAGGACATCACGAGAGGTTCCGGAATGGTCCGGAGAATAAGATTCATATAAAGGAAAGCGGTTTTTGGATTCCGGAATCATTTTGGAGTTTATCGGTATTGTACCGGAAGGTTCTAGAAGGTTCCCAAGTGGGGCCAACATGGGCCCACTTGACGGAGGCCTACATGGGCCTAAGGGGAAGTGTCCTGGCCACTTTGGTCCAGGCGCACCAAGCCCCTAAGGCCCAGCCGGCCAGCCCAAAGGGGAAACCCTAGGGGAAAGTTCTAGAGGGAAAGGGGAAGACTTGCCCCCCACTCCACCCCTTGGCCGCCGGCCCTAGGGCTTGGAGGAGGGGCCAAGCTGGCCGCCCAGCCTCCTATATAAGGGAGGGCTGGGGCGCAGCCTCCCACTCACCCCAACCCTAACCGCCGGCCAACTGCTGCCCTCCAATCTCTCTCTCTCGCGACTGCGCGTAGGCGAAGCCCTGCCGCAGAAACTCTCCACCATAAGCACCACGCCATCGTGCTGCAAATCCAATCTATCTCTCCACCATACTTGCTGGACCAAGGAAGGAGGAGACGTCGATGTGCCGTACGTGTGCATCTCTCGGTGGCATCGCCACTTGCGGCGTTGGATCGGATCGGATCGCGGGGAGGAGACGGCTAGTACGACTACATCATCCACGTTCTGTTGAACATTTCCGCTGTGTGATTTCTTCAAGGGTATGAAGATCTCTTCTATCTCTCTCGTTGATTACATCTCCTAGATTAGATCTTGGCTTTCTCGTTCGCATCCATAGGAATTTTTTTAATTTACTATGCTGCGAAACCCTTCACCTGGTACTATTCCATGGAAGGAGCAATCTGTTGGCTTCAGGCTTGTCAGTGAAATACACATTGCCTTCAGGGTTCTAGCATATATTAGGTTTATGCCACTCCCTGCATCCATGAACACTCTCCTGATGTCGTACCCTCCTATTTGCGCTTTTAACACCATTGGCGAGTGGCCCAGCCTAGGAACTTTCCTTGGGTGGTCTGCTCTGCTGAACTTAACTGGTTGATCTGACCACCGCAAGTACTCTGTGGTGGCTGGTGGTGATGATATTGCTAGGTTTACTTGCATGGATATGCTCTTTCACTCTTTCTTTGACTTAGGCACCGGTTGAATCATTGCTGATATGTAAACTTTTGACTCTAGGTGCCTCGCTAGCCTTTGTACTTGGTATCCTTGACTTGTGTGTTTTTCTCCTTGCCATCCCCCTTGGCTTGAACCCATGGCACTTTGTAGCCTCGGGAAAGTTCTACAATCCTTCATCTGGTGATTTGAGACTCTTTTTCCATCAAGATATGCGTAGTGGATTTGACAAGGTCCGTACAACATGTCTTCGGCCGAAGGGCCGTAGTATCTTGATTTTTCTATTCCCTTTGCCTGAAACCTTCTGTTTTCATACTCTTCCTCTTCCTTTGCTTCGTAACCCGTGGCTACCTGATTTCGCCTTCCTTGGTTATCCCTGCTGCGGTGTCGTCTCCTCTGTCTACTTGTTTTGTCGACTTCTGGTGAACGTCCTCTTTTGTTATTGTATGCGTCCTCTCCGTCAGCGAATTTGTTGGCTTCTTCCATTAGCTCAGCTACTATCGTTGGCCTTGTTCTTCCTATTTCTTCCACGAGATCTGAGCGACAAAGGCCGGCCAAAAAAGCGTCTATTGCTCGTTCGTCGGAGACGTCCTCTGCTGAGTTTTTAATTACACTCCATCGTTGTATATAAGAACGTAGAGTTTCGCCTTTCCTTTGCATACACGCTTTGAATTCCTGTAGTGATGCTGGGCACTTGTATGTCGAACGGAAATTTTTTGTGAATTGGCTTTCGAGTTCTCCCTAGCTTCCAATGGATTCATTAGGTAAGGTATTCAACCAGGACCGTACTGCGCCGGTGAGGTGTAGTTGCAAACTTTGCATTGCAGTCGCTTTTGTTCCCCCTAATATCTGTACTGCCTGTAGATAATCCGATAACCATAGGGTAGGTTCTTGCGACCCATCATACTTTTGCTGGTCATGTGGTAACTTCAATCCTTTGGGTACCCGCGTTTTGCAAATCCTGCGGGTAAAGCACAACGCACCCATCTCTTTTTTGTCGTCTTCATAATTTTCTTCCCTCCAGGCGTGGCGCGATTTATTTACTCGAGTCTGCGCTATTATATTTCTTGCGTCCTCCTTCCTTTGTCGCCTTTCTTCTTCTGATGACTCGCTAAACTCGTTTCGCGTGATATTGTGTTTGAACTTCTCCTTTCGCCTTTCCTTGTAGCTTGTCGACTTTGTGTCTAGACCTTTTCTCCTGATCTTGTCTTCCACTATCCCGAGGCTTCGTATTGCGGCTTGGTGCATGTCTTCCCGCGGATCTCCGGGTTCGGGCCGCGTGGTTAGTAAATATGCTTGTGCTGCTATCAGCGCTGCCTCTGGTGTTTCTTGCACGAAGTCTTCCTCCTCTTCCTCTGGCTGTGGAGTAATACTCCTTGAGTACCTTTCCTCTCTACTTCGCGCTGTTGTCCCTCTGTTGTGCTTTGGGTCTCTGCGCCTTTCCCTGCTGTACTCTGAGTCCTCACTATAATCATCCCAATACTCTTCCCTTGATATGCTGTTATTATCTTGGAAAACCATGTCTCTTTCCTCTCTTAGTTTCTTCTTAAGCTGGTGCAATGCGTACTGATATCCCATTAGAACTTCTCTTCTCAATCCTTAGGGTACTTCTGTGCCATGATATACAACTGACATGATGATCCTCCACTCTCCGGCTGAGACGTGAACCTTCTCCTTCTCCTTCTTGTTGCGCTCCTTTACCTTGTTGACTTGCTTGTCGACCCCTTTACTTCCTTTGTTGTTGTTTTCTTCTTCAGCTTCAGTTATAATGACGCATAACTGGTGTACTTTTTTGGAGACGCCACTACTTTCAACGGCGAAGTCCCTTATACTGTTTTTCCCGAATTTTGTCGCCTTCTGCGATTTTTGCTTTTCCTAGGCTGACCGGCGAGTTTACCTCACTGGAAGAGCCTTCCAATGATTCCAGCATTACCACTGTTTCGGGCTTACTCGCCGACGGATCTGGTTTCGTCGAATCCGAGAGGCGGGATGAACCCGACGGCCCGATGAGGATGCTTAAACTTCCGATTGTCAACTCCTTCTCTTGACTTTCGTCGACTTTTGTACTGCTGTTGGCTAAAAGCGAAAAAGTCAGTCGAATTCATGATTCCAATGCCCAGAGTCCCCACGGTTGGTGTCGTGGTTTCGTCAACAGATCTGCCATAGAGGTAGGGGTATGGCGGTTTGTGGAAGGGGGTGAACACGGAGGAGCGATCCCGGACGGTGGTAGCACGAGTTTACCCAGCTTCAGATCCCGCAACTGGTGGCGAGACCCTACGTGCTGCTATAATTCACTATATGGCAACAAGTGCTCGATTACAATGATGAGGTTGGCTGTTTCGCTATGCGATTGGCCGTAAGATTGGTCTGATGCCTCAAGGGCTGCTCCACGCCGGGCTTATAAAGGCGCCTGGCGTGGGCTACACGTTGGTACCGGAGCGGATACAACTTGGAATCCTAGACTAAGTCCTGCGCGTACGCTACAAGGTCACCTGCCATGGGCTGTCATCCGGATCCGCCATAAGCTCGCCGCTAGTAGCCCGCTATAGGCCTGTCTCCGGATCCGCCATAAGCTCCTGCATCCGGTACCGCCGTGCCAACTTCAGCAACTGGGCCGCCCGGTATGGCGAATCCGCCATACCACCCCTGATGGGCCACCCTGGCTTGCTGATTTAGGACTACGTCGCTGGTATACCTATTTGGTATATCCCCAACAGTAGCCCCCAGGGAACTTCAAGATCACCATCTACATCCGCCATACTTGTCCTTGATAAGTCATTTCCGCCATAGCTCTTCTTTGCTGGGATGGCGGTTATCTTGATGTTCCTTTTCCATCTATCAATCCGCCGTAAATAAAGGATCAAGCGACGTAGTTATCTTAGCGAGATTTTCAGGATCCGTTGGATCATACCGTTGAAATCCGCCGTAAATTTCGGCACACAGTTCCTTCTAGGGCAAGATTCACCAAGTTACTTTTTTACCCTTGGACACGTGTCACCAGATTAGGGTTTCTGCGATCGGGATGAGCGGTGGTGATGGCGGGCACGAATCTCGAGGCCCGGGGCGTATATATACCCCGACCTCTCACCCCCGGTCGGTCACCCCTTCATTCACCCCCGTCGCATTCTCTCTCTTCAGCGCCGCTACGAGAGCTTCGTGATCTCCGACGAGCCGCCGCGGAAGACCTCGCCGCCGGTAGCGTTTCCCGCCGGGCCATTTCATTCAGGTTCTTGCCTGACGCCATGAACTCCGGATCACCAGCCCGCCATTATTCCGATGCTGAGGAGGAAGACTCTCCTCTGCAACAGTCAGTCCAGGGAGATCATCCTGGGATGGCGGATTTGGATCCAGAGGACAATATGTCCGAAGCTGAGGAGGAGATGGCGGGTGCAAACCCAGATGACCCCGCAGCAGATGGCGAGGTTGAGGAGGAGGAGGCAGAGGACGAAGAAGAAAAGATCCCCCAGAACCTTCATGGGTACTGGCAGAAATCCAGCATCAAGGATTCTGACGTCCAAATTATGGAGGGCGAGGGCACTGTCGCTCCTCAAGCTGAGTCGGGATGGCGGACTGACTTCAAGGCCCCAGTGCCTCTTCCTAACCCCTCCGAGATCGTGATGCTCAAATTTCATGTGGAGAGGGGTCTCAGTATGCCTCCATCTCTTTTCTTCACGAATCTTCTGAAGTATTATGGCCTGCAGCTCCACCACATATCACCAAACAGCTTGGTGTCTGTGGCGGGTTACGCAGCTTTATGCGAGGGATACCTTGGGATCCGCCCCAGGGTGGACCTCTTCCAACTTTTCTTCTCTGTGCGGCCCAATTATGAAGATGACGGATCTCTTCGAACCTGCGGGACAATTTGCTTTCTTCCTCGAAGGTCAAAAGAATACCCCTTCATCATGCCACTGGATTCCGCCATAGGATGGAGAGGGTCCTGGTTCTACATGGCGGACAAGCCTGCGCCATCTCAGGCCCGCGGGCTTCCTCCATTCAAGAACGTAGCTGCTGAGTCCCACGACTCCTGGACGGCTGCCAATGATGAATCCGCCACCCCCTATGTCAAGCTCTTGGCTCGGCGGATTGCCAAGCTATCTGTAGATGGCTTGAAGGGGATCGACACCATCAACTGCTGGATATCCTGGCGGATCCAGCCGCTGCAACACCGCGATCGCCTGATGCACGAGTATACTGGTGCAAATGATGGCATGCGTTGTTCAGACCAGGAGCTGGACCCCAAAATTGTTGAGAAGCGCATTCGTTCCTTGATGAAGTCTCCTAGGAAGAAGCCCTTGAAGTTTGGCATGGCTATGTTTGAGAATGGCACCTGTCCTTCGGTAAGTTCCCTTTCCGCCATTATATCTTTTGATACTTTGACATCTCATAATATTTTTCTTCTTATCAGCTCAAATCGCTTGGTCCTGCTCACTTCGCCCATCCCCTTCGCCGCTCCAACCTCAAATCTGCCGCTAAGGAAGAAGTAGTTCATTCTAGCGGAAACAAGGAGGAGATGGCGGGGAATGTTGAAGATACAGCCCATACGACCCAAGAGAAGGCGGTTTCCAAGAAACGGGGCGGTAGCGGGAAAACTCGCGGAGGTGGCGGGAAATCTGCTGATTCCCGTCGTTTCGAAGCTCAACGCAGGGCGGAGCTTGAAACGCCATCCGAGAGTACCGCTACCATCAATTTGCCCAAATCAAGGTAATCTTTGGACACCCTTTTTCATTGTTTTGCTGCTTTCCATCTCTAATCCTTTTTCTCTTAGAAGAAAGAAGCCTACTGTCAAGGAGCCGTCTTCCAAGCGAGCCAAGCCCTCCCCTGCGACTATCCCGCTCACCCCTGATGCACCAACTCCTTCCGTTCGTATCGATATTGATATGGAGGATGCTGGTGGTCAGTTTGACCCAATGCCAGAAATTAACCCAACGACTGAAGCTGCGGCTAATGATGTCGTCCAAAGCGAAAAGGCTTCTGGCTCTCAGGGTCAAGTGGCGGATATTCCGTCTAAGAGCAGCTCATACTGGAGGCAAAAGCAGCTTGAGGTCGTCAATCTTATTTCTAGCCAGGAAGATGCTAGCAACCAGCTGTCCAGCGGTATTGCCGCTTTTGTTGAGAAAACATCGACTATGAAGAAGGTATGTACTCCCAGTAGCCCCCGAGCGCCATAGCGGATTGCAGACTCGATCCGCTATGGGGCTTCAAGATTGACTTCTGTAAGTTTCTGAATAGTACAGCCCACGAGCGCTGGTAGTTCACACAGTGCTCTATAGAGAACTTAATTTTCATACTGAGTAGCCCCCGAGCGTTATGGCGGATAATTATCCGGCATAAAGCTCTTAGAAGACAAAAAATCAGCATAAGTAGCCCCCGAGCATCATGGCGGATGCCATCCATCGTGATGCTCTAAGAGTGACTAAAAAAGAATCAGTGAGTAGCCCCCGAGCGTTATGGCGGATTCGCATCCGGCATAAAGCTCTAAGAGTGACTAACACTTAAATTTTGCCAGAACTACAAGAAGGTGGTGGAGGACCTGGTCCAGGTCGTGAGCTCGCAGGAGAAGGAGCTGGCGGAGAAAGGCGCTCTTGTGGCGGATTTGCGGCAGCAGCTTGAGAATAGCGGTACTTAACCTTAAGGTTCCTTTCCTTTATGCTTATTCAATCAAACGCTGAACTGACATAATTCCGCCATGCAGACGCTGCCAAGCTCAAGTCCACACTTGAGGGGATGAAGAAAGGCCACGCCATTGCGATGGATGGGCTGCTAGAACAGCTCCGGAAATCGCTGGCTGAAAACGCCACCCTCGAGAGGCAGCTGAAGGACCAGGAGAACCAGGGCAAGAAAAAGGACAAGGAGATAGCGGATCTCCGCAAAGCCGCCACTGACTTTGAGAAGCGGCGCGAAGGCTTTAACGAGCTCCTCCATCACTTCCAGCACAACTTGCTAGGTACCACTTCTTATAATGTAGTTTTTCACTTTCCGCTATGCAGTACGTGACGCATCTTCTTCTTTCCGCCATGCAGCTTCCTTGGGGCAAAGCGAGATGGACACCGCTGAAGGCTTGCGCATGGCCACCGACGCAGCGAGGAAGGAGCTTGATGGCCTTCTCAGCGCTGGTCGCCAAGCGTGCGGGAGCCTGCAGATAGCGGGTTCTTCCAACCTTTCCGCCATCGCGCTCACGCAGAAGCTGCTGCTGGTGCCAGGGCTGGTAGCGGACTGGAAGCTGTCCTCTGCTCGGGGTGGTGCCAGAACAGCGCTGACCTTGGCGAAGGCCCACTATCCCGAGATGGACCTGGACCAGCTCACCTCCGGCATCCCTGAAAGCGGCGAGGACGGCACGCCGGTGGACGAGGCCGCCATCCGGCAGAGCATGCTTGGATATGATCAACTGTGTGCCCTTGGCACTCAGTTGAACGTATATTATGAAGCATACGAGCTGCCAGGGTCGCCAAGCCAAGCTTCGGCATCCACCTCCGCGGCAACTGCAGGTGGTGATGGCGGTGACGAGGTGTCCTCCAAGGTTCCGCCATCTTCTTGAGATGTGCCCTGCAACATGGCAAGAAAAAATACTTTGCATCAATTCGGCCCCTGAGTGGGTCTGTAATTTAAACTTTAAACTGCGTGTGATGTGTCTGCACTGTGACTGATCTGCTTGTGGCGGATCAGTAAAATGCTTGTGAACTTTTGCAGTTTGTTTTTTATGAAGTGGTTTTAATTGCGCGAAGAAACTGCCAGGCCTAGTTTTATGCAACTTGCAGTTTTTGCCATGCCCAAAAAACAACACTTAAAATTTTTCACGCATAGGATTATGCGATCCGCCATCCGGCTCTCTGTGCTTGACTTTTCGTGAGATGGCGAAATCTTCGCACGAACAATCCGCTAGGGCGACGATACTTAATAGCAACCGTCCAGAACCCTGAGCAGATGGCGGCTTGGATCGTCAAAAAGTCACTACTCTAGAATCCACACAGAGAACATCGAATGAAGATCAAAACATAAAAAAGCTACGCGGACCGCTTATGGCGGATTTAAAAGAGACGCAAGTGCAAAGCACAATTGCGCAAAAGGTTCTATACGATCTAAATGAACAATAAAGGAGGTAAAAGACTCAGAAAAAATCAAGAGTGAACCAAATGCTTTATTTCATTGATCATATAGAGGTGCCTGTTACATAGCTAGAGAAATGCTAAGTGTAGAAAGGACGTAGCTGTGCGATGTTCCATGGACGATCTGTCTCGTCGTAGATATCGTCAGGGTCTCTTCGTTTGCGCTTCTTACGTGGTCGCTTATCTAGCTCGCGAATATCGACGAGGTAGTAGGAACCATTCAGTAGAGCTTTGCTGACGACGAAGGGTCCTTCCCAAGGCGGGGATAGCTTGTGGGACTTCTGCTGTTTGAGGCGTAGCACCAGGTCACCTTCCTTAAACGAGCGTTGGCGAACTCGCCTGCTGTGATAGCGGCGGAGATTCTGCTGGTAGATGGCGGATCTCTGGGCTGCGAGGTCGCGCTCTTCTTCTAGCAGGTCCACAGATAGTTGTCTGGACGCTTCTGCATCTTCTTCCTTGTAGGCCTCGACTCTTGGAGAATCATACTGAACATCACTTGGCAAGATTGCCTCTGCTCCGTAGACTAAGAAGAAAGGGGTAAGGCCGGTTGATCTGTTTGGCGTGGTCCGTAGACTCCACAGTACAGATGGCAACTCCTCTGCCCAGGCTCCAGCTGCTCTATGTAGCGGTGCTTCTAGGCGTGGCTTGATCCCTGACATGATTAGTCCGTTGGTCCGCTCAACTTGGCCATTAGACTGTGGATGTGCCACAGATGCTAGGTCAAGGCGGATTCCGTTGTGATGGCAGTATTCTTCAACTTCTCCCTGAGACAAGTTTGTGCCATTATCGGTGATGATGCTGTGTGGGATGCCGAATCTAACCACAATGTCCTTGACAAACTTTAGGGCGGTTTTGCCATCAAGTTTTCTGATGGGCTTAGCTTCCACCCACTTCGTGAATTTGTCTACCGCTACCAAAAGGTGCGTAAATCCCGAAGGTGCTGTTTTTAGCGGACCCACCATGTCCAGCCCCCAGACTGCAAAAGGTCAAGTTATAGGGATCGTATGCAGTGCTGTGGCGGGCATATGGGTTTGCTTGGAGTACATCTGGCAACCATGGCAGAGCTCCACAATGCGGTCTGCATCTGCCTTGGCTGTTGGCCAGTAGAACCCATGGCGGAATGCTTTAGCTACTAGGGATCTGGCGGCGGCGTGATGCCCACATTCGCCTTCATGGATCTCTCTTAGTATTTCGATTCCATCCACTTGGGATATGCACTTCATGAAAATTCCCGAGGTGCTTCGTTTGTAGAGTTGGCCATCTATGATGGTGTACGCTTTGACTCTACGCTCGATTTGTCTTTTCTGGACTTCGTCTTCGGGAAGCTTCTTGTTCGTCAGATATTCCAGGAAGGGCTCTGCCCATGGCGGATTGCTAGGCAAAACCGCCATCACAGGGGAGCTCGCTATCTCCGGATTTTCTGGATCCACCATCTTAACTGATGGTACTCGCACATGCTCGAGGAATACGCCTGGCGGAACTGCCTTACGGCTGGATCCCAGTTTGGACAAGGTGTCGGCCGCCATGTTATCTTCTCGCCGTACATGTTTTATGTCGTAGCCGAGGAAACTTTTGGCCATCTCGTCCACTTCATCTCTGTATGCCGCCATGACTTCGTTCCGAGCTTTATATGTGCCAGCCACCTGCTGAGCCACAAGGTCAGAATCTCCACAGCACATGATGTGTTGTACGCCGATCTCCTTTGCGACACGTAGCCCGTGTAGTAGCGCTTCATATTCCGCGATGTTGTTGGTGGTGGGGAAGTGAATCTGGAGAACGTAGCTTAGCTCATCTCCCTTAGGAGATTTGAGCGTTACTCCAGCCCCCGAGCCGTGTAGCAACTTTGAGCCATCAAAGTGCATCACCCAATGTTCTGGCTCTGGGACGGGCGTAGTTTCCTGCGCTTCCTTCCAATCCGCCATAAACTCCGCCAAAGCCTGAGACTTGATGGCGGTGCGAGGCTTGTAGTCGATGTCGAAAGAGGCCAATTCAATGCCCCACTTCACAACTCGTCCTGTTGCGTCACTGTTGTTGATGATGTCCTTCAGTGGGGCTTTGCTCACCACTGTGATCTTATGGTCATAGAAGTAATGCCTTAACTTACGAGAAGCTAGGAAAACTCCGTATGCCAATTTTTGGTAGTGAGGGTAGCGCTGCTTGGATTCCGTCAGGACCTCGCTGACATAGTAGACTGGTCTCTGTACGCCATACTCCTGCGCTTCTTCCTTACGCTCTACCACCATGACGATGCTGACCACCCTATTGGTTGCCGCCATGTATAGTAACATGGGTTCCTGGTCTTCGGGAGCCGCTAGAACTGGTGCAGTGGATAACACTCTCTTCAGATCCTTAAGTGCAGCGTCTGCCTCGTCGGTCCAGACGAATTCGTCTGATTTCTTCATCAGCTTGTAGAGTGGCAAAGCCTTCTCGCCAAGACGACTGATGAATCTGCTCACTGCTGCCACGCAGCCTGTGAGTCTCTGCACGTCTTTTAGGTCGATGGGCCGGGAGATGTCGAGGATTGCCTTGATCTTCTCCGGGTTAACCTCAATTCCGCGGTAGGAGACGATGAATCCCAGGAGTTGACCAGCTGGGACCCCGAAGACGCACTTCGTTGGGTTAAGCATGATGTTGTACTTCCTGAGATTGTCAAAGGTCTCTTGCAAATCCGCTATAAGGCCATCTTGCTTTTTGGACATGACTGCGATGTCGTCCACGTATGCGTGGATATTTCATCCGATTTGATCCGCCAGGCACTTTTGCATGGTGCGCTGATATGTTGCTCCTGCGTTTTTCAGACCGAAGGGCATTGTGACATAGCAATATGTGCCATAAGGTGTTACGAACGACGTAGCGAGCTGATCGGACTTTTTCATCCTGATCTGGTGGTATCCGGAGTAGGCATCTAAGAAACACAGTAGCTCCGATCCCACCGTTGAGTCAATGACTTGGTCAATGCGAGGCAAGGGAAAAGGGTCTTTTGGACATGCTTTGTTCAGGCCAGTGTAATCTACACACATGCGCAGAACTTTTGTGTTTTTCTTAGGAACTAGCACCGGATTCGCCACCCACTTGGTATGTATCACTTCCTTGATGAAGCCTGCTTTCAACAGCTTGGAAATCTCCTTTGCTATTGCGCGGCGCTTTTCATCGCCGAAGCGTCTCATGGCTTGTCTTACTGGCTTTGAGCCAGGAATTATCTGCAGAGCGTGCTCGGTGAGTTCCCTGGGTACACCCGTCATGTCAGATGGCTGCCATGCGAAGATGTCCCGGTTCTCACAGAGGAACTCGACGAGCGCGCTTTCCTATGCGGGGGACAAATTCGTCCCAATGGCGGTGGTCTTGGCGGCATCGCCAGCGACAAGTTCCACCTGTTTTGTATCGACTGTAGGCTTGAAGGTGGGCGGGGAGGCGGAAACCTCCTGCTTGGATGCCGGCATCTCCGCGGGGTCCGTAGCGGCGTGGATTTCTTTGAACTCCTCACCGAAGAACACTGCTTCCGCGAAGGCGGCTTCTCCTTCCTCGCACTCCTTTGCCTTTGGGAAGCTGCCATAAACGGTGATTATGCCATCCGGTCCCGGCATCTTCAGCTGATTGTAGATGTAGCATGGCCTCGCATGGAAGCTGTGATAAGTGCTTTTGAACGGGACAACCTCAAAGGTTATGGGCTCTTCTCTGTAGTTTTCCTCACTACCGAAGGCAACCTTGAGCGTGATGGACCCGAGGGACTTGGCTTGGCGACCAGGAACCACCCCGTAAAAGGTAACCGCGCTATGGCGGAGTTGGGTCTTGGTAAGGCCGAGCTTTGTCAGCGTTTCCACGTACATGATGTTCAGGCTGCTGCCGCCATCCATTAAGCATTTGGAGAACTCATAGCCATGAATTACAGGGCATACCACCATGGCGTAATAGCCATCTGGGATGTGCTCTGGATGATCATCGCGGCTCCAGCGCACCGGTACTTCGGACCATCTGACGTACTGGCGGATTTTTGGCACGGTGGCATTAAGTGAGCGCATAGCAGCTCTTTGTGCCTTGGCCGTGGGGGGTCCAAGGAATGTGTGAAAGGCGCCTTTTTTGTCCTTGATTGGGTTACCCTTGCCAGCACCACCCTTTGCCTTTTCGGCGGGTTTGGGCGCAGGGTCTTCATCCATATCACTGCCATCCCTAGACTCCTTGTCTTTATCCGCTTTTCCTCTGCCACGAGGCCGTTGTCGCCGGCTGCGTTTGAAGCCAGCTTCTTGATCCGCCTTGAGGTCGTTGACAAACTTGCAGTTCCGATTGGTGTGGTTGCACTTTCCCGACGCGTCACGATGGGCAAAACATGGCATATCGTGGTATTCATCGTAGGACACGGGGGCGGATGGCGCCGAAGCGGGAGTTGCGGAGCTCCGCGGCTGGCCACCGCCACCTCCGCGTCCCCTGCCGCGCTGGCTGCTTTGACCCTTGTCGGCAAAGGTTGTGGCGACCATGTCCGGAGCCTGCGGCTCTTCTGGCGGATTCTTCCGTTTGTTACGTATATTCCGCTTTCCAGTGTTCTGGATGGCGGAAGCCTTCATCGTCAGCGGCCGCGTAGTTGCTTGCGATGGTGATCATGGAATTTAGGGTCAATTTCCCTTCGTTCCTTTCCCACAACAGGCGATGGCGGAGCAGTTGGCCTCTCTCCAAACTGTCAATAAACGCGAGGATGGCGGATTCGTCAGTAACCCCTTCACAGGAGTTCTTCATATCGAGCCATCGCGCGAGGAAAGTTCGGGAGGTCTCGTCGTCGGCTCGTCGGCACCGTTGGAGGTCACCAATGTTGTGGGGTCTCTTGTAAGTCCCCTCGAAATTTTCCGTGAACGCAGTTTGCATATCGAACCAGGTTTGGATGGAGTTTTCTGCCAGGTCATTGATCCACTGCCTCGCAGTGTTGGATAGCATCAGGGGCAAATAGCGGACAGCGACATTGGGAGATCCCCCGGCGAATTGTACTGCGTTGAAGTAGTCTTGTAGCCAGGTCAAAGGCCTATCGACTCCATTGTACTGGCGGATATTTTTCTCGATTTTGAACCCATACGGGATGGGCTCGTCACGAATCCGTGGTCCAAAGCACTTAGGGCCGAGGAAGAAGGCCGTTTGAGACTTGGCAATCTCATTTAGATGGGTACGGGCGTCGTAGGGCTTCTGGTCTGGCGGATCCTTGCGGGAGTTGCGCGATCTTGCTGGCCCGCCGCCACCGCCACTGCCGCTATGAGGGCTCCCTGGTGGGGATGGCGAAGGGTCGCGTCTGCGCTTACTCTCGCCGTCCTGCGACTGTTCTCTGCAGCTACGACTTCCGTCCGTTCTTCGTGGAGATGGGTCATCGTCATGGCGGCGGGAGCCTTGCCCTTTGTCATCGTGGCGGCGAGTGGAGCGATGCTTGTCCTTGTCACCGTCACGATGCGCGCCGTCGTCATGGCGAGATCGGTCCCTTCTCTTGGATCCGCCATCCCTGTTGTTTTCTCATCGTGGCGGATCGTCTCTGCGTCCAGCGTCACGGCTTCGTCCTCGTTTGCCATCATTGTCGCGTATGACGATTCCTCCCTTTGGGACTTCGAACGTCTTATGCTTTGGCGGCGGCATGTTGGTCTTATGGCGGGGTGCAGCAGTGGCTTGTTGGTATCCGTAAGCCGGGTAGTTCTTGCGGGGTGGCGATGGATTTCTCTGTGGGCCTTTGCCATTTGGTTTGTCATCGGAGGATATTGGGATGGCGTGTCTCCGATTGCGAGCTTCTCTTCTTCGGATCTCCGAGGATCCGGTATGAGATTCGTTGTCAGGACGTCCACCATTATTGCCAGCCCCCTAAGCTTTAGACGCAGTACTAGACCTGCATAGCGCAGGATCAGATTCGAGCCGCCGTGACGACGTAGCCTTTTCCTGCTGCACTAATGCTTTGGTCATCAGTTTAACTGCCGTCTCTAGGGCTGCTGGACTCTTGTTATGCTCCAATAGCTCCTTTGCGGCCACGATGTTCTCGATGGGCGTAGCCGTAACTTCATCGTGGTTTTTGTCCACGTATGGCGGATTCTTGATGTACATCCTGGCCAGAGTTTCCGCTGTTGGTACGGTGAACTCGAGGTTTCGTACCAGCTGCGGGTCGCCTCCCTCATTGATCTGGTTCTGAATGAGAGTGGCATACTTCTCTTCCATGTTCCTTGCGCGCTTCAGCGTGTCTTGAGCTTTAGCAATGTCGTCATCAACCTGCTTGCCCATCTTCTCTACTCGCTTTGCTTCCTTGAGGAGGGCTCGCCTTTTCTTCTCGAGATCGTTCACATCTCTGATATAGTCAGGGGTGATTGGATCTGCTAGAGTTCCATAGACGACTTTGTCCAGCGGGGTAGTGAAGTCTTCTGGGTGCTGGTCCACGGGGATGGCGGGTTGCAGAGGCCTGGGTCCGCCGTGGATCTCAGGAAGTTGTTCCGCGGCGGGATCGGCGGCTGGTGGCGGGTTACCCTGCTCATTGCCGGCATCTCCGTCGTGGACTGCCTGAGATGGCGGATCACCGGTTGTCTGTCCAGCATCATCTCCTTTGTTGGTGACAAACACCTGCTTGGCCGCTGCGCGTTGC
Organism: Dactylis glomerata; assembly: GCA_007115705.1. Classification (NCBI taxonomy): domain Eukaryota; kingdom Viridiplantae; phylum Streptophyta; class Magnoliopsida; order Poales; family Poaceae; genus Dactylis; species Dactylis glomerata. Next base: position 572,604 of record QXEO01001225.1, read on the forward strand.
TCTTCAAGTGCCTGCTGCGCCAATTCCGCCTCGAGTTTCCTCATGGCGGCATCGTAATGGTCAGAATCATAGCCTTTGCTATCCCAGTCATCCGATTCACCACTTTCGTTAAGTGCCTCTAGGATGGATTCACCTGGGCTATCTTCTCCATTGGAGGTAGATCCCGAAGTGATACCTGCAAACGCAACAAGGCAGTACCGCGGTGTCTCTAACGCCAGATTGCTCATGGCGGATTCACTGCGGTCTTCCACCACTTCCTCTACCTCTAGGGCGGGCTGGGTGGGATTACTTTTCAGATCCGATCTGGAGAGTTCCAGATCAGATGAGTCCTCCTCCGTATCCAGCTCGAAAGCGGTCCGTTTGGGGAATTCCGCCATACCAATCCGCCGGAAATTGGTTTCCGTAGTGGGGGTAGGGTTTGTCTCTCCAATGAAGATATGGATATCTCCAATCGGGATGACGGTGAATCGAGCAGGGTCTTCTCTAGCCGGCACCCAGAGGTTATCCGCTGGGACGATGGGGAAGCCGGAATCGTAGAGGACGCGCCCGATGGCGACGGTGTCGCCGATGCCTGCAAAGGCGGATCCCGCCTGGATCCGCACTCCAGACGCGCCTTGCCCCACGGTGGGCGCCAACTGTCGTGGTTTCGTCAACAGATCTGCCATAGAGGTAGGGGTATGGCAGTTTGTGGAAGGGGGTGAACACGGAGGAGCGATCCAGGACGGTGGTAGCACGAGTTTACCCAGCTTCAGATCCCGCAACGGTGGCGAGACCCTACGTGCTGCTATAATTCACTATATGGCAACAAGTGCTCGATTACAATGATGAGGTTGGTTGTTTCGCTATGCGATTGGCCGTAAGATTGGTCTGATGCCTCAAGGGCTGCTCCACGCCGGGCTTATAAAGGCGCCTGGCGTGGGCTACACGTTGGTACCGGAGCGGATACAACTTGGAATCCTAGACTAAGTCCTGCGCGTACGCTACAAGGTCACCTGCCATGGGCCGTCATCCGGATCCGCCATAAGCTCGCCGCTAGTAGCCCGCCATAGGCCTGTCTCCGGATCCGCCATAAGCTCCTGCGTCCAGTACCGCCGTGCCAACTTCAGCAACTGGGCCGCCCGGTATGGCGAATCCGCCATACCACCCCTGATGGGCCACCCTGGCTTGCTGATTTAGGACTACGTCGCTGGTATACCTATTTGGTATATCCCCAACAGTTGGCACCAATTGACGAGGGGTTAACTCGACAAATGTCCTAAATGAAGGACTTAGGATCGGGGAGATAGGGCGTTGGATGAACTCAAAGGTAGGGTTAGTCGAAATAAGTGTATATCGAAAGTAAACTTGGGTGTTGAACCTGGCTTGCTTTCAATCTGGCCTACACCGTCCCCTCCTGGCCCCTATATATAGGTGGCCAGGTCTCGAGGATCGGGTAGGGTCCGATACAGATTACAATATCGACATACGGTAAGGACTCGTATCTCGACTATCATTACAATTGGGCCTAGCTTAACGGGCCTCAGGGGTACTCAACTAACGGGCTCTATTAGCTATACCCTTGTCAGTGACAGAAACCTCTAAGGTTGTAGATGTGCTATTGCCACTAGGGAGAAAACAACATTCTTATGTCCAAGGGCATATGCTTTGTTTGCATTGCACACTTTGCTTAATGCAGTTATCTATTGTTCGCAACTTAATATTCACGGGGTCCTCGGATGATTCCCCGTGGGTGCATTATTAGTCATAGATGCAGTTGGATGGCGGTCTATGTATCTTGTTGTAATGCCCAGAGTAAATCTCATAGTGATCCTCTCGACATATGCACGTTATCTTTATTCTATCAGTTGCCCAACTGTAATTTGTTTACCCAGCATGTGTTATTTATCTTATGGAGAGACACCACTAGTGAACTGTGGACCCTGGTCCAATTTCCTTTATATTGCTATTACCTGTTTACTTTACTCGCATTGTTTACTTTCTTGCATACTACTATTGCTTTCCACTCGATACGCTCATACCTTTGTTTACAGCAAACCGGTGAGATTGACAACCTCATCGTAAGTTGGAAGCAAAGTACTTGGTTGTGTTGTGTGCAGGTTCCACGTTGCTACTGGTTGAAGATGCACTAACAAGTGTCGTAAACGGTGCCCTTGTTGGAGTGTCACTAGGCTAGCAAGCATCACCTTCCGCAGTTTGGCTTTTTCCTGGACTGACAAACCTTGGTTTCTTACTGAGGGAAAATTTGCTACTGTGCTCATCATACCTTCCTCTTGGGGTTCCCAACTGGACGGTGAAATTAAATCAACACCGTGCCGCATCAAGCTAATTTTCTAGCGCCGTTGCAGGGGAAAAAGAAGACTTCTGCAAGGGGAGTTTCGCACGCACATCCTTTACTTTGTGTTAAGTTTTGCTTTACTTTATTTTTACTTGCATCGTTTTTATCAAAAATAAAAAAAAATTAGTTTCCTTATAGTTGTTACTTTATTGCTTTTAGTTCATTATGTTGTTCCCTAAGTACGTTTTGGAGGGCCTTTCAGTAGGTAGTGGTTCTATTATTGGGAAAAGTAATATTGATGATTTCTTTAATCATATTAGCATGCATAAAGATGTTGAGGAAAAATCTTTGGCTGAGCTTGCTCCTAGTTATGAAGTTGCTTCTGCTTATTTAGTTCACATATTGGAAGCTAGGTTTGCTAGCCTTAATCCTTTTATGCAACACATGTTTCTTAAGCTTCATGATATTGAAGACCCCGAAAAGAAAGCTTTTATCTTGGAAAATTTGCATAAAGAATTTAGAGATATTGCCATTGAAGCTAGGAAAGTTCTTAAGCGTTTTAATAAGCTTGGCTCGCATATAAAGGTTGTTAGTACAAACAATGGAGAAACCCAAATACCAATACCTAGCAAACTCTTGGGATTGTATGAAGCTTTTGAAAATAATTTTTGATTGGATCTGTCCCAAAAATCTTTTTAGTGAATTGAGTGAACCAAAGCGTGATCACAAGGGGTCTTCAAAAACTTATGTGGATGAAATACAATGCCTTATTGAAAAGACTTCTGCAATTGATCTTAATGCCTCTTTCGATATTACTTGATTCGCACTTTCAGCGCCTAGCTCAAAGGCGTTAAAGAAAAGCACTCTTGGGAGATAACCCAATGTTTTACTTTTAGTTCTTTTTATTTTATTTGAGTCTTGGAAGTTATTACTACTGTAATAACCGCTCCTTATCATTTTTATTTCGTTTTTGTGCCAAGAGAAGCCTCTAATTTGAGTGAGGTAAGATTTGGGGATGTTGCTGTCCTGAAACAGATTTCGGTGCTGCAGCATAAAAATTAGTGAAAATTCTCCGAATATCTTTTTGACCTGCGATTTCTTGTGCATATGCCCCAGGTTATATCCAAACTTTCATTAGTTATACACTTTTTGATTTGAGCAACAGAAAACCCTCTAAAAATCCGACCTTTGTCAGCTGTTCTATTTTGACAGATTTCTGCCACTATTTGTGTTTGCCTCTCGATCGCTTTCTTTTTGAGTTCTTTTGATCACGGCACTTTTGGGGAAGTTGCTACAGTAGTATATGCTTTATATGTGGTGGTTTTGAGTTGAAACCTAAAGCAAAAAGGGGTTGATTTATTATTATGCTTACACTAATGTTGCTAATAGAATTGTGTTTAGTTTTGTATGAAGGAAGTTTTCAAGTGTAGGGATTGGAGAATGATGAGATGAGTTGAAGAATGGACAAAAGCTCAAGCTTGGGGATGCCCATGCACCCCAAGAAATATCCAAGAGGTACAAGCATCAAAGCTTGGGGATGCCCCCGAGGCACCCCTTCTTCATCGGCAAAAATCAGATCACCTTTCAACACACTATATTTTTATTGCTTCATGCACTATGCATTTTTCTTAGAGCGTCGGTTGTTTTTAGTTTTCAGTTTTGTTTAGTTTAGTTTGCTGCAATAAATGGTTGGACCCCAACAAATTCCTTTTGGAGAAGTTGCATTGCTTTTCATTTGCCAAGAACACTCCCTTTTTTTACAACTGCATTTAGTTTTCGTTTTTCGCCTTGATTTTTGTTCAGATCTTGTTATATCTTTGCATCAAGGTATATTTTGACCTCTGGTCCATGTTGGTTTTCATCAAAAAGAGTTATTTCAAAAAGGTTCGAATGGTGTTAGAAAAGAGAAAAAAAATATGTAAAAAGTGGTACAAAAAGGAGCTTGTGTAGACTGCGGCCTAGGCTTTTGCATGTCGTGCTTGATGTCTTTTTGATAGTATGCTTAGTGGTTTTGCTGTAGCATGACTTGTCTCAAATGACTGAGATTGCTTAATGAGCCTTTGAAAAATCATGCGTTGTTTTTATTATTTGGAAGCATTATTTTGGTTTTCTCCTTGATGCTTTATTTGGGTTGACTTGGCGCATGCTTACACATGTTTGACTCATACAAAGTCGCCATAAGCCTCTATGATCATTTAGTTTTTGACTTTTGATGCCATCTTATACTTCTTTTAATGTTGCTTTGTCGCTATGTGATACGTCTCCAACGTATCTATAATTTTTGATGCTCCATGCTTGTTTTTACACCATTTGCTTAGTATTTCGATACACTTCGTGGCATTTTTATGCATTTTCCGAAACTAACCTATTAACGAGATGCCACAGTGACAGTTCCCTGTTTTCTGCTGTTTTTGTGTTTCAGAAAAGTTACACAGGAAATATTCTCGGAATTGGATGAAACAAAAGCCAGACGTCCAGAAATTTACCGGAGCTTCCAGAGAACCAAAGAGGAGACAGAGAGGAGCCACTGGTGGGCCACACCACCAGGGGGGCATCCCTTCTTCATCGGCAAAAATCAGGTCACCTTTCAACACACTATATTTTTATTGCTTCATGCATTATGCGTTTTTCTTGGAGCGTCAGTTGTTTTTAGTTTTCAGTTTTGTTTAGTTTTGTTTGTTGAAATAAATGGTTGGACCCCAACAAATTTCTTTTGGAGAAGTTTCCTTGCTTTTCATTTGCCAAGAACACTCTGTTTTCACTCTTATCGTTTCAACGAGTGTTCTCTTTTTCTAGAACTGCGTTTAGCTTTCGATTTTCGCCTTGATTTGTGTTCGGATCTTGTTATATCTTTTCATCAAGGTGTATTTTGACCTCTGGTCGATGCTGGTTTTCATCAAAAGAGTTTATAAAAATTTCGAATGGTGTTGGAAAAGAGAAAAAGCTTTATGCAAAAAAGTGGTACAAGAAGGAGCTTATGTAGACTGCGACCTAAGCTTTTGCATGTCGTGTTTGATGTCTTTTTGATAGTATGCTTAGTGGTTTTGCTGTAGCATGACTTGTCTCAAATGACTGAGATTGCTTAATGAGCCTTTGAAAAATCATGCGTTGTTTTAATTATTTGGAAGCATTATTTTGGTTTTCTCCTTTGATGCTTTATTTGGGTTGACTTGGTGCATGCTCACACATGTTAGACTCATACAAAGTCGCCATTGCCTCTATGATTATTTAGTTTTTGACTTTTGATGCCATCTTATGATTCTTTTAATGTCGCTTTGTCGCTTTGCATGATTATGGCCGTTATTGCTCTCTTAGTTGGTCGCTCCCAGTCTTTTGCTAGCCTTCATTTTGTACTGAGTATGAGCTCTACTCGTGCATCGAACTCCTAAAAACCAAGTTGTTCCAAAGTGTCCACCATACATACCTATTAGCAATTTGCTATTCCAAAGTACATTTGACTTGCTTTTATCTATCCTTCAAATTAAACTCTTTTTGGTGTTATGCGAAAATTGGTCAGTAAAGCTCTCACGAACCTGATGGCACACTTTACTTTTCTCGTTTTAAAATTTTGACATTATGGCTCTCTTATGTTGAGTTGTTATGCTTGCAAGTTGTAAGTTGGAAATTATCCCAGCCATGCCATCATGGGGCAAGCTTTCAACATTGCACTATCTTTCATTTGAGTTGATATCGTGATCTTTTGTTTATGGATACTCGCGATGTGAAATAAGTTGGGAATCTTGCGGGATCATGGAGTTTTTATATGTGTTAGGGGAACGCCTGGGCCGCTAATCTAAGCCATGCATAATTCATGGTGGAAATTTACAGCATGCCCATAGTGAACATTCAACGATGCATCTCACAATAAAAAGCTATACCAATGGTAAATAAAAGAGATGCTGAGGTGTTCATTGTCTGTTTGTCCTGTCATTTTGATGTGGGCTTGTTCCATGTCATCGAGCATGGAGGTACCCCGTTGGCGGTTCTCGATGATACACATATATTTACAATGACAAGAGCTTGCTTGGGACTCTAAGTAGAGTAGCATGAGGTTTGGGTATTCGTATTTCACGGGACACAAGGTTTTCAACTTATGATTTGTCAAGCATATGCAGCATAAGTGTATTCGCATTAACTTTAACCATTCAAGATGCCTATGATGGGGGCAATGAGAGCTCAAAGCCGGTAAGTACCATAATTTTTGATGGTTTATAAAACTTGCAATCACTGCTTCCCTCCGCGAATGGCCTTTCTTTTACTTTTATGTTGAGTCACCACCTTCTATCTTTATGCACCGTCTAAGAGAGCATAGTTGTCATTCTGAGTATAATGTGCATTGTCCCAAAGTTTTCATTGATTGATTCATATTGTTGGTTTCACTTGTTCTCAAATTACTTGTATCTAGTCGCCCTCTTAAACTTGAAGGTGTCCTATGCATTTATGTTTTGCTCTCTCATGAAGGACAAGCTGAAAACCATTTATATGTTTTTCCTTATGATTTGAACACACGTTTGACTTTCATTGTTTCATTTTCATGATCTTTCGTTTGTGTTCTTTTTCATGTTATAACATGGTTGCTAAGTTTCTTCTATCAAGATTATATCTTTCATGCCCATGTTTTAAGTTCTTTTGATCCCAGCGCACAACGCTTACATAGTTGGTCAAAATTGTGTAGGTGCATGTCGCCTCAAAAATTATTTCTTTTGTTATCACTTACCTACTCGAGGATGAGCAGGAGTTAAGCTTGGGGATGCTGATACGTCTCCAACGTATCTAATTTTTGATGCTCCATGCTTGTTTTTACACCATTTGCTTAGTGTTTCGTTACACTTCGTGGCATTTTTATGCATTTTCCGGAACTAACCTATTAACGAGATGCCACAGTGCCAGTTCCCTGTTTTCTGCTGTTTTTGTGTTTCAGAAAAGTTACACAGGAAATATTCTCGGAATTGGACGAAACAAAAGCCAGACGTCCAGAAATTTACCGGAGCTTCCAAAGAACCGAAGAGGAGACGGAAAGGAGCCACTGGTGGGCCACACCACCAGGGGGCGTGGCCTAGGGCTGGCCCGCGCCCCTCTGTGGTGAGCCCCACCAGGTCCACTTCTGACGCCGCCCCTTCGCCTATAAAGACCCCCCAATGGGAAAAACCTAAATACCCGATCACTTTTCTAGAATACATTGTGATCCGCCGCCACCATCGACCCGAGATCGGGAGGGTCTAGAAGCTCTTCCCGGCACCCTGCCGGAGAGGGGAATCGCCACCGGAGGTCTTCTTCATCGCCATGCTTGCCTCCGGCACGATGAGTGAGTAGTCTACCTTGGACTATGGGTCCATAGCAGTAGCTAGATGGTTGTCTTCTCCACCATGTGCTTCATGTTTAGATCTCGTGAGCTGCTTTACATGATCGAGACTACCTTTATGTAATTCTACATGTTGTGTTTGTTGGGATCCGATGAATATTGGTGTTATGATTGAGTTGATGTGCTGAATATTATCTTGTGTTATCTCTATGTTGTTTATGATCTTGCATGCTCTCCGTTGTTAGTAGCTATCTTGGCCGAGTAGTTGCTAGTGACTCTGAGAGGGGGTATTTATGCTCGATAGTGGGTTCATGCCTCTATTTAATCTGGGGGGTGACAGAAACCTCTAAGGTTGTAGATGTGCTGTTGCTACTAGGGAGAAAACAACATTCATATGCTCAAGGGCATATGCTTTGTTTACATTACACACTTTTCTTAATGCAGTTATCTGTTGTTCGTAACTTAATACTTGTGGAGTTCTCGGATTGATTCGCCACAAGTGGATTATTAGTCATAGATGCAGTTGGATGACGGTCTATGTATCTTGTTGTAATGCCCAGAGTAAATCTCATAGTGATCCTCTCGACATATGCACGTTGTCTTTATTCTATCAATTGCCCAACTGTAATTTATTTACCTAGCATGTGTTATTTTATCTTATGGAGAGACACCACTAGTGAACGGTGGACCCCGGTCCTATTTCCATTATATTGCTATCACATGTTTACTTTACTCGCATTGTTTACTTTACTTGCATATTACTATTGCTTTCCACTCGATACGCTCATTCCTTTGTTTCAAGCAAACCGGTGAGATTGACAACCTCATCGTAAGTTGGGAGCAAAGTATTTGGTTGTGTTGTGTGCAGGTTCCACGTTGCCGCTCGCAAAGCAAAGCTTGGACGAGGCGCCTTATAAATTGTCCGGAGCTGTCGCGAAGCTAGCGGGCATCACCTTCTGGAGTATTGACTTTTTCCTGGATTCAATAAACCTTGGTTTCTTTCTGAGGGAAAAACTTGCTGCTGTGCTCATCATACCTTGCTCTTGGGGTTCCCAACTGGACGGTGAAAAACTATCAACACCGCGCCGCATCACTATGCATGATTATGGCCGTTATTGCTCTCTTAGTTGGTCGCTCCCAGTCTTTTGCTAGCCCTCATTTTGTACTGAGTATGAGCTCTACTCATGCATCCAACTCCTAAAAACCAAGCTGTTCCAATGTGTCCACCATACATACCTATTAGCAATTTGCTATTCCAAAGTATATTTGACTTGCTTTTATCTATCCTTCAAATTAAACTCTTTTTGGTGTTATGCAAAAATTGGTCAGTAAAGCTCTCACGAACCTGATGGCACACCTTATTTTTCTCGTTCTTAAAAATTTGACATTGTGGCTCTCTTATGTTGAGTTGTTATGCTTGCAAGTTGTAAGTTGGAAATTAGCCAAACCATGCCGTCATGGGGTAAGCTTTCAACATTGCACTTCTTATTTGAGTTGATATCGTGATCTTTTGTTTATGGATACTCGCGATGTGAAATAAGTTGGGAATCTTGCGGGATCATGGAGTTCTTATATGTGTTAGGGAAATGCCTGGGCCGCTAATCTAAGCCATGCATAATTCATGGTGGAAATTTATAGCATGCCCATAGTGGATATTCAACGACGCATCTCAAAATAAAAAGCTATACCAATGGTAAATAAAAGAGATGTTGAGGTGTTCATTGTTTGTTTGTCTTGTCAATTTGATGTGGGCTTATTCCATGTCATCGTGCAAGAGGTACCCCATTGGCGGTTCTCGATGATACACATATATTTACAATGACAAGAGCTGCTTGGGACTCTAAGTCGAGTAGCATGAGGTTTGGGTATTCGTACTTCACGGGACACAAGGTTTTCAACTTATGATTATTCAAGCATATGCATCATAATTGTACTCGCATTAACTTTAACCATTCAAGATGCTTATGATGGGGGCAATGAGAGCTCAAAGCTAGTAAGTACCATAATTTTTGAAGGTTTATAAAACTTGCAATCACTGCTTCCCTCTGCGAAGGGCCTTTCTTTTACTTTTATGTTGAGTCACCATCTTCTACCTTTATACACCGTCTAAGAGAGCATAGTTGTCATTCTTAGTGTAATGTGCACTGTTCCAAAGTTTTCATTGATTGATTCATATTGTTGGTTTCACTTGTTCTTAAATTATTTGTATCTAGTCGCCCTCTTAAACTTGAAGGTGTCCTATGCATTTATGTTTTGCTCTCTCATAAAGGACAAGCTGAAAACCATTTGCTATGTTTTCCTTATGATTTGAACACACGTTTGACTTTCATTATTTCATTTTCATGATCTTTTGTTTGTGTTCTTTTTCATGTTATAACATGGTTGCTAAGTTTCTTCTATCAAGATTATATCTTTCATGCCCATGTTTTAAGTTCTTTTGATCCCAGCACACAATGCTTACATAGATGATCAAGATTGTGTAGGTGCATGTCACCTCAAAAATTATTCTTTGTTATCACTTACCTACTCGAGGACGAGCAGGAGTTAAGCTTGAGGATGCTGATACGTCTCAAACGTATCTATAATTTTTGATGCTCCATGCTTGTTTTTACACCATTTGCTTAGTGTTTCGTTACACTTCGTGGCATTTTTATGCATTTTCCGGAACTAACCTGTTAACAAGATGCCACAGTGCCAGTTCCCTGTTTTTTGTTGTTTTTGTGTTTCAGAAAAGTTACACAGGAAATATTCTCGGAATTGGACGAAACAAAAGCCGAACGTCCAGATATTAAACGAAGCTTCCAGAAGACCGAAGAGGAGACGGAGCCGAGCCAGAGGCTGGCCTCACAATAGGGCGGCGCGGCCAGCCCCTGGCCCACGCCCCCTATGGGTGAGACCACCCTGGTCCACCTCTGACGCTGCCCCTTCGCCTATAAAGACCCCCCGACGGGAAAAACCTAAATACCCGATCACTTTTTCAGAAACACATCGCGATCCGCCGCCGCCATCGACCCGAGATCGGGAGGGTCCAGAAGCTCTTCCCGGCACCCTGTCGGAGAGGGGAATCACCACCGGAGGTCTTCTTCATCGCCATGCTTGCCTCCGGCGCGATGAGTGAGTAGTCTACCTTGGACTATGGGTCCATAGCAGTAGCTAGATGGTTGTCTTATCCACCATGTGCTTCATGTTTAAATCTCGTGAGCTGCCTTACATGATCGAGATCACCGTTATGTAATTCTACATGTTGTGTTTGTTAGGATCCGATGAATATTGGTGTTATGATTGAGTTGATGTGCTGAATATTATCTTATGTTATCTCTATGTTGTTTATGATCTTGCATGCTCTCTGTTGTTAGTAGCTATCTTGGCCAAGTAGACACTAGTGACTCCAAGAGGGGGTATTTATGCTCGATAGTTGGGTTCATGCCTCTATTTAATCTGGGGAGTGATAGAAACCTCTAAGGTTGTAGATGTGTTGTTGCCACTAGGGAGAAAACAACATTCTTATGTCCAAGGGCATATGCTTTGTTTACATTACACACTTTGCTTAATGCAGTTATCTGTTGTTCGCAAATTAATATTCATGGGGTCCTCGGATGATTCCCCGTGGGTGGATTATTAGTCATAGATGCAGTTGGATGGCGGTCTATGTATCTTGTTGTAATGCCCAAAGTAAATCTCATAGTGATCCTCTCAACATATGCACGTTATCTTTATTCTATCAATTGCCCAACTGTAATTTGTTTACCCAGCATGTGTTATTTATCTTATGGAGAGACACCACTAGTGAACTGTGGATCCCGGTCCAATTTCCTTTATATTGATATTACCTATTTACTTTACTCGCATTGTTTACTTTCTTGCATACTACTATTGCTTTCCACTCGATACGCTCATACCTTTGTTTTGTGTGCAGGTTCCACGTTGCTACTGGTTGAAGACGCGCTAACAAGTATCATAAACGGCGCCCTTGTTGGAGTGTCACTAGGCTAGCAAGCATCACCTTCTGGAGTTTGGCTTTTTCCTGAACTGACAAACTTGGTTTCTTACTGAGGGAAAATTTGCTACTATGCTCATCATACCTTCCTTTTGGGGTTCCCAACTGGACGGTGAAATTACATCAACACCGTGCCGCATCAAACCCAAGGCCCCAAAGTGACAGAAATTGGGATAACCGGAGGGGATGGCTATGATGTGAGGATCACATGTGTTCACCGAGTGCTAGTGCTTTGCTCTGATACTTTATTAAAAGGAGTACCTTAATTACCAGTAGTTTCCCTTGAGGCCCTGCTGCAACAGGCTGGTAGGACAAAAGATGTCGTGCAAGTTTCTCATTGCGAGCACGTACGACTATATATGGAACGCATGCCTATGATTGTTTAGTACTAGGATGCTTTATCATTATTTATCTGCAATTGCCCATGTCTCACTTATTTCATGAATTATCTTATCTATGCAACGCCCGTACATCTATCCCTATGCCTACAGTCTTTAATCCTACTATTTACTATTGCTACTATTACTGCTTTTATTTTACTATTGCTATTACTGTTTTGCTGCAATCACCACTATAAAACTATTGCTACTGATAAACCGCTGCGAGCAAGTCTGTTTCCAGGTGCAGCTGAATTGACAACTCATCTGTTAAGGCTTATAAATATTCTTTGGCTCCCCTTGTGTCAAATCAATAAATTTGGGTTTTACTTCCCTCGAAGACTGTTGCGATCCTCTATACTTGTGGGTCATCACTTCCCTCTGCGAAGGGCCTTTCTTTTACTTTTATGTTGAGTCTCCACCTTCTACCTTTATGCACCGTCTAAGAGAGCATAGTTGCCATTCTGAGTTTTATGTGCATAGTCCCAAAGTTTATCATTGATTGATTTATGATTATTATTTCATTTGTTCTTAAATTATTTGTATCTAGTCGCCCTTTTAAACTTGAAGATGTCCTATGCATTTATGTTTTGCTCTTCCATGAAGGACAAGCTGAAAACCATTTGCTATATTTTTCCATATGATTTGAACACACGTTTGACTTTTATTGTTTTATTATTCATGATCTTTCGTTTGTGTTTCTTTTCATGTTATAACATGGTTGCTAAGTTCTTATTGTCAAGATTATGTATTTTATGCCCATGTTTTAAGTTCTTTGATCCCAGCACTCAATGCTTACATAGATGATCAAGATTGTGATGGTGCATGTCACCTCAAAAATTATTCTTTTGTTATCACTTACCTACTCGAGGATGAGCAGGAGTTAAGCTTGGGGATGCTTGATACGTCTCAAACGTATCTATAATTTTTGATGCTCCATGCTTGTTCTTACACCATTTTCTTTGAGTTTTGTTACACTTTGTGGCGTTTTTATGCATTTTCCGGAACTAACCTATTAACAAGATGCCATAGTGCCAGTTCCCTGTTTTCTCCTGTTTTGTGTTTCAGAAAAGTTACACAGGAAATATTCTCGGAATTGGACGAAACAAAATCCGAACCTCCTATTTTTACCGAAGCTTCACGAAGACCGAAGATGAGACGGAGGGGGGCCAGGGGCCAGCCTCACCACCAGGGGGCGCGGCCCAGCCCCTGGCCGCGCCCACCTGTGGTGAGACCACCTGGTCCACCTCCTAACGCTGCCCCTTCGCCTATAAAGTCCCCTCGATGGGAAAAACCTAGGACAGATCACTTTTCCTCGAAACATACTGCAAGCCGCCGCCGTCGTTGAAACGAGATCGGGAGGATCCAGGAGCTCTTCCTGGCACCCTGCCAGAGAGGGGAATCCCTGCCGGAGGCCTTCACCACCACCATGGTCGCCTCCGGAGTGATGTGTGAGTAGTCTACCTTGGACTAGGGTCCATAGCAGTAGCTAGATGGTTGTCTTCTCCACCATGTGCTTCATGTTTAGATCTTGTGAGCTGCCCTACATGATCAAGATCATCTTTATGTAATCATACATGTTGTGTTTGTTGGGATCCGATGAGTATTGGTACTATGTCAAGTTGATGTGCTGAATTATATATCTTATGTTATCTCTATGTTGTTTATGATCTTGCATGCTTTCCGTTGCTAGTAGCTATATTGGCCGAGTAGATGCTAGTAACTCTAAGAGGGTGTATTTATGCTCGATAGTTGGGTTCATGCCTCTATTTAAACTAGGGGAGTGACAGATACCTCTAAGGTTGTAGATGTGTTGTTGCCACTAGGGAGAAAACAACATTCTTGTGTCCAAGGACATTTGCTTTGTTTACATTACGCACTTTGCTTAATGCAATTATCTATTGTTCGCATTTTAATACTCAAGGGGTCCTCAGACGATTCCCCGCGAGTGGATTTTTAGTCATAGATGCAGTTGGATTACGGTCTATATACTTTGTCGTAATGCCCAGAGTAAGCCTCATAGTGATCCTCGTGATGTATGTACGTTATCTTTACTCTATCAATTGCCCAACTATAATTTGTTTACCCAGCATGCTTTTATTTATCTTATGGAGAGACGCCACTAGTGAAATGTGGACCCCGGTCCAATTTCCTTTACATTGTTACACCTTTTTACTTTACTCGCACTGTTTATTTTACTTGCATACTATTATCCTTTTACCACTCGATACTCTCAGTCCTTTGTTTACAACAAACCGGTGAGATTGACAACCTCATCGTAAGTTGGGAGCAAAGTACTTGTTTGTGTTGTGTGCAGGTTTCACATTGCTGCTAGGTGAAGAAGCTCCTACGTCAACTACGCACCAACAAGTTTTCTGGCGCCATTGTCCGGAGTGTCGCGAAGCTAACAAGCATCACCTTCTGAAGTTTGGCTTTCTCCTACTAGTTCAATAAACCTTGGTTTCATAACTGAGGGAAGACTTGTTGCTGTGCTCATCACACCTTCTCTTGGGGTTCCCAACTGGCCGGTCATCTACATCAACACCGCACCATCACTTCTATGAAATGCGGCAGTCTAGTTCTTCTCCCCTGCATTGCATTGTCTCAACCTCGATAGAAAACATTGTTTGTACCATCCTAACCCAATGCATCTGCTCTTCGACCGCAGCGGAGGACCACCCCTTTGACGTTGGCCACGACGCCTCGGGTGTTGGTGCGGCTCGCTGGCGCAAATCATCGAGGATCTTGATAATGAGTGTATATCCTAAGATTAACTGCACTACTACAAGCCATGCTATAGAAAAAGTAGTAGTGGCTGGAGGGGGTGAAGTACTCACAGGGGCACAGGTGCACAACATGGCATATACAATCCAAAACCACAAGTTCCAGAATTCCTTCAAAATTCTGCCATTAAAAGGATATGATATTGTCCTGGGTGGGGACTGGATGTTGACACACTCCCCTGTCAAATTTGTCTATGAAGCCAAAAAACTCAAGATCGGATTAGAGGGCAAAACAAAAATATCCTTGCATGATACTTCTCTGTAGAAAGGAGTGCACCTAATTTCTATAGACAAACTGGAGAAAACATTATCAAAAGGAGCTACTAGTTACCTTCTGTTTCCTCTGACATCTAAGGATGGGAATATCCAATCCACTCACCCTGAGTTTGCAGCTCTGCTCCAGGACTTTTCTGATGTCTTTGTGGAACCCACCACACTGCCTCCTGAGAGATAGTGCGATCATACCATACCACTCAAGGAAGTATCTATTCCACCTAATATCAGACCATACAGAGTTCCCCATAAGCAAAAAATTTGAAATGGAAGCACAAATCAAGCAACTACTGGAAGCTTCCATCATACAACCCAGCCATAGTCCCTATGGATCACCAGCCATCCTAGTGAGGAAAAGAGATGGTACATGGTGCCTCTATATCAACTTCAGGAAGCTAAACCTAAACACCATCAAGAATAAGTTCCTCATCCCAGTGATAGAAGACATGCTAGATGAACTACATGGAGCCAACTACTTTTCCAAGTTAGACCTTAGAGCAGGATATCACCAGATAAGGATGAACAAACAAGACATCCACAAAATAGCTTTTAGAACATACTTTGGCCACTTTGAGTATCTGGTCATGCCATTTGGCCTTACAAACGCTCCTGCAACATTCCAGTCACTAATGAACAAAATATTGGAACCACTGATGAGAAAAATCATGCTTGTTTTCTTCGATGATATCATGATATTCAGCAAAACAATAGCAGAACATGCACAACACTTGCAAACTGTTCTTCAGGTTCTTAGCGAGAACAAGCTCTATGCAAAATTCAGCTAATGTGTCTTTGCTACACAGCAAGTGGGGTATCTAGGCCATGTCATCTCGGCACAAGGAGTAGCTACAGATCCCTAGAAGATTGCTTCTATTAAAGATTGGCCAATTCCAACAAATGTCACCCAGCTGAGAGGATTCTTAGGCTTAGCAGTCTATTATAAGAGGTTTGTCAAAGATTTTGGCATTATCTGTCGGCCATTGCATGACATGCTCCAGAAAAAAAATCCTTTGTTTACAACACACTGAAGAAGAAACTAACTACTGCCCCAGTCATGGCCCTACCAACTTTGCACTGCCATTCACACTAGAGATAGATGCTTGTGGGATAGGTATTGGAGCAGTCCTTATGCAGCAAGGCAAGCCCATAGCCTACTTTAGCAGAACACTTGGTCCTAGAAATGCTGTTATGTCCACTTATGACAAGGAAGCCTTAGCAATCTTGGAGGCACTCAAAATATGGCAACATTATCTTCTGGACAGTAATCTCATCATCAAAACTGACCAGAAGAGCCTCAAGTACATTACTGAGCAGAAAGTAGCAGAGGGAGTGCAACACAAACTCCTCCATAAACTCCTTTAGTTCAACTACACCGCTGAATATAAAAAGGGCAAGGAAAATAAAGCAGCGGATGCTCTTAGCAGCAGGGATAGCACCCTCCTGTCACTTACTATCATTCAGTCTAATTGGACTGAATCAGTTGAAAATAGCTACATCCAGGACACACACTGCCAGGAGGTACTGCATAAGCTTTCCGTGTCACCTACTGCTCATCCACCAATCACACTGCATGTAGGCCTCCTAAGGTACAATGGTAGAATATATGTAGGAAAGGATGCAAAATTAAAACAACAGATAATGCTTTCTTTCCATGCATTTGCTATTGGGGGACACTCTGGCATTGTTGCAAGCTATCGGAGACTCAAAAGAATTTTCTACTGGCCAAGCATGAAGAAAGAATTGACACTGTACATTTCTGAATGTCATGTGCGCCAAAGAGCAAAAACAGAGCACTGTCAGTATCCTGTGCTACTAGATCCTCTGGATCCTCCTGATATGGCGTGGCAACACATTACTATGGATTTTGTGGAAGGACTCCCAAAGTCCCAAGGCAAAGAAGTAATCCCAGTAGTAGTGGACAGAATGACTAAACTTGCCCATTTCATTTCATTATCACATCCCTATACAACTCATTTAGTGGCTGAAGCCTTCCTAGCAAACATCTTTAAACTACATGGACCTCCTTCTAGTATCATCACTGATAGAGATAGAATATTCACCAGTCAACTGTGGTAAGAAGTTTTCAAAGCCATGAAAGTGAAATTGAAGCTCAGTACTGCATACCACCCACAAACTGATGGGAAATCTGAAAGAGTAAACCAATGCTTGGAATCATACTTAAGATGCATGGTTTTTCAAGAGCCTAAGAAATGGGCTTCTTGGCTCCCTTTGGCAGAGTGGTGGTATAATACAAGTTATCACACGACACTAAAAGTCTCCCCATTTCAGGCCCTTTATGGATACTCCCCTCCTATGTTGAGTGAACTATCCATTCCTCCTATAGCTGATACAGAAGCAAGGGACTTCCTCTTAGACAAACAGCAAAACTAAAGGAAAATCTCACTTAGGCACAAGCCAGAATGAAGAAGTATGCAGATTTAAAGCAAACATAAAGGAAACTGGATGTGGGTGATATGGTTTACATCAAAATGCAACCATATTGCATGGCTGCATTTGGCATGTGACAATCCATCAAGCTCACCAGCAAATTCTATGGTCCCTTCAGAGTACTGGAACAAATTGGCGAACTGTCTTACAAATTACAACTTCCAGAGGGAGTGAAAATACATCCAGTTCCATGTCAGCCAACTCAAGGAACACCTGGGCCCTAACGTTGTTCCAGAGCAAGGACTCCCTCTTATCTCTACTGATGGCCGTATCAAAACTGAACCCAAACAAGTCTTGCAGACTTGGTCCCTTCCTTGCAATGGTGTACTGGTGACACAATGGCTCATCAAATAGGCAAATTTACCAACTACATACGCTTCCTGGGAAGATGCCAACTTCATCAAGACCATCTTCCCAGACTTCTACACTGGTACGATCAAAGCTTGGTTTCCCGATAAGAGCACTTGAGGACAAGTGTCATCTCCAGTAGGGGGCATTGTCAGAAACAGAGTATCTGAAGCAGAGTAAGCACATTCATCGTAACGCTTCGCCCGTCTAGTGAAGATCAACGGCTGAGAATCATTGAGACGATCTAACGACTAAAGTTTAAGTTGGCGTCACTGTTGTTATCGCCAACTAATTACCATTTACTAGTTGTAATAATTGTTATTATTACAGCACCCTCGTTGTACTCAGACTATATATAAGCTCTCATCCGAGAGGCTCGGGCTATCGAAGGAAATTATGCTACAAGCAAACCCTAGTTTCTTTACTTTATTTTCCTGCTTAGTTCTTGTATCTTAGTCAAAATTCCCGATAATCATCGATTGGGTCTCCACATTGGGAGTTCTGTCCGATCTCGACTAACGGGATCTGACAGCGCTCGAGCACGTCCTCTGCCGGTGACGTGGCGTGCCAGCTCTCCAGCGGAGAACGACCACTGGACGTACTCCTCCTATTCCCTTCCGTCTCCGTCTCTGACTCCATCTATGTCCATCCCCTATGGTACCAGCTCTCCATTGGAGATTAGCCACGGCGGATCACGAGCGCGTCTTGGACCTCCGCCGCCCCTGCTGCTTCCCATAGCTCACCTCAACCCCGGATCCCCACCTCCTTCATTCCCGCTGGTGGGCGCAGCTGCCTCCCTCACAGCCTACCTCAACCCCGGATCCCCGGCTCCTTCATTCCCGGCGGTGTACGCAGCTGCCTTCCCTCCCGCTGGTGGGCGCTGCCGCCTCCGGCTGGTGGTGGATGTCATCGACTCGCTCCCTGGTGGCTATGTGCTGCACCGTCGGGCTCTTGAGGAAGACTAAGGGGCTTTTGCCAGATCGTGATTATTTCAGCTGGTAGCGGGACCGCGGCTTAATTTCCATATTTCCTAGGGATGCTTTTTGCAAAACTACTACGACGTGCCAACGGATTCGAATTTTATTGTAGAGATTTACCACTAACTTGCATTGTGTACTCCTTATTGGAGAAGATTCTATCAATGGCTTTGCTTTTTTCTTGATTTTTTCATAACTCTTATGATCCTTCCAAATTTGGGAGGTCGGGAGTACCCTGGTGCCCGGGAGTAGGGGTTACGTTGTCATTGTGCATTGATTGATCAGTTGAGAGCAAATTGCCTGTAATTTTTTGCCAAAACTGATACATATGTGAAAATAACCTCTCGACGGAACTATTTCCAGATCTGACCGCTGAGGTCAGCGCAAGTACGTTTGGCATCGAATTTAAGCAACTCGGTGCAAAATATTTCACCACAGGTGCGCTTAGGAGGCTCGGCGCCAGGGTGTGTGGCGCTGACGCTGAGAGTACAACTTCGACGACATTTGTACTTGAATTAATTCCGATGGTTAGATTTGAAAATAGTTCCACCAAGAGGTTAGAGGACAAATTAGTTTTGTTAGATTTGGCAAAAAAAAAATACAAATTATTCGGTCCCTCCATGTATCGGGAAGGCCGCGATGCTGACGGGTTCAACAGGAATGAGCATGGCTGGACCTTGCAGTAGCAGGCGACGATGTGTAGCACGCCGGCTGCAGTAGTGTCATCTCTGCATGATATGCCATTGCGAGAGGAGCATATGAGTCGATGCGGTGTTTTGGTTAACACTCATTCTTTTACGCTGAAACTGGCATGTTAAAAACTACCACCACTGCCTCCTCGTTGGGTTTATTTTACCATGAGAAAGAAACCCCGGTACACATGTCCGCTGGAGGCTCGCCCCTCTGCGCGGCGGACGGACGCTGTCTCGCCAGCAAGCTCGCCCCTCGCTCACGTACGTACTGGGCGCGTTTGACTGCGGGCGTGTTTGACCCAGCGCAAAAAACTCATGAGGGCCACATGCAGGGCACGAGGCTACAAGGACGCGTGTGGGGAACGCGGTCCACTCCACTGTCGGCGCAGGGCCCAGTGTGTTTCCCGATGCCCTACGTGGGGTGCGTGGCCTCGTACGGACATGCCTGCCTCTGCCTCCCCGGAGGGCCAGGGGCCCCCAGCAACAACCGCCACGTGTTGCCCACAAATTTAAGGCCATTTTTTCGGTTCAAACCGTGTGAATCGGTTTAGATGAGTCGGGCCTTGAACCGAATTCGAGTCGTCGTTCGGTAGGCTCGGCGACTGCGCCCAGGCGACGCGACCCATCATGTTCTTGATTTTCTCTTTTGCAAAAAATCTTATATTTACTAATTGGAGGCACCATACGAGCCTCCCTGTTAATCCTTGCATCAAAAAGAAGTTAATCCGTCCGATATAATTTACAGCTATTAACAGCCGTTAGATGAGATGGCCCACCGGTAAACAGAGTCCTGCTGTCTCGCCCATCTCTCCACACGCGGGGACAGCTCGGACCTAATCCGCCGATCTCATCTATTTCGCCGCTTCCACCGGCGCTCGCACCCGACCAGCTGATGGATGGTAACGATCCCGAACTGGAGATCTCTTTGGCGTAATCCATGGTGCAATCCATCAGCGATGCATGACAAAAGGAGGGTACGGCCAGGCCGCATGTGGCAGGCTTCTCTTCCTTTGTTCGGTATTATCATCGTTGGTGAGTCCTTTGATTTTAAGATTGTTGTTCCTTCTGCCCACCACCTTCTGATTAAATCTTTAGGTTTGTTTCCGTATGGTTCCAAGTAATCCAAACAATACAATCTAGACAGAGGCATTCTAGAAAAGCTATCCGCGGAGTCAAATTGGACTGATCGGTGTACTTCTGACCAACTGTGCATGCATTAGGAAAAACTAGGTTACCCAAAGTTGAATTATAGGTCGTGGATTTATTCAAGCCTTACTACATCACACCTGTATAAATAGTCTCATAGACTAATGGATTATTTAGTTTACTCTAATGACATACTTTCTTATATTAGCTGTCTGATTAATCATGGCCTTTTTAATTAGCTTTTTTTTTGCTTAGCAGCTTGCCCTTGAATAAGTGATATGTTTAATGGTAAAATTTTCAGTTCAGACAAGCTGACGGCACTGGATTTATATTGTTTTGTGGGATATTGTCAGCTTCTATCTTATAAAGGTTAAAATAAGGTTGAGTTTTCATGAATGTTTAGTCCGCTAAATGATACCTGTGTTCAGTCCCAATTCTTTTTGTATTGACAGGAAGCAACCAAGATTTATGTAATGAGAAGTAGTAGCATACGCCAGGTACCAGGTTGAGTGCAAGCAAGGCATATCGTGATGCGTCAATGCTTAAATCATATTGTTTTGTGCTTTATCTATTTGAATTTCGAAATCAGTTTTGTTTACTTTGTAGCCTACTAAATGTGGTATGTTAAATTCTTCCATTATTTTCATATTCAACTCACACGCCCCACTCATGAAGTCATGATTGCCCACAAGTGAGGTTAATTTGTTAATTAATATACTGTCCAGCCACTCAAATCTGTACTGTGATCTCAAGTGATTCTGTTGGTAATCCTATCAAGTCAAATTTTCTTGGACCTCCTTCTTTCTCAAAACAATACTATCAGCCTAAATATCAGGCAAATACAACTTGGTTGTCCTTCTTCTCCGTGGCTGTTTAATATGTGGGAGTTCATGATCAATGCACAACATCAGGCTATTGAGAGTTCTCTACTATCCGATTGATTGTGTGTTATCAGATTTCTGGTGGTTTGTTCGTGTGAAGATTGATGCAAAGCCCATGCAGGTGAGCTACCAAGGTACGCCCGTGCTAAAACGTCTACATGTGAATTAGTTTCGATAGTTCTTCTCTTTGGTTTATTTTTGGCATGATGCAATGCAACTTTAACTGGTGCTTATAGCATGAGTTCATCTTTTGCATCTTTATAATGGCTGATACGAATAGTATGGTTGTGTGTCACATCCCAAAAATTGGAATGTGAAAATAAATAAAAATAGGAACCATGTTTGCTTGTAAATAAAAATGGAAATTGGCGCAAAATATAGATCAAAGTTGCATTGATTTGGATGAAATTTACAGTGGAAAATTAAAAAAGGAAACCCTATATATGACGCCATGTCCCTGGCCTGTGGTGGTGGCGCCACTAGTGGAAAAAGAGGCTTACATTCGCCACCTTTAGTCTCCAAACTATTTGGGCCGGGACTAAAGGGGGCATTAGTCCCGGTTCGTGCCGCTGGAGCACGGCTAGCACCTAGTCCCGGTTCGTAATGGACCTTTAGTCCCGGTAGTTAACACGGACCGGGACTAAAGGGGTGGCGGGCAGGAACCCCACGGGCGGCGGCATTTAGTCTCGGCCCGTGTTAACGACCGGGACTAAAGGGCGACCTTTAATCCCGGCCTTTAACACGGCCCGGGACTAAAGGCCTTCGCCTACAAAATGGAGCTTCTCTTCCTCCGAGCCTGCCAGTACATTAATGGTGGTCGGGAGCTTGGCTTGAGTGAGGAGGTCATGCCCAATTTTTTTTATCAAAATTATCCAAGATTTTGAGTTATTTCATCTATCCAGTTGGTTCAAAAGGTTTAATTGCTAGTTTAGCTCATATAATGCTCTAGATGTGGTGAGATTTGTGGCTTTAATTTGGGAGTAATTATGAAAGTTTATTTGATTTATATGGAATTTGAGCTTAAATTAATTCCTTAGTTTGCACATGTGTAGAGGTAGTGTACTTATATGTTGACCAAAATGAGTATGAAGTAGAAATTTTTCATGCACATATATAGCTCTTTTTATGCTCAAAAAAATAGAGGGATTTGTGGAGTAATGTAAGATAGTAATAACTTTTAAGTAGGATTTTTTGCAATAATAACTTTTAAGTAGGATTTTTTTGCAATAATAACTTGTAAGTATGAGGCATTTGCTTGATTCATTTTCATGCACATATAGCTCTTTTTATGCTAAAGAAAATAGAGGGATTTGTGGAGTAATGTTATAGAGTAATGTGGGAGTATATGTGGTTTATATGCAATGTGAGTTCATTCCTTGTATTAATTTGCTTTATTATATACTTACATAATAATGCAGATGAACTGGCAATGGATGTACGGTAGCCGAGTCTCAAGCGAGTTCATTAAGGGCTTGCAGGGTTTCCTCCGTGTGGCTGATGCGAACAAGCGGAATGGTTTTCCTGTCTGTCCATATAGTGTGTGTAGGAATCAGAAGAATTACTCTTCCTTAAAAACCCTTCACGTGCACCTGCTTCAGCACGGTTTCATGCCCAGCTACAATTGTTGGACCAAGCACGGAGAAAGAGGTGTTACAATGGAAAACAATGAAGAAGAAGAGGATGATGACAACTATCCTGAGTTCCCAGAATACGGTGATACTTTCATGGGAGAAGCTAAAGGAGAGGCACATGATGAGCCCCCTGATGATCTTGGTCGGACCATTGCTGATGCACGGAGAGAATGCGAAACTAATAAGGAGAGGGAGAAGTTGGATCGCATGTTAGAGGATCACAAAAAGTCCTTATACCCAAATGGCCAAAATGGTCTAAAAAAGCTGGGTAGCACACTTGAATTGTTGAAATAGAAGGCAGAGGAAGGTCTATCTGACTCAGGATTTGAAAAGTTACTGAAAATGATGAGAAATATGCTTCCAAAGGATAACGAATTGCCCACCAGTACGTATGAAGCCAATAAGATTGTCTGCCCTCTAGGTTTAGAGGTTCAGAAGATATATGCATGTCCTAATGACTGCATCCTCTATCGTGGTGACTACGAGAATTTGACAGAATGCCCGATATGCACTACATTGCGGTATAAGATCAGAGGAGATGACCCTGGTGATGTTGAGGGCGAGCCCCCCAGGAAGAGGGTTCCTGCCAAGATGATATGGTATGTTCCTATAATACCACGGTTGAAACGTTTGTTTCGGTGCAAAGAGCATGCCAAGTTAATGCGATGGCACAAAGAGGACAGTTTGTCAGACGGGATGTTGAGACACCCCGCTGATGGGTCTCAATGGAGAAAGATCGACAGTAAGTTTAAAGATTTTGCAGGTGACGCAAGGAATATACGGTTTGGTCTAAGTACAGATGGCTTAAATCCTTTTGGGGAGCAGAGCTCCAGTCATAGCACCTGACCCGTGACTCTATGCATCTATAACCTTCCTCCTTGGTTGTGCATGAAGCGGAAGTTCATTATGATGTCAGTGCTCATCCAAGGTCCGAAGCAACCCGGCAATGACATTGATGTGTACCTAAGGCCATTAGTTGATAAACTTTTACAGCTGTGGGCCAAACTAGGTGTACGTGTGTGGGATGAGCACAAACAAGAGGAATATGACTTACGAGCGTTGTTGTTCGTTACCATCAATGATTGGCCTGCTCTTAGTAACATTTCAGGATAGACAAACAAGGGATACAAGGCATGCACGCACTATTTACAAGATACTGAAAGTATATATTTAGCTAATTGTAAGAAGAATGTGTACCTATCGCACCGTCGATTTCTTAGCAAAACTCATGCCGTAAAAAAAAGGCAAGCATTTCAGCGGTAAGGCGGATCACCGGAACAAGCCTAAGGAACATACTGGTGATGATGTATTCGATATGGTCAAAGATATAGAAGTAATCTTTGGAAAGGGTCATGGTGGACAATCTGTTCCGCATGACGCAGACGGACACGCACCCATGTGGAAGAAGAAATCTATATTTTGGGAGCTTGAGTATTGGAAATTCCTAGAAGTCCGCTCTGCAATCGACGTGATGCATGTGATGAAGAATCTTTGCGTGAACCTGCTAGGCTTCTTGGGTGTGTATGGGAAGACAAAAGATACAAAGGAAGCTCGATAGGACCAGTAACATGTGAAAGACCCAGGAGACCGGCATCCAGAACTGTTTCAAGGTCGCGCCAGCTACGCTCTTACTAAAGAAGAGAAGATCACCTTTTTTGAATGCCTGAACAGTATCAAGGTCCCGGCTGGATTCTCATCGAATATAAAGGGAATAATAAATATGGCAGAGAAAAAGTTCCAAAACCTAAAGTCTCATGACTGCCACGTGATTATGACGCAATTGCTTCTAGTTGCATTGAGGGGGCTTCTACCGGAAAATGTTCGACTAGCAATTGTGAAGCTATGTGCATTCCTCAATGCAATATCTCAGAAGGTAATCAATCCAGAAGATCTACCACGGTTACAGAATGATGTGGCCCAATGTCTTGTCAGCTTCGAGCTGGTGTTCCCACCATCCTTCTTCAATATTATGACGCACCTCCTCGTTCACCTAGTCGAAGAGATTTCCATTCTTGGCCCTGTATTTCTACACAATATGTTCCCCTTTGAGAGGTTCATGGGAGTCTTAAAGAAATATATTCGTAACCGTGCTAGGCCAGAAGGAAGCATCGTCAAGGGATATGGAACAAAGGAGGTTATTGAGTTTTGTGTTGACTTTGTTCCCGACCTTAAGCCGATTGGTCTTCCTCAATCGCGTCATGAGGGGAGACTGAGTGGAAAAGGCACGATCAGAAAGAAACCAATGATATGTAGGGATGGTCATTCTTTGACTCAAGCACACTACACAGTTCTACAAAATTCCCTCTTGGTGGCTCCGTACAGTGAGGAATACAAGAATATTGTACGCCAAGCAAACCCAGGGCAGTCTGAGTCCTTTGTTTTACAGCTCCACATGGCGACTTTCGGCGATTGGTTGCAAAGACGTCTCATGAATGACAATGTTGTTGAAGAGTGATACATCTCAAACGTATCTATAATTTTTGATGCTCCATGCTTGTTTTTACACCATTTGCCTTGTGTTTCGTTACACTTCGTGGCGTTTTTATGCGATTTCCAGAACTAACCTATTGACAAGATGCCACAGTGCCAGTTCCCTATTTTCTGCTGTTTTTGTGTTTCAGAAAAGCTACACAGGAAATATTCTCGGAATTGGACGAAACAAGTTCCAGAACTCCTATTTTTCCCGGACGAAGGACGAGGACCGAAAGAGAGCCGGAGGGGGGCCAGGGGCCAGCCTCACACCAGGGCAGTGCGGCCCAGGCCCTGACCGCGCCCCCTATGTGGGAGGAGGCCCTGGCAGCCCCCTGACGATGCCCCTTCGCCTATATAAAGCCTCGGGACGGAAAACCCTAGGGGAGTCGGCAATTTTCCAGAAAGAGTTCCGCAGCTCCGCCGCCACCGCCAACAAATTTCGGGGGACAGAAGTCTCTGTTCCCGGCACCCTACCGGGACGGGGAAGTGCCCCCGGAGCCATCTCAATCGGTCTCCATCGCCGTCTCCACCGTCTCCATCGACCTCACCGCCATCTCCATCAACCTTGCTGTCTCCTATGATGAGGAGGGAGTAGTTCTCCCCCGGGGCTGAGGGCTCTACCGGTAGCTATGTGGTTCACCTCTCTCTCCCATGATCTGATCTTTATGTGATCATGAGCTTTGTATCTAGTTGAATTGGTAGATGTTATTATTCAGATATTATGCTACTCCTATGCTTAATTATTATACTCTCCGGAGATACCTCGTATCATGGTGTAAAGGTGACTAGTGTGTGCATTGATGGGGCCGAGTGATGATGGTGCCAGAAATCTTGTTGGCGTTTGTTGATGAAGTAAAATGACCGGCCAGTTGGAAAACCCCAAGAGAAGGTTTTGATGTATATAGCAGCAAGTTTTTCCCTCAGTAAGAAACCAAGGTTATGTCGATCAGGAGAAGAGCAGACAATAACGACTGAAGGTGATGCGGACTAGTTTGCGACAGCTTCGGACAATTTATATATGGCGCCTCGTCCAAGCTTTGCTTTGCTAGCTGCAACGCGGAACCTGCACACAACACAACCAAGTACTTTGTTCCCAACTTGCGATGAGGTTGTCAATCTCACCGATTTTCTTGAAACAAAGGTTATGAGCGTATCGAGTGGAAAACAGTAGAAGTATACGAGTAAAGTAAACAGTGCGAGTAAAGTAAACAGGTGATAGCAATATGATGGAAATAGGACCGGGGTCCACAGTTCACTAGTGGTGTCTCTCCATAAGATAAATAACACATGCTAGGTAAACAAATTACAGTTGGGCAATTGATAGAATAAAGATAAACGTGATATGTCAAGAAGATCACTATGAGATTTACTCTGGGCATTACAACAAAATACATAGACCGCCATCCAACTGCATCTATGACTAATAATCCACTTGTGGCGAATCAATCCGAGAACTCCACAAGTATTAAGTTGCGAACAACAGATAATTGCATTAAGCAAAGTGTGTAATGTAAACAAAGCATATGCCCTTGAGCATATGAATGTTGTTTTCTCCCTAGTAGCAACAGCACATCTACAACCTTAGAGGTATTCGTCACTCCCCCAGGTTAAATAGAGGCATGAACCCACTATCGAGCATAAATACCCCCTCTTGGAGTCAATAGCAACTACTCGGCCAAGATAGCTACTAACAACGGAGAGCATGCAGGATCATAAACAACATAGAGATAACATAAGATATAATTCAGTACAGCAAATTAATCATAACACCAATATTCATCGGATCCCAACAAACCAAACATGTAGAATTACATAACGGTGATCACAATCATGTAGGGCAGCTCATGAGATCTAAACATGAAGCACATGGTGGAGAAGACAACCATCTAGCTACTACTATGGACCCATAGTCCAACGTAGACTACTCACTCATCGCTCCGGAGGCAAGCATGGCGATGAAGAAGACCTCCGGTGGCGATTCCCCTCTCCGGCAGGGTGCCGGGTGATACGTCTCCGACGTATCTATAATTTTTTATGCTCCATGCTTGTTTTTACACCATTTGTCTATTGTTTCGTTACACTTCGTGGCACTTTTATGCATTTTCCGGAACTAACCTACTAACGAGTTGCCACAGTGCCAGTTCCCTGTTTTCTGCTGTTTTTGTGTTTCAGAAGTGATACACGGGAAATATTCTCGGAATTGGACGAAACAAGTTCCTGAAGTCTTATTTTACCCGGAAGCTTCCAGAGATCCGAAGGAGAGAAGGAGAGGGGCCACCAGGGGCCCACATGCCAGGGTGGCGCGGCCAGCCCCTGGCCCGCGCCACCATGGTGTGAGGCCACCTGGGTCCTCCTCTGACATCGCCCCTTCGTCTATAAAGACCCCCCGACGGAAAAAACCTAAGTACCCGATCACTTTTCCAGAACACATCGCGATCCGCCGCCGCCGTCGACCCGAAGATCGGGAGGGTCCAGAAGCTCTTCCCGGCACCCTGCCGGAGAGGGGAATCGCCACCGGAGGTCTTCTTCATCGCCATGCTTGCCTCCGGAGCGATGAGTGAGTAGTCTACCTTGGACTATGGGTCCATAGCAGTAGCTAGATGGTTGTCTTCTCCACCATGTGCTTCATGTTTAGATCTCATGAGCTGCCCTACATGATTGAGATCACCGTTATGTAATTCTACATGTTTGGTTTGTTGGGATCCGATGAATATTGGTGTTTATGATTGAGTTGTTGTACTGAATATTATCTTATGTTATCTCTATGTTGTTTATGATCTTGCATGCTCTCCGTTGTTAGTAGCTATCTTGGCCGAGTAGTTGCTAGTGACTCCAAGAGGGGGTATTTATGCTCGATAGTGGGTTCATGCCTCTATTTAACCTGGGGGAGTGACAGAAACCTCTAAGGTTGTAGATGTGCTGTTGCTACTAGGGAGAAAACAACATTCATATGCTCAAGGGCATATGCTTTGTTTACATTACACACTTTGCTTAATGTAATTATCTGTTGTTCGCAACTTAATACTCTTGGGGTGTTCGGATTGATATCCCCGGGAGTGGATTATTAGTCATAGATGCAGTTGGATGGCGGTCTATGTATTTTGTTGTAATGCCCAGAGTAAATCTCATAGTGATCTTCTTGACATATCACGTTTATCTTTATTCTATCAATTGCCCAACTGTAATTTGTTTACCCAGCATGTGTTATTTATCTTATGGAGAGACACCACTAGTGAACTGTGGACCCCGGTCCTATTTCCATCATATTGCTATTACCTGTTTACTTTACTCGCACTGTTTACTTTATTCGCATACTCTACTGTTTTCCACTCGATACGCTCATAACCTTTGTTTCAAGCAAACCGGTGAGATTGACAACCTCATCGCAAGTTGGGAACAAAGTACTTGGTTGTGTTGTGTGCAGGTTCCGCGTTGCTACTGGCCGAAGACGAGTCAACAAATATCGTTAAACGGCGCCCTTGTTGGAGTGTTATTAAGCCAGTCTGCATCACCTTCAGTCGTCATTGTCTGCTTTTCTCCTGAACGACAAACCTTGGTTTCTTAACTGGGGGAAAACAAGGTGCTATACTCATCATACCTTCCTCTTGGGGTTCCCAACGGGCTGGTTATTCACCACGCACAAGAACCTCTGATCTCCCACATCAACTTGGAGTATCAGCCTCTTTTCTGGCGCCGTTGCCGGGGGAAAGTGGAAGACTTCTGCGAGGGGAGTTTTCGCACACACATCCTTTACTTTGTTTTATTGTTTTGCTTTACTTTATTTATTTTACCTGCATCATTTTATATCAAAAACCCAAAAAAATTAGAATCCTTGGTATTTGTTATTTCTTTACTTTAGTTCATCATGCTGTTCCCTAAGTTCGTTATGGAGGACCTCTCAGTAGGTAGTGGTTCGATTATTGGCAAAAGTAACATTGAGGAGTTCTTTAATCACATTAGTATGCATGAGGAAGTTGAGGAAAAGTCTTTGATTGAGCTAGCTCCTAGTATTGAAGTTGCTTCTGCTTATTTGATTCACATGTTAGAAGCTAGGTTTGCTAGTCTTAATCCTTTTATGCAATACATGTTCCTTAAGCTTCATGAAATTGAGGATCCCAAAAAGAAAGCTTTTATCTTGGAAACTTTGCGCATAGAATTTAGAGACATTGCAATTGAGGCTAGGAAAGTTTTTAAGAAGTTTAATATGCTTGGCTCGCCTGTTGAAATTGTTGGTACACCCAATGAAGAATCTAGATTGCCAATACTTTGTAAGCTTGTAGGAATTCATAATGCCTTGGTAGCTAATACTAGTTGGATTTGTCCTGAAAATATTTTTGATAAAAATAGTGTACCAAAGCATGACTACAAGGGATACTCAAAACCTCAATTGGATAGTATTCATTTCTCTATTCCTATAGTGGATCCTGATCCCCCTTTCATTATTACTTGATTCGCAATTTTCTGCGCCTAGCTCAAAGGCGTTAAAGAAAAGCACTCTTGGGAGATAACCCAATGTTTCTTTTCAGTACTTTTTCTTTTATTTGAGTCTTGGAAGTCATTACTACTGTAATGACCGCTCCTTGTCCTTTTTATTTCGTTTTTGTGCCAAGAGAAGCCTCTAATTCGAGCGAGGTAAAGATTTGGGGATGTTGCTGTCGTGAAACTGTTTTCGGTGCTGCACCGTAAAAATTCGTATAAATTCTCTGTATATATTTTGGACCTCCGATTTCTTGTGCATATGCCCCAGGTTATATCCAAACTTTCGTTAGTTGAACACTTTTTGATTTGAGCAACATAAAATCCCTCAAAAATTCGACCTTTGTCAGCTGTTCAGTTTTGACAGATTTCTGCCAATATTTGTGTTTGCCACTTTATCGCTTTCTTTTGAGTTCTTTTGATCAGGGAACTTTTGGGGAGGTTGCTACAGTAGTATTTGCTATATATGTGGTGGTTTTGGGTTGAAACCTGAAGCAAAAAGAGGTTAATTATATGTTATGCCTACACTAATGTTGCTAATAGAATTGTGTTTAGTTTTGTATGAAGGAAGTTTTCAAGTGTAGGGATTGGAGAATGATGAGATGAGTTGAAGAATGGACAAAAGCTCAAGCTTGGGGATGCCCATGCATCACCCCAAGAAATATCCCAGAAGTACAAGCGCCAAAGCTTGGGGATGCCCCCGAGGCACCCCTTCTTCATCGGCAAAAATCAGGTCACCTTTCAAGACACTATATTTTTATTGCTTCATGCACTATGTGTTTTTCTTGGAGCGTCAGTTTTCTTAGTTGGTTTAGTTTGGTTGCTGCAATAAATGGTTGGACCCCAACAAATTTCCTTTGGAGGAGATGTACTCGTTTTCATTTGCAAAGAACGCTCTAGTTTTCACTCTTATTAAAAATCGAGTGTTCTTCTTTTTCTGCTACTGCTTTTGGTTTTCGTTTTCGCCTTGATTTGCGTTCAGACCTTGTCATATCTTTTCATCAAGGTGTATTTTTTGCCTCTGATCTTTATTGGTTTTCATCAAAAGAGGTGTTTATAAAAATTTCAAATGGTGTTGGAAAAGAGAAAAAGCTTTATGCAAAAAAGTGGTACAAGAAGGAGCTTGTGTAGACTGCGGCTTAGGCTTTTTCATGTCATGCTTGATGTCTTTTTGATAGTATGCTTAGTGGTTTTGCTGTAGCATGACTTGTCTCAAATAACTGAGATTGCTTAATGAGCCTTTGAAAAAATCATGCGTTGTTTTTAATTGTATGGAAGCATTATTTTGGTTTTCTCCTTGATGCTTTATTTGGGTTGACTTGGCGCATGCTCACACATGTTAGACTCTTACAAAGTCGCCAATAGCCTTCATGATCATTTAGTTTTTGACTTTTGATGCCATCTTATGCTTCTTTTAATGTCGCTTTGCATGATTATGGCCATTATTGCTCTCTTAGTTGGTCGCTCCCAGTCTTTTGCTAGCCCTCGCCTTGTACGGAGTATGAGCTCTACTCGTGCATCCAACTCCTAAAAGCCAAAGTTTTCCAAAGTGTCCACCATACATACCTACTAGCAATTTGCTATTCCAAGTAAATTTGGCTTGCTTTTATTTTCTCTTCAAATTAAACTCCTACCAGTGTTATGCGAAATTCGGTTAGTAAAGCTCTCACGAACCGGAAGGCACACTTTACTTTTTCTGTTCTTAAAATTTGATATTGTGGTCTCTTATGTTGAGTTGTTATGCTTGCAAGTTGTAAGTTGGAGACTAGCCCAGCCATGCTGTCATGGGCAAGCTTTCAACATTGCACTTCTTAATTGAGTTGATATCGTGATCTTTTGTTTATGGATGCCCGCGGTGTGAAATGAATTGGGAATCTTGTGGGGATCATGGAGTTTGTATATGTGTTAGGGAAACGCCGGGCCGCTAATCTAAGCCATGCATAATTCATGGTGGAAATTTGCAGCATACCCATGGTGAACATACGACGACGCATCTCACAATTAAAAGCTAAACAAAAGGCAAATAAAAGAGATGTCGAGGTGTTCATTGTCTGCTTGTCCTGTCATTTTGGTGTGGGCTTGTTCCATGTCATCGGGCACGGAGGTACCCCATTGGCAGTTCTCAATGATATGCATATACTTACAATGACAAGAGCCTTACTTGGGACTCTAAGTAAAGTAGCATGAGGTTTGGGTACTCGTATTCACGGGACATGAGGTTTTCAACTTATGATTTGTCAAGCATATGCATCATAATTGTTCTCGCATTAACTTTAACCATTCAAGATGCTTATGATGGGGGCAATGAGAGCTCAAAGCCGGTAAGTACCATAATTTTTGAAGGTTATAAAACTTGCAATCACTGCTTCCCTCTGCGAAGGGCCTTTCTTTTACTTTTCTGTTGAGTCACCACCTTCTATCTTTATGCACCATTAAGAGAGCATAGTTGTCATTCTTAGTATAATGTGCATTGTCCCAAAGTTTTCATTGATTGATTCATATTGTTGGTTTCACTTGTTCTTAAATTATTTGTATCTAGTCGCCCTCTTAAACTTGAAGGTGTCCTATGCATTTATGTTTTGCTCTCTTTGAAGGACAAGCTGAAAACCATTTGTATGTTTTCCTTATGATTTGAACACACATTTGACTTTCATTGTTTCATTTTCATGATCTTTTGTTTGTGTTCATTTGCATGTTTACAACATGGTTGCTAAGTTCTTATTGTCAAGATTATATCTTCATGCCCATGTTTTAAGTTCTTATGATCCCAGCTCACAAATGCTTACATATATGATTAAGGTTGTGTAGGTGCATGTCACCTCAAAAATTATTCTTTTGTTATCACTTACCTACTCGAGGACGAGCAGGAGTTAAGCTTGGGGATGCTTGATACGTCTCCGACGTATCTATAATTTTTGATGCTCCATGCTTGTTTTTACACCATTTGCCTATTGTTTCGTTACACTTCGTGGCACTTTTATGCATTTTCCGGAACTAACCTACTAACGAGTTGCCACAGTGCCAGTTCCCTGTTTTCTGCTATTTTTGTGTTTCAGAAGTGATACACATGAAATATTCTCGGAATTGGACGAAACAAGTTCCTGAAGTCTTATTTTACCCGGAAGCTTCCAGAGATCCGAAGGAGAGAAGGAGAGGGGCCACCAGGGGCCCACACGCCAGGGTGGCGCGGCCAGCCCCTGGCCCGCGCCACCATGGTGTGAGGCCACCTGGGTCCTCCTCTGACATCGCCCCTTCGTCTATAAAGACCCCCCGACGGAAAAAACCTAAGTACCCGATCACTTTTCCAGAACACATCGCGATCCGCCGCCGCCGTCGACCCGAAGATCGGGAGGGTCCAGAAGCTCTTCCCGGCACCCTGCCGGAGAGGGGAATCGCCACCGGAGGTCTTCTTCATCGCCATGCTTGCCTCCGGAGCGATGAGTGAGTAGTCTACCTTGGACTATGGGTCCATAGCAGTAGCTAGATGGTTGTCTTCTCCACCATGTGCTTCATGTTTAGATCTCATGAGCTGCCCTACATGATTGAGATCACCGTTATGTAATTCTACATGTTTGGTTTGTTGGGATCCGATGAATATTGGTGTTTATGATTGAGTTGTTGTACTGAATATTATCTTATGTTATCTCTATGTTGTTTATGATCTTGCATGCTCTCCGTTGTTAGTAGCTATCTTGGCCGAGTAGTTGCTAGTGACTCCAAGAGGGGGTATTTATGCTCGATAGTGGGTTCATGCCTCTATTTAACCTGGGGGAGTGACAGAAACCTCTAAGGTTGTAGATGTGCTGTTGCTACTAGGGAGAAAACAACATTCATATGCTCAAGGGCATATGCTTTGTTTACATTACACACTTTGCTTAATGCAATTATCTGTTGTTCGCAACTTAATACTCTTGGGGTGTTCGGATTGATATCCCCGGGAGTGGATTATTAGTCATAGATGCAGTTGGATGGCGGTCTATGTATTTTGTTGTAATGCCCAGAGTAAATCTCATAGTGATCTTCTTGACATATCACGTTTATCTTTATTCTATCAATTGCCCAACTGTAATTTGTTTACCCAGCATGTGTTATTTATCTTATGGAGAGACACCACTAGTGAACTGTGGACCCCGGTCCTATTTCCATCATATTGCTATTACCTGTTTACTTTACTCGCACTGTTTTCTTTATTCGCATACTCTACTGTTTTCCACTCGATACGCTCATAACCTTTGTTTCAAGCAAACCGGTGAGATTGACAACCTCATCGCAAGTTGGGAACAAAGTACTTGGTTGTGTTGTGTGTAGGTTCCGCGTTGCTACTGGCCGAAGACGAGTCAACAAATATCGTTAAACGGCACCCTTGTTGGAGTGTTATTAAGCCAGTCTGCATCACCTTCAGTCGTCATTGTCTGCTTTTCTCCTGAACGATAAACCTTGGTTTCTTAACTGGGGGAAAACAAGCTGCTATACTCATCATACCTTCCTCTTGGGGTTCCCAACGGGCTGGTCATTCACCACACACAAGGACCTCTGATCTCCCACATCAACTTGGAGTATCACCGGGAAGAGCTTCTGGACCCTCCCGATCTTTGGGTTGACGGCGGCGGCGGAATTCGATGTGTTCTGGATCGCGATGTTTTTTCCGTCGGGGGGTCTTTATAGGCGAAGGGGCGATGTCAGAGGTGGAGCCAGGTGGCCTCACACCATGGCGGCGCGGCCAGGGCCTGGGCCGCGCCAGCCTGGTGTGTGGGGCCCCTGTGGCCCCCCACATACTCTCCTTCGGATGACTGAAGCTCCCGGACAAAATAAGACTTCAGGAACTTGTTTCGTCCAAATCCGAGAATATTTCCTGTGTATCACTTCTGAAACACAAAAACAGCAGAAAACAGAGAACTGGCACTGTGGCAACTTGTTAATAGGTTAGTTCCGGAAAATGCATAAAAGTGCCACGAAGTGTAACGAAACAGTAGGCAAATGGTGTAAAAACAAGCATGGAGCATCAAAAATTATAGATACGTTGGAGACGTATCAAGCATCCCCAAGCTTAATTCTTGCTCGTCCTCGAGTAGGTAAGTGATAACAAAAGAATAATTTTTGAGGCGACATGCACCTACACAATCTTGATCATACATGTAAGCATTTGTGAGCTGGGATCATAAGAACTTAAAACATGGGCATGAAAGATATAATCTTGACAATAAGAACTTAGCAACCATGTTGTAAACATGCAAATGAACACAAACAAAAGATCATGAAAATGAAACAATGAAAGTCAAACGTGTGTTCAAATCATAAGGAAAAACATACAAATGGTTTTCAGCTTGTCCTTCAAAGAGAGCAAAACATAAATGCATAGGACACCTTCAAGTTTAAGAGGGCGACTAGATACAAATAATTTGAGAACAAGTGAAACCAACAATATGAATCAATCAATGAAAACTTTGGGACAATGCACATTATACTAAGAATGACAACTATGCTCTCTTAATGGTGCATAAAGATAGAAGGTGGTGACTCAACATAAAAGTAAAAGAAAGGCCCTTCGTAGAGGGAAGCAGTGATTGCAAGTTTTATAACCTTCAAAAATTATGGTACTCACCGGCTTTGAGCTCTCATTGCCCCCATCATAAGCGTCTTGAATGGTTAAAGTTAATGCGAGAACAATTATGATGCATATGCTTGACAAATCATAAGTTGAAAACCTCGTGTCCCGTGAATACGAGTACCCAAACCTCATGCTACTTTACTTAGAGTCCCAAGCAAGGCTCTTGTCATTGTAAGTATATGCATATCATTGAGAACCGCCAACGGGGTACCTCCGTGCCCGATGACATGGAACAAGCCCACATCAAAATGACAGGACAAGCAGACAATGAACACCTCGACATCTCTTTTATTTGCCATTTGTTTAGCTTTTTATTGTGAGATGCGTCGTCGAATGTTCACCATGGGTATGCTGCAAATTTCCACCATGAATTATGCATGGCTTAGATTAGCGGCCCGGCGTTTCCCTAACACATATACAAACTCCATGATCCCCACAAGATTCCCAATCCATTTCACACCGCGGGCATCCATAAACAAAAGATCACGATATCAACTCAAATAAGAAGTGCAATGTTGAAAGCTTGCCCATGACTGCATGGCTGGGCTAGTCTCCAACTTACAACTTGCAAGCATAACAACTCAACATAAGAGACCACAATGTCAAATTTCTAAGAACAAGAAAAACTAAAGTGTGCCTTCCGGTTCGTGAGAGCTTTACTGACCGAATTTCGCATAACACTGGTAAGAGTTTAATTTGAAGAGAAAATAAAAGCAAGTCAAATTTACTTGGAATAGCAAATTGCTAGTAGGTATGTATGGTGGACACTTTGGAAAACTTTGGCTTTTAGGAGTTGGATGCACGAGCAGAGCTCATACTCAGTACAAGGCGAGGGCTAGCAAAAGACTGGGAGCGACCAACTAAGAGAGCAATAATGGCCATAATCATGCAAAGCGACAAAGTGACATTAAAAGAAGCATAAGATGGCATCAAAAGTTAAAAACTAAATGATCATAGAGGCTATTGGCAACTTTGTAAGAGTCTATCATGTGTGAGCATGCGCCAAGTCAACCCAAATAAAGCATCAAGGAGAAAACCAAAATAATGCTTCCATACAATTAAAAACAACGCATGATTTTTCAAAGGCTCATTAAGCAATCTCAGTTATTTGAGACAAGTCATGCTACAGCAAAACCACTAAGCATACTATCAAAAAGACATCAAGCATGACATGAAAAATCCTAAGCCGCAGTCTACACAAGCTCCTTGTACCACTATTTTGCATAAAGCTTTTTCTCTTTTCCAACACCATTTGAAATTTTTATAAACACCTCTTTTGATGAAAACCAATAAAGATCAGAGGCAAAAATACACCTTGATGAAAATATATGACAAGGTCTGAACGCAATTCAAGGCGAAAACGAAAACCAAAAGCAGTAGCGGAAAAAGAAGAACACCCGGTGAAATTGTAAGAATGAAAAACGGAGTGTTCTTGGCAAATGAAAACGAGTCAACTTCTCCAAAGGAAATTTGTTGGGGTCCAACTATTTATTGCAGCGAACAAAACTAACTAACTAAGAAAACTAAAACAACTGACGCTCCAAGAAAAACACATAGTGCATGAAGCAATAAAAATATAGTGTTTTGAAAGGTGACCTGATTTTTGCCGATGAAGAAGGGGTGCCTCGGGGGCATCCCCAAGCCTTGATGCTTGTACTTCTTGGATATTTCTTGGGGTGATGCATGGGCATCCCCAAGCTTGAGCTTTTGTCCATTCTTCAACTCATCTCATCATTCTCCAATCCCTACACTTGAAAACTTCCTTCATACAAAACTAAACACAAATCTATTAGCAACATTAGTGCAAGCATAACATATAATCAACCTCTTTTTGCTTCAGGTTTCAACTCAAAAACACCACATATATAGCAAACACTACTGTAGCAACCTCCCAAAAAGTTCCGTGATCAAAAGAACTCAAAAGAAAGCGATAAAGTGGCAAACACAAATATTGGCAGAAATCTGTCAAAACAGAATAGCTGACAAAGGCCGAATTTTTTAGGGGTTTTCTGTTGCTCAAATCAAAAAGTATTCAACTAACGAAAGTTTGGATATAACCTGGGGCATATGCACAAGAAATCGCAGTTCCAAAAGGTATACAGAGAATTTATACGAATTTTTACGGTGCAGCACCGAAAACAGTTTCAGGACAGCAACATCCCCAAATCTTTACCTCACTCAAATTAGAGGCTTCTCTTGGCACAAAAACGAAATAAAAAGGATAAGGAGCGGTCATTACAGTAGTAATGACTTCCAAGACTCAAATAAAAGAAAAAGTACTGAAAACAAAACATTGGGTTATCTCCCAAGAGTGCTTTTCTTTAACGCCTTTGAGCTAGGCGCAGAAAATTGCAAATCAAGTAACATCAGAAGGAGCATTAAGATCAACTGCAGAAGTCTTGTCAATAAGGCATTGTATTTCATCCACATAAGTTTTAGAAGACCCTTTGTGATCACGCCTTGGTTCACTCAAATCACAAAAAAGATTTTTGGGACAGATTCAGTCAAAATTATTTTCGAAAGGTTCACATAATCCCAAGAGCTTGCTAGGTATAGGTATTTCGGCTCCTTCATCGTTTGTACTAATAACCTTTATAGGTGAACCAAGTTTATTAAAACATTTAAGAACTTTTCTAGCTTCAATAACGACATCTTTAAATTCTAAGCGCAAAGTTTCCAAAATAAAAGCTTTCTTTTCAGGATCTTCAATTTCATGAAGCTTAAGGAACATGTATTGCGTAAAAGGATAAAGACTAGCAAACCTAGTTTCCAACATGTGAATCAAATAAGCAGAAGCAACTTCAATACTAGGAGCTAGCTCAACCAAAGATTTTTCCTCAACTTCCTCATGCATACTAATGTGATTAAAGAACTCCTCAATATTACTTTTTCCTATAATTGAACCACTACCTACTGAGAGGTCCTCCAGAACGTACTTAGGGATCAACATGATGAACTAAAAGTAAAGAAATAACAACTACCAAGGATTCTAATTTTTTTGGGTTTTTGATATAAAACGATGCAGGTAAAATAAATAAAGTAAAGCAAAACAATAACAAAGTAAAGGATGTGCGTGCGAAAACTCCCCTCGCAGAAGTCTTCCACTCTTCCCCGGCAACGGCGCCAGAAAAAATAGCTGCTGGCGCCAAGTTGACGTGGGAAAGTGTAGTTGATGTGGGAGCTACTTCTTCTTCAATCCCCGGCAACGGCGCCAGAAAAACTTGATGGGGCTGAGTGATGATGGTGCCAGAAATCTTGTTGGCGTTTGTTGATGAAGTAAAATGACCGGCCAGTTGGAAAACCCCAAGAGAAGGTTTTGATGTATATAGCAGCAAGTTTTTCCCTCAATAAGAAACCAAGGTTATGTCGATCAGGAGAAGAGCAGACAATAACGACTGAAGGTGACGCGGACTAGTTTGCGACAGCTTCGGACAATTTATATATGGCGCCTCGTCCAAGCTTTGCTTTGCTAGCTGCAATGCGGAACCTACACACAACACAACCAAGTACTTTGTTCCCAACTTGCGATGAGGTTGTCAATCTCACCGGTTTGCTTGAAACAAAGGTTATGAGCGTATCGAGTGGAAAACAGTAGAAGTATACGAGTAAAGTAAATAGTACGAGTAAAGTAAACAGGTGATAGCAATATGATGGAAATAGGACCGGGGTCCATAGTTCACTAGTGGTGTCTCTCCATAAGATAAATAACACATGCTGGGTAAACAAATTACAGTTGGGCAATTGATAGAATAAAGATAAACGTGATATTTCAAGAAGATCACTATGAGATTTACTCTGGGCATTACAACAAAATACATAGACCGCCATCCAACTGCATCTATGACTAATAATCCACTTGTGGCGAATCAATCCGAGAACTCCACAAGTATTAAGTTGCGAACAACAGATAATTGCATTAAGCAAAGTGTGTAATGTAAACAAAGCATATGCCCTTGAGCATATGAATGTTGTTTTCTCCCTAGTAGCAACAGCACATCTACAACCTTAGAGGTTTCTATCACTCCCCCAGGTTAAATAGAGGCATGAACCCACTATCGAGCATAAATACCCCCTCTTGGAGTTACTAGCAACTACTCGGCCAAGATAGCTACTAACAACGGAGAGCATGCAAGATCATAAACAACATAGAGATAACATAAGATACAATTCAGTACAGCAACTCAATCATAACACCAATATTCATCGGATCCCAACAAACCAAACATGTAGAATTACATAACGGTGATCTCAATCATGTAGGGCAGCTCATGAGATCTAAACATGAAGCACATGGTGGAGAAGACAACCATCTAGCTACTGCTATGGACCCATAGTCCAAGGTAGACTACTCACTCATCGCTCCAGAGGCAAGCATGGCGATGAAGAAGACCTCCGGTGGCGATTCCCCTCTCCGGCAGGGTGCCGAGAAGAGCTTCTGGACCCTCCCGATCTTCGGGTCGACGGCGGCGGCGGATCGCGATGTGTTCTGGAAAAGTGATCTGGTACTTAGGTTTTTTCCGTCGGGGGGTCTTTATAGGCGAAGGGGCGATGTCAGAGGTGGAGCCAGGTGGCCTCACACCATGGCGGCGCGGCCAGGGCCTGGGCCGCGCCAGCCTGGTGTGTGGGGCCCCTATGCCCCCCCTCCTACTCTCCTTCGGATGACTGGAAGCTCCCGGACAAAATAAGACTTCAGGAACTTGTTTCGTCCAATTCCGAGAATATTTCCTGTGTATCACTGCTGAAACACAAAAACAGCAGAAAACAGGGAACTGGCACTGTGGCAACTTGTTAATAGGTTAGTTTCGGAAAATGCATAAAAGTGCCACAAAGTGTAACGAAACAGTAGGCAAATGGTGTAAAAACAAGCATGGAGCATCTAAAATTATAGATACGTTGGAGACGTATCATGCATCATGTGTATCTTTTTGGTTAATGTCTCTATGAATTGTTGGTGTTTGTTGGAACCATCTAGTGCGTTCATGGTGATAGTGTGGGACAATCTAGTTTGGGTACATACGGACTTTGAGGAGTGCTTCATAGCCCTACGCATGATTAGTGTTCGTTTTCCATTGGAGAATTGTTTTGAGTTGCATATGGATGATAGTATCTATTGGATCAATTATGTTATATTTGTTGAGAGTGTGTCCACTAGTGAAAGTATGATCCCTAGCCCTTGTTTCCAAGCATTGCACACCGTTTACTTCCTGTTTTGTTACATGTTTGCTCACAGCGATATTTATTTCAGATTACATTTGCTACTTATAATCATCACTACCACTTGTATTTCACTATCTCTTCGCCGAACTAGTGCACCTATACATCTGACAAGTGTATTGGGTGTGTTGGGGACACAAGAGACTTTCTGTATCTTAATTGCAGGGTTGCTTGAGAGGGATAGCTTTGACCTCTTCCTCCCTGAGTTCGATAAACCTTGGGTGATCCACTTAAGGGAAACTTGCTGCTGCTCTACAAACCTCTGCACTTGGAGGCCCAACACTGTCTACAAGAACAGACGCGTGCGTAGACATCAAGCTCTTTTCTGGCGCCGTTGCCGGGGAGGTAAGGTAAAAGGTACTCGCATCCTCCTGTGTGAGTGCTCAAAGTTATTTCCTTTAGATTCTGCAATTATATCTGTTTGTTTCTTGTTTTTATTTTCACTAGTTAGGCTTAATGGAAAATAAAGAGTTATTTAGTCTTTTTTCTGAGTTTAGATTTGAAGAGAAAATTGAAAAACCTTTGGAGCTTATTTCGCATAACAATGTTATTAGTACGAATGCTTTGAATCCCGTTATTGCTAATGCTATGGAAAAGTCTAAGCTTGGGGAAGCTGGTTTTGTTAAGCATGATATTTTTAGTTCCCCAGCTTTAGTGGAGAAAGTTTGCTCTGATGATATTTTATCTCCCATATGTGATGTTTCTAATGATGCTTGTGCTCCTCATCCTTTTAAAATACCTATGAAGATTGTTGAACGTGCTATGAATAACTGCTATTTAGGAGATGGAACTGTCCATCCTGGTGATCATTTGCTCTTTATACATGAATTATGCGAGTTGTTCCAGTGGGCAGGTATTTCAATGAACCAAGTTAAGAAGAAGCTATTCTCTTTTTCACTGAAAGGCAGAGCTGAGGAATGGTATAAAACACTGAAGGATGGTCGATCTATTGACTGGGAGGAAATTGTACCTCTCTTTTATTCTAAATTCTATCCTTCTAGTCAGGTTTATAAAGATAGGAATTACATTTATAATTTTCATCCGCATGAGGGAGAAAGCATTGCCCAAGTGTGGGGAAGATTAAAGTTACTAATGCACAAATGTCCTATTCATGATCTTCCCCGTAATATTGTTATTAATAATTTTTATGCAAGGCTTTCAGGATATTACAAGGATTATCTAGATGCATGCTTTGATGGGTCTTTCACAAGCAAGGATGTTGACACCAAGTGGGTTCTGCTTGAAACAATTCAAAACAATATTGAAGGTTGGGATAGTGACAAAGGTAAAGGATCAGGTATGAATTACGAGTTTGATTGCATTAAGTCTTTCGCTAAAACTGCTGATTTTCAAGATCTTAGTGCTAAGTATGGTCTTGATCCTCAAATTATGGTTGATTGCTTTAAAGCCTTTGCTTCCCATATGAATGTTCCTAAAGGAAATGGGGATGTGTATCATGAACCTTTTAAGGATACTTGCATAGAAAGTGATATTGTTGTTGATGATTGCAATAAACATGCTCAAACTTCTAAAAGTCCTATTTCTTATAAGCATGTTAATTTTTGTGGAGTACATAGACCTTGTGAACAGAGTTACAACAAGGAAGATTATTGTGTCCACCATGCAAATGAAGAAACCCGAATGTGGTACAAGGATATAGGTGAGATCGGTAAAAAGGTTTGTAAGCTTTATCCTTTTCTTTGTAAACATTGCGATGACATAGGTCATTTTAATTTCCAATGCTCAAGCCCTAATAGTTACTCTTCTAGTACCTTAAGTATGTATTGTGATGACAAGATTACTCTCAATCAGCATGATGAGCTCGCTTTGTTCTTGGCGTGTGACGAGATATCTAGAAAGATTGCTTTGATAGATATGAATGATGTTGATATTAATAGCACCCTTCATGGTTGTCGTCTCTATTGTGCTAAAGATTGCCTTGCAAATACTTACATACAAAATCTTATAAAACTTGATATTTTGCCAAGCTATGACAGGACTGATAGATGTTTTTATCTTATTAATAGAGATGAGGAATCCTCCAAAGTTTCTTCTGTTGTTTCTGTCAGCAAACCAGATTATGTGGAGAAGATGCCCTTCAAGTCTCTCCCTCCTAAAGGAGAGAGTAAGAAGAGTATGAAGAAGAAGAAGAGGAGGAGTAAAAGGTGAGAGGACACGGTATCTTCCCCTAAGCATTATCATCCTGCTATAGATTATGATAATTCTGATTGGGATGATGTTCCCATGCCTGTTACCTATGTTAGTG
Organism: Dactylis glomerata; assembly: GCA_007115705.1. Taxonomy (NCBI): domain Eukaryota; kingdom Viridiplantae; phylum Streptophyta; class Magnoliopsida; order Poales; family Poaceae; genus Dactylis; species Dactylis glomerata. The sequence continues at coordinate 615,770 of QXEO01001225.1, forward strand.
ATCATGATTGGGAAAAGCACTCTACTTTTGATATTGAAAATATTTTTGGTACCAATTCTAAGGTTAATAATTGTTGTACCATTAGTACTATCCATGTTCCTTCTTATGATGGTATGTTTGATGAGTATGCTTTGCGAAATAGTTGCTCTCTAGCTTGTCATGATGCTAAACCTCTAGTTTATGATGGTTATGATGATGGGTATAATATTTTCAGTTCACCTACTTTTGAGGAGAAAATTAGTTATGCCTACAATATGCCTCCTGTTTTTGATGATTATGGTGATGAGAATAATTATTTTGTTGAATCTGCTCCTACTACGATTGTTCATGTGGGGAGTATTAATTCTTTTATGCATGTGGCTCATGATAGGGATGCTTTATGTGATAGTTATATTGTTAATTATATTCATGATGCTACTGAAAGTTATTATGAGAGAGGGAAACATGGTTTGATGGATCTCAACAATATTGAGTTTCCCCTCTTTATGTTGCAATTCTTGAAGTTGTACTTGTTTTGCCTTCCTATGCTTTTTGCTTTGCGCTTTCATGACTTGTCTCTTTACAAGACTATTTTTCATAGGAAGTGGTTCAGATTTAAATGTCTTTCACTTTTGCTTGTTGATGCTCTCTATTGCTTTAAGTTCCTATATGGCGCCATTGCCTTAAGCTCTTATATTTTTTTGAAACTTCTTAAGCTCTTATATGGCGCCCACATGAGCATCTTTGCAAATTACTGCGCCTAGCTCAAAGGCGTTAAAGAAAAGCACTCTTGGGAGATAACCCATTGTTTATTTTTAGTACTTTTTCTTTTATTCGAGTCTTAGAAGTTATTACTACTGTAATAACTGCTCCTTATCCTTTTTATTTTGTTGTTGTGCCAAGAGAGGCCTCTAATTTGAGTGAGGTAAGATTTGGGGATGTTGCTGTCCTGAAATAGTTTTCGGTGCTGCACCGTAAAAATTCGTGAAAATTGTCTGTATATCTTTTGGACCTGCCATTTTTTGTACATATGTCCCAGGTTATATCCAAACTTTCATTAGTTGAACACTTCTTGATTTGAGTAACAGAAAACCCTCTAAAAATTCAACCTTTGTCAGCTGTTCTGTTTTGACAGATTTCTGCCAATATTTGTGTTTGCCGCTTTATCGCTTTCTTTTTTAGTTCTTTTGATCACGGAACTTTTGGGGAAGTTGCTACAGTAGTATATGCTTTATATGTGGTGGTTTTAGGTTGAAACCTGAAGCAAAAAGGGTTGATTCATTATTATGCTTACACTAATGTTGCTAATAGAATTGTGTTTAGTTTTGTATGAAGGAAGTTTTCAAGTGTAGGGATTGGTGAATGATGAGATGAGATGGAGAATGGACAAAAGCTCAAGCTTGGGGATGCCCATGTCACCCCAAGAAACATCCAAGAGGTACAAGCGTCAAAGCTTGGGGATGCCCCCGAGGCACCCCCTTCTTCATCGGCAAAAATCAGGTCACCTTTCAAGACACTATATTTTTATTGCTTCATGCACTATGTGTTTTTCTTGGAGCGTCTTTACTTTTGCTTTCAGTTTTATTTTGTTTTGTTTGCTGCAATAAATGGTTAGATCACATCATGTTTCTTTTGGAGGAGATGAACTCGCTTTTCATTTGCCAAGAACATTCTAGTTTTCACTCTTATCATTCAATGAGTGTTCTCTTTTTCTGCTACTGCGTTTAGCTTGCATTTTTCGCCTTAATTTATGTTCAGATCTTATTTTATCTTTGCATCAAGGTGTATTTGGACCTCTGGTATATATTGGTTTTCATCAAAAGAGGTGTTTATAAAAAGTTTGAATGGTGTTGGAAAAGAGAAAAAGTTTCATGCAAAAAAGTGGTACAAAAAGGAGCTTGTTTAGACTGCGGCTTAGACTTTTGCATGTCATGTTTGATGTTGTTTTGATAGTATGCTTACTGATTTTTGCTGTAGCATGACTTGTCTCAAATGACTGAGATTGCTTAATGAGCCTTTGAAAAAATCATGCGTTGTTTATATTATTTGGAAGCATTAATTTTGTGTTCTCCTTTGATGCTTTATTTGGGTTGACTTGGCGCATGCTTACACCATGTTGACTACAAAAATAAGTCGCCTATAGCCTCTATGATCATTTAGTTTTTGACTTTTGATGCCATCTTGTCGGTGTTCTGGATACCGGGGTATCCCGGTCTACCTGCTCCTAGGCCCCGTCATCGGCCCATCTTCAGCCCAGGGGAGAACCAACGACCCAAGCTACGGAGAAGACCCTCATGAGGAGGCGCCTCATGAGGAGAACGACGGTGGAAACTGCTAAGGACCAGAAGACCTCCTCACGAGCCCCCGCTGGTGAGGAGAGGGACCAAGTCCACGACAGCTCAGCACGGTGGCGTGCAGAGCAAGAAGATAAAGGACAGAAGACCGCGTACCGCCCACGCTACCCCCAACAGGGAGGAGACCAACTTTCGCTGTGCCTGCCCAAAGCGGCACAGTGGTTGTTGGCCATCCCCCTAAAAATAGCGTGGACGGTGCAGGGCGCCAGAGGAAGACGTCAGCTTCCTCCACCCACTCCTGTGGATGGGCGCCACTACCCTACGAAGACTACGTCCACAGAAGAGCGTAGTCTACAGCTGTCCTCCCTCCTTGGCCGTGTGTGTGGCAACCCCTTCCCCAAGAAGATAAGGGGAAGGAGGACCTTGGCGCTATAAAAGGGGGGGAGGCCGCCCCTTAGAGGGGATCGGATCTTCTCCAAGCTGCTAGCTGGGCACGCAGGTTCTTCAACCTCTGGCCAGCTAGAGCTTTGTAACCAAGACCTTGTACTCCTCGCGAGGTGTCACGTTGTAATACAAGAAGGCAGGAAGTAGGGGTGTTACCTCACCACGAGGGCCCTGAACCTGGGTAAAGCTCGGCGTCTCTCTCTCTGCAGTGCATAGTGCGTTCGACAACTCGAGGCTTCCGTCACCGTGCTTCGTTGCGATCCTAGATCTCACACGTTCAGCCCCCTGCGTTCGAATCTTTGGGTCCGTCGCGTGGTACCCCGTGTTCTTGCGACACGAAATCCATCGACATTTGGCGCGCCAGGTAGGGGTCTGTGGTGTGTCTTCTTCCAGATCTGCTCCGACATGGCCGACGCCAACGCAAGGCTCGAGCGTCTTCGCCGTCGCAACGTTGTTCGGGGGCAAACCGAGCCCATCTTCCATCGTCATGAAGCTTCGGCCGGGGAGGAAGAGGAGGAAGATCTGGAGTCCTCCTACCTCCCGTCCGGGCGTACAGAGCCTTCGCTCTCCTTCACCGCCACCGCCACTTCTCGCGCTCGTTCTGGGAGTCAGCTGTCTCCTGCGCAGGCTCTCGCCATGGCGCAGGAGCTGCTGCGCTATCAACCCACTGATGACGGGCGTGAGGGGTGGCGCGCTCAAATCGCCAAACTCGTCGCCATCGCCAACGAAGACCCGGCCCAGGGAGGAGCCCAGGGCGCAGGAGACCTAGATCCAGCGGCGGGGCGTCGCGCCCCGGGCGCCGGAGATGGGAAGGCCGCCAAGGCCAAGAAGGTGGTTTCCCGCGCCGCATCTTCGCCGCGCGGGGAGCCCAGCTGCCAAATCGTCCAACGCGCTCCGGAAGACGCACGCGTCTCCCTCGAGCGCCGCCGTGAAAATCATGACCGCGCCATCGACGACATCGGCGAAGCTGGCAAGAACGTCAGGACCCCCGGTGACCCTATCTACAACCCCGGGTGTCTTGCTCTCACTCGCCAGCAACGCTACGTCGTCTGGCCTGACAATTCAAGCCGAACATCGGCGCGCGTTACGACGGGACCACCAACCCCGTCGAATTCCTCCAGCTCTACGTCGTCGCCGTCCAGGCCGCGCGTGGAGATCAGCGTGCCATGGCAAATTGGTTCCCCATGGCCCTCAAGGACGCTCCGCGAACTTGGCTCATGAATCTTCCTCACGAATCCGTGACTTCATGGAAGGATTTATGTCGCCAGTTCGTTGCCAACTTCATGCCCACGTACGAGCGCCCCGCTACCAAGAACGATCTTAAGGCGGTGCATCAGTACAAGGGCGAGACGCTTCGTCAGTATATCCAGCGCTTCAGCCAGATGAGGAACAAGATTCCCAGGATCTCTAACGAGGAGGTCATCTCCGCATTCTCCACGGGCGTCTCCGACATCAAGATGAGGGAGAAGCTGTCCGTGAATGATGAGCTGACTTCCGTCGTCAGGCTCTTCGAGATCGCCGACCGCTGCGCCAAGGCCGAGGAGGGGAGGCTCTTCATGCACAACCTGCCGGAGGCGCTTCCCCCAAAGCCGAAGTCCAAGGACCCCAAGTGAAAGGAGGCCGCTGTCCTCGCGGCGGAACCAGATCATAAGCAACGCCGCTGGGACCGCTCCGAACGCGACGAAGGTCGTCGTCGTCGCTACTGCATTCTTCACAAGAAGGACACCCACAATACCGACGATTGTTGGATTGTCCGAAAGTTTCATGAAGAAAATGGTGTCTCCAAGCGCCGTGGGGGTGGCCGCTGCTACGGCAAGAGTGGATCCCGGGGCGATCGCCGCGACGACGACCACGAGGAAGGTCGTCGCCGCGAGGGTCTGTCTCGAGCCGATCCCGAGCCGCTGCCGCTGCCCCCACCAGCAAACGATCATCGGGAGGAGAACCAGGGGGCTATCAAGAGCCGCGAGACTTTGCCGCTTGCCTCCTGGGTGGAGCTCAGGCTCCTTTGTCTAACCGACACTTCAAGCAGCTGTCGCGAGAGATCGTGGCGGCACAGCCCAACGTCGGCAACCGCCTAATGAAGTGGTCAATGTGCAAGATCGGCTTCGACGAGGAGGACCATCCGGCCTCCACCAGGGGCGTGGGCACAATTCCTCTCTTGTGCACGCCAACCATCAACAACGTCGCCGTCAATCGCAGTCTCATCGACGGAGGGGCGGGCCTCAACATCATCTCGGTCGAGATCTTCGAGAAGATGCAGGTGCCATACCACCAGCTCATGCCAACTCGACCATTCTTCGGGGTAACCGAAGGGTCTACAACGCCAATTGGGCAGGTACGCCTGCCCGTCACCTTTGGCACCCGGGACAACTACAGGACCGAGAGCCTCGACTTCGACGTCGCCTACATTGCGCTGCCGTACAATGCCATTCTCGGCTATCCAGCCCTGGCAAGATTTATGGCAGCCACGCATCATGGCTTCAACGTCCTCAAGATTCCGGGCGCCAACTGACACGATCACCGTGCGCTGCAATGAGAAGGATGCTCTCCGATCGGTGGAGCATGTCTACCGTGAGGCCGCCACCATGTTCCCCGCCGATGAAGATCTACTGGAGCACTCCGGCGACCTCACGAGGAAGAAGCAGCTCGTATCCCAAGAGCAGGCTGCTACAAAGAAGGCCTCTCTTGAGCCCCACCTGCAGGGCTCAACAGGGAAGAAGTTCGCCGCCTCTGCGTCGCCTACTCCAAGCGAGGACCTGGTCCATCCGATGCTGGACATGAGCATAGGGGAAGCCGCGGTACCCTCAGGGAGGAGGCCCCAGTTCACCCAAGAGCGCTCTGCAACCAAGAAGGTCCCGCTTCAGGCTGGGGGCTGTGAAAACTTCATCACCATCGGGGCAGGGCTTTCCCCCAAATAGGAAAGCGCGCTCGTCACCTTCCTGCGGGCAAACTCTGACATGTTCGCTTGGACTCCGTCAGATATGCCCGGCATTCCCAGGGAGGTGATTGAGCACCACTTAGCCGTGTGCCCTCAGGCACACCCCGTGAAGCAGAAGACTAGGAAACAAGCGCAAGAGAAGCAGGACTTCATAGTCAAGGAGATAGAGAAGCTGAAGAGGGCCAAGCTAATACGCGAGGTAGCCCACCCCACCTGGATTGCAAATCCGGTTGTCATCCCAAAGTCAAATGGCAGTGGGCGCCTCTGCGTGGACTTCACAAGTCTCAACAAGGCCTGCCCCAAGGATCCTTATCCGCTCCCAAGGATAGATCAAATCGTCGACTCCACCGCCGGCTGTGACCTCCTTTGCTTGTTGGATGCTTTCTCCGGCTATCATCAGATCAAGATGGCAAAGGAGGATGAGGAGAAGATCGCCTTCATCACGCCTTGTGGTGTGTACTGCTACGTCTGCATGCCCTTCGGCCTGAAGAACGCGGGAGCCACCTTCCAAAGGCTCATGCGCAAGGCCCTGGGGGCTCAGATGGGAAGGAATGCAGAGGCCTACGTCAACGACATCGTCGTCAAGACTCGCGAGAGTCACACCTTCATTGAGGATCTGGAAGAAACATTCGACAACCTGAGAAAGGTAAACATCAAGCTCAACCCCGCCAAGTGCGCCTTCGGCGTACCGTCGGGAAAACTATTGGGGTTCCTCGTGTCCCATCGCGGGATAGAGGCGAACCCTGACAAGGTCAAGGCCATCGAAGAAATGCGTCCACCGCGCAATCTCAAGGAGATGCAACGCCTCGCGGGATGCATGGCAGCCCTGGGGCGCTTCATCGCGAGGAGTGGGGAGAAAGCCCTGCCCTTCTTCAAGCTCATGAAGCGCACTGGGAAGTTCGAGTGGACTCCGGAAGCCGACAAGGCCTTCGCTGAGTTGAAAAGGTACCTCACGAGCCCACCGATCATGGTTGCCCCAACATTTCGCGAGCCCTTGCTACTCTACATCGCGGCAACTCCAAGGACTGCAAACGCCATTCTCGTCGCGGAGCGAGACGCAAAGGTGATCGCCAAGGAAGAGGTCGGTCCTCCCGGTTCGGGGCTCCTCGCGAGGAAGAGGCCGCTGCACCTCCCATCCCTCAAGAGGAACCGCCCGCTGCATCTCCGCCGACCGAGCCGCTCTCTCAGAGCAACGCTCAAAAGCCTCCCGAGGAGGAAGCTCCCGAGGGTGTCACCAAGGTGCAAAAGCCCGTATACTTCATTAGCACGGTGCTGCGCGACGCTCGGGAGCGTTACACCATGCAGCAAAAGCTGCTCTACACCCTGCTCATCGCTTCGCAGAAGCTACGCCACTACTTCCAGGGTCACCCGATAAAGGTGGTAACCGATCGTCCCCTGGAGACCATCCTACGCAATCCCAACGTCACCAGGCGGGTGGCAGAATGGGCCGTGGAGCTTCAACCCTTCGAGATCTCCTTCAAAGCTACAAAGGTAATCAAGAGCAAGGCTTTGGCCGAGTTCACTGCAGAGTGGACCGATCTGTTCGCCGATGAGCCTCCAGAGGTGGAGTCGACACTCCCAGGAGAGGAGGCCCCAGGCCTCTGGGTCATGCACTTCGACGGCGCTTTCAACCTCCCCGGCGCGGGAGCTGGTGCTGTCCTGACCTCCCCCTCTGGAGACAAGCTCTTCTACGCCGTACAGCTCTGCTTTAAGCCTGAGCACAAGGTCTCCAACAACATCGCGGAATATGAAGGACTACTCGCCGGCTTAAGGGTGGCGAACGCTTTGGGTATCAAGCGCCTCATCGTCAAGGGAGATTCACAGCTGGTTGTGAACTTCTCGAACAAGAGCTACACTCCAAAGGATGAGCACATGGCGGCTTATCTCGAGGAGCATCGAAAGATGGAAAAACGCTTCCAAGGCTTGGAGCTGAAGCACATCCCGAGAGGAGAAAATGTGGAAGCTGACGAGATCGCCAAGCGCGCCTCTCATCGCCTAGCACAACCTGCCGGCGTCTTTGAGGAGCGTCTCTTCAGACCGTCCGCTTCTCCATCGTCATCCGGATCAGACACTCCACCTGCCCTGCCGCCGCCGCCGGAGCAGGGGGCTCCAGACTGCGGGCCTCCTTCGGGTGACCGCGTTCTTCTGGCATTGGCACGGCAGGAGGGAGTGGATTGGATCCTCGAGCTCAAGGCCTTCCTCACCAGTAGCAGGCTTCCCGAGGATGAAGAGGAGGCCGAAAGGATCGTGCGCCAAGCTTCGGGCTACTGCGTCAAGGATGGTGACTTGTACCGGCGTCGCCCAAATGGCATCGCTCTGAAGTGCATATCTACTCACCAAGGCCAAGAGCTTCTCAGGGACATCCACGCCGGTGAGTGCGGCCATCATGCTTCCGCTGCAACTCTAGCCGCGAAGGCATATCGAAGCGGCTTCTATTGGCCTTCAGCGCTCGGGGATGCGGCGGAGATGGTCAAGAGGTGCGAGGCGTGCCAATTCCATGCCAAGCAGATCCACCAGCCGGCGCAGGAGCTGCAAACCATCCCACTCACTTGGCCCTTTGCAGTTTGGGGGCTGGACATCCTTGGTCTGTTCCCCAGAGCGCAAGGGGGCTACTGCTACCTCTACGTCGCCATCGACAAATTCACCAAGTGGGTGGAGGTGGAACCGGTGTGCACCATCCCGGCCAGGTCCGCAGTCAAGTTCATCCGTGGGCTGGTCTGTCGTTTTGGTGTGCCTAACCGCATAATCACCGACAACGGCAGCCAGTTCACCAGCGGACTGTTCCGGGAGTACTGTGCATCGGCCGACATCAAGATCTGCTTCGCCTCCGTCGCCTACCCCCGGAGCAATGGCCAAGCCGAGCGTGCCAACGCCGAGGTCCTCAAGGGACTCAAGACGAAAAGCTTCAACGCCAAGCTCGAAGCCTGCGGCAAAAAATGGTTAGACAACCTCCAATCCATCTTGTGGTCCATCAGGACTACCGCCACCAAACCCACTAGAGAGACCCCTTTCTTCTTGGTCTATGGGGCGGAGGCTGTTCTTCCCACCGACGTCAAGTTCGGGTCGCCAAGAGTGCTCGCCTTCGACGAAATTCGCCAAGAGGACCTCATCAAGGATCGCCTCATCCTGCTCGAAGAAGCTCGGTGCCAAGCCGCGCTTCACGCCGCGAGGTACCAGCAAGGACTACGCAGCTACCATAGCCGCCATGTTCGAGCAAGGACTCTAGAGGTCGGTGACCTGGTGCTGAGGAGAATACTCTCTCGCGAGGGCCTGCACAAGCTGTCTCCAATGTGGGAAGGACCCTTCAAGGTGACGCACATCGCCAGGCCAGGCTCGGCGCGGCTGGAAACCGCAGAAGGCGTGCCGGTGGGGAACCCGTGGAACATAGCTCATCTGCGAAAGTTCTACCCTTAGGTTCCTCACGAGGAGATAAAGACCGTTTTCACGGCACTTGTATCAGCTCAAACTGCTCTTAAGCACTGATATTAAGTTATTGCGCAACATAGCGCCCTCTGCTTCGGCATGACATTAAAATGGCATGAAGTCCATTTATTTTCTGTTGTACTCCACGCGGAAGGGGGCTAGGCACGGTGTCTATGCTGGGGCCTTCTCCCGGAAAACAGCAAGCCCGAAAAACCCGAAGGGAGTGAGCTCTGGTCGGGGGCGACGGCCCTGTTATCGATCACCTCCAAATACCCATGGTGCTTAGTTCCTCGCGAAGTACACCGGAAAATAAAAAATCTTTGAGGAAAGTCCAATGTGTGCCCAAGGCACCCGCTAAGGACCAGCACCTCATGAGCAACCCTCACGAGGAAGCAAGGATGCGTCGATGCGACAAGCATCCGCAGGAAGATTCCCTCTACCGAGGAAGGCCTAACGTGGCATGATTATTGAAGACCAAGGCCGCTCCGATCATCTTGCGAAGGAGACGCAGATCCGGAGGTCCGCGCCAGGCCCTTCACCTCGTGAGCAACCCTTGCGAGGTGTCGACGGTCTCTGGGCTCTCTTAAGCGTCGACGTTTTCACGTCCGTGAGGGTCCAGCTTCCCTCAACGACGAGGAAGGCCCCGTGAATCGTCACGCGCGGCAATTTGCTCTTAGCTGCTGGCACAGATAGTGACGCGCTCCTCCACGACGGAGAAGGTCCCTGTGCCGGTCACAGGGGCATCTTATTCGCCTTCTTTTTTTGTTTGTTTTATCGACTTGTTTTTTCCATTTTCGGGGATTTGGGGTTTTTTCTTTTCCAACTCTTTCTTCAACTTCTTGTCTCAGGAATCGTCCAATGTGTCGTCGGCGCCGACCCCATCTCGAGCTCTGAGGCGAAGGGAGGCCTCCCGTCGACGCTAACAGCTCACTAGGGCTCTCGAGCGTGCGAATGACCAGGACAATGAAGAGCAATGAGAAGCGCAATGCAAGATAGCTAATAAGCAGAGTTCATTGAAGCATTCCCAACAAGGGGACGGGCAAAGGCACGGCGGGGCATACCCTGCCGGCGAGGACTACACAGCAAAAGAGGGGAGGAGACTAGCTCCCCTCCCCAGAAGACTACCGCGCCAGGACCTCCTCTTCACTGCGTCGCGGGCTGGGGGTAGGTGCAGCGGACGCCACCGGCAGTGAAGATCCGCACCGAAGCCTCCAGCGCCCCCAGCTTGAAGCGGCCGGAGAGGACGGCGTTGCCGCCCGCTCCGAGGAGGATGTCCACAGGCCAGAAGAGATCTGGCCTGCTCTGCTCCCCAGGGCAATCTCCCCGGCGGCCGCGCCGGGGGCGTAAACCACCCTCCGGACTGCGTCGGGCAGCCGGAGGGAGCTGAAGCCCGGAGCGTCGACGACGACGAGGAGCTCCAGGAAGCGGGACCCCAGGCCGATGAGGGGTCCCAGCATCGCTGCCGCCAAGTGGCACGGAGTGGCAACCACTCCGTTCGCCGGCGGGGCCGGAGGATCTGCAGCAGGGGGAAGGGGGCCCAGGGCGGCCTCCACCTCCCGTAGTACCCGGTCGATGCTTCCCGGGGTGCGGGGAGCAGGCGCCGCCGCCAGCGGCGACGGTGAGTTCATAGCGCCTCCAGGCGCGGGACCCCTAAGGGTCAGGGCGCCGGATGTCCCCGAGGAGGCGCGGTTCGCCTCGTCCTGCCTCGGCACGCCAAGGCAAAGGGGACCGCCGGCGCCGGGCGTCCACCGGGCCGGGATCTTCGCCTTATTCCCGCTGCCCGGGGGGCGCCCGCGGCGCTTTGCCCCCGAGCTTGATCCAGCGGCGGCGACGGAGGCGGAGAGATCCATCAGCTTGGGGGCGTGGAGGAAGAAGTGGCACCGGAGGAAGGAGCTGAAGTGCCGGAGGTCTCGAGGAGGCTCTATTTAAGGGGGGCGTCCGGCGTCGATGCGTCAAATCTCAGCACGGGAATCGAAGCATTGGCGCAGCGCTCCGCAGTGAAGCGACGCGCCATCATGACGGTTTGACGCCTCGGAGACTGTAGCGTCGCCCGCCGTTTCGTCTCACCAGCTGCGGCCGCGCCACGTGTCCGGAGCCTCTGCTTCTTCACATGGTCCTCTGACCGCGCGGTTGACGCGTGCCGTTGAAGGGCCCAGCAGCTTCTGGGGCCCCCGGCCCTTCGCTCCCTCGAGTGGGCGCGTTCGCGGGCCGGGCTCCCGGGGGCTACTGTCGGTGTTCTGGATACCGGGGTATCCCGGTCCACCTGCTCCTGGGCCCCATCATCGGCCCATCTTCAGCCCAGGGGAGAACCAACGACCCAAGCTACGGAGAAGACCCTCATGAGGAGGTGCCTCATGAGGAGAACGACGGTGGAAACTGCTAAGGACCAGAAGACCTCCTCACGAGCCCCCGCTGGTGAGGAGAGGGACCAAGTCCACGACAGCTCAGCACGGTGGCGTGCAGAGCAAGAAGATAAAGGACAGAAGACCGCGTACCACCCACGCTACCCCCGACAGGGAGGAGACCAACTTTCGATGTGCCTGCCCAAAGCGGCATAGTGGTTGTTGGCCATCCCCCTAAAAATAGCGTGGACGGTGCAGGGCGCCAGAGGAAGACGTTAGCTTCCTCCACCCACTCCTGTGGACCGGCGCCACTACCCTACGAAGACTACGTCCACAGAAGAGCGTAGTCTACAGCTGTCCTCCCTCCTTGGCCGTGTGTGTGGCAACCCCTTCCCCAAGAAGATAAGGGGAAGGAGGACCTTGGAGCTATAAAAGGGGGGGAGGCCGCCCCTTAGAGGGGATTGGATCTTCTCCAAGCTGCTAGCTGGGCACGCAGGTTCTTCAACCTCTGGCCAGCTAGAGCTTTGTAACCAAGACCTTGTACTCCTCGCGAGGTGTCGCATTGTAATACAAGAAGGCAGGAAGTAGGGGTGTTACCTCACCACGAGGGCCCTGAACCTGGGTAAAGCTCGGCGTCTCTCTCTCTGCAGTGCGTAGTGCGTTCGACAACTCGAGGCTTCCGTCACCGTGCTTCATTGCGATCCTAGATCTCACACGTTCAGCCCCCTGCGTTCGAATCTTTGGGTCCGTCGCGTGGTACCCCGTGTTCTTGCGACACGAAATCCATCGACACATCTTATGCTTCTTTTAATGTTGCTTTGTCGCTTTGCATGATTATGGCCTTTATTGCTCTCTTAGTTGGTCGCTCCCAGTCTTTTGCTAGCCCTCATTTTGTACTGAGTATGAGCTCTACTCGTGCATCCAACTCCCAAAAACCAAGTTTGCCATTGTGTCCACTATAAATTCCTATGCATGGTATTTGTAAGCCATTCAAAGCAAATTTTCATGTGCTACCTTTCAAAAAACCTTAAAAATACTTCTCATTTTGTGACACTGTTTTCAGCTCATGGGGACATAGTGGTCGGATTTGCTATCTTCCATATTGTCTGATTCCAAAAAAAAAAAAGAAAGAGAAAAAGAAAGAAAGAAAAAAGGCACTCCTCCATGGTATGTGAGTGTTGGTCGGTGATGACCCACAAGTATAGGGGGTGTGTCGTAGTACTTTCGATAAATAAGAGTGTCGAACCCAACGAGGAGCAGAAGGTGTTGATGAGTGGTTTTGATCAAGGATTCACTGTAAATACTAGCAAACAGGTTTTCAGGGGTATTTGGTAATACGAGTAAATAAAGTGCGAGTAAATAAAGAACAGTAGTAATAATTGCAGCAAGTGGCCCAATCCTTTCTTCAGCAAAGGACAAGCCGGTTGTGTAACTTATAATAACCAAACGTTCTCGAGGACACACGGGAGTTTCTGTCAAGAGCTTTCGCTTCATAAAGCCAATAGTCTTTATTGGTTTGATAGGTGTTATGGGGGTGAACCAGTGCTAGCGCACTACCCTTACTAGGATAAATACACACTTGTGATTATACCCCTTGCAAGCATCCGCAAATACAAGAAAGTAATTAAGATAAATCTAACCACAGCCTTAAACTCTAAGATCCTATGCTCCCTGATGCAAAGGTTTCCCAACGGAGGTTTAGGTTTCTGTCACTCCAGCAACCCCACAATTGGTAGCCAAATACACAATGCATCTCACTAGGCCCATAAATGGTGAAGTATCATGTAGTCGACGTTCACATGACACCACTAGTGAAATAGCACCACAACAATATCAAACCATTAAATATTTCTCAACAATAATTCACTACTAACATCTTGACTTCTCCCATGTCCTCAAGAACTAAACGAACTACTCACAAGACATCATATGGATCATGATCAGAGGTGAAATAATGGTAAATAACAATCTGAACATAAACCTTAATTCAACGGTTCCACTCAATAGCATCAACTACAAGAGTAATCAACACCGGGAAAGTTTCCCCTATGAATATAACAAGATCCAACTCAAGATGTTACAGCGGGATGGCGTGGTGATGGTGGTGATGAAGGTGCTGGTGATGGAGATGATGATGATGATGATCCCGATGAAGTCCAGTGCGATGATGATGATGATGGCGACGATCTCCCCTCTCCGGGAAGGAATTTCCCCGGCAGATTTCTGCCTGCCGGAGAGCTTTTCTCTCTCTGGTGTTTTCCGCTCCGCAGAGGCGGCGGTGTCTAACTCTGAGCCTCCCCCTTGACTTAGGTTTTCGGGGACGATGAAGTACGCGAAGGGGCGAGACCAGAAGTGGGCCAGGGTGGCCTCACACAGGGCTGGCGCGGCCAGGGGTCAGGCCGCGCCACCCTGGCGTGAGGGCCCCTCCTGGCTCCTCTCGACTCCTCCTTCTGGCTTCCTGAGTCTTCTGGGAAAATATAATTTCCTGGTATTTTTCTGGAATTTTCCTGATCTTCAAAATATGGTCCCTTGATGGTCCTTTTTCCAGCAGAATCCTGACTCCGGCAGCAAATCCTCCAATGATCATCAAACATGTGAAAACAAAGGAAATAACGTAAGTATCAACTCTAAATATGAAATATATCAATGAATAACAGTAAATTATGATACAAAATAGTGATGCAAAATGGACGTATCAACCCCCCCAAGCTTAGACCTCGCTTGTCCCCAAGCGAAAACTAAACTCGGTAAACATGACCACAGGTTTATGGAGTGAAGTGTCGATAATCAAAATACGGACAAGAAGCATCACATTCACCAAGGCACAAATTATAATAGACAGCAACTTCCCTTTATAAGATATAGACTTGCAATGGGTAAAAGGGAATCACATGTAAAGATGCACAAGGTAAACTATAATTGGCAATGGCAAACCTTAGTTCTTGGTCAAAGAATGATGAACAAGCTATTCTTTCTTTTAAACGGAGCCTTTTAAAACAGAGCTAATATAGCAAAGACCATATGCTCAACAAGGTAAACTTTTGCATTCATAGAAAGCTTTCAAAGATATATTCCTTCAGACAAAAGCATTATACAAAACAAGGAAGATAGTAAACATGATTAAACGGATCAACATATGGATGAGTGAAACATAACAACTCAAATGCTTGCTTGAGATAGAGGGGAAATAGGTTGACTCAACATAAAAGTAAAAGATAGGCCCTTCGCAGAGGGAAGCAGGGATTAAACATGTGCTAGAGCTTTTCATTTGTAAAACAGAGGTAAAAATTGTTTTGAGAGGTGGTTGCTTTTGTCAACGACTAGCAACGGAGTTCTTGATATCTTCCATACTAAACAAGTGAGAGCGGTTCCGAGATGTTTGATTAATTGGCACATTGGTGCTCTTTTATAGCTTTGCACTCCTCCCCACCTTTTTCCTTTCTCAAACCATGGCTAACCGATTCCATCGGGTGCCAACCAACTTTCACATACCATGGAGGAGTGCTCTTTCTTCTTTTCTTTTTGAGATTATAATGGTCTGACCAGCTCCCTTGCAAAATTAATGACGAGCAGATGAAGCTGCCTAGTCGAGGGGTACTTAATTTAGTATGGAAGATAACAAACCCATCCACTACGTCCTCATGAGCTAAAAACAGTGGCACAAAATGAGAAGTGTTTGAAGGTTTTTTGAAAGGTAGCACATGAAAATTTACTTGGAATGGCTTGAAATACCATGCATAGGAATTTATAGTGGACTCTTTGGAAGTGACTTGGCTTTGGGATTTGGATGCACGAGAAGTATTTCCTCTCAGTACAGGTTTTTGGCTAGCAAGGTTGGGTGGCAAGCATAAAAGTTGCATGAAACAGACAAACATACATATAATAAGAACAATCATGCAAACTCCCTTGAAGGTACAACGATTTTGACTTCAGGAATAACAATGCTTATAAGCCAAACATAAGGAAAACTGAAGTGATGTAACTACAAGCACTTCTTTATTCTTTTCTACTCAAACCTCAAGGTAAAGTTGCTACTGACCAAGCTAGGTTTGCCAAAACCAACTAAATTTACTCATGCTCCCAAAGTGATACCAATACCAATCAACAAGACTAGTCATACAAGAGAGATTGCAAACTAACATAAAGTGCGCGGAAAGTAAACGATAAAACTTCTCATTAATATTTCATTACCGCAACTCACACCAAGGGATACAAAGATAACCAACTAAGGAGGATACTTCCAAACTGCAAACTATTCTATAAGATAACTTCTCTATTCATGATATGACTCTACTTGAAAAGTAAATGAGCAAAAGGTAATGATGTGATACCGCGGCACTCCCCCAAGCTTGGAACAAGCCAAGGGGATGCCTATACCGATGACGAATTACTCCTTTGACGGTGGCAGTGCATCTTCATCGTTGTCATACTTCCAAGGCAGAGGTCCTCCATCAAGGAAGGATGTCTTGGTCTCCAAAATCCTGAAACTTGCAGCAGCACTCATTTGTTGAAATCTAGCTTCATACTCACAATTTTGGTTCTGCACGTCGTAGAGTTGTGCTTGTAATTGGCTAGTCGTCTCCTGGAGTGAGAGGATATCCCTCCAGAGCTCTGTAGTCTCCTTCTTGTACTTGGCAACAAGCTCTTGATTAATCCTATGGATAATGTCCACCTCGCGTTCTGCCATCTTCTTGTACTTGAAAACTTCTTGTTCCAGTGCTTCCATCCTCGCTTCGAGACTCCCTTCTCCCTTGGGTCCTTGAACATCTTTAATCTGCAACTCCCCATCCTAGAGTGACAACTCCTTTAGATGCATCCTCAGCTCCCTCATGTACGGATTGATGGAATCCGCAAGAGGGTTCTCCTCAGATGGACCGGACGAAGACATTGTAACTCCAAAGCCGAGAGCAATCCCTGACAGAAATAGCTCGAAACAAAACACGACGAGAAAACGATATACAGACCTCGGGGACTCCGGGGGGTTAAATAGGCGAAAACTATACATCGAAACTGAAATCACAGGAGGAAACCGGGACGGAAACGAGTTCCGAGGTGTTCTCACACCTGGGTGGCGCGGCCAGGAGTGGGCCCGCGCCACCTATGTGTGAGAAGCCCACAGGACTCCTTTTCCTGCCCGTTTTCGTCTCGTGATTTTTCATATTTAGTAAAAACAGCAGAAATATTAAAGGAAGAGCTTTTCGCGAAACTTCTCTGACTAGAACAGTTACCTATTCAAAAACGAACTCTGCAGGTACCTGCAATTTGTCTTGGATGAATTCTTCCGGAGAAACTATTTCAATAACATCAACATCTTCATTATAAGAATCTCCAGAAATATAATGTTTGAGTCTTTGCCCATTCACCACTTGTGTAGAGTCATCTTTCAGTGAAGCAATCTTAATAGCACCTGAGTGGTACACTTCCACAATAACATATGGTCCTTCCCATTTTGAAAGTAATTTTCCTGCAAAAAATCTGAGATGAGACCTATACAATAGAACTTTCTCACCAACATGAAACTCTCTCATAAGAATTCTCTTATCATGCCATTGCTTGACTTTCTCTTTAAAAATCCTGGCATTCTCATACGCTTTATTTCTCCACTCATCAAGAGAACTCAAATCTAACAACCTCTTCTTACCAGCTAGCTTAAAATATCTATTAAGCTCTCTCACTGCCCAAAAAGCTTTGTGTTCTAATTCTAAGGGCAAGTGACACGCTTTTCCGTAAACCATCTTATAAGGAGACATACCCATGGGGTTCTTATAAGCAGTTCTATAAGCCCATAAAGCGTCGTTTAACTTACTAGCCCAGTTTTTCCTAGATCTATTGACAGTCTTCTGCAAGATAGACTTGATTTCTCTATTAGAAAGCTCTACCTGCCCGCTAGTTTGGGGATGATAAGCAGAAGCAATTCTATGATTAACATCATATTTAGCAAGAGTTTTTCTAAAACCACCGTGAATAAAATGAGAACCTCCATCAGTCATAAGATATCTAGGCACACCAAACCTAGAAAAATAACATCCTTAAGCATTTTTAACGAAGTCTCACCATCGGCACTCTTTGTAGGTATGGCTTCTACCCATTTAGTAACGTAATCAACAGCAACAAGTATATGGGTATAGCCTTTTGAAGGAGGAAAAGGACCCATAAAGTCAAATCCCCAACAATCAAATGGTTCAATAACAAGAGTGTAACTCATAGGCATTTCATTGCATCTAGAAATATTACCAACTCATTGACATTCATCACAAGATAAAACATACCTTCTGGCATCTTTAAAGAGGGTTGGCCAATAAAAACCTGATTGTAGAACCTTTTGCGCGGTTCTATCTCCAGCATGATGCCCTCCATAAGCGCTGCTATGGCATTTTCTTAATATTTCTTGTTGCTCATATTCCGGTACGCATCTTCTCATAATACCATCAACTCCTTCTTTATATAAGTGTGGGTCATCCAAAAATAATGCCTCAAATCATAAAAGAATTTTCTTCTTTGCTGAGCTGTAAAAGCTGGAGGCAAATACTTGGAAACAATAAAGTTAGCATAATCAGCATACCAAGGAAGGTCTCGCGAAGTTACATTTATTGAAGCCAACTGTTCATTTGGAAAACTATCATTAACAGGAATAGGATCAAAAGAAATGTTTTCCAATCTAGAAAAGTTGTCAGCCACAGGATTTTCAGCACCTTTCCTATCTACGATATACAAATCAAACTCTTGTAAAAGCAACACCCATCTAATAAGCCTAGGCTTAGCATCCTTCTTAGTCATAAGATATCTAATAGCAGCATGATCAGTATGAATAGTAACTTTAGAATCAACAATGTAAGATCTAAACTTATCACATGCAAAAACAACAGCAAGAAACTCTTTCTCAGTAGTAGCATAATTCTTCTGAGCAGCATCAAGAGTCTTACTAGAATAATGAATAACATTCAACTTATTATCTACGCGCTGTCCAAGAATAGCACCAACAGCAAAATCACTAGCATCACACATAATTTCAAAACGTAAATTCCAATCAGGTGGTTGAACAATAGGAGCAGTAGTTAAAGCCTTCTTAAGAGTTTCAAAAGCTTCCTTACAATCATCATCAAAGACAAATGGTATATCTTTTTGAAGAAGATTAGTAAGAGGCTTTGAAATCTTAGAGAAATCATTAATAAACCTCCTATAGAAACCAGCATGACCAAGAATACTACGAATACCTTTAACATCTCTGGGACAAGGCATTTTCTCAATTGCCTCCACTTTTCCTCTATCAACTTCAATACCTCTTTCAGAAATTTTATGTCCAAGGACAATTCCTTCATTCACCATAAAGTGGCATTTCTCCTAATTAAGAACAAGGTTAGTTTCTTCGCACCTCTGCAAAACTTTATCAAGGTTGTGCAAACAATTATCAAAAGAAGTTCCATAGACGGAGAAATCGTCCATGAAGACCTCCACAATTTCTTCACAAAAGCCATGACAAATAGCAGACATGCATCTTTGAAAAGTAGCAGGAGCATTGCATAAACCAAACGGCATACGTCTATAAGCATAAGTTCCATAAGGACAAGTAAAAGTGGTTTTCTCTTGATCTTCCTTCTTAACAGCAATTTGAGAAAAACCAGAATAACCATCAAGGAAACAAAAATGAGTCTTCTTAGACAACCTTTCTAACATTTGATCTATAAACGGTAAAGGGTAATGATCTTTCTTAGTAACTTTGTTTACCTTCCTATAATCAATGCACATTCTATAACCAACTACTACCCTTTGAGGAATAAGCTCGTTATTCTCATTAGGCACAACAGTCATACCTTCTTTCTTAGGAACACAATGAATAGGACTAACCCATCTACTATCAGCAATAGGATAAATAATACCAGCATCAAGGAGCTTTAATACCTCATTTCTTACCACATCCTTCATCTTGGGAATTAAGCGGCGTTGATGCTCCACGACTGGCTTCGCGTCTTTCTCCATATTAATGGCATGCTGACATAAAGTGGGAGAAATCCCTTTTAAATCATCAAGAGTATATCCCATAGCTCCTCGGTGTTTCCTCAATATCTCCAATAATCTTTCTTCTTCCTTTCCTGAAAGTTTAGAGCTAATAATAACAGGATATATTTTCTTATCATCTATATAAGCATATTTAAGATTATCAGGCAAAGGCTTTAATTCGAACACAGGATCTTCCTTAGGCGGCAAAGTGCTACCAAGATCCTCCACAGGTAGATTATGCTTGATTAATGGTGGTTGACGAAGGAGAATGTCGTCAATCTCTTCTCTTTCCTTGCTAAAAACATCACTTTCGTGATCTTCCATGAATTGCTGCAAGGCATTATTAGGAGCAAGCGCAATAGAAGCAAGCTGTTCAACTCGAAAATTTTCATTAGGCGTGTCATTTTCATAAGAAGTCTTAGCAAACTTGGAAAAATTAAACTCATAAGACTCTCCATTGAACTTAGTAAAAAATTCTCCTTCTTACAATCTATCACGGCGCCACAAATGTTCAAAAATGGTCTACCAAAAATAATAGGACAAGTTTTACTAGCCTCCTTACCAAGTACTAGAAAATCAGTGGGGTATTTAGTCTTACCGCAAAGAACTTCCACATCTCGAACAATACCAAGAGGCCAAACAGTCTCTCTGTTAGCAAGCTGAACAACCACATCAATATCTTCAAGTTCACAAGCGCCAATCTCATGCATAATTTCTTTGTAAAGCTCTAAGGGAATAGCACTTGCACTAGCACCAATATCACATAAACCATAATAGCAATGATCTCCAATCCTGACAGAAATAACATGAACACTTGTTTTCCTATGCTTTTTAGGATGTGAGAGAATGTTAGAAGCATCTTCACAAAAAAGAATATATTCATCCCCTACATCTTTAGTAATAAGATCCTTCAATATAGCTACAGGAGACTTAATAGTAATTTACTCATCAGGTTCTGCAGCTTTCTTAGTACTTTTATTAGACACACTTACCAAAGTAGAATACTTCTTTACCTTAGCAGGAAAAGGTGTCTTCTCAAAATAAGGTTCAGACACAATGCTATCAACAGTACAAACTTCAGTAGCTGCAGCAGGTATATGACTAATAGAGTCTTTATAAGGCGCATGATATTTGTTCCAATCTTTCTTTGGAACATCAAGATAAGAGGCAAAGGCCTTAAGAAAATTAGCAAGTATTTGTGAATCAAGACCATAAGTAGTGCTAACACTATGAAAGTCATCGGTCCCCATAAAAGATTTAATGCATTCATAATCATAGTTTATACCTGACTTCCTACCTTTGTCGTTTTCCCATACTTTAGCATTCTCTTGTATACGGTCAAGAAGTTTCCACTTAGCATCTTCTTTCATATGAGTAAATGATCCAAAGCAAGAAGCATCCAAATAATCCTTATCAGGAAGAGTAAGCCGCGCATAAAAATTATCAATAATAATATTATTGGGGAGCTCATGAATGGGGCATTTGAGCATTAGTAACTTCAATCTCCCCCACGCTTGGGCAATACTTTCTCCATCATGAGGCCAAAAATTATATATCCGGTTACGGTCTTTATGAATTTCACTTGGAGGATAAAACTTGGAATAAAAGAGAGGTACAATATCCTCCCATGCCATAGATGGACCATCTTGGAGTAGTCGATACCACTCTTCAGCTCTGTCTTTCAATGATAAAGAGAATAATTTCTTCTTGACTTGGCTTGGTGAAATACCTGCACATCTGAACAACTCGCATAATTCATGTATAAATAATAAGTGATCACCGGGATGGACAGTTCCATCTCCTGAATAGCCGTTATCCATAATACGCCCAACAATTTTCATAGGTATTTTAAAAGGATCAATTTCAGCAGGTGGTGGCGATGGTGGTTCATCCACATGTGCAGCAGTAGTAGGAGTGTTTCCAAATAGGAAACCAAATGGAGAGTTCTCCATAGCAGAGTAAAATAAAAATAAAAGATAAAATAAAAACAATACTCACAGTGACGGTTACCTTTACCAATTCCACTCTTCAATAGCGCTACACTCCCCGGCAACGGCGCCAGAAAATAGTCTTGATGACCCACAAGTATAGGGGGTGTATCGTAGTACTTTCGATAAATAAGAGTGTAGAACCCAACGAGGAGCAGAAGGTGTTGATGAGTGGTTTTGATCAAGGATTCACTGTAAATACTAGCAAACAGGTTTTCAGGGGTATTTGGTAATACAAGTAAATAAAGTGCGAGTAAATAAAAGACAGTAGTAACAATTGCAGCAAGTGGCCCAATCCTTTCTTCAGCAAAGGACAAGCCGGTTGTGTAACTTATAATAACCAAACGTTCTCGAGGACACACGGGAGTTTCTGTCAAGAGCTTTCGCTTCATAAAGCCAATAGTCTTTATTGGTTTGATAGGTGTTATGGGGGTGAACCTGTGCTAGCGCACTACCCTTACTAGGATAAATACACACTTGTGATTATACCCTCCTGCAAGCATCCGCAAATACAAGAAAGTAATTAAGATAAATCTAACCACAGCCTTAAACTCTAAGATCCTACGCTCCCTGGTGCAACGGTTTCCCAACGGAGGTTTAGGTTTCTGTCACTCCAGCAACCCCACAATTGGTAGCCAAATACACAATGCATCTCACTAGGCCCATAAATGGTGAAGTATCATGTAGTCGACGTTCACATGACACCACTAGTGAAATAGCACCATAACAATATCAAACCATTAAATATTTCTCAACAATAATTCACTACTAACATCTTGACTTCTCCCATGTCCTCAAGAACTAAACGAACTACTCACAAGACATCATATGGATCATGATCAGAGGTGAAATAATGGTAAATAACAATATGAACATAAACCTTAATTCAACGGTTCCACTCAATAGCATCAACTACAAGAGTAATCAACACCGGGAAAGTTTCCCCTATGAATATAACAAGATCCAACTCAAGATGTTACAGCGGGATGGCGTGGTGATGATGGAGATGAAGGTGCTGGTGATGGAGATGATGATGATGATCCCGATGAAGTCCGGTGCGATGGTGATGACGATGGCGACGATCTCCCCTCTTCGGGAAGGAATTTCCCCGGCAGATTTCTGCCTGCCGGAGAGCTTTTCTCTCTCTGGTGTTTTCCGCCCCGCAGAGGCGGCGGTGTCTATCTCTGAGCCCCCCCCCCCCTCCTTGACTTAGGTTTTCGGTGATGATGAAATACGTGAAGGGGCGAGACCAGAAGTGGGCCAGGGTGGCCTCACACAGGGCTGGCGCGGCCAGGGGTCAGGCCGCGCCACCCTGGCGTGAGGGCCCCTCCTGGTTCCTCTCGACTCCTCCTTCTGGCTTCCTGAGTCTTCTAAGAAAATATAATTTCCTGGTATTTTTCTGGAATTTTCCTGATCTTCAAAATATGGTCCCTTGATGGTCCTTTTTCCAGCAGAATCCTGACTCCGGCAGCAAATCCTCCAATGATCATCAAACATGTGAAAACAAGGGAAATAACATAAGTAACAACTCTAAATGTGAAATATATCAATGAATAACAGTAAATTATGATACAAAATAGTGAAATATATCAATGAATAACGAGGTCATATCATTAGAAGAATGATATGATGACCACTCACACCCATAGTACGAATAGCAATACGATCAAGTCATCAAGTTTCATTGCTATATCAAACTCATACGAAATAGTTCTAATCCTCGGACCATGAGATCATGTTAATCACTGATACCGGAAGAGTGCTTTGATGATATCAAACGTCACACCATAACAGGGTGATTATAAAGGTTGATTTGGGTATTCTGAAAGTATTAGTTGAGGCTCATGGATCAAGAGTGGAATTTGTCCGACCCGATGATGGGAAGATATTCTCTAGGCCCTTCTCGGTGATATTGCATTGAAATCGCTTGCAAGCATGTGACTAGGTCATGGGAATGCTTTATCACGGAACGAGTAAAGAGACTTATCGGGAACGAGATCGAACTAGGTATGGTTGATACCAAATGATCGGATCTCAGACAAGTAATAATATCGCGAGACAAAAGGAATTAACTATGTTCGTTATTGGTTCACACGATCACTAGTTCATCGTCGAGTAAGTGGGAGTCATCATGGATTTCCAGATCCCGCTGATGATTATTGATCGGAGAGGAGTCTCGATCATGTCCACGTTATTCACGAACCGTAGGGTGACACACTTAAGGTTCGCCGTCGTTTTTGAGTGGATACGATACTCCGATCGAATTACAGGACAGCATGAGGGTTGTTTCAGAAAAGCGCCGAAAATGTTTCGGTATATTGAAATAACTCAAGGGGGTATTTGTTAATGTTTATTAATTGATTGAATTAACAAATATTAAAGAAATAAAAATGTTTTATTAATCCAATTAGTGTGGATTTTAATTAGCATGAATGTCATGCAAAATTAAATGGGGGGGGGGTTATCTCATGTTGATGAGGGGGTTACCACCATGAAGAGGGTGTTATCACAATGAAGAGGACAATGAAGAGGAGGAGAGGCCTCTCCTTGGCCGGCCACTCCCCTAGGGGGCTGCCCCCTTCCTCTTCTATAAAAGGACCTATCTTCTCCCTCTTCAAACACCTCTTGATCCTTCCCCTCTCCCGCAAAGTTGCTGCCCCAAGTCCGTCTTAGCTTAGCGAAGCTCTGCCAGATTGTTAGTTTGAGGTTCACACACTTGGAGAAGTGTGTGTTGGAGTGTCCGGCGGATCCCCTCTTCCTCTGCTCCGCTGGACCGTGGGCGTGGAGAAGACGACGACAAGCCGTACGTGTGATCGAGTACGGAGGCGCCGCCGGTTGTGGCGCCTTGTACACGATCTTGAGATCGTCAAGTGAACGACTATGTCGACTACGTCAAGTGAACGACTACGTCGACTACGTGCGTCTTCGTCGAGTCTCCATCGGCAATGTTTGTGCGGGAACGTAATCCCCGTTTCCGGTCTTCGAGGGTTAGTCTCCGTTGCTACCATCTCGTAGAGTTTTCTTGGCTAGTTTGTGTTCATGCATAATTTTTTTTTATTTTCCATGCTACGAACCCATCACATGCCATATCTCTCATAATAGGATAGAATCCTCCTCATTATTCTGATGTAAATCGGTGCATTATAAACCGATCAATATCTACCTAGTTTAGCCTGATTTGAGATCAATTGTAATTAACGAGATGTATTTTCCTGCCGGTGGTTGGGTTAGCCGGTCCTATAAATAGACGGCGACCCGAGACAAAGGGCATCGCCTTCCCCAATCTTCTTCCACTTTCATATGGTAGCTAAATGGAATTTGGAGCACCATATCAACCACGTCATCTTCAAAAATGGAGCGAACATTTGCTTCATCCCATGACCGTCCATCTTCTTCGAAGAGAGAATCGACAATCCTGCCCATCTGTCAATGGAACCATAGTACGAAGCAGCAGACACGGCGAACGAACCTTTGCTTCGTCCCATGACCGTCGATCTTCTTCGAATCTTCGAAGAGAGAATCGACAATCCTGCTCATCTGTCAATGGACCATAGTACGAAGCAGACACGGCGCAACTCCAAGGATCCATCTATCACTCAGAATCTTTATCGATGAAAGCTGCTACCAGTCCTCCATATGACTCCTTTCTCCAATAAGTTTCATCCAGGCTGCTAGATAGAGGAGTTGTGCAAGAAATGGAGCTGGAGAGAGGAGAGGCAGGAAACGAAACTGGCGTCGAACGGCCTTTAGGTCCATTGGGCCAATAAGCATGCGTAAACTGTATTGGTGAAATCTTGACGGGCCATGCTTACGAAGAAAAGGTCGAGCTAGCTCAATTAAAAAGGCCGAAGCTAAAGGGATTCAGGGCCTCTATAGGCAATCCTCTTGCTAAAAAATGAGCAAGCGCTCTTAAAAAAAAGAGCAGGCAATTCTCGAAACAGAACAAAAACAGTAAGTTGGAAATCCGCAAAAAGGATCTACGATGAGAATACAGCAGATAGCGTTCAAAGAACGATTTGATTTGTTCAGAGGGTACTTGACAAAGATCCTTTGCAGAGGCCGGAGGATACACACCTGCATTTCAAATCATCCGACTCCAAACTTTTTCGACAGTAGAACGCATCAGTGTACTTCCATTTCTGCAATGCACAATGCGAAAGCGAAACCGTCCAGCTTTTGGCCACGCGTTACCCGGTATAGCTAGGCAATAGCCACTTCTCTTTGTCCCTGACAGACAAATCCTGAACACACACAGGAAGGGCAAAAGCACCTCGACCATTGACAGGTGCAGGAAGCAACAACGTCTCCATCCAGCTACAAGTGGGGAGCAGCGAGGAAGAAGGTCAAATACACCAACTTCCGTCCATCGCGTGGCTCACATTTCTCCTAGCATTATCCCACGAGCTCCCTGTCGCTGCCGGTGCTGACATGGATAATTGTCCCTTTTTCCTTCTCTATTTAAAGAAAGTCAACCAAGACAAAGGCAATCCTTTTTTCTTTTTTTTTTCGAGAATACAGACAAAGGAAATCCTAGCTACAAGCTCTTCAACGACATTGGTATAAATCTATCTATATATATCCATGCGTATGGACTGTAGTTGAGCTTGAAATTCAACGCCTCCTAGAGTTTCAACTGTGGCTGCTAGTCAAAAATTATCGAGAGCATGCAATACAAGAGTTTTCTTTCAACTATGGGGGAGAGCACACTCCACAGATCCAAACAGACACCACGCTGCTTGTCATTTATCAGGCGAAGTCAGACTCCACGTTGTTCCTTATTGAAATCTGGTCAAAGCTTGTTTAATGAAACGGTCCATGCAGACGCAACGCAGACTGGAATACACAGGGACGTGTCCGACTTGAGTTCCTTGCCCAAGTTGATGGAGTAGTAGGGTTGCGGTGGTCGCCTTCACGTCGGGGCCAGTGGAGATAACTTGAAATGCAATCGTTCGTCCTGTTCTGCGCATGGGACCAACTGGGTAATTTTGCTCGCGGGTATGTTGAAATCGACGCACATTCAGACGGCGGTAGACAAACTATAGGCAAGACGACCGTGGCAAGCTGGAAGCTCAAAGGCTAGTTCAAAGCTCTCTCCGCTTTGCGGCGGGGCGCAGGTTCGAATTACTCACATGCGTGCCGACGTCGGCAATGTGTTGGTCAAACACCTCGTGCAATGGCCGGAAAGGTTTGCTTCATTTGCAAGAGAAGTAACCACTAACCAGACACCCTTTCGGCGTACATTTGTAGGGTTTGAAATGTCGGGTCGGGTCATCTGAGCCGGGGATAAATTTACATGGGGATAGCTAGGAAAGACTAGTGAAATGCTAATTTTTGTACAACAAGTATTCAATATATTTTTCATCTTTAACTTCCACATCAACCAAGTATAACACTCAACTTTAAGTAGTGGGAAATTTAGTTTGACACTTGTTTATAAAGATAATATATTTACAACAAGAGGACATCAATTATACCCGGTTTTTGCGCCTAGACAATATCAAGAGATGGCAAATATATCAATACTGCACATGTCCAAGCTATCAAAAAATTATGACCCAAAAAATAATGCCTAATTGAACATGTCACACATCAATATATCCAAAATTGACTGTTCTTGCCGAATCCATCTACTGTAGATCCATTTCTAACAAACTCTTGGCAATGCCTTCAACAAGTGAATGGTGTGCAAACACTGTCATTTCTAGGTACAACCAACGAAGGTCAAACATAGATATTATTTCCACTGAGCTTGTTACTTGGTACTCAAGAAGTACCACCAAACTATCGTCGGTTTGTGCTACCGCCTCCACTTGCCAACCATCAGTGAAGAATAAATTCAACAACTATCTTCATCCTTGGTTGCAGAGGAGAAACATTACTTTTCACATAACTTGGCCTACAACTTGGAACCACAAGACCATATGTGGAAGGTCTTATGCCTAAGGTCTCTAGATTTGATAGAAGAATTTTTTGCATATCTTCTTTGATGACTTACACTAGCAGACTCACACTACCTAACTCTGTCACTGTCCATGCCTATGTTTTCCATTTTGCACTCTGAAAATCCCAATTACAAGTTTCATCCATTTTGAAAACAAGTGGAAGGGAATTCTTTTGGGGAGGAACAAATATTTATAAGCATGGTCAATGTCTTGCAAATTGGCAATTAGTCTACAGACCCAAAGACCAGGTGATCTTGGTGTAATCAATTTGAGAATACAAAACAATGCCCTCCAGATGAAAAATTTGCACAAGCTCTATAATCATTATGATAGCCCCTGGGTGAATCTAATCAGGAAAGCCTACTATGAGAGATCTATTCCTCATGCTATTTCGACTAAAGATCATTTTGATGGTGTGAATGCACTGAATTATCCTATATCTATAGATCATTGACTACATGCTATGTGGGCAAGGACAAATCAGTATCCTTATGGAAAGACATTTGGAGTAACAATGTGAGACAAACTAAGTATCCACACTTACATTCTTGTGACAAAAAATAAATTTCGGTTGAGAAGGCCATCACATTATCTAATGTCAACATCTATGACATGTTCAATCTACTGTTATATTTTGTTGCTCATGATCAGTTACATGAATTACATGCTGAATTGAATAATATTGAAAGAACACAGAACAATGACAGCTAGAAATTCCTTTGGGGGACTCTCACTACACTTCCAGAAAGATACACACCCTATTATGTCTCGGACATGAGAATCCAAAATCTATTCTGGACATTTTGAAGACTTGCATTTTTCCTAGGCAAAAAATCTTTGCCTGGCTACTACTTCATGGAAAATTAAACACCAAGGACTTAATAAAAACAAAAAAACTTTGTCAAAGAAAATGATTGTGTCATCTATGATACCTTCCTAGAAAAAACACTTATGCACCTCTTCTTTGAATGTGGGTTTAGTCAAAGTTTTTGGTGGGCCCTTGGCATGGAATGGAATTTAGATCTAAACATTCATGAAATGAACAAGTATGCCATTGATAGATATTACTATGAATTCTTGATGGAAATTATGATCATATGTTGCTGGAGCACTTGAGGTCAAAGAAATGACATTATATTCAACAACCTTGAGCCCAAAGATCAGAGATGTATTATCACATTTAAATACTTTAACTCCATCTCAATGCATAGGGCTTGTCCTGGTCTTAAGGAGAGTGTGGAATCATGGCTTGATACCTTATGAAACTTCTAATGTATTGACTCCAAACATGTTTGTATATATTTATCTTTTTATTAAATAGAAAGTGACATAGTATGGACTTTTCCCTACTATATTTGTATTAAAAAAACTTGTCGACCTCTCATCTATAGCATACTCATAGGAGATAACTGCTTACATGGACATGCATGGCATGTATATTGTCATGTAATCGATAAACACGTTAGAACAATCTTGTAATTATTACACAGACCATTGATCCAGAAAGATAGGAAGGTAACCGTAGTCACCAAAAAACCCCTTGATCCTTCAAGAGCACCACATCATAATAAGCGGTGAGTGGCGGAAGATCTAGACCAAATTCTGAAGGGGAAGACCATGACCACCTTTGAATCCAAGTCATGCCACCACTTGCATAGTTGGAACGTCGTGCTCAGCTATCAAATGGGTAGAGCAAACCATCACCCACCCGATGAACCTATGCAAGGGCTAGCACTCTAGCGCTGTGATAGTGCAAGTACGAATCTCATTAGCTAGGTGTGCCAAGTCAGAAGTGATGACGTCCAAAATGACATACTTGCATTGTATCCAAATGAGTGTCACTGGACTAGTTTCAACCTATTACCAGTGTTGGCCACATCACGGGGATCATGGGGGTGCAATGGCAAACAATCGGCACACCAGCCGTCGTCATGTTCTTTCTTCTCATCATGCCACACTGCCATCTGTGTATACTAAAGTGGTGAAGAGACTTGCAAGGAACCTCGAGTAGCCCCTCCACCACAACAATCGCATGGGCTTTTCCTAGCGATGTAGGGTTGGATAGGCAGACAAAGAGGAATGTCGAGTAGGATTTGGATCTTCTAGGGGCCCGTGGGGGTGACATAAGCCAGCCCTGGGGAAGTACAAACTAAAGAACAGATGACATGGCCATGTATTTCAACACTGATAAATAATTTTGTGGTACTCCTCAATTTTTATTCTACAAGACACCTTTGTTACTACCGAATTTATGCACCCTCCCGTGCACCTTTGATTAAATTTGTTTAATCTTATAGTTGTGTAAAAATTTAAATAACCAAATGTAATGTCCATTATATATATTTGCACCTTTTCTAGTACCTTAATTCATTTTGATGCCATAATTTCTTTTTCTTTGATAAAATAAATATATTAATATCGCAAAGATAACAATTACACCAAGCTTCTGCACCAACAAGATGATCAAACACATAAAAGATGAACACAACCAGAAAAGAAAACGAGAAAAAACTGCCATGGTGATTAATCACTCGCGATAGCATTACTCCAACCACCACCTAAGACAACACATAGACTAAAAAAGAGGTTCTCGAAAAGCAACGCCTGTAAGAAGGGAACAATGCAGAACCATTGTTGTCGCCTGATCAAAGATCTCGGCTTTTCATCATGGAGAAAGTATGAATGCAACAAAGAATGCCATAAACAAGGGCATTGTTAGGTACAACCAATAAAGGCTAGACCATGGGTTTTCACCCTATAAATTGTGACTCCGTAATCGAGGGGCACCACCAAAAATGCAGTCCTCCAGTCCTGCTGCCCCCACTTCTAGAGGCCTTTGCTACAAGTGACCAAACACCCGACACACAGGTATCAAGTCCAGAATGGATTGGAACATCGTCATGCAAGCCATATCCGTACACCATGTGCATCATTTTCTTCACCGCATCCAATACACCCCTCTGTCATAACTTCAAAACCTCTAATCAGAGCCGACATGAATTTCTACATTTCTGTCAATACCATGAGAATCTAGACTTAGAAATGTCCACGACACTCTCTTTTTAAGCCACAATTTCTTGATGTCACCTCATTCAATAGCTTAGTTGCCATTGCTTCACCCCTTCCCCCCTTTTTTGCAAATTTGGAGCTTTATTACTACTCGATAGGAGTACAATCGTTCTGAAGAATTCATGTAAAACATGAAGCACTGTAGTTGATCAAAAAGCATCTCTTCCTATCAGAACTAGCATGTTGAGCATGTAAGTAGGCAGCCTGGTTAGCTTCTGGGCCCAAAAAAACTACGGTACAACTAGTAAAAGCTCCTCTCATTTATCTAATCTCCTGGTATATTGGAGAAATTTTGAAATTATCTGGATCTTCAGTATTGCATAACTCGACCACTTCATTTGCATCACCTTCTACGATGATGGACACATACCTAACGTCCGTCGCAAGACGTAATCCTTCTCTCGTAGAATATGCTTTTTTCGACAAAGGGAATATATTTCTATCACGAAGATAAACTACACATCCTTTTCCAACAACAAAATGTCCTAAAGACATTATATATGCACACGACTCTACAACAAAAAGAAGAAAAAGAAACAAAATATCTCACTACAGTGATCAGAACCTTTGAGCTCCAACACAATCCACTGCAAAGGCAACACCTGAACGCCAAATTCTCCAAAAGCGACGCCTCCAAGAAGGAAACATTGCACATTCATCATCGCCGCCCGATCATAGTCTTGGATTTTCACCCTGGAGAAAGTCCACCCTCTCAAAAAAATGCCTTCAGCAAGGCCATTTCTAGGCACAACCATTTAAGATCGGACCTTGGACTTTTACCCTAAAAGATAAGAATTTGTACTCCTCCTATGCTACCCCTCCCCCCCTCCCACACACACACACTTGCTAATGCCACTGCAACAAGTCAAGAATCACCAAGCAAAGTCCTCATCGTCTCAAAGACTCGGTCCACCATTACTAGACCTCAGCTGCCATGACATTCCCCACCATTATCTTCACCAGGGAAATCGGCACACTGACATTTCCCATGATGACAACAGACAGTGAAGCTTCGTATCACTCCATCCTAAAGTCGCACGGCCAGAAATAGGGTTGCACACAACCGGACCCCATGTGATATTGCAATCTACATGAATCAATCACTCCATGGAGATCTCTGGTGGAGCCTTCCAAATTCGTTACCTGCCATATCAATTAGGCCATGCATCAAACAAAACACCTTATTGGTGCAAGAAGAGCCCTAGCACCGCCTCCTTAATTAGGCAGATTGGTAGGCCCCACGCTACCACCCGTCGGCTTCCAACAGAATTTGGCAATCTCATCAAGCACCACCGCTACCAGCAGCACCATGCCTAGATGAGGTGCTGATACGCACTGAGCCCCCCCCCCCCCCGAAGTAGACATCGTTTCACCCTAGCGGTCACCAAGGTCGCTGAAAAAGTACCGTCATGGCATCTATCTCTGTCAGAACGAGTTGCACCATCCAGGGTCGTCATTAAACTCCATCCAAATATCTTGCCACGCGAGGAGGAAGAGGCCCCTTTGCTACTAGTTGCACTCGAGGATAAGAGCCTGCCACCGCCGTCAGCCACGCGGTGTTTCACCGGTGGCGGCAGTCACAGAATTGCAGGGGGAGTCGATCGGAGGCCTCCTCGAAACAGGCTTTCGCCTCGCTATATTAATATAGCAACCACACGATACAACAAATTGTTGGGGCCTCAGCACAAGCAAGCCCAAAATAAAAAGGAGAGAAAAAGGAAAGGAAATAATGCCGAAACCGGCAGATCGACGAAAACAAAGATGACTCGCAACTGCTACGTCCACCGGAGAATTCCCACCACACTCCTAGCACTTTGAAATGCCACGTACCAAGAAACACCTCCAAGAAGGAAAGCGACGACGATGACGCTTGCTGCCCGCACTTATCCTAGGGTTTCCCCCGGTACGCTACAAGGAATAGGGAAGAGGTACACCCGACACCCTTCAGGAAGGAAGGGCGACACCCGCAAGAATCACCGCGTCGGTGTCGAGATGACAGCGATTTCTCCCGACCCACAAAAAACCACACCCTGAACGATCCAAAGTGCTCCACCAAGCTTGCCACCCACCAACGCGCCACCACAGCTTGCAATCACCATCATCGTCTCTCCGTGGACCATGTTGCGAGGCCAGCAAGACAGAAAAGAAGGAACTCCTATGAGGGCAGCAGTACAATAGCAAGCGGGAGGGAACGACCTCCACCACCGTCGGCGGTAGCCGACCGGATGCAGCAGCAGGGACAACCAGGCCCATACTGGCCCGGTCAGGCCTAGATCAGGCCCGTAAAGCCTCGCTGCCGCACTGCAGCAAGCAAGCCACCGTCTCTGCCACCCCAACCCCGAGCACCCGCTCCTCCGTCCGCCGGGGGGCGCCGCCACCGCGCCTGAGGCGGCCTAGCCAGACATAGATGGGGCCCAAAGGGCCTAGATCTGGGACGGTAGGGCGTCGCCGGCCACGCTCAGGAAACCAGCCGGCATACCTGGCACCGCATAGGCAACGCCTGGCGGCCTACACCGGCAACGGCGGAGAAGGGGAGGGGAGAGGGGAGTTGACAGGTGGCGGCTAGGGTTTGCCCCTGCTCTCCCACTCGGGGGCTGATGGCGCGGTGATGATGATGCCAGAAAACTTGTTGGCTTGTAGTAAATGACCGGCCAGTTGGAAAACCCCAAGAGAAGGTTTTGATGAATATAGCAGCAAGTTTTCCCTCAGTTAAGAAACGAAGGTATGTCGATCAGGAGAAGAGCAGACAATACGACTGAAGGTGATGCGGGCTGGCTTAGCGATAGCTTCGGACAATTTATAGGGCGCCTCGTCCAAGCTTTGCTTGCTAGCTGCAACATGGAACCTGCACACACACAACCAAGTACTTTGTTCCCAACTTGCGATGAGGTTGTCAATCTCACCGGTTTGCTTGAAACAAAGGGTATGAGCGTATCGAGTGGAAAGTGATAATAGTATGCGAGTAAAGTAAACAGTGCGAGTAAAGTAAACAGGTGATAGCAATATGATGGAAATAGGACCGGGGTCCACAGTTCACTAGTGGTGTCTCTCCATAAGATAAATAGCACATGTTGGGTAAACAAATTACAGTTGGGCAATTGATAGAATAAAGATAAACGTGATATGTCAAGAAGATCACTATGCGATTTACTCTGGGCATTACAACAAAATACATAGACCGCCATCCAACTGCATCTATGACTAATAATCCACTCCCGGGGATATCATCCGAACACCCCATTAGTATTAAGTTGCGAACAACAGATAATTGCATTAAGCAATGTGTGTAATGTAAACAAAGCATATGCCCTCGAGCATATGAATGTTGTTTTCTCCCTAGTAGCAACAGCACATCTACAACCTTAGAGGTTTCTGTCACTCCCCCAAATTAAATAGAGGCATGAACCCACTATCGAGCATAAATACCCCCTCTTGGAGTTACTAGCAACTACTCGGCCAAGATAGCTACTAAGAACGGAGAGCATGCAAGATCATAAACAACATAGAGATAACATAAGATATATTTCAGTATAGTAACTCAATGATAACACCAATATTCATCGGATCCCAACAAACCAAACATGTAGAATTACATAACGGTGATCACAATCATGTAGGGCAGCTCATGAGATCTAAACATGAAGCACATGGTGGAGGAGACAACCATCTAGCTACTGATATGGACCCATAGTCCAAGGTAGACTACTCACTCATCGCTCCGAAGGCAAGCATGGCGATGAAGAAGACCTCCTGTGGCGATTCCCCTCTTCGGCAGGGTGTCGGGAAGAGCTTCTGGACCCTCCCGATCTCGGGTTGACGACGGCGGCGGATCGCGATGTGTTTCTGGAAAATTGATCGGGTACTTAGGTTTTTTCCATCGGGGGGTCTTTATAGGCGAAGGGGCATCGTCAGAGGTGGACCGAGGTGCCCTCACACATAGGGGGCGCGGCCAGGGGCTGGGCCGCGCCCTGGTGTGTGGGGCCCTCGTGGCCCCTCTCCTACTCCTCTTCGGATCTCTGGAAGCTTCCGGGAAAAATAAGACTTCAGGAACTTGTTTCGTCCAATTCCGAGAATATTTCCTGTGTAGCTTTTCTGAAACACAAAAATAGCAGAAAATAGGGAATTGGCACTGTGGCGACTTGTTAATAGGTTATTTCTGGAAAATGCATAAAAGTGCCACGAAGTGTAACGAAACAGTAGGCAAATGGTGTAAAAACAAGCATGGAGCATCAAAAATTATAGATACGTTGGAGACGTATCAAGCATCCCCAAGCTTAACTCCTGCTCGTCCTCGAGTAGGTAAGTGATAACAAAAGAATAATTTTTGAGGTGACATGCACCTACACAATCTTGATCATATATGTATGCATTTGTGAGCTGGGATCATAAGAACTTAAAACATGGGCATGAAAGATATAATCTTGACAATAGAAACTTAGCAACCATGTTATAACATGAAAATGAACACAAACAAAAGATCATGAAAAATGAAACAATGAATGTCAAACGTGTGTTCAAATCATAAGGAAAAACATACAAGTGGTTTTCAGCTTGTCCTTCATAGAGAGCAAAACATAAATGCATAGGACACCTTCAAGTTTAAGAGGGCGACTAGATACAAATAATTTAAGAACAAGTGAAACCAACAATATGAATCAATCAATGAAAACTTTGGGACAATGCACATTATACTAAGAATGACAACTATGCTCTCTTAATGGTGCATAAAGATAGAAGGTGGTGACTCAACATAAAAGTAAAAGAAAGGCCCTTCGCGGAGGGAAGCAGTGATTGCAAGTTTTATAACCTTAAAAAATTATGGTACTTACCGGCTTTGAGCTCTCATTGCCCCCATCATAAGCATCTTGAATGGTTAAAGTTAATGCGAGAACAATTATGATGCATATGCTTGACAAATCATAAGTCAAAAACCTCGTGTCCCGTGAATACAAGTACCCAAACCTCATGCTACTCCACTTAGAGTCCCAAGCAAGGCTCTTGTCATTGTAAGTATATATGTATCATCGAGAACCGCCAACGGGGTACCTCCGTGCCCGATGACATGGAACAAGCCCACATCAAAATGACAGGACAAGCAGACAATGAACACCTCGACATCTCTTTTATTTACCATTTGTATAGCTTTTTATTTTGAGATGCGTCGTCGAATGTCCACTATGGGTATGCTGCAAATTTCCACCATGAATTATGCATGGCTTAGATTGGCGGCCCAGGCGTTTCCCTAACACATATACAAACTCCATGATCCCCGCAAGATTCCCAATTCATTTCACACCGCGGGCATCCATAAACAAAAGATCACGATATCAACTCAAATAAGAAGTGCAATGTTGAAAGCTTGCCCCATGACAGCATGGCTGGGCTAGTCTCCAAATTACAACTTGCAAGCATAACAACTCAACATAAGAGACCACAATGTCAAATTTTTAAGAACGAGAAAAAGTAAAGTGTGCCTTCCGGTTCGTGAGAGCTTTACTAACCAATTTTCACATAACACTGGTAAGAGTTTAATTTGAAGAGTAAATAAAAGCAAGTCAAATTTACTTGGAATAGCAAATTGCTAATAGGTATGTATGGTGGACACTTCGGCAAACTTGGTTTTTAGGAGTTGGATGCACGAGTAGAGCTCATACTCAGTACAAGGCGAGGGCTAGCAAAAGACTGGGAGTGACCAACTAAGAGAGCAATAATGGCCATAATCATGCAAAGCGAGAAAGCGACATTTGAAAGACGCATAAGATGGCATCAAAAGTCAAAAACTAAATGATCATAGAGGCTATTGGTGACTTTGTAAGAGTCTAGCATGTGTGAGCATGCGCCAAGTCAACCCAAATAAAGCATCAAGGAGAAAACCAAAATAATGCTTCCAAACAATTAAAACAATGCATGATTTTTTCAAAGGCTCATTAGGCAATCTCAGTTATTTGAGACAAGTCATGCTACAGCAAAACCACTAAGCATACTATCAAAAATACATCAAGCATGATATGAAAAAGCCTAAGCCGCAGTCTACACAAGCTCCTTCTTGTACCACTTATTTGCATAAAGCTTTTTCTCTTTTCCAACACCATTCGAATTTTTTAAGACACCTCTTTTGATGAAAACCAATAAAGATCAGAGGCAAAAATACACCTTGATGAAAAGATATGACAAGGTCTGAACGAAAATCAAGGCGAAAACGAAAACCAAAAGCAGTAGCAGAAAAAGAAGAACACTCGGTTTTTGATAAGAGTGAAAACTAGAGCGTTCTTGGCAAATGAAAAGCAAGGCAACTTCTCCAAAAGAAATTTGTTGGGGTCCAACCATTTATTGCAGCAAACAAAACTAAACTAATAAATAAAACTAAATCAACTGACGCTCCAAGAAAAACACATAGTGCATAAAGCAATAAAAATATAGTGTCTTGAAAGGTGACCTGATTTTTGCCGATAAAGAAGGGGTGCCTCGGGGGCATCCCCAAGCTTTGACGCTTGTACTTCTTGGATATTTCTTGGGGTGATGCATGGGCATCCCCAAGCTTGAGCTTTTGTCCATTCTTCAACTCATATCATCATTCTCCAATCCCTACACTTGAAAACTTCCTTCATACAAAACTAAACACGAATCTATTAGCAACATTAGTGTAAGCATATCATATAATCAACCTCTTTTGCTTCAGGTTTCAACCTAAAACCACCACATATAAAGCATATATTACTGTAGCAACTTCCCCAAAAGTTATGTGATCAAAAGAACTCGAAGAGAAAGCGATAAAGCGGCAAACACAAATATTGGCAGAAATCTGTCAAAACAGAACAGCTGACAAAGGTCGAATTTTTGAGGGATTTTCTGTTGCTCAAATCAAAAAGTGTTCAACTAATGAAAGTTTGGATATAACCTGGGGCATATGAACAAGAAATCGCAAGTCCAAAAGATATATAGAGAATTTTCACGAATTTTTACGGTGCAGCACCGAAAACAGTTTCAGGACAGCAACGTCCCCAAATCTTTACCTCACTCAAATTAGAGGCTTCTCTTGGCACAACAATGAAATAAAAAGATAAGGAGAGGTTATTACAGTAGTAATGACTTCCAAGACTCAAATAAAAGAAAAAGTACTGAATGTAAAAACATTGGGTTATCTTCCAAGAGTGCTTTTCTTTAACGCCTTTGAGCTAGGCGCAGAAAATTGTGAATCAAATAACATCAAGTGATGAAGCATCAATTACCTCAGTAGGCTCTTTGGAAGTTCCCGAAGATGATTCAACCTGCAAGTCACCCTTAGTGGAACTAAGAGTCTTACCAATTTTAAGAACATGTTGAGGTTTAAGCGCAGAAACCTTGGGAACATACATAAATTTTTGCTCTTTTCCGACAAACACTTTCTCTTTCTTAAATTTAAGAGAAGAGAAGATTAAACTAAGAGTTTCCATAGACTCCTCTAGTTTACCAATCCTTAAGTTTTGATTATCAAGAGTAGTGCTAGCCTCTAAAACGGTGATTCTCTTACCAATATTTTCTATTAATTCACTAACTCGGCTAGCATTTTCTAGGATACTTGGCAAACTTTTCTCTAAAGAGCTGAGCTTTTCTACCACCTTCTCCAAGGTGGTCTCGGTTTTAGCAACATGAATAGGTGGTATTCCCACTAAACTTTCAATTATAGTGCATGCTTCTCCAGCGGGAGTACCCAGAAAATTACCTCCTGTAAGAGTATCGAGAACATACCTATTCCAACTAGATATACCAACATAAAAATTTCTAAGGAGGATCGTGGTAGAGTGCTTTTTTGTACACCTATGATGGGCATTGTTAATACGGTACCAAGCATCTTTTAAACTTTCTCCCCCTTGTTGCTTAAAACTACGAACTTCTACTTCAGGATTACTCATTCTAACAAGACTAAAAGCAAGCAAGTAAAAACAACTATCAAGGATTCTAATTTTTTGGGTTTTTGATAAAACAATGCAGGTAAAAATAAAGTAAAGCAAAACTTAAAACAAAGTAAAGGATGTGCGTGCGAAAAACTCCCATTGCAGAAGTCTTCCACTTCTTCCCCGGCAACGGCGCCAGAAAACTTGTTTGATGGCGCGGTGATGATGATGCCAGAAAACTTGTTGGCTTGTAGTAAATGACTGGCCAGTTGGAAAACCCCAAGAGAAGATTTTGATGAATATAGCAGCAAGTTTTCCCTCAGTTAAGAAACCAAGGTATGTCGATCAGGAGAAGAGCAGACAATACGACTGAAGGTGATGTGGGCTGGCTTAGCGACAGCTTCGGACAATTTATAGGGCGCCTCGTCCAAGCTTTGCTTGCTAGCTGCAACGTGGAACCTGCACACACACAACCAAGTACTTTGTTCCCAACTTGCGATGAGGTTGTCAATCTCACCGGTTTGCTTGAAACAAAGGGTATGAGCGTATCGAGTGGAAAGTGATAATAGTATGCGAGTAAAGTAAACAGTGCGAGTAAAGTAAACAGGTGATAGCAATATGATGGAAATAGGACCGGGGTCCACAGTTCACTAGTGGTGTCTCTCCATAAGATAAATAGCACATGCTGGGTAAACAAATTACAGTTGGGCAATTGATAGAATAAAGATAAACGTGATATGTCAAGAAGATCACTATGCGATTTACTCTGGGCATGACAACAAAATACATAGACCACCATCGAACTGCATCTATGACTAATAATCCACTCCCGGGGATATCATCCGAACACCCCATGAGTATTAAGTTGCGAACAACAGATAATTGCATTAAGCAATGTGTGTAATGTAAACAAAGCATATGCCCTCGAGTATATGAATGTTGTTTTCTCCCTAGTAGCAACAGCACATCTACAACCTTAGAGGTTTCTGTCACTCCCCCAGATTAAATAGAGGCATGAACCCACTATCGAGCATAAATACCCCCTCTTGGAGTTACTAGCAACTACTCGGCCAAGATAGCTACTAACTGCGGAGAGCATGCAAGATCATAAACAACATAGAGATAACATAAGATATATTTCACTATAGCAACTCAATCATAGCACCAATATTTATCGGATCCCAACAAACCAAACATGTAGAATTACATAACGGTGATCTCAATCATGTAGGGCAGCTCATGAGATCTAAACATGAAGCACATGGTGGAGGAGACAACCATCTAGCTACTACTATGGACCCATAGTCCAAGGTAGACTACTCACTCATCGCTCCGGAGGCAAGCATGGCGATGAAGAAGACCTCCGGTGGTGATTCCCCTCTCCGGCAGGGTGCCGGGAAGAGCTTCTGGACCCTCCCGATCTTGGGTTAATGACGGCGGCGGATCGCGATGTGTTTCTGGAAAATTGATCGGGTACTTAGGTTTTTTCCGTCGGGGGGTCTTTATAGGCGAAGGGGCATCGTCAGAGGTGGACCGAGGTGCCCTCACACATAGGGGGCGCGGCCAGGGGCTGGGCCGCGCCGCCCTGGTGTGTGGGGCCCTCGTGGCCCCCCTCCTACTCCTCTTCGGATCTCTGGAAGCTTCCGGGGAAAATAAGACTTCAGGAACTTGTTTCGTCCAATTCCGAGAATATTTCCTGTGTATCTTTTCTAAAACACAAAAACAGCAGAAAACAGGGAACTGGCACTGTGGCGACTTGTTAATAGGTTAGTTCCAGAAAATGCATAAAAGTGCCACGAAGTGTAACGAAACAGTAGGCAGATGGTGTGAAAACAAGCATGGAGCATCAAAAATTATAGATACGTTGGAGAGGTATCAGAGGCGTGACAAGAGCGAGGGGAACCAGACGATAGGAGGGCTTAAAAATTTGGGGGTCTTCATGTGTCTTACTAAATGGATAAACTGGTAGCATCAAGGCCAGTCCATAGATTTTGTTGGCCCTAGGGTAAAATGATATTTAGGGGCCCTTGTTCGCAGTTTCCCTAGGGCTAGAGAGCCATGGCCCCCTCCTACGGAAAATTTCTTAGAGTATGTCTAATATTTATGATAATTTTTTGAATACTACTCAAAGTTTAAGCATGATTGGTCTTCTTGGACCCCTCAACAATACTGTCCCCTAATGGGTTTAGATAAGTATAACATTATTCTTTGTATTATTGTTAGGATAGACTTAGTCTTTCGGCGTTAATCATAGAGTATTTTATTTTCAGTAAGAAGAGTCGTACTAGAGACATGGTAGGATGCATCTTGTGTCATCTGTAATTTCTAGAATTAATCTAAACTATTAAGTACAAGTGCCAAATAAATCTTAGATCGGGGCCCCTAGCTCCATGAGGCCTAGGGTGAGCGTCCCTTTGCCCCGCCCTATGGGCCGGCCTTGGCCCTGGGTAGCATATGTTTCCACCACCATGGCTTCAAACCAACGAGAGCCTATCATTAGGCGCGTAGTATGTGCAAAAATTTACGCACTGAGCATGCAGCAATAGTATCTATATATAATTTTTAAATACTTTTAAGCATATCATAAGTAAACTTTATAATTAAACTTATATAGAGGCTGCACAAATTCAAACACGCAATTTGTTTTTAACGGAAGTGGCAGGATTCAGAGAGTGGTTGGAAACTTGGAATCCATAACACTGCTCGTGATCTAATGGAGCACAGCACGCAATCAGACGGATCCATGAGACCATGACTCCATGAGAGTCTAGCTAGCTGTTGGTTGAGAAAACAAGAGCGGCACCGGCCCCAGGGGCTCTTGGACGATGTGGACGTCGTAGTTGGGTGCGATTCTTACCATCCAAAATCAAACCCTTAATTTGGGAGAACCGAGTCAGTGTCGAGACGTCACGTCGATGGGTGCCAATTTCTAAAGGGAGCGTCCGGATGGGATCATGAGGGAGGTGGATGGGGGTTTCGCATGCAATGTACTTGGGCCATTCCTTCCGACTGCGGCCACACCGGTCGCTTCCCCCTGCCGTCGCTTTCGCCGATCGCAACCCTCCAACCATCGAGTTTGGCCATGCCAATATGCCATGTACGTGCGACACCAACACACTGCCTATTACCATCGACTTATCATACCAACCCTATGCGGTAGGGTCACGGTGTTCATCGGTAGATGGCCGCCTGCAGTGCCTCGCTCGCTGTTAAATTACTTATTAATCATACCCAAATGGATGGCTAATACAGAGAGTACAATGATGGGTCATTGCTTAGCGTAGACTGTCGCTCATCTACTAGCTTAAGCTGGTCTTTTAAAATGAAGAACGACAAGAACATGTGTGGCTGGCAAAACCTAATAGCATGAAGGCAAACATGCACGTATGGCATGCATTACTACTCTCTCTGTAGTGTCCCCAGCACGCATGCAGTCCCCATCTTCCGCATTATTTAGGGCTTATCCTCTTCCAGGAAAACGATCTCTGTGGAGCTGCTCCTCAATCCTGATTAAATGTCGTCACCGGCGGGAAATAGCCAAGATTTGAAGGTCGTATTCCTGCAGAACAATATCCTTACAATTTGCACGACCTTTGACGTTTTTTAATAATAAGTGGCACGATCACTCTACACCTGGACTATTATTTTTGGTGATGTTACAATCTCTGTTAGCCAGCTGAATGACGTGTATAAAAAGTTGCGTGTCTCATGGACAACCATTTTTATGACCATTATAATTGCAACCTCTTAAGTCACCACAAGAAAGCATCCGCTTGAGAATTTGTCAGGTTA
Source organism: Dactylis glomerata (assembly GCA_007115705.1). Lineage (NCBI taxonomy): Eukaryota > Viridiplantae > Streptophyta > Magnoliopsida > Poales > Poaceae > Dactylis > Dactylis glomerata. The sequence continues at coordinate 657,853 of QXEO01001225.1, forward strand.
GGTTCATTCTCCCATTCGAATAACGTCAATATATTTTTGGGAAAAGGACTAAGACCATATATTATCTGAAACTAGCCCTCACAAGAACATCCTTATAAGAAAAATAAATAAAACACAATTCCTTGAAAACTTCAGCACCATCTTCCTTTTGCATCCCTTGACACCGCACCGTGAGCAAAGCTCGATGCCACCTCTCGGTCTCTGGCGTAGCAAGGCTAGTGCCAGAGAAAGCTTGTAAAAAAAACCCATACGCCTGTAGAAGCAGCGCCGAGAAGTTGTCGACATGGACAAGAATATGTTGGCGAACACGATCTTGTGAAATCATTCTCCCGGACTAGAAGTTGTATTATTTATATTTTGGTGTCCATAATTAAATGTTTGTATTTTTTGTATAACTGTATTGGTTCCGAATATGAGATTTAGAGAAAAACTTATTTAAGCGTGTGGAATAATAAACAACAAAGACTTCCCTAATCTTGCCTCTGAGATTAGTTCACCTATTATCTGATAGTCTTGTTTTCCTAATTATAGGCATAAGTAAGATGTTACGAGGTTGCTAATGATAAGTGGGAGCATATTGTTCAGGGATAACAATGATGCTAGACAAGTCCCATTGATATAGCATTAAACTAAGTCATCAATATGTTATTGGTATTTAATAATATATAAAGAACATTATTATTTATATGTTTTGTTAGACCATGAGAGAAATAGACATGGCTAGTGAAAGGTTGCTACCATGACATTTAACGTTGCCCGTGAAAGGGTGATTCATGTTTAATTTTTTTTGTTAGCCGATTTGCAGAGTTTCCATGTTTGGCCATACTAGCCATTATTGAATAAGTAATATTATACAATTGTGTGCATCACCCGACTATAGAGGTCAGGGTCATCCTTCTTTTGAAAATTGAAATATTTTAGTTGTAACAAGTAATCAATTGAAAAAATCAGTTGCAACCATAGTGCAACTAAAGAACCAGTTACTTACCTACAATCACTATGCAACTAACCAACACAACTCTCTAGTCTCTACGTGATGGTGTCAATATCGAAGTGCTAAAGGAGTTGACTAGCTCTGAGTAAATTCCCATTGGAACAAGAATAACAAATCAGCTGGCCCATATGGGTTTCCAGCAGAATTCCATCATATTTTCTGGGAAGTGATTAAGGATGATCTGAAGGAAATGCTGGATAATTTTCACACGGGGCAATTGGATATTGAGGATTGAATCATGTGGTTGAAAGATCATATCGAGCCCCATGTGTGGTTTTGGTAATTAATGACAATCCCTATGGACTAATGGTTGCATTGAGTTATATGTGTAGGACTTGTCCATAGACAATGCTTGAACCATTTGTTGGAGTCAAGATTGTAAGAAGAAGATTATGTGTTAACCAAGGTGCTATTCAAGAAGTGATCCAAAGATTGGTCTTAAGGGAGTTGAGCTTATGTCAAGTGTGGCTTGAAGAATAAGATTGAGTGAGCTCTCATGTGTATCCTCAAGACACCATCATTATGGAGAAAGAAGAATTGATTCGAGGATTGATCATGTCAAAGCGCAAGTTCAAGATGAGCAACTAGAAAAGAACATATGCTTGAAGCTTGCCATCTATATTGTGTTTATGGATATGTGAAGATATGCTTAAAGAGAGTCTCTTCCATAGTGGAGTATGGGGGAGCAATCCGCAAGACTTCACCAAGCAAGCTCAATCAAGAAAGATGGTCCAACTTGAGAAGATCAAGATCATCATTATCCACCTCAAGTGGAATGCTCAAGGCAAAGGTATGATAGTGTTAGGGTTTCTTTCTTACCGGTCTCATGGTGTTAGTTGTGAGACCGGATTATAGGATCGGTAGCCGTACTATCAAGAGGGGCTCTCGAGTGAGTAACTTAATTGTATCGTTCGGAGAGAGCTCAAACCTTTGCATACTTGGCATCTTCTTTCTTGGTTCTTATTTGAGTTTTATCCATGTGAGGTTCTAGAGCTTGTGGTTATTTCCATGACAAGCTCTAGCTCATCAAAAACGGATTTCGCATGAAGCTCTTATTGCGTTTTTGATATTTGGGGGTTTTTCCGGTTTGCCTTTAAAGAGAGGTCAAACCTTTCATCATTTGGTTTTATACTCCCTTGTTGGACTATGATGTTTCTATGGATGAAGTTGTAGAGCTCGTTGTGGTGATTCCAACGAGCCCAAGATCATCGAAAACGGAGTCCGGATGAAAAAGTTATCACCGTTTTCGTATTGCAGTTTCTGCTCGGCGTCACCCAGTAGGGGGGGGCGGATATTCCGGCCAAGGGGGGGCGGATTATCCGGCCTGGGGGCGAAAATTTCGTTTCGGAATTTCTGCTAAGGACCTGAGTCGGCGTCACCCAGTATGGGGGGCGGATAATCCGGCCTGGGGGCCGGATAATCCGGCCAGCCGGATATTCCGGCCATATTTTGGCCGGATAATCCGCCCCTCCAAGTCTGCAACGGCCATATTTCGTGGGGGGTATAAATACCCCTTCTTCCACCTTGGGCTGCACACGAATTGGGCCTCTCTCTCCTCCATTGTTGACTTTGCAAGCTTGCCCTTCCTCCTCCATTCCTCCCATGATTCTTGGATATTTTTGAGGGAAAAGGGAGAGGAGATCTAGATCTATATTTCTACCAATCCATCTCTCCTCTAAGTGAGGGGAACATAGTCAATCTAGATCTTGGAGTTCTTTGTGGATTTCATTTGTTCTTCCTCTCATATCTCTCCATAGCATTAGTTGCTTTGGTAGGATTTGAGTGAGAAGGATTTGAGCACTTTGTGTGCTCTTGCCATTGCATAAGTTGCATCGGTTTGAGTTCTCCCCGGAGATTCGAGTAAGTGAAAGTTTGTGAGCTTATTACTCTTGGGTTCTTGGAACCCTAGACGGCTTTGTGGTGCCTTGGTGGCTATTCTTGGGAGCCTCCAATTAAGTTGTGGATGCGTGCCCCAAGCTTTGTGTAAAGGCCCGGTTCCGCCTTGAGGAACCCCTTAGTGGAAGAGTGAGCTAGGCCTTTGTGGTGCAAGCTCACACCGGAGAATAGGGTGAGGCCTTTGTGGCGTTGGTTAGGCCTTTGTGGCGATACCACACCCCTCCAACGAGACGTACTCCCTTTCAAGGGAGGAACTCGGGAATACATCATCGTCTCCGCGTGCCTCGGTTATTTCTATACCCGAGCTCTTTACTTATGCACTTTACATTGTGATAGCCTTCGTGCTTGAAGTCATATATCTTGCTATCACCTTGTTACTTGTATTGCTTAGCATAAGTTGTTGGTGCACATAGGTGAGCCTAGTTTATTTAGGTTTTATGTGCTTGACAAAATAAACGCTAGTTTAATTCCGCTTTTGTTCAAGCCATTCGTAAAATTTGATATCGCCTATTCACCCCCCCCCTCTAGGCGACATCTGTGTCCTTTCAATTGGTATCAGAGCCCGGTCTCTCATTTTAGGCTTCACCGCCTTGAGAGCAAAGATGTCGGCTAGGGGATTAGTGCACAATAACACTTCTATTTTTGATGGCACAAATTATGATACTTGGAAAATTCACATGCTTAATTATTTTCGGGTCATGGACCCATCTATGGAGCGAATTGTAGATGCGGGTTTTTCTCCTCCAAAGGATACTCAAAATCTATCTTTAGAGGATGAGAAAAACTTGTATCTCAATGCTCAAGCTACTCATGTGATTGTTAATGCTTTGAGCGATGTAGTTACCTTCTCCATCACACCTTTTCGGAGCGCTCATGAGATATGGACAAAGCTTCAAGAAAAATATGGTGTGTCCAAGATTATTGAGGATGATTGTATTCCTTCCACGTCCGGCCGCAATGAACTTTCATCCACTTCACCAAAGTGTGGCAAGACACAAGGTAATGATATGGTGAATGGTGATGAAACTTGCAATGGTGATAGTATGCTTACTTTTGATGATCCTTCATCTCTATCTCATTGCAATGCTTCATCTTTGGACTTAAACACTTGTAGCCCCATAAATGTTTTACATGCTTGTGTTGATAGTCCTTGCATATCATGTGTAAATTTCTCAAATAAATCTCATGATGATATGCTTGCTTTGTCTTGTTGCCATGATACAAATGCTTCTATTTTCTCTAGTATTTGTGATGCTAACCATATAGAGGAAACCGAAGAGTCTTTGGGCCAAGACAAGGTCTTGAATGGAGCTTCATGTATTTCTTCATCTTCCTCTTCTCACGGTTCCCACATATGCCTTATGGCTAGGTCTTCAAATCATAATGATGTTGAGGACAATGGTGAGGATGAGGAAAATGAAGAAGACTATATTGAGTATTTAAACAAGAAGGGTAAGGTGGTCTTTGATGCTTTGCATAACCATAAAAATGTTTTGCCCAACTTCTTTGAAATCATGAGTTGTGCTATTGAGAGCACAAAACTCATTGAGATGAAGGAAGAACAAATTGATAAAATGTTTTCTCTTGAGCGTGAGTATGCCAATGATATCCATGATTTAAAATATGCTCTAGAGGAAGAGCAAGAGCTTCGGGTTTCTCTTGAGGAGAAGCTTGAATCCATTGAGGAGTCATGTAATGAAATTATTTCTAAACTCACTAAAGAACGTGACCTCGCTCTTGCTAAGTTGTCTTCTCCTATTGCTCATGATAATGATGCTTGTGCTACTAACTCTATTTCTTATGAAGCATCTATTGTGAAGGAGAATGTTGAGCTAAGGGCTCAACTTGAGTTGCTAACTAGAAAGTATGGGAAATTGGAAGAAAGTCATGAAAAGCTATCTAGCTCTAATGAGGATCTTTTAGTGTCCCATGCTCGCCTAATGTTAGCTCATGAGGCTATATCTACAAAGGTAACATCTTGTGAGCCTCATGTGGACGCTAGCACTATTTCTCAAAATGCTATATTGACATGTGCTAGTCCTAGTAATTCATCCACTTATACTATTGCTACATCTAGTGATGAATTACCCTCCTTGCCTTGTTGCTCTAACAATGTAGCCTCTACTTCCACTAGTACTTGTGTTGTCACTAACCATGTAGAGGAAATCAAAGAGCTCAAGGCCCAAGTTACTTCATTGAAGAAAGACTTGGAAAAACGTCATGAAGGGAAGTCCACACTCAACAAGATCTTGAGTGTGCAACAATCCCCCAATGACAAGAGTGGACTTGGATTTATCTCTAACAACAAGAAGAAGTCCAAAATATACAAGAAGAAGAAGGGCCAAGAACAAGTCAAGAATTTGGCCAAGATTGTTTGCTTCAAGTGCAAAATTGAAGGGCACCATGTTAGATCTTGCCCTTTGAAGAAAAAGGCACTTAGTGAGAAGCAACAAGGGAAGCGGCCTCAAGTTCAAGCCCTTGCTCAACCTCAAGTTGAAGAAAGGTCACTTCCCAAGAAAAATCAAGCTAATGCTCCCCTTGTGGAGAAATCAAGTGAGAAGAAGGTGAAGAAGAGAACTTGCTACATATGCCATGAGAAGGGTCACCTATCTTCTTCATGCACTAGTGGTAACTCATCCAACCCTATCATAATTGAAGATGTTTATTCACTTTGCAAGGATAAGGTTGGCAATGTGTTTGCCAAATTTGTTGGCGCTCAAAGTGGTGTCAAGAAAAGAACCATTTGGGTTGCCAAACCTATTGTTTCTAACTTCTTAGGACCCAACTTGGTTGGGGACCAACAAGCCATTACTTGAACAATAGGTGTTGTTGGAGGGAATTGGAGACTTGGCTATATCATGAAGAATTAAGGGATCTTCATCAATTATATTTTCTCAAGTCAAGTCATTTGGATTATCTTGTGTCTATCATATATCCAATGTTCCTCCTTGCGGTAACATGTATTCAACTTATCTACCTTGAAAGTTACTCGCCCTTTGCATGTGTTGGGTTTTGTATCTTGCATGTGTTTGTATATGTTGTGCTTCCCACTTGCTTCATTTTGAGTAATCAAGTATGTGCATATTGGTTTGCACACCATGTATGGGTGTTCTTGTTGAGCCTATTGCATCTTGTTTTATCTTACTTGGCTCTTGTGAGAGATTACTGGACCATCCCATTTTGGGGGAGTGATATGCTTTGCACTTCACAATCCTAAAAATGTGTGTACATGAGGAATACTACTTAGTGTTGATATTTAAAGATTATCTAGTCTCTATGTGGTATGTCATTCTCATGAGAAATTCAAATTCTATAATGTCCATTAATCATCTTGTTGGATTTTATTTGCCTCTTGTGAAAAATAAATGTTTTATCACATTATGGGGGAGTAATATGCTTTGTGCATACTACAAACCAATATAATGTGTATATTTGAGGTTTTGTCACATAGTGTTGATATTGTAAATTATCTTGCTTCTATGTGGCATGTTTTCTCAAACAAATTCCAATTTGCCAAATTATTTTATTACTCTTGTTTTGGATCTTGTTTGTGAGATACTTTCTTGATAGGGTTTTCCTAAAATGTGGAATGCTACATCAAAGTTGGAAAACCATTTGCTTCAAGTTATCTTAATCATTGCTTTGCGTGATTGTTTAACTATTTGAGTCTATCAAGAATATCTTCTTTAGCATGGTGATTAATTTTTATCCTTCTCCGTATGCTTCTTTGTTGTGAAGATGATCTTGGATTTATATGTAAACTACCACCGGGAAATAAATCCAAATACCTCTTGTTCTTGGACAATTGGTACTATATCATGTGGCACATGTATATTGATCATCTTTACATTGGCTATTTCTTTTAATTGCCTTATCTCTAGCCAAAAAATGTATTTGTTTTAGCTCCCATTGTCTTCCGTGACTTTTGTTATTCCATTTGATTTTGTTGGACTTGTCTTGTGTTATTTCTATGTAGGTAGATGTGATGATCCCACTTGTGTGCATTTTGTATTCAAATGCAAAATCATAAATAATGCACTAATCTTGGGGGAGCTCTCCTATATTTGTTATAACACACTCTTTGTGCTTATTTCAATTGGTATTGGTTTTTTGTTGGAAGACAAATCTTTTCTTTTTGGTACTTAGTGTGCCATCATAAAAAGTGTGGAGAGTTTGGTTTGTTTGTTTGAACCTTGCCCTCTTTGGGAGTTGGTGATCTCATTCCTTATTATTTATTTCTTACTCTTAAAATGAGATATGTCTTTGAGCATGTGTGTTTTAGTTATGCTTTATGCTCATTGGCTTTTGCTTGGTTCACTAGTTGAACTTTGGAGTCAATCTTGTGTTGATTTGATTCTTTGATATAATTTGGACAACCTTTTGTAGCTTCACAATTTTGTGTGCTCTCTTGTCCTTCTTGGTGTTTTGTCTAAATTGTATCTCCTTTGGCTCTTGAAAGTCTTGTGCATGCATATTTACTAAATGTATACTTTATGGCATGCTTTGCTTTCTTTGATCAAATATATAGGAGAAGCTCCATCAAATCCTAAATCGGCTAAGATGTGCATGAAATTCAATTTCATATATATATGCACATATTTATGTGGAGTTTGTCCTATATGTTGTAGTTTCTAACTACTTTGGACCCAATGAGTTTGGGGACCATCTTGTGCTTGAACTTTGTTTTAGGTACATGGAGATATATTGGTGCTTGTCTCAATAATAAGGATGAAGTGGTGACTAAATGATAATTTGAGGCAAGCTAGGATTATTGAAGAACTCCTATCTACTACATCCTACCATTATATCTCGGTAACAAGTATCTTCTTCATGCATACTTCTCTAGTATCCAACCTTGTGTAGGTTGTTTTATGGCATTGAAAATCTTTATTTGCAAATGTTGTGCTTTTTGCAAGGATTCTAATGAAACCTCTTTATTGCAAATGTGATCAAGTTGAGATGAGGACATATTATTGGGAACATATAAAAATCATGCTCATGATTCTCCTATCCCATATATGTCAACTTAGCAATCTTTTTGCATATCAATTCCTCAATAAGCTCACATGTGCAAAATTGATGAAATTGCAAATTTATTTCTTCCATTTGGTATCCTTAATTTTGATACTTGTTGTTTTTATCAAAGCATCCCAACTATCTTCTTTCCCTTGTTGATATTTGTGATGTCTTTGACATGTTGGTGGTTGAAGTTCATCAATATACAATAAGATAAATTGAGCCTTTGGCCATGCTTTAAAAGCAAAAATCTCATTGGTATATTGCATGCCTTCATTTTGGATATCATGTTCTATTCTTAGTATCTATTTTGCGTGTACATGGTTCTTTGTGATAATTATCTTTGTGATATTGTCTACTTAGAATCTTATACACATGAGAGATGATATCTCATTATTTGATATCTTATTTGAACCTTATGTGTTGGGATGGAATGCTAAGCAACATCATTCATTGAAGACTATGTGGATGCTCTATGCTAATCCTTGTATTAGTCTTATAATATATTGTGTCATTTCTCTCACACATTCCTTGGTTGAGCCTTTTATATGTTATCCCTTACTTTTTGCTCAACCATTTCTTTGATGCAAGTGTTAAGCTTAATTTCTTCTCTATGATCTCTTGCAAATGGTTGCGTTTTAAATGTTATTGAGGGAGTGAGGATTCCATGTTGTGCAAATTGTATTCAAATACAAACATTCCAATTTTTGCACGTACCTTGGGGAGCTTCCTCATTTCATTTAAAGCACCATTTTGCGGTTAGCATAGTATTTAAATTCACTTGGTATCATTTTGTGTTGAATAATATTGAGGGAGTGATGATTCCATGTGTGTGCACCTTATCTTCAACTCAATAGAATATTTTGTGCACACACCTTGGGGAGCTTCCTCATATTATTTAGAGCACCTTTTCGATCTTATCATAAAATCTTTATTCAGTTTGTTCTTTGGATTGTTTGATTGCTCTCTTCATTTGTTGAAGTTTATCCATTGTGTTATCTTATTTTCTTTGCAATCTTTGATCCTCAATATAGTTTGGTTTCCTTCATATATTTGTCTTTGTATATGTGCATGTGTCTTCACTTATTTCTTTTGGATATGCACACCATTTTGGAGGAACTCACACTATATTGGCCTTCTAATTTTTTCGCCCATTTTGGCAATGGATGCCAATGGGGGAGAAGTTTCGAGGGTTTAACGGGAATTGGCTTTTATGCTTTGGTTTGTTCTTAAGCATTTGCCTTGCATGCTTTGCATGGTTGAGTATATAGTGGAAACTCCACCAACAACCTTGGTTGGCAATATATGCAATGAAATCAAGATCATTCACACGTGCATAGATTGTGGGGGAGTTTGCTCTATATATGGTGGTTTTACTAACATCACATACTTTTGTAGTATTTGATGTTAGTACAACCATTTTGGTTCTTTGAATTCATTATATAAACCCTCTCAAAGAGATTGTCATCAATTACCAAAATGGGGGAGATTGAAAGATCATATCGAGCCCCATGTGTGGTTTTGGTAATTAATGACAATCCCTATGGACTAATGGTTGCATTGAGTTATATGTGTAGGACTTGTCCATAGACAATGCTTGAACCATTTGTTGGAGTCAAGATTGTAAGAAGAAGATTATGTGTTAACCAAGGTGCTATTCAAGAAGTGATCCAAAGATTGGTCTTAAGGGAGTTGAGCTTATGTCAAGTGTGGCTTGAAGAATAAGATTGAGTGAGCTCTCATGTGTATCCTCAAGACACCATCATTATGGAGAAAGAAGAATTGATTCGAGGATTGATCATGTCAAAGCGCAAGTTCAAGATGAGCAACTAGAAGAGAACATATGCTTGAAGCTTGCCATCTATATTGTGTTTATGGATATGTGAAGATATGCTTAAAGAGAGTCTCTTCCATAGTGGAGTATGGGGGAGCAATCCGCAAGACTTCACCAAGCAAGCTCAATCAAGAAAGATGGTCCAACTTGAGAAGATCAAGATCATCATTATCCACCTCAAGTGGAATGCTCAAGGCAAAGGTATGATAGTGTTAGGGTTTCTTTCTTACCGGTCTCATGGTGTTAGTTGTGAGACCGGATTATAGGATCGGTAGCCGTACTATCAAGAGGGGCTCTCGAGTGAGTAACTTAATTGTATCGTTCGGAGAGAGCTCAAACCTTTGCATACTTGGCATCTTCTTTCTTGGTTCTTATTTGAGTTTTATCCATGTGAGGTTCTAGAGCTTGTGGTTATTTCCATGACAAGCTCTAGCTCATCAAAAACGGATTTCGCATGAAGCTCTTATTGCGTTTTTGATATTTGGGGGTTTTTCCGGTTTGCCTTTAAAGAGAGGTCAAACCTTTCATCATTTGGTTTTATACTCCCTTGTTGGACTATGATGTTTCTATGGATGAAGTTGTAGAGCTCGTTGTGGTGATTCCAACGAGCCCAAGATCATCGAAAACGGAGTCCGGATGAAAAAGTTATCACCGTTTTCGTATTGCAGTTTCTGCTCGGCGTCACCCAGTAGGGGGGGCGGATATTCCGGCCAAGGGGGGGCGGATTATCCGGCCTGGGGGCGAAAATTTCGTTTCGGAATTTCTGCTAAGGACCTGAGTCGGCGTCACCCAGTATGGGGGGCGGATAATCCGGCCTGGGGGCCGGATAATCCGGCCAGCCGGATATTCCGGCCATATTTTGGCCGGATAATCCGCCCCTCCAAGTCTGCAACGGCCATATTTCGTGGGGGGGTATAAATACCCCTTCTTCCACCTTGGGCTGCACACGAATTGGGCCTCTCTCTCCTCCATTGTTGACTTTGCAAGCTTGCCCTTCCTCCTCCATTCCTCCCATGATTCTTGGATATTTTTGAGGGAAAAGGGAGAGGAGATCTAGATCTATATTTCTACCAATCCATCTCTCCTCTAAGTGAGGGGAACATAGTCAATCTAGATCTTGGAGTTCTTTGTGGATTTCATTTGTTCTTCCTCTCATATCTCTCCATAGCATTAGTTGCTTTGGTAGGATTTGAGTGAGAAGGATTTGAGCACTTTGTGTGCTCTTGCCATTGCATAAGTTGCATCGGTTTGAGTTCTCCCCGGAGATTCGAGTAAGTGAAAGTTTGTGAGCTTATTACTCTTGGGTTCTTGGAACCCTAGACGGCTTTGTGGTGCCTTGGTGGCTATTCTTGGGAGCCTCCAATTAAGTTGTGGATGCGTGCCCCAAGCTTTGTGTAAAGGCCCGGTTCCGCCTTGAGGAACCCCTTAGTGGAAGAGTGAGCTAGGCCTTTGTGGTGCAAGCTCACACCGGAGAATAGGGTGAGGCCTTTGTGGCGTTGGTTAGGCCTTTGTGGCGATACCACACCCCTCCAACGAGACGTACTCCCTTTCAAGGGAGGAACTCGGGAATACATCATCGTCTCCGCGTGCCTCGGTTATTTCTATACCCGAGCTCTTTACTTATGCACTTTACATTGTGATAGCCTTCGTGCTTGAAGTCATATATCTTGCTATCACCTTGTTACTTGTATTGCTTAGCATAAGTTGTTGGTGCACATAGGTGAGCCTAGTTTATTTAGGTTTTATGTGCTTGACAAAATAAACGCTAGTTTAATTCCGCTTTTGTTCAAGCCATTCGTAAAATTTGATATCGCCTATTCACCCCCCCCCCTCTAGGCGACATCTGTGTCCTTTCAGTGGTGATTTATCTCATACCAAAATTCATAGATGCATATGTGATTTAGAAATTTAGACCAATATGTTTGCTAAATGTCTGACAAAGCTTCTGGCAAACAGACTTGGATTGATTATCCACAAAGTTATCTCTGATACACAAACTATCTTCATAAAGTACAGGTTTATCATGGAAGGGATTGTGATTCTTCATAAACCATACATGATATACATCACAAGAAGCTCCCTAGAGTGCTTTTCAAAATTGATTTTGAAAAATCCTATGGCAAACCTATGACAAAAGTCAATTGTGTCTTCATTTACCAGATGATGTAGGCAAAAGGGTTTGGAGATACTTTTTGTGAGTGGGTGATGAAAGTGATAGAGGAGGAAGGGTATCCATCAAGGTAAATGATACTGTGGATCCCTATTTTTTTACCTATCCTTGGGGTAGGCAAGGTGATCCTTTGTCCCCATTACTCTTTGATGTAGTGGGAGATGGACTTGATCTTTTGACGATGAAAAGGCAAGAACAAGGCTTGGTGGCAGGCCTAGTCCGTCACTTAGTTGATGGAGGCATTTGCATTCTGCAGTAGAAGATGATACAATTTTGCTCCTGGAAGATAGCCTTGAAAATGCCATGAATGTCAAGTACATTTTATGTCTGTTTGAGCAAATCTCTGGACTGAAGATAAACTTTCACAAAAGTGAGATCTTTTGTCTGGGAGTGGCTAGGGGAAGGGAACAACACTATAGTGAAATATTCACTAGTCTAACTGCTGAGCTGCCCTTGGGGTGCCCATTGATGAGAATAAATTGGCAGTGTCACAATGGGATCCAATGGAGGAGAAATTTGCAAAGAAGATTGTGGGATGGAAGGGAAACCTCCTCTCAATAGGAGATAGAGTTACTTTAGTGAATGCTTGCTTGAGTAGTATATGCTTATACATGCTCTCCTTCCTGGAAGCTCCCAAAGGCTTTATCAGTACATAGAAAAAGGATGACATGGCAGGAAACAGATGACAAAAAGAGATACCACCTAGTGAATTGTCACATAGTTTGCCTTCCCAGGGATTGTGGAGGCCTAGGTGTGCTGGATTTGACTACTGTGAACAAAAGTTTGCTGTGAAAGTGGCTCTGGAATTTGGAGTATACTTAAGGTACCTGGAAGCAGATGCTAAGTAAAAATACTTAGCTAACCAGGTTCTAGCCCATGTAGAAGTGGGTCCTAGAAGTTCTCACTTCTGGCAGAGTTTGTTGTCTGTAAAATATTTTCCAATAGTTCAGTGGGAGAGAGATGCATGGATGAGAGAAGACTCTTTTCTATGAGGATAAATGGGTGAATAATGCACCATTATGAGTGCAATTTCCCAGGCTTTATCATTTATCCTTCAAGAAAGGATTCACTGTTAAAAATGTTTAAACGAGAGGGTTGGGACCTCATCAGATTTAGGAGAAGTTTATATGGAGAAACCCTGGAGCAATGGGAAGAAATGAAAAGAATGGTTGATGCAGTGCAGTTGTTTGATGAAAAAGATAAAGTGAAATGGAAAATTGGCTCTTCTAGGAAATTCAGGATCAGGGACTTTTCCTTCATCTGAGAGCAGAGGACAGCTTTCCACAAAAGTTTCTATGGAAAACTAAAATCCCTATGAAGGTTAGGATTTTTCTTTGGTTGATGCTGAAAAGTAGTTTTTACCAAAGATGATATGCTTAGGAGAAGCTGGACCGGGGATGCACATTGTCACTTCTGCAGCAAAACTGAAAGCGTTGACCACCTCCTTTTTAGTTGTGCCTTGGCCAAGTTGATCTGGCAGGTGGTGATTTGTGATTTCCACTTAGTCAGGCCTCTAGATAATACCGAGGATATGTTCGGGGAATGGATAAAATCCTTCCCAAAGCCACAACGACAGTTGGTTAGGTGTGGAGATTTAGTTTTGTGTTGGACGCTCTGGAAGACCAGGAATGATGTGTGCTTCAACGGATTTGTACTAAATGACCCAGCAAATGTCATCTACAGGCTTTGCAGTTTGCTTACTGGCTGGGCAATTTTGCAGAGAACCCAGGATAAAAGAAAGGTTAAAGACAGAGCAATGCAGCTGAAGCTGGTGATCCGAGAAACATATGCCAGGTCGCATGGATGGGCGCCCACTATAGCAAGGATTACTGGAAGCTGAAGCTGATCAAAGTCTTTACATGTCTCTTTTGTCATCTTGGTGTAATTGTTACCTGTTGTTTGCGTTGTTGGGTTGCTTTTGCTTGAATCTGTTGTTGCATACATGTTCCAGATTTGCAAAAACTGTAAAAAAAAGTCTGTGTAGGAAGGTGTAGAGGTTTGTTCCTCTGATGCATGTGCAGATGTTCTTTTGTTTTCTATAGCTTGAAAACTTTGTAATAATTGTAAGACTGGCGGTTTCTTTAATGAAAATTGAGGGGAAGCCCGTTAGTTCAAAAAAAATAGCACTTATTAGTTTATTTTATTTTTAAAGAAGCACATGGGTGGGCCTTAAAAAGCAAAAAATTATTTCCTCGCCGATGACCGTCATTTGCACGTGAACATTTGGTCCCATTTTCACGATATTTGTCAAATCTGATTTAGTTATAAAATTGCGCAAGAAGTTACAAATATGAAATGAATCACGTGCACTCGATTTCTTGGTTGAAATCACCACCACATGAGATTTCGAAGGCCGACTTTGACACCCAAACCAGGAGTAAATTACATTTTAGTACCACAATTGGGGCTAGGCACTATGTTGTTGCCCTAGCCCCAGAGGTTGTTTTGAATTTGTTATTTTAACAGCAGACATATAGTCGTAGTATGTGTTGATCTTTGAACACGACTGAATTAAAGCATCAATTGACCATGCATGGATTGAGGGGAGCGGCTCATCATGGGTTCCGGCCGCAAGGTCATCTCCAAACGCGCACGTGTTTCAACAGCTCCGTGCATCCAAAGGTCTCTCGGTGCGTAGCTGTTCCGCTTCGTCGACAATTTTTCAAAGCCCACCTGACCCGATCAGACGGCCATGCCTTCCCTCTCTTAACCAAGCACTGCTTAACGTGCGTACGCATGTGGGCGCTGCCCACCACCTAATTAAGCTCTGCCAGTGGGCACATATATGTGCATGAGGTCGACGAGCCTTATTTAGACCGCCGCGTAGGTTTTCGATTGGGGAAATTAAAGGGCCAGTTGTACGTACTCGGACTAGACGACTAGTACGGCGCGCTAGCTGCTAGACGCCGAGCAAGCAAGCTAGCGGAGCGAATTCTAGAAAGACGCGCGATAAATAGCTGATGAGAGCAACGCCCATAGTTCCGTTCCATACCATTCACCCACTAGCTAGCTCCGCAGCAAGACACTGACCGCTGCCTGCTGCTGCTGCCTCTTGCACTGGGGCTCTTCGCCTCGCGCGATAAGCTTTTGTGATATCTCGATTACGCGGCGGCCAAGATAGTAGGGCTGGCAGAGTGGTGGCCGGCCGGCGCGGCGGCCGGAGGAGGAGAGATGGGGAGCATGGACGGCCACTCGCTGCAGGGCGGCGGCTACGCCCACGTCGGCGCGGGCCCCGCCAGCAGCAACAACGACGAGGACGACGCCTCGCCGCCGCCCTCGGCCGGCGGGGGCGGCGGAGGCGGCGGATCGTCGGGCTCGGGGCGCCGCCCCCGCGGCAGGCCGCCGGGGTCCAAGAACAAGCCCAAGCCCCCCGTCGTGGTCACGCGGGAGAGCCCCAACGCGATGCGCTCCCACGTGCTGGAGATCGCCAGCGGGACCGACATCGTCGAGGCCATCGCCGCCTTTTCCCGCCGCAGGCAGCGCGGCGTCTCCGTCCTCAGCGGGAGCGGCGCCGTCACCAACGTCACGCTGCGGCAGCCCGCGGGGACCGGGGCGGCGGCTGTCGCCCTCAGGGGAAGGTTCGAGCTGCTGTCCCTCTCCGGCGCCTTCCTGCCCGCGCCGGCGCCGCCGGGGGCCACGGGGCTGGCCGTGTACCTCGCGGGAGGACAGGGGCAGGTGGTGGGCGGGAGCGTCATGGGGGAGCTGATCGCGTCCGGCCCCGTCATGGTCATCGCGGCCACGTTCGGGAACGCCACCTACGAGAGGCTGCCGCTGGACCAGGAGGCCGAGGAGGGCGGCGTCCTGTCCGGCTCCGAGGGCGCCGCCGCGCAGCTCGAGCAGCAGGGCAGCGGAGGCGCCGCCGTGCCCCCGCCCATGTACCCCGTGCCGCAGACGCCGCCGCACGACATGTTCGGGCAGTGGGGCCAGGCGGCCGTGTCGCGGCCGCCGCCGACGTCGTTCTAGAGACTAGAGCTGCACCGACCGGCGGATCGCGCGCGCTCGTTGATTCCTCTACCTAGCTAGTTTAGCTTTCTGCTTCTTCCTGCCTAGCTTTGTTTATCTTGTTAATTAATGTGCTATGTCATGCATGAGTTCTTGTAGTACCATATTTTCCCTTTTCATTTCTCTTTGGTGTTTGGAGCTTGGGAATCTACAATTCCCAAACTTATCAAGAACCCGACGAACAAATGTTGCTTGTCAATTAGCCTCTTGATTTCTCATGATCAATTGGCATCCGCATAATGCATTTAACTAGGTAGAATATCCAATCCAATTTCCCAACAAACAATTATCCTTCTCCAGTTATGTACGGCCATGCATATGCTCGTATGGTTTTATGCTTTGGTTTGGGGTACGCAAGTTCTTATTATATCATTTTATGAAGAAAAGTCAGTCACTCTTCCATTCGTGTAGATGGAGGTAAGAAAAGGTCCACCCACTTTAGCAAATACTCACTCCATTTGACCGTTTCTTAAAATAAGGCATTTTGCCAAGCTAATTTAGCTTGCTAAAACATCGTATGCTAGTGAGACGAGACTAAGCAACTACTCTTCGTGTGATGGCCTTCGGCAGGCGAGGCACCTTTACAAGATCTACTACATCTCGACTGCAACCTTATTAGGCTCCATTTGCTTCTTCTTTATTGCAAAATTTGCTACTTTCATCCTTTAGAACCCCCTTAAGCACCCCACCCTCTCCTGCTCCTCCTCCTCCTCCCCCCGGACACATATGGCTTAAGTGAGCATCCCATTGAAACTTACGGTTGTTCTCTTCATCATTGCCAAAAATTGTACGTTTCATTTGGAGGGGGAATGGTCGATTTTTAGTCGTTCGACATGCACAGAGTGTTCCAAACTTCACATGTGAAAGAGCGATCGGCAACAAAGGTCGGTCGACCTAGGAAATTCTCAAAGCTTTGTTGAGCCACAATTAGATGGCAATTTTTTGGTCCAATGACCGTGAAAAAGGTGTCGTGCGGCTGGCAAATGCGGTGGCCATCCAAGCGTGTTGGATGGTAGAACCGCCACTGATTCTATGGGCACGCAATGGTCCATGCTTCTAAGAACTCATTTTGATCCTTCAATTTCAGTACCTTGGTTTACTTTATTTTCTTCAAAATGTTTTGAAGTGCATTTTAGAAGTTCTACGGTCATGTTGTACAAGAAATTTCTTATTATACATTGGCTCGGTTTACATTAATTTGGTAGCCAGGACTATGTAAATTTTCGTACTTCCCCTTTTCAATTTTATCTATTGGGGCCATCTATGGCTGGGTCTTAAAAAAAATATTGTGTCTCAATTTATTTAAAGAATAGTTATCTGTTAGAGAAGTTTCAAAATACACTTTTCACTAGACTAAGGATGCAATCTCAATCGAGTGTGAATTAGCAAAACTATTATCTATTGTCATCCCAATAAAAAAAACTTCTTTCTTTACTGCGTAGTATTATGAAACTCATGCATGCATGATCCTTGCAGTTTTGCTTGAGTAGTATAATAGATTGCAGGCTATTAAAGAGAGTAACAATCAGACAAAAGGGCAAGCTAAATGCGTCACATGCACTGATGCACCCACAGAAAAAGCCACCGCACGTACATAAAAGCCTCGACAGGGGACCAGATCCATAAGCGGTACAGTACCATGATCAGCAATTACCAGTACAACCCAATTTTTGCCATATATGGTATTTATCTGGAAGCAAGTGCAATTTTTTTTAGGGAAGCAGCAAGTACAATTTAGCGCATGACAGAAGAGAAGCACTAAAACGGGAGCAGCAAACATCTGGTGAGCAATATCCCGCCCGCCCGGAATCTATCAAAACTTTGCATTTTGTCTGCCTCCCAATTCTGCTCCATCACGAACAAACCCCCACTACCGCAAATGCTCACCCGTCTTTTCCCTCCGGAATGCAAATCAGCTCAGGTTGGACAGGAAAAGAATGCTTCCATCCACAGTCGTCACAGCGGCTGTAGCTGAAGCTTGTCAGTGCAGATTTAAAGTAGCATGGAGACGGCGACATGGTGCGCAACTGTGACTGAGCGGCCCTACGATGGACGGACACCTCCGGAATGCAATCACCTAAGCGCATCTCCCGCGGGTCCATGCAAAGCGTCCCCGGGCATCCAAACGGACTGGCGGATCGGTGCGTGGCGCTCCATGCATTCGGACCGAGGCGTCCGATATGACGCATCCTGCGCCCAAATTTGCATGCACTTGCTGGATCTTCTCTCGCTAGGCTCTTGGCCTGTGGCCTATGTGGCCATATCTAGCCACAGAAAATTATACGAATAAAGCAATCTATTGCTTGAATCTTCTGTGGTCATGTATAAAGCCATATGCCCCATATGGCCACAAAAGATCATGGGAGTGGATTGCATCTCAATGGCCCGACGTAAACGGACTGCGGCCATCCGAATCCGATTTTGACTGGACTAGAAAAAAAGTGCTCTCAGCGGCCCGATGCATTTTCATCGGCCTGTCTGCGGGGACGCAAACACGACCCAAATTTGGGCGCAGTTTGCGTCCCCGCAGACTGACCGTGCAGTCCGCACCTGCCCTCCCCTTTCGCCCGGGGGCCTACCTGCCAGCGACCGAGGCCGCTTCGTCTCATGCGGCGCATCAAGCCCTAGTTTTCTAGGGCTTTTTAAATTTATGTTTTTATTTTCATGTCTTTATTTTCATTTATCTATGTAATATTTCCTAGCAATAAAAAAAAATGTGTCGGGCTGCTGAGCACAGTGCCGATGCAAACGGCAAAGGGGAGAACAACTCCTCGTTCATGTCCGCGGCCCGACGCAAACGATCCAAATCGGCCATAATTTGGAGCCAAAATATGTCGGGGCTGTTGGAGGTGTCCTATCGGAAGGGTGAAGCCGAAAGATATACGATAGGCGCGTCCGCGCGTGTAGATGTTCGAATGCAATCACCCAACGGAAGGGATCATTCTTGCTTGCTCACTAGCCATCTTGGGATGCTTGGGGCCATCTTTTCGCTCCCAGTTCGCTGTGGAAACGAACCTTGGTGTCAAAACGTATTCGGTCGGCCGCCCTGCTGATGGTGCGGTAATTTTCTTCAGGAATAGAATCGAGATAATCCTAATCCTTCTTCCACTCTCTCGCGGCGCCCTCTACGGTAACTTTGCGTTTGATTTGAAAGTGCCGTGGGGTAAGCTAGGTTGTCGATCGATCAAGAAGGGGGGGGAGGACGTGATGGGTTTTGCGTTTGTGCTGATCCTAGTTGGCGATGTGTGTGCCGGTGAGAAGAAGCAAGAAAGCAAGCGGTGGGTGAGCCGAGCGGCGCTTTGGGGTTCACATCGGAGTAGACGTTGTTGTGTAACGTGCTGGCCGTGCTTGATTTGCCTCTGGCTCTGGCCCGTTAAAAGGGAAGCAATCAGGTGGCACCCTACCTCTCCTCTCTCGCACTGGTCTGGTCGGGGGATTAGGTTCCACATTTCCGCCGATTTGACCTCACCGGCTTTCCGCAATCCCCACCGCTACTCCGTAGGGATTCCTTTCCGACGCACGCATCCGCTCGCCGGCCGCCCGTGCGCACCCGCCGGCATTGTCCCGGCTCGATCGGCACCCGTTCGCTTTTGTTTGATGATTGCGGACGAATGGCCGGCCGGTGGAAGCCGCGGAGAGCCATTTCGGCCGTTGCTGGTGCAGGCATGGGTGGAGGCACGTGGACATGACCCTGCACAGCCCAACCTTCCCACGTGGAAGCAGTCGCGGCATTGAAGCACCCCACTGTTGTGCTACGCCTACGCCGCGCCAGGATAGACGACGTAGGTCGGGGCCCATGCACGCGCCGCGCATGCATGCACACTTTGTGCAGAAGTTAAATGCATAGCAGTGGAGAATTTCTGCATCGCCTCCGTCCGTCCGTCCGTCCGTCCGTTCAGGACCGGGTCCAAGCTCGATCGACCGGCGACCTATTATTTGTGACAGATATGTCAAGTGCTCCATCCCGAGCAAGTTATTACTATGATCCAAACACATCATACAACCCATATACTGTAGGTGAGATCCGTGCCCCGCGCACGCAAACGGCTAGGATTTGTGTAGTGGAGAGGAATTTCTGCCCTGCGTTTTGTCTCTGTCCACCAAAGTCTAACCTGCTCTAACTTCTAAAACAAGCAAGTCAAGCCACTGCTCTGGGTCTCTAACCAACTTGTCCTAACCTGCTGCAAGGAAAACAAGGACAGCGACTCGGATGAGCCTCATACTCCACGGGGCCAACAAGCTGAAGGTTACGTGAGCTACCGCAACGGGGCAGCAAGTTGCACGACTTACGGGGGTGCGCGACAGGAGCCATGAGAGGGGCCGGTCACAGCAAACAGTGGAGCTTTGAGGGGCTTTTTCCGTAATCGCCCAACAACCGGCGATGCCAATTCGGTCCAATTTGGGTAGCGCTGAATTGGATCGCAATTCACGAGTCCAGAACCTGCAAGCTACTGGTGACTAGTGCTGAAACTGGCGGCCACGACCACGAGCTAACTCGCCAATAATAATGGAAACAGTACGCTGCACTTACCAGCGCAGTATCATCAACTTCAAAAGGTACGACACCAAAATAAGAAGAAAAAAAATCAAAGGACACTTCAAGACTAAATTCAAGCTGTACGGATCCTGGAATCGGATGTCAACAAAATGGCAACACAAGAGTTATTTGGCCCTCCAGAATCAATCAACGCCCGTACTAGAGAGCAGAAACTGGTTTTCTTGTCAAAGTTGTTGGGACATCACGCTAGCTACAATTTAAGCACCTGTTCATTCGCCTCGTTATTCCATATGTTGATTGAGCAAGTGGTAAGAAAAGCGACTTCACCGGTGGGTAACCCCAGTCATATGAAGAGAACTGGACAGTGTATGAAGAAAACTGGCAATTGTTGTATACATTATATGCAGCGTGACTGTGTCAAATGAAGACTGCGCCAGAACAAGTCCAAGTTGAGACGGATGAAGGATACAAAATGCATGGATAACTAATACCGAAAACTGGCAATATGGTCAAATGAGAACACATGATAATACCCACACAGAGATCAGCCATGTATTGAGGACGCACTATAAAGAACACTCAAACAAACAAAAACGTTGTGTTTCACAGCAAGCAAAACACATTACAGAACACTAGCACAAGGGTAAAGCTCCGACCATAGGAAAAGTAATAGGATGGGAAAAAAAACGAAAATTCAGCTTCACGTACAGCGCCAATAGGGCTAGAAGTGGAAACTCACATGCTGTCATTAGAAACTACCGAGGTTGCACCTGAATGCTATCAATTGCCCTCGGGCTTAGCACCATGCATTATCTTTCTCACAAATAGAACATGTTATACCAATCTATGTTCTGAACTCGAATATAACAATAGGTTCCTCAAAGGTACCAATAGATAGAAAAGGACTACTCATGTTCATTCAACAGTAAAAGATATCTTCTGGGCATTCAGTGTGATATTAGCAGAATGGCACCACCTAACAGGCATAACTAGCTTTATAATTTACAAGAATTTCCATCTCGATCAGAACCTAGCCATAAAAATAAGTACTGGGCAAACCTCATTCTAAGCAGCAGCAACCAAACGAAACAGAAGAACTTTGAGAAAGTTTCGCAATCATCAAAGAGTTACCAACTTGTGGTTGTTGCTGATGTGTGGGTTATATCTCTGGTACACAGAAAAAGCCTGTTCACATGGTGCTAATCTGCCAACAATCCAAACTTAAATCAACAAAATGACACAGTTCGCAATGAAAGTGTGTTGGTGCCACTGCTAAATAAGCATGCTACCATCACAAAGCATGTTAATGCAAAAAAATAACCGCCTCGGGACTCATTGCAACAAATGTGATCACTAGCATATCTACAGCTTTTTGTTGATACATTTGGAACATATCTGATACCAGGTATTTGATAGGATAAACATCTATCAGGCGACACAACATTTTCATCTAGTAAAATATAAACAGAATGTACATAATTATCTAAGAGTGATTAGCATCTTTTCAAGAAATTCTCTACCAGAAAAAACTTGAGTAATGGTGAATAACGCGAGGGAACACAACATCACAAAATATAAATATTTTCTTCTCAGAGTTATGGTTCTTACAAGCATGTAAAGCAAACATTACCAGATAAAAGCAGCTATGCCTGAAAGCAGCTGCAACAAGGAAACAGCTCAGGAATCGTCAATTACTCAGAGCAACTGCCACATAAACATACAGAACATTAAACAGGTATCATATAAGCCCACTTCAATAACAAAAGGTATGCACTTAAAAAGATAGAAACGTGCAAAAGCATTGCGAGAAATTCCTCAGCCTAGTGATTGACGGCCTTCTTTTGATCCAGAGAGATTCAAGAGCCTTCTTCCAAAGCTCATCTTCAAGTTGGTTTTGATCAGAAGCCAGCCTATGAAATTCTCTTCCCAACATCAGCATCTGAGTTAGATTCAGTATCCTTTTCAATATCTGAATAGGGAGTAACAGCATGCTTTGATTTCTTTGCACTAAAAGATTCTAGGGCCTTCTGACGAAGTTCAACTTCAAGTTTGTTCGGATCAGGTTCTTCTCTGGGAGTGTATGAACCTTTCTTCTTAACATCAGCATCTGAGCCAGATTGATGATCCTTCTCAAGATCTGAAGGTGGTGTGCCAACATACTTCAATTTTTGCTTACTGGCATGACGGTCTGCCCTTCTGCGGTGTCGTTCTTCACGCCTAAGGCGCCTTTCCTCCTTTCGTAGCCTTTTCTCTTCTCTCCTCCTCCTCTTGGACTCCTTTCCATCTGAGTCAGAATCAGACTCAGAACTATCACCATTATTATGTCTTCTATGCTTGTGACCCTTCCTATGCCTTTGCTTCTCAGAATGGGATCTGTGTTTCTCAGATTCTTCTGAGCCTGAACTGTCGTGATCAATGTGATTACTGCTATGTGTTCTTTTTTTAGCTTTTTGAAGAGGACTTCCAACATCCGATTGTGGAGCTTCATCAACTTTACCAGAATATTTCTTTGCTAAATTAGCATCATGTGAACCTTTCTTGGCACACTCATTGTTAATCGCATCCATTGCAGGGGACTGCCGTTTCACAGGAGAATCATCTGGAGAGTCATACTGGCGTTTCATTCCTCTACTGACACGTGCATCTTCTGATGAATCTGATAGTTCATTGTCATATTTCCTGGGCATATCCTTGCCACCCCTAGAATAGGAAAAAACTGTTAGACTAGTACCAAAAGGAATTATGTATGTTGTGCTGAGCAGGCGATTCTGATAATTATTGTTCATACCGATTTACTCCCTCCATTCCAAAATATAAGATGTTTTAGCCTATCATTGCCATGCATGTATCTAGACATCTTTTAGTGTGTAGGTTAGAAGCAAAAGGAGTGAACCTATATACTAAAAAGCATCTAGATACATGTGTCAATGATAGGCTAAAACATCTTATATTTTGGAACAGAGGGAGCATATCATAATTATATTACTAGAAAAAAGTTCAGATTCTGATGCATCCGATGTAAGAATCTGCCTAATAGCACACAGAAAAAACTTCTACTGAGAACTTTATCAAGAATTATACCGAAGTACACACTAGTCTATGAGGTGGTGGTAGTGGAGACACTATGACCTGAGTCTCGAGAACAAATTTATGGAAACTACAAGCAATATTCAAGCAGGGAATAGATAGAGAAACTTACCCCTTCTGTAATCTAGATGGGGATTTTTCGCCAGGGCTTGACTTATCGTCCACTTCCTTTAATTGTAGATCAGCTGGAAAATCCTTAGATTTCATGCGAGATGAATTGGCCTTCCGTGCATTCTCTCTGTAGAAGAGGAGAAATGTATATTTATCGACAGCTAGGCAAATATTTTTTTAAAGACAGAGTTCATGAAAGAATGGAGTCCAACCTTGCACGATTCCCTTCTTCCTCATCTCCACTGTTATCAGTGCTGTCCTGACTGGGTAAGTGTTTCCCAGTGTTCTTCAAAGGACTGTCAAAATATGTATCCCAGTTTGGACACTGCTATGTGGAAAATAAAACTAACAGAATACAAATCAATATAGAAAAGTACACACCTGTCACGAGTGGAGACTCTTTCTGCATTCGTGCGAGACCTCAATGAATTTGTGAGCCTATGTTGTTCAGACCCTGGTGAACGATGACCGCTCATTTCTCTATCATTGCTGCCATCAACATACGATTTCCTTCCTTGGGTCCTGCAGCAATGCTGGAAGTAAGACAATGACTTTCCAGAATAACAACAAATATGCCTGCATTACGATATTACCTTTGAGCCACATCCCTATCTTTAGTGGAGGGAATACCATTTCTTCCATTTTCCGTGTCTCTACTCAGACTCCTACGAGAACGATTTGGACTCTTGCTGTATGGACTGTTACTCCTGTAAGCATTGGCATAAATACATTCAAAACAAAGAGAATTTCATACAGAAAGATGACATCGGGTGCAGAGAATCAGATAGCAGCATACCTTCTCCGCTGGGGAGAGACTCGGCGATTTGCAGAAAGTGTTTTACCCGAAACTGGGGATTTTCTCAGGCGTTCTGGTGACCTCAATTGGGGTGAGCGGTGAGATGATGGTGACTGTCCTCTTCCAGGAGACCGTGCCCTATTTCTTCTAGGCGATGGAGATCGAAGCCTGCGTCTTCCAGGTGATGGGGACCGAGGCCTGCGTCTTCCTGGAGATGGAGACCAGTGTCTGTCAGCAGGTAATCTGCGTCGAGGAGGTGATCTGCGGCGTGCAGGAGATGGTGATCTCCTAGGAGGACGAGCTGGGGACCGACGGCGATAAGGAGATGGTGATCTACGTCGCCCTGAAGGTGGAGATCTTCGCATATAAAATCTCCTCCGAGGTGATGGGGATCTCGGTACTGCAGGTGATCTCCTAGAATACGGTGACCTCCGCCTAGATACTGAAGGAGCTCTTGGAGAATGCCTTCTGGGTGAAGCAGAACGTCTAGGTGATACTGAACGTCGTGATGATCTTTGCCTGGAAGGGGATGGAGAACGCCTCCTCGGAGAAATAGATCGCTGCCTACCACGGGGTGACAAAGATGTGCTCCTAGGTCTGCGATGTTCCCTGAAATGAAAAGTCAAATAGTAACGCTCATGAGCATTTGCTACTGTTGAGGCTGACAGAACCTCCTACTTGCCATGTCACTAGTATAACTAGTAATACATATGAGAGCTGACAATACAAACACAATGGCAAGGTAAAGGGAACTCGAGATTAAACTGCTACAGGTCAGGTCGCACAAGACATCATGTTTATAGTCATTAATAAGGTTGCCCTGCTTATCAGAAAGAATGAATGTCACACCAGTGATTATTTTCTTTATCAAGGGTTTGAGGCATCACAGGGCCTTGTTTAATTATTTGGAAGTTGTCAGTGAAATGCAAATACCTTCAAAGAACAGTCATTTGGGTATTTTAAAAAGTGGACCAAGTTTAAGGATGCTCAAAAGAAGACAGATATGTGAAAGCATTATGCACAAAACAGTTCATATTGATCACATTAGGATGTCAGCTCACTTGGATTAGGAGTGGATGTATAGATCCACAAGGGGTGGCTTAGGAGAGGTGGAAGGCAGGGAATACCCAACGGGGTAGGCCCATGGACTGAAGTCGAAGGAAGGAACCAAGGCCACCTGCGGATGGGCCCGGAGTCACTCTCCCTGGCGACTTGGCCGAAACACATGTGGCCTAGTAAAGCAAGTTTGAGTACAAGTAAAGGCCCGTCCGGCCTTATAGGCAATTCAGTCTCCTTAACCTAATCGGTCTCTATCTTGTAAACCTTAGCCGAGGCATCTATATAAGCCCCCTTCGCAGGGAACCCTAGAAGGACAAGCTCTTATGCACCATAGCACCACCTAGCTCTAGTCAATACTCCGCCTCCGGCAACCCCTGTAATCGTCTTGAGCTCGACAATCCCAAGCAGTAGTAGGTCGTTACCTCTATCAAGAGGGGCCGAACCTGGGTAAACCTCTGTGTGCCCAATCTCTTTCCGGGGATTCAAAGTCTCCCTCGCCTTCCACCTCTCATAAGCCACCCCGTGTGGCATTGTCGACAGCCAGATCACTACGGGAGACCGACAGATGACACACTGAGTGGCTTATCAGAGGTGGAAGGCAAGGGAGACATTGGATTCCCCGAACGTGATTGGGCGCATAGAGGTTTACCTAGGTTCGGGCCCTCTTGCTAAAGGTAACGACCTACTCCTGCTTGGGATTGTATTGCTCAAGACGATTACCCCGGAAGCGGAATATCCTAGAGCTAGGTGGTGATATGTGTGTAAGAGCTTGTCCTTCTAAGGTTCCCTGCAGAGGCTTATATAGATGCCTCGGCTAGAGTTTACAAGATAAGAAACCGATTCGGTTAGGGAGACCAAATTGCTTATAAGGTTGGACGGGCCTTTACTTGTACTCCAATCACTTTACTGGGCCTGCTGACCAGGCCACACGTGCTTTGGTTGAGTCGTCTGGGAGAGTGCCTCCAGGACCATCCGCAGGTGCCCTTGGTTCCTGCCTTCGACTTCAGTCCATGGGCCTACCTCGTTGGGTATTCCCCGTCACAATCCCATCACCTGGGTCAAGTTTTCACGGACTCGAACCACAGTATTCTTTCAAAAATGGTGCACATTTCTGACTAAAAATAGTTTATCACCACGAACATGACAAAACTAGAAGGATTTCAGGCGTCCCATTTTTAATGAGCTTGCTGAAAACTGTAATTATGAAGAACACAAATATGAACAATGATTAGAAAATTGTGTGTTCGAGGAATGGCGAGCTAAAACACAACAAGGGGTCACCAGCGTAACAGACAACAATCGTGACAAAGTGAACAGCATACAGAAGCACCTACTGTGAAAGTACAAGATCATATTGAATAGATACTACAAATTCATCATTACGGCGATGTTTGTCTAAGAGACAGGTGAAGACTGCCATTGTTCCCAGAGTACTAATGGTTTATTCATATGCAGAAACTAAAACTTTATCAAAGAGTCCAAACAAAGGGAGTGATGCATATGCTCCCGGTTTTTTAATTTCTTTTTAAATACATCTTTGAAATGTCAAAAAAAAGACAATAAATTTATTGAGTACATCTCGACATTCTATGTGTTCACAAAGTTGTCCCATGGTTAAGCGAAATTTTTTCTGTCATGTGTAAAAAGACAAAATTTGGTGTTAAAAAAGGTCGTTTACGTGACATTTTTGTCTTTTTACACAAACCACAAATAATGTCAGTTTTTCGCGAAACTTGGTGTGCGCACATAGAATGTTGAGATGTAATCGCAATTTTTTCGTTCAGAATTTTTTGACAATTTCAAAATGTTTTTTCCAGTGGCGGGAGCATATGCTCCCATGTGCCAAATTGAATTTTCGCCAAACAAATAGCTAACTATATGAAGGAACGGAATTGATTTTGTCAATTTGGCAATGCCCATTTGTAACAGGAATTTTTTTTCCTACACAGCTATTTAGGTCATCGCCAGAACATAATCTTGGAGGAAGAGAAGAAATACTATACAATCTGAACAGAAGAAAGAAAAACACACATAGATGGACTATTCTTGGGCAAGAAAATAGAACATGAGTTATGCAGACTGCGAAAAAAAATCAATCTCCAGGGCATGCATTATATGAAATTTTTCCTGGTAAGAGAAAAATCAAGGGCATGCACTAAAGAGTAGTCCAAGTTAATAAAAGAAGTTAACAACTAACCGGCTCTTTGTTCTTGAGCTATGCTTCGAGTCCAATTCCTTTTCTTTCTCAGCATTGACATCAGGATTATTTAAAGCGGAGCCAAGTGAATCACCATGAAATCTTGAATTACCGGTATCCCCGTCCTACAGTAGTTGAGGTAAAGAACGATATGAACCGAAATAATCGGGGAAGCTATCTGAGTGTCATCAGAAACACAAGAGGTCACGAGATAACCATAAAATAAGTTATACAAAGAAGCTATTCAGAAGGAATTAACTCACCATCATTTTGCGTTTATCCAGCTCTGTGTCCCTTCCATCTTTTTCTCGTTTCTTCTGGATTTCTTGGGCAATTCTAGCCTCTTCCGCCTGAACAGAAGATAGATTGATTAATAAGAAAAATTCTACTTTTTCTGTAGTTTAAGAGCCACATACAACTCCATGAGTAGTAATATATCAAGTTCACTGAACAAGACAGAAATACCAAATGCTGAAATAAAGTATAGTCGTTCCAAAAATCACATCTCAGAGAAATGTAATAAAGTCCACCACACAATTTTACTGAAAATTATTTTACCAGTGAGAATCACCATGGCCACAATATTGACATATTTGATATTTTATAGTTCTATGTGCAATGTCCACAAAAAAAGAATGTCCATCCACAGCTTCAACCATAATGATAAATTGCTTTCTTTTGTTGGAGACATGATAACAAAAATTACAGTACTCTAGTGTACGTACCTAGCTGAATATCTCTGGCGTATGTATTCTAACTTATTAATTACTCACTCAGTTACAAAATATAAGGAAAATTTTGGTTTGCTGGATGAATTAGCAAGTCATAAGACCAAGAGAATAGAGGGAATTAAAAAATGTTATCCATGGCATCTATGTCTTTGGAAAAAGAGAGTGACAAATTAGTGTTAGTATTTATTCATAACTGTGGAGAGAGGGAACATAAATGAGGGCAAAAGAGAAAAAATGATGTCAAATTTTCATGCAGGCCTTATATTGTTAAGACATAGAGGCAATCCTTGAGCATGGAGGATTAACCAGCAGGTTGGACGTAGCGAGGACTCAAGATGTACACATACCATAAAAGAAATCCAAACTTGGCACATACTCACTCCGTTTAATATAAGATGTTTTAGCTTTATGAAACAAATGTATCTAGACATCTTTTAATGTGTAGGTTCACTCGAATATACACACTAAAACTTGTCTAGATACATTTGCTTCACAAATCTAAAACATCTTATATTTATAAACGGAGGGAGTACATGGAAGCAAGGCAGCACATATGCATGTCAAGGCAGAAGTTGGGTAGTGTCCAAAAAAAGGTAGGAAGTGGGTATAGACGTTAGCCCCCAGATAAAAATGAGACACTAGGAAATTGAGTTATTTCTACTTAAAGAGTCCTTTTCAGTTTAGGATAATCCCGATAGAAAATTGTTTTAGTTGTCAATATTGGAATTCAGACTCTCAAGTCTAGCCTGTGGATCCAGTCAATTGTCCTATATACAAAGACAAGTATGTAATGTTTTATTCAAGCAATGAAATAATCAAAATTTCCCCTAGCCTTAGAGCCTACATTAGCTTGCCAAAATGTCTTATATTAGTGAACGGAGGGTGTGAGAGTAATCCTTGCTTAGGAGAGTACTAGTAGGTTCTAAGTAGTACCCGTAGGTGCTACCGTGCTAGTATGTTCCAGTAGTACTATTCATATGTAAGCCTAGCCTTAGGCAGTAGCAAACTCTGGTTAAGAGTAGAAAGCTGTATGTAGAAGGTAGCAGCAGAAAGCTCTAGAAGGCTTTAGAAATCTAATTGTTGTTCCTAGCTTGTATCCTATAAATAGCACTATGCAATATAAGCTGCAATAGCTTTTGGCAGCCACAACTAAACAACTTCCTGCCCACTACCTGTGAACCAGCAAAGTCTAACAGTTGGTATCACAGCCAGGTTGGTGAAGATAGGATCCTGAGAAGTTCAGGGTGTAGCCGGCACTCAGCCGCGACACCATTCCCCTTCACCGCCACCAAGACGACCGCTCCACCACGATGCAGGAAGGAGCGAGGTCGTGGTTGAGCGTGTCGTGAAGGACGTTGGCGGCAGCAGGTACCCGATGCTGACGCGGACGAACTACACCGAATGGAGCCTCCTCATGAAGATGAAGCTGCAGGCTCGAGGCATCTGGGATGCAATTGAGCTCGGCGCTGACGACTTTCAGGAAGATCGAATGGCGCTGGAGGCCAGCTTGCAAGCGGTGCCACCAGAAATGATGGCTGGACTGGCCGTCAAGCGGACAGCGAAGGAGGCCTGGGAGCCAATTCAAGCCATGCGTGTTGGTTCAGACAGCATGCGGAAGGGCAAGGTGCAGCAGCTGAAGAAGGAATTTGAGATGATCTCGTTCCGCGACGGGGAGTCTGTTGATGATTTCGCGCTGCGCCTCACCAACTTCGTCACAAGCCTCACCACGCTCGGAGCACCTATCGAAGAAACTCAAGTCGTCGAGAAACTCTTGCGAGTTGTACCGCCTAGGTTGTCGCAGATAGCCCTTGCGATCGAGACCCTCCTTGACACTTCTGATTTGTCACTGGAGGAGGTCACCGATCGGCTGAAGGCAGCGGAGGACCATCTTGAGTCGCCGCCGTGTGAGCAGGTCCTACATACCGAGGAGCAGTGGCTAGAAAAGATGAAGGGGCGCCAAGGAGGCAGCTCCTCCAGATCTGTGTGCAGCAGCGGGCAGCGACGACGAAGGCCAACGCGTAAGAAGGGTGGAGAAGGTGGCGACGATCGAGCAGCAGCTAGGAACGGCCAGCGCGATGACACATGCCACAACTGTGGCTGTCGCGGCTATTGGGCCAAGGACTGCTTGCAGCCTAGGAGAAACCGGGCATACTTGGCCCAAGCAGAGGAAGATGATGAGGAACCTGCACTCCTCATGGCACAGGTCTGCACCACTCCTGCCCCAGCCATGATGGTGCAGTCGGGCATCGCTCCTGCCCTAGCCATGACGGTGCAGCAAAGGGATGCTCCAGCTGCTGCCATGGTGGTGCAGGAGAACGTTGCTCCAGCCCCAGCCATTGTGGTGAAGAATAGAACCACTACAGCTCCAGAGCCTCTTCATATTGACAAGCCAAAGGAAAAGGCCTACCTTGGGACGAGCAACGACGATGAGCGAATCGAGGGCTGGTACCTCGACACCAGCGCCAGAAGGGAGCACAGCCAGGTGTCCAGTAGAGGAGAGGACAGATCTGTGCCGTCAAGACATGGGGCTCAACGTGCCTCAACCAGCGCACCACCATCACCACCATCTGCTCCAGCAGCAAGTGTTGCAGGCCCTGACAATTCTAGAATTTGTCACGCCACTAGCAAATGATGATGGTCGACTCGATGATGTGCACGGCAACGCACCGGTTCGCTATCACAAAGTCGACAATCTGATTGGAGAGGAACCAGTGTCTGGGCTCTCATCGCGCAACCTTGACTCCGAGCTACACTTGACCAGCACGGGGGAGCCGTGCTCATTCAAAGAAGCAGAGCGCGACAAGGCATGGCAGCCGGCAGGCAGCCATGCGCGAGGAAATTGAAGCGGTGGAGCAAAGCAACACATGGGATCTTGTCGATCTGCCACACGGGCATCAACCAATAGGCCTTAAATGGGTCTATAAGTTGAAGAAAAATGAAGCCGGTGAAGTAATCAAACACAAAGCGCGATTGGTCGCCCGGGGCTTCGTCCAGCAAGCCGGCATAGACTTTGATGAAGTCTTTGCTCCCGTCGCTCGCATGGAATCAATCCGGCTGCTGCTTGCTTTGGCTGCCCAGAAAGGGTGGCCCGTCCACCACATGGACGTAAAATCAGCCTTTCTCAATGGAGAACTGAAGGAGGAGGTCTATGTGAAGCAGCCACCTGGTTTCGTCATCACCGGAGAAGATGGAAAAGTTTTGCGGCTGCGCAAGGCCCTAAATGGGGGCGCGACTTGCATGAGATCTGGGCACCCAATGCGATCATAGGATCCAATATTCTGGGCCATTAGATGTAGAGCATGTGGTCCAGATCGGATTTCCTGGACTTGTGTCTCATTTTGCAACAAACACCCTGTTTTTTGTTGTATTGTAGGTCTGTGCCCTTCCATCCTCACCTGTTCTATCCTCTGAAGTCTGAACAACATTAAAGAAAAGTCTGAACTCTAGTTCCCAAATCGGCAAATCTTCCTTCTACCTTATGAAGCTGACGGCGGTGGCGACGGCCGGCGGCTGCGGCTCCTCATCCTGTACCAATTCGTCCCTCTCCTCTTCTATTGGAGAAATTTTGGCATATATTCCGGAGAACGAACCGAAAACATCAGCGTGAGAATACGTTGGTTTCTTTTGGGAAGCATTAGTACGTTGGTTTCTAGGTAATTTGCAACAATCAACAAGGATTAGGCAATCTTCTGCGCGTGCGAGCACAGCGCCGGGGATAATTGCAAAAGATTAACATTGGCTCTTCTCTAATCGTTTTGGTCGAGGAGCTCGGTCATCCTGTGCGGGTGTTGATCTGGATCTTGTTGTGCGGAAATACTTGGGTCGCCATTGTTGTTACCCACCATTGACCTCGGCCACCGTCATCCACGGAAGAAAAAAGGGAATTGTTTAGACAAGCTGGCCGGGATCCCACCGGCGGAGCCCCTTCCCGGCATCGTCGCTCTCGGCTTTGTCAGGAGAGAAAACGATTTGGGAATTCAGATACGAGGTGGGGATGGGAGGGTACCTAAATTAATACATAGTACGACAAGGTGTTTTTGGCAAAAAATGTTTCACAGGTCTAGTACATCCGATCTGAACCAGAGATTTCACATCCAATGGCCCGTACTACCTAATCCTACGATCGCACTTCAACTCCAGATCTCATACAAGTTGTCCCCCCCTAAATGGCCTGCGGCAGGCACCACAAGCATGGAATGCGAAGCTCGACTACGCGCTCAAAGAAATGGGTTTCAAGCAGAGCGAACACGAGCACGCAATCTACCGGCGCATGACGAGCGATGCAATCTTGCTCATTGGGGTATATGTGGATGATCTTATCATCACAGGTTCGTCCAAGGGCGCAATTGAGAGCTTCAAGGGAGAGATGAAGACAAAATTCCAGATGAGTGACCTTGGATTGTTGTCATTCTATCTTGGAATTGAAGTCCAACAGCATGGTGAAGGCATCAGCCTATGTCAAGCACACTATGCCTCCCATATCCTTCAGCTGGGAGGAATGGAAGGATGCAATCCAGCACACACCCCAATGGAGGAGCGGCTAAAGCTGAGCCGTGAAAGTACAGCAAAAGAGGTGGACGCTACGAAGTACCGGCAGATCATTGGCAGCCTCCGCTACCTCGTCCACACCAGGCTAGATCTAGCATTTGTTGTTGGGTTCGTTAGTTAATTCATGGAGCGACCCACAGAGGAGCATATGATGGCTGTGAAGAGGATTCTGAGATATATCGCTGGCACGGCCCATTATGGTCTTCACTACCCGCGGAAGACAAAGGAGGCACAATTGATTGGTTACAGTGACAGTGAATTAGCCGGCGACATTGACACCAGGAAGAGCATGAGCGGCACTCTATCTTCCTCTGCAACTGCTTGGTGAGTTGGCAATCTCTCAAGCAGAGGGTGGTTGCTCAGTCTTCTTGTGAGGCAGAGTATGTCGCAGCCACAACTGCAGCAACTCAAGGAATTTGGCTGGCTCAACACAGGGAAGAAAAGCTGAGACTGTTGAGCTAATGGTGGACAGCAAGTCTGCCCTGGCATTAGCCCAAAATCCAGTCTTCCGTGAGCGCAGCAAACATATCGATATCCGGTATCACTTCATCAGAGGCTGCCTGGAAGATGGAAGGATCAACGCCAGCTTCATCAACACTTCAGATCAGCTCGCTGACATTTTGACAAAATCACTTGGGCAGGTAAAGTTTAAGGAGCTGCGTGCTAGAATTGAAATGGTCCAGATTAAGTCAAGCAAGAAGAGCAAGGATTAGGGGGAGAATTGTGAGAGTAATCCTTGCTTAGGAGAGTACTAGTAGGTTCTAAGTAGTACCGGTAGGTTCTACCGTGTGCTAGTATGTTCTAGTATGTTCCAGTAGTACTATTCATATGTAAAGCCTAGCCTTAGGCAGTAGCAAACTCTGGTTAAGAGTAGAAAGCTATAGAAGGTAGCAGTAGAAAGCTCTAGAAGGCTTTAGAAATCTAGTTGTTGTACCTAGCTTGTATCCTATAAATAGCACTATGCAATACAAGCTGCAGTAGCTTTTGGCAGCCACAACTAAACAACTTCCTGCCCACTACCTGTGAACCAGCAAAGTCTAACAGAGGGAGTATCTTCGAATTCAGTAGCGAGCCCTGTTACTGGTTGTTGAAGGTGAGTGCCCAATCCCGGTTTTCCAACAATCACCCTACCAAAGTTATCCCATTGTTAACCAAGGTTCATAACATTAGAGGTTTTCTATTTTTTTAAAGGGGATTCTGATAACATATCTAAAATATACAATACAGTAAAATAAAAGGAGGTGACCCAAAACAAGAAATTTGATTGCGAAGGCATCTTGCTTTCTCTCAGTCGAGACAGGGGTGCATTAATATAGTAGTCAACTGAATTATTAGAGTCGGAAGAACTGATTTGAATCCTTGGGATACCAATTTATTGACTAGTAGGCTACTCATACAACAAGTTGATGTTTCCTGATGGAATCAAAGTACGACCAGGCGAGCAACTCTGATTAACTGTCTTATATGTGAATTCCAGCTTATGAGTTACCTCAAAACAACATGCCCGAAGTATGACGTACAAATGTAATATTAATACAGTGATGTGTTTAATGCAAACCTTTCTCTGCTGAATCTCAGCCTCCTTGGCATCCAAAAATTGCTGGGGGACACCGCTGGCATTCTGCTGAGCACTGATGAGGAGGCTCCACAGCTCCTTCATGAACTTAATCGTATTCTTCTCCATAAACCCTGTCAACTGGATCTGTATGTGCTTCCCGTCCACCTCCTGAAACACAAATAAAAAAGCAACGAAAACCATTTAACCTCATGAGCTCTTACTTCTTATAAGTTGCACCATACAACTAACTGAATCATTACATAGGCAGAAAATATAGCAAATCCAAGTAAAAAATAACTCGATGGCATGGCCAGAACAAATCTAACCTAAGAGAGATAAACTGTTACTGAGATAACCCAGACCTTGCTTGGCAAATTCATGAAAAGTAGATTAGCTAATACAGTTCGAAAATTGCAAATTAGAAGTGACAAGGCTTATCTCCGCCAGATGGCCATGAGTACCTGTCTTACACTATCCAGACAAACCATGCAAGATTCCAAACTTAATTCATC
This sequence comes from Dactylis glomerata, assembly GCA_007115705.1. Lineage (NCBI taxonomy): Eukaryota > Viridiplantae > Streptophyta > Magnoliopsida > Poales > Poaceae > Dactylis > Dactylis glomerata. The sequence goes on from QXEO01001225.1 coordinate 692,862, forward strand.
AGTTAGACAAGCATGACTTCAGTTTTAATTCCTAAATAAAACATACATGATTTTCAGTATTAATTCCTGAGCTACATCATGAGATAGTTTGATTCGTAGGTTGCAATCTTAAAGCTGATTGGGCAAACCTAATATATCCAGAGATGATTTACATTAAGTGAGCACACAGTTTGGATTTTACTACGCCTATCTCCATCAACAATTCATCAGCCTTTGTAACATTAGCACACAATTCAATGAGGCCACAAGAAACATCTATTATAAAAATTCACCTTCGCATCGAGCAGGCCGTAGATGAAGTTGATGAGCACTTCATCTTCGAACCCAAGAAGCTCAGTGACCCTTGTCGCAATCCACGGCTTCATCACGTCCATCTTCACCTTTGACATGTCCACCTAAATCCATCCAACAAGAAAAAAACAATTAAAGTTCCTGTTGAATCAACAGCAGATAATTTCCATGTGGACCATAGGGCACGACGAACAAACTAACATGGTGGTCAAGCTCGGACGCAAACTTCTGCGTCTTGAGCAGCTTGGCATGCTTGTTGGAGAAACGGGTATCCTGGTCGGCCGACGTCCCCTGCGAAACCACGGCGAATCAGCGCACCTCTCACAGATCCGACGAGCCAGAAATACGAAGCGAGGTTGGCGAACTAGATCGATACGCCGATTGGTAACCGCTTACCCGGAAGAAGCCCCCCGACATCTTCACAGACGGTGCGGCCGGCGGGGCCGCCGCCGCTTGTGGGGAGGATGCCGATTAACGGTGGCTAGGGTTGGAGGCGTGCGTGGGAAGACGACGACGAGTTGAGCGTGCAGGGGAGAAGAAGAGACGCCAGGAAGAGCTCTAGACAATAGCCCGATCCAAAACAGTCGGCCACGTGGGCCCAGCCCACCCATTTATGGGCTTCCGAGTCTATTCACTCCGCGTGCGTGTGCATCCGATTCAGCTTTGCAGTCTAACTCTAACCGACGGTCCACTAAAAATAAAACTGTTTCTTAAAAAAAACACCAGCAGCTCTTGGAAAAAACCTAGCCCGATCAAATCGTAGTTTAAATTTTTTTTTAAAACAAATATGTATTTAGAAGTGTTTCAAAAGGATCTGTGTGTCTAACATTTCTAGCCTTGGAGCGTTGCTCTTGGAGAAAGATACATAGAAATGATTTCTATGGATGTACAAAGTTCTATCGAAAAATACGATTATTCATCAAAAATTAAGTTCAATAAAAATTTATATGTGTTGCTCTAAGTAGTCATTAAAAATTCATGTTTTGTCTTCACATTTTCTATTTCTATGTAGTTCGCATATGAAAACAAAACTCTATAACAATTTATGTGTACATAGATACCATATGTACTTGTATATTTTCTTGAAGCGGAAAAACGAACGTCTCGAAATTTTAAATAGTTTGGGGTTTAGGAACCAATTTGATGCATTCATGTGCTTCTCTGCTAACATTGTTTGTTTCATGATGAATGGAACTAGGGGGGCTCACCGTTGCCTTTCCAAAAGATTCACAACCGCGAAAGATCACTTCTGCACATTTGCCCCAAGACTAAAATTTCTTATATCACGGGTGATTTAGAAACAATATTTTTAAGTATGTGTTATATGTTTTAGTTAAATAGGGAGAAACTGCATGAAATCCATCATTTGATCACTTAGAAAACTCGAGCATTAAACATATATGCTTTTTTTGTTGTAGCAAACAACAACTTTGGAATTAATTCAATGGTGAATATCACAACAACATTATTTGCAAGATTAACTAGCACAAAAAAATATACATGTGATCATCCAACAAGTAAAACTGAGCATATCTTTCTTGATTATGTATGGGGTAATCAACAAAACAAGTACCAACAACAGGGTAAAAAGTCATACCTATGTCTTGATTGGTGGCAATACGACCACACGAGCCACTTACTTGCCAATGGAGTGACAACAACAACAATGGCATCATAGTTGTCACCACACATCGGGATGAGGGTGTGCTAGTCGACGAAGGCACCCATACGTGGAGAAAGTAGTTGATCAAGGGAGCAGATGGGTCAATAAGGCTCCCTCCTAACATGGGTCACAAGAGGCAGCATTCTGGAGGTCTTCTCTCTCATGCAATGGTGCGCGTGAAGAGTGACGGCTATAGTTACCATGCACTTTATTAACATGCTTGTTAATGACTTGCAATTAATTAGCGTAATTCTTTTATGAGCAGCAAATTAACAACAATGCTACATTTAAAGTCAGTCGGCTATCAGGGAGTTATGTTACAAATGTTGTAAAATTAAATCATGGACATAAACTAATGTGGCAGCCTCCATAAAATCTCACGTGGCAGCTGTGGGGTTGGCACATCAGCACATAACAAAATCATGTATATAAGAGTTTAGCCATAAGGTCTTGCTTGGTACTAGTATATCTGTAGGAATTTGTGGTGATTATCTAGACGAAACTCAAAATCTTAACTTATTTCCAAAAGCATGTTTGGTTATACTGGATAGGTTTTATCCTCAACTTTTTTCCAAAACTACCCAAATCTTAGTGCATTTTTCTCCAATTCTAACTCCACTATCCCTCCCTAGTAGATTCGACATTGGGGTTATATGGGGATTTCAAGTAAGTGTGAGGGGGAGATAAAGGGCAATGAGGTGCAAACAAGGCCCAAACTTATAATTGTTGGCAAAATAATGTGCAAATATTGCATGGATACCTATCGTGGCTCGTTCACGCCTGTCCGACGTAAGAGGGACACCATCTTAGTGTCCTTATTACGTGCTCCTACTTCGAATGGTCCCTCATCGCGTGCCCTTATGGCATGCTCTTACTCTGAATGTTCCCTTTAGATCATGAACTATATAGCTTGTTTTTTACTAGATACTCATATTTTATACTAAAAGGTCTAAAAATATGCAAGACATGTGTAATATGTGTGTACAACTTTTGTCAACATATATTCACATAGGTGATATACACAAAAAAGAACAAATTAGGGGAGTAAAACTGAGTTTTTCCATACTTATTTTAATTTCTTCAATAAAAAATATGCTCATTTTCACCCCAAAATAGGTTAATCATTGAATTTTCGTGATTTGATCCCAACTATTTCTCTCTATCACAGTCAGATGGTGCATCCTGGTTAGTGTACTGTAACCCTATAGGACATCTCAGAGCTGAATTAACTTCCCTTATAGTAATTTTAACTTGTAATATGTAGATTTTCCCTATATATGCATGTAATTTAGGGTCCCAAGACTATTTGTGCCACTCATTTGTTGGATATTCTTTCAAAGTCCTCCTCGTTAATGCATGCGGGAACGATTACACAAAACCCTAACCTTATCACATCTTAAGCAGCCTCCCGAGCCCCCGTGTTCCCCTCTCCATACGCGATGATGACTCGCGTGTGGGCACCCCTTTCACCGATGGGACTCCACTTCTTTGCTCTCCTCTCTCCCAGGTCACGTGAAATAGAAGCACCAGGCATCTCTAGCCTCCCTGGTGGTGGCCAGAATGAAGAGTGGATGGAGCTCCTCATCTCCATCAAACAACCACATGTGGCCAGGAAGAGAAGGGAATTGGGCGGTGCGCGTGTTGGACGGGCTGAAGCTCTATCGGCAGTGACCGGCAGGAAGAAAGTGCTTGGGACACATATCTGGTCTAGCGGTCGATTCATGGACAATGGCCAGATAGGGGACGAGGGGGACTCCATGTCGACAGGCTCCGACCACGGCCCCCCTCCTCGTGGGCCAATCTCTCGGACTCATCTTAGCCTCCCACTCCTATGGCTTGATCCCTTTCTGACGAGGCGTTAACTCGAAAAATGTCCTAGATGAAGGACTGATACGTCCAAAACGTATCTACTTTCCCGAACACTTTTGCTATTGTTTCTCCTCTAATTTGTGTGTTTTGAATACAACTAACACGTACTAACGCTGTTTTCAGCAGAATTGCCCTGGTGTCTCGTTTTTGTGCAGAAATCCGACTTTCAGGAAAAATCCCGGAAAATATTGCAAAAATTCTATTTTGCCAGAAGACCCACGGAGCCAGAAGGAGAGACGAAGGGGGGCAGCGGCCTAGGCTCACCACCAGGGGGCGCGGCCCAGCCCTGGCCGCGCCCACCTGTGGTGAGGCCGCCTCGGTCGTCGCCTCGACCCCTCCTTCCGCCTACATATACCCTCTGACCTGAAAACAGCGGGGGTTCGGCGTTTTTCCCAGATAGACTTTCGCTACGCTGCCGCCATCAGAAACCGCGATTCGAAACCAGAAACTCCGTTCTGGCACCCTGCCGGGACGGGGATTTGGAGAAGATCTTCATCACCATCGTCACCGACGTCTCTCCATCAACCATCCATGACTCCCCCATCCATGTGTGAGTAATTCCCGCTGTAGGCGAAGGGGATGGTAGGGATTGGATGAGATCATTCATGTAATTTGCTATGAGATTGTTAGGGCATAGTGATGTCTACGCACTTCTATTCTTGTAGACACTTGTTGGGCCTCCAAGTGCAGAGGTTTGTAGAACAGCAGCAAGTTTCCCTTAAGTGGATCACCCAAGGTTTATCGAACTCAGGGAGGTTAGAGGTCAAAGCTATCCCTCTCAAGCAACCCTGCAATTACGATACAGAAAGTCTCTTGTGTCCCCAACACACCCAATACACTTGTCAGATGTATAGGTGCACTAGTTCGGCGAAGAGATAGTGAAATACAAGTAGTAGTGACGATTATAAGTAGCAAATGTGATTTAAAGTAAATATCGCTGCAAGCAAACAAGTAACAAAATAGCAAGTAAACGGTGTGCAAAGCTTGGAAACAAGGCCTAGGGATCATACTTTCACTAGTGGACACACTCCCAACAATATAACATGATTGAACAAATAAATAACTTCTCTCCACTATGGTACTCTGAATTACTCTCCTATTGAATAACACTAATCATTGCGTAGTGGCTACAAAAGCACCCCTTAAAGTTCATCAAGTACTTGACAAACACCACTCATAGAGATATCCAAATCAGATCACAACTCAAGATAGAAATCATTGCAACTTAGACCAAGTACTAACACGGTGCACACACTGTCAACATTACACCATGAAAGGAGGAATAGATCACTCAATACTATCATAGTAATAATTACTCTCATAATCCACAAGAGATCACGATCATAGCCTAAACCAAGTACCACCACGATGCACGCACTGTCACCGTTACACCATGGCAGGAGGAATAGATTACTTTAATAATCACCACTAGAGTACACTATAATAATTAAGCATAGGAGTAGCATAATATCTGAATAATAACATCTACTTGTTCAACATGATACAAAGCTCACGATCACATAAACATCACATCATGGGAGAGAGAGGTGAACCACATAGCTACCGGTAGAGCCCTCAGCCCCGGGGATGAACTACTCCCTCCTCATCATAGGAGACAGCAAGGTTGATGGAGATGGCGGTGAGGTCGATGGAGACGGCGGAGACGGCGATGGAGACCGATGGAGATGGCTCCGGGGGCACTTCCCCGTCCCGGCAGGGTGCCAGAACAGAGACTTCTGTCCCCCGAAATTCGTCGGCGGCGGCGGCGGAACTGCGGAACTGCTTTTGGAAATTTGTCGATTCCCTTAGGGTTTTCTGTCCCGAGGCTTTATATAGGCGAAGGGGCGTCGCGAGAGGGCAGCCAGGGGCTCCTCACACATGGGTGGCGCGGCCAGGGCCTGGGCCGTGCCACCCTAGTGTGAGGGCAGGCCCCTCTCCGGCTCTCTTTCGGATGTCTGGATGCTCCCGGGAAAAATAAGACTTCTGGCTTTTGTTTCGTCCAATTCCGAGAATATTTCCTGTGTATCACTCTGAAACATAAAAACAGCAGAAAACAGGGAACTGGCACTGTGGCAACTCGTTAATAGGTTAGTTCCGGAAAATGCATAAAAGTGCCACTAAGTGTAACGAAACAATAGGCAAATGGTGTAAAAACAAGCATGGAGCATCAAAAATTATAGATACGTTTGAGACGTATCAAGCATCCCCAAGCTTAACTCCTGCTCGTCCTCGAGTAGGTAAGTGATAACAAAGAATAATTTTTGAGGTGACATGCACCTACACAATCTTGATCATATATGTAAGCATTTGTGAGCTGGGATCATCAGAACTTAAAACATGGGCATGAAAGATATAATCTTGACAATAAGAACTTAGCAACCATGTTGTAAACATGCAAATGAACACAAACAAAAGATCATGAATAATGAAACAATGAAAGTCACACGTGTGTTCAAATCATAAGGAAAAATATACAAATGGTTTTCAGCTTGTCCTTCATAGAGAGCAAAACATAAATGCATAGGACACCTTCAAGTTTAAGAGGGCGACTAGATACAAATAATTTGAGAACAAGTGAAACCAACAATATGAATCAATCAATGAACTTTGGAACAATGCATATTACACTAAGAATGACAACTATGCTCTCTTAATGGTGCATAAAGAAAGAAGGTGGTGACTCAACATAAAAGTAGAAGAAAGGCCCTTCGCAGAGGGAAGCAGTGATTAAACATGTGCTAGAGCTTTTCATTTGTAAAACAGAGAGATAAAACTTGAGTTTGAGAGGTGCTTGTCTTTGTCAACGACTAGTAATGGGGTTCTCACTATCTTCCATACAAAAATAAAGCAAGTTTTTGAGAGAGAGATTGGCACTTTTGTGCTCTTTTATAAAGCTTGGCACTCCTCCCCACCTTTTTTCCTTTCACAAACCATGGCTAACCGATTCCATCGGGTGCCTACCAACATTCACATTCCATGGAGGAGTGCCTTTTTTCTTTTCTTTTTTTTCTCTTTTTTTTTCTTTTTGGAATAAGCAATATGGAAGATAGCAAATCCGACCACTACGTCCCCATGAGCTGAAAACAGTGTCACAAAACGAGAAGTGTTTTGAAGGTTTTTTTGAAAGGTAGCACATGAAAATTTACTTGGAATGGCTTACAAATACCATGCATAGGAATTTATAGTGGACACAATGGCAAACTTGGTTTTTAGGAGTTGGATGCACGAGTAGAGCTCATACTCAGTACAAAATGAGGGCTAGCAAAAGACTGGGAGCGACCAACTAAGAGAGCAATAATGGTCATAATCATGCAGAGCGACAAAGCGACATTAAAAGAAGCATAAGATGGCATCAAAAGTCAAAAACTAAATGATCATAGAGGCTATTGGCGACTTTGTAAGAGTCTAACATGTGTGAGCATGCGCCAAGTCAACCCAAATAAAGCATCAAAGGAGAAAACCAAAATAATGCTTCCATACAATAAAAACAACGCATGATTTTTTCAAAGGCTCATTAAGCAATCTCAGTTATTTGAGACAAGTCATGCTACAGCAAAACCACTAAGCATACTATCAAAAAGACATCAAGCATGACATGAAAAAGCCTAAGCCGCAGTCTACACAAGCTCCTTCTTGTACCACTTTTTTGTATAAAGCTTTTTCTCTTTTCCAACACCATTCGAACTTTTTATAAACACCTCTTTTGATAAAAACCAATAAAGACCAGAGGCAAAAATACACCTTGATGAAAAGATATAACAAGATCTGAACGCAAATCAAGGCAAAAACGAAAACCAAAAGCAGTAGCAGAAAAAGAAGAACACTCGGTTTTTTATAAGAGTGAAAACTAGAGTGTTCTTGGCAATGAAAAGCGAGTTCATCTCCTCCAAAAGAAACATGATGTGATCTAACCATTTATTGCAGCAAACAAACAGACTAAACCAACTAAGAAAACTAAGACAACTGACGCTCCAAGAAAAACACATAGTGCATGAAGCAATAAAAATATAGTGTTTTGAAAGGTGACCTGATTTTTGCCGATGAAGAAGGGGTGCCTCGGGGCATCCCCAAGCTTTGACGCTTGTACTTCTTGGATATTTCTTGGGGTGATGCATGGGCATCCCCAAGCTTGAGCTTTTGTCCATTCTTCAACTCATCTCATCATTCTCCAATCCCTACACTTGAAAACTTCCTTCATACAAAACTAAACACAATTCTATTAGCAACATTAGTGTAAGCATAACATTGAATCAACCTCTTTTTGCTTCAGGTTTTAACCCAAAACCACCACATATTAAGCATATACTACTGTAGCAACTTCCCCAAAAGTTCCGTGATAAAAAGAACTCAAAAGAAAGCGATAAAGTGGCAAACACAAATATTGGCAGAAATCTGTCAAAACTGAACAGCTGAAAAAGGTCGAATTTTTGAGGGGTTTTCTGTTGCTCAAATCAAAAAGTGTTCAACTAAGAAAAGTTTGGATATAATCTGGGGCATATGCACAAGAAATCGCAGGTCCAAAATATATACAGAGAATTTATACGAATTTTTACGGTGCAGCACCGAAAACAGTTTTAGGACAGCAACATCCCCAAATCTTACCTCACTCAAATTAGAGGTTTCTCTTGGCACAAAAACGAAATAAAAAAGGATAAGGAGCGGTCATTACAGTAGTAATTACTTCCAATACTCAAATAAAAGAAAAAGTACTGAAAATAAACAATGGGTTATCTCCCAAGAGTGCTTTTCTTTAACGCCTTTGAGCTAGGCGCAGAAATTTGCAAAGATGCTCATGTGGGTGCGCTTGAGGCAAAGGCGCCATATAGGAATTTAAAGCAATAGAGAGCATCAAAAAGCAAGTATGGAACACATTTAAATCTAAACCACTTCCTATGAAAAATAGTCTTGTAAAGAGACAAGTCATGAAAGCGCAAAGCAAAAAGCAAAGGAAGGCAAAACAAGTACAACTTCAAGAATTGCAACATAAAGAGGGGAAACTCAATATTGTTGAGATCCATCAAACCATGTTTCCCTCTCTCATAGTAACTTTCAGTAGCATCGTGAATAGAATTAATAATGTAACTATCACATAAAGCATCCCTATCATGAGCCACATGCATAAAAGGATTAATACTCCCCACATGAACAATAGTAGTAGGAGCAGAATCAATAGAATAATTATTCTCATCACCATAATCATCAAAAATAGGAGGCATATTGTAATCATAACTAGATAGAGAACTACTATGTCGCATAGCATATTCATCAAACATATCATCATAAGAAGGAACATGGATAGCACTAATGGTACAACAATTATTAACCTTAGAATTGGTACCAAAAAGATTTTCAATATCAAAAGTAGAGTGCTTTTCCCAATCATGATCACTAACATAAGTAATAGGCATAGGAACATCATCCCAATCAGAATTATCATAATCTATAGCAGGATCATAACGCTTAGGGGAAGATACCGTGTCCTCTCGCCTCTTACTCCTCTTCTTCTTCTTCTTCTTCTTCTTCTTACTCTCTCCTTTAGGAGGGAGAGACTTGAAGGGCATCTTCTCCACATATTCTCTAGGAGGGAAAGGCATCTTCTCCACATAATCTGGTTTGCTGACAGGAACAACAGAAGAAACTTTGGAGGATTCCTCCTCTCTATTAATGAGATAAAAACATCTATCAGTCCTGTCATAGCTTGGCAAAATATCAAGTTTTATAAGATTTTGAATGTAAGTATTTGCAAGGCAATCTTTAGCACAATAGAGACGACAACCACGAAGGGTGCTATTAATATCAACATCATTCATATCTATCAAAGCAATCTTTCTAGATATCTCGTCACACGCCAAGAACAAAGTGAGCTCATCATGCTGATTAGGAGTAATCTTGTCATCACAATACAAACTTAGGGTACTAGAAGAGTAACTATTAGGGCTTGAGCATTGGAAATTAAAATGACCTATGTCATCGCAATGTTTACATAGAAAAGGATAAAGCTCACAAACCTTCTTACCGATCTCGCCTATATCCTTGTACCACATTCGGGTTTCTTCATTTGCATGGTGGACACAATAATCTTCCTTGTTGTAACTCTGTTCACAAGGTCTATGTACTCCACAAAAATTAACATGCTTATAAGAAATAGGACTTTTAGAAGTTTGAGCATGTTTATTGGAATCATCATCAACAACATCATTTTCTACGCGAGTGTCCTTAAAAGGTTCATGATACACGTCCCCATTTACTTTAGGAACATTCATATGGGAAGCAAAGGCTTTAAAGCAATCAACCATAATTTGAGGATCAAGACCATATTTAGCACTAAGCTCTTGAAAATTAGCAGTTTCAGCGAAAGACTTAATGCAATCAAACTCGTAATTCATACCTGGTCCTTTACCTTTGTCGCTATCCCAACCTTCAATATTGTTTTGAATTGTTTCAAGCAGATCCCACTTGGTGTCAACATCCTTGCTTGTGAAAGACCCATCAAAGCATGCATCTAGATAGTCCTTGTAATACCCTGAAAGCCTTGCATAAAAATTATTAATAACAATATTACGGGGAAGATCATGAATAGGACATTTATGCATTAGTAACTTCAATCTTCCCCACGCTTGGGCAATGCTTTCTTCCTCATGAGGCCAAAAATTATATATCTGATTACGATCTTTATGAATCTCACTTGGAGGATAAAATTTAGAATAAAAGAGAGGTACAATTTCCTCCCAGCCAACAGATGGACCATCTTTAAGCAGCCGATACCATTCCTCGGCTCTGCCTTTCAGTGATAAAGAAAATAGCTTCTTCTTAACTTCGTTCATTGAAATACCTGCACACTGGAACAACTCGCATAATTCATGTATAAAAAGCAAATGATCACCAGGATGGACAGTTCCATCTCCTAAATAGTAGTTATCCCTGACACGTTTAACAATTTTCATAGGTATTTTAAAAGAACGAGGATGGGGAGCACAAGCATCACTAGAAACATCACATATGGGAGATAAAATATTATCAAAACAGACCTTCTCCACTAAAGCTGGGGGACTAAAAATATCATACTCAACAAAACCAGCTTCCCCAAGCTTAGACTTTTCTATAGCATTAGCATTAACAGTATTCAAAGCATTCGTACTAATAACATTGCTATGCGAAATAAGCTCCAAAGGATTTTCAATTTTCTCTTCAAATCTAAAATCAGGAAAAAGACTAAAGAACTCTTTGTTTTCCATTAAGCCTAACTAGTGAAAATAAAAACAAGAAACAAAAAGATATAATTGCAGAATCTAAAGGAAATAACTCTGAGCACTCACACAGGAGGATGCGAGTACCTTTTACCTTACCTCCCCGGCAACGGCGCCAGAAAAGAGCTTGATGTCTACGCACTTCTATTCTTGTAGACACTTGTTGAGCCTCCAAGTGCAGAGGTTTGTAGAACAGCAGCAAGTTTCCCTTAAGTGGATCACCCAAGGTTTATCGAACTCAGGGAGGTTAGAGGTCAAAGCTATCCCTCTCAAGCAACCCTGCAATTACGATACAGAAAGTCTCTTGTGTCCCCAACACACCCAATACACTTGTCAGATGTATAGGTGCACTAGTTCGGCGAAGAGATAGTGAAATACAAGTAGTAGTGATGATTATAAGTAGCAAATGTGATTTAAAGTAAATATCGCTGCAAGCAAACAAGTAACAAAATAGCAAGTAAACGGTGTGAAAAGCTTGGAAACAAGGCCTAGGGATCATACTTTCACTAGTGGACACACTCCCAACAATATAACATGATTGAACAAATAAATAACTTCTCTCCACTATGGTACTCTGAATTACTCTCCTATTGAATAACACTAATCATTGCGTAGTGGCTACAAAAGCACCCCTTAAAGTTCATCAAGTACTTGACAAACACCACTCATAGAGATATCCAAATCAGATCACAACTCAAGATAGAAATCATTGCAACTTAGACCAAGTACTAACACGGTGCACACACTGTCAACATTACACCATGAAAGGAGGAATAGATCACTCAATACTATCATAGTAATAATTACTCTCATAATCCACAAGAGATCACGATCATAGCCTAAACCAAGTACCACCACGATGCACGCACTGTCACCGTTACACCATGGCAGGAGGAATAGATTACTTTAATAATCACCACTAGAGTACACTATAATAATTAAGCATAGGAGTAGCATAATATCTGAATAATAACATCTACTTGTTCAACATGATACAAAGCTCACGATCACATAAACATCACATCATGGGAGAGAGAGGTGAACCACATAGCTACCGGTAGAGCCCTCAGCCCCGGGGATGAACTACTCCCTCCTCATCATAGGAGACAGCAAGGTTGATGGAGATGGCGGTGAGGTCGATGGAGACGGCGGAGACGGCGATGGAGACCGATGGAGATGGCTCCGGGGGCACTTCCCCGTCCCGGCAGGGTGCCGGAATAGAGACTTCTGTCCCCCGAAATTCGTTGGCGGCGGCGGCGGAACTGCGGAACTGCTTCTGGAAATTTGCCGATTCCCTTAGGGTTTTCTGTCCCGAGGCTTTATATAGGCGAAGGGGCGTCGCGAGAGGGCAGCCAGGGGCTCCTCACACATGGGTGGCGCGGCCAGGGCCTGGGCCGCGCCACCCTAGTGTGAGGGCAGGCCCTGGCCCCTCTCCAGCTCTCTTTCGGATGTCTGGATGCTCCCGGGAAAAATAAGACTTCTGACTTTTGTTTCGTCCAATTCCGAGAATATTTCCTGTGTATCACTCTGAAACACAAAAACAGCAGAAAACAGGGAACTGGCACTGTGGCAACTCGTTAATAGGTTAGTTCCGGAAAATGCATAAAAGTGCCACTAAGTGTAACGAAACAATAGGCAAATAGTGTAAAAACAAGCATGGAGCATCAAAAATTATAGATACGTTTGAGACGTATCACATAGTGCCTAGTATCTTTTATTAGTGCTTATGACATTGTTGCAACTTATTGTGCTTAATGCTTGTCACTTTGGGCCCGAGTGCCGTGATTTCAGATCTGAACATGTTATTGTTTCTATGATGATACTTGTTGTTTATGGTCTTACCTACAAGTTGTTTACACATATTGTTATCCGGAACCCGAGGCCCCAAAGTGACATAAATTGGGATAACCGGAGGGGATGGCTATGATGTGAGGATCACATGTGTTCACCGAGTGTTAATGCTTTGCTCCGGTACTTTATTAAAAGAAGTACCTTATTACCAGTAGTTTCCCTTGAGGCCCTGCTGCAACAGGCTGTTAGGACAAAAGATGTCGTGCAAGTTTCTCATTGCGAGCACGTACGACTATATACGGAACACATGCCTATGATTGTTAGTACTAGGATGCTTTACATTATTTATCTGCAATGCCCATGTCTTACTGATTTCATGAATTATCTTATCCATGCAACGTCCATACGTCCATCCCTATGCCTATAGTATTTCATTATACTGTTTACTATTGCTACTATTACTGCTTTTATTCTACTACTGATGTTACTGTTTCACTACTATCACCACTATAAAACTGTTGCTACTGATAAACCGCTGCGAACAAGTCTATTTCCAGGTGCAGCTGAATTGACAACTCATCTGTTAAGGCTTACATATATTCTTTGGCTCCCCTTGTGTCGAATCAATAAATTTGGGTTTTACTTCCCTCGAAGACTGTTGCGATCCCCTATACTTGTGGGTCATCAAGACTATTTTCTGGCGCCATTGCCGGGGAGCATAGCTTTATTTGTAAGTTCACTTGGGATTCATATTGTTCATTGCAATCCTTTCATCATGGGTAAACCTCGTGATAGAAAAGTTCCTATATTGCCATCCACTACAAGAAGAGGTACAACTTTGAACACTTCTGTTGCTCTTGATTCACCATCTGTTATGAGTAAGTTGCTTACACCACCACACGCACACGCTACTGCTACTACTTTCGCTGAGTTGGAAAATCCCACTAATAATTTAGATGATGATTCTACTGTGCTTGATGAGAGTGGTTCACTAGGTTCCTTTTTAGATGCTACAATTGCTAGAGCTAAGATGGGAAACACCACTGTTATACCTGTTAGTTCACCCGAGTCTAGGGAATGCCCTAGTGATGATTTTGATGATGCTTATATTGAGCTTGACGATGATTTTATTGCTGAAGCTCGTGCTACTCGTCATGCTAAAGCTGTTAAGGAACTTTTAGCGAGACGTGCTGTTAGATATAAATTGTCTCATGATCCTAAGTTTGCTGCTTCTCCCATAAATATTAGAGACAAGGATTATAATTTCTCTTTAGATTTATCTTACATATCTATTATTGAGAAAGAGTCTTTTGTGGTACTGAGAATGAAAGTGCTATGGAGCACATGAATGAGCTTTCTACTTTGAGTAATTTATTTTCTGATGATATTAAGCTTCGCACTTACTTTGTTGCTAAGATTTTTCCTTTCTCGTTGAAAGATGTAGCTAAAACTTGATTTAATAGCTTGTCTCCTGGATCTATTCATAGTCCTATTGCTTTGGTTAATACTTTCTTTCAGAAATATTTTCCTGCTAGTGCTCAACATGCTGCTGTGCAGAAAATCTTTGACTTTGAACAGGGAAAAAGAGAGATATTGCCTGAATCTTGGACAAGGTTTTGTTCTTTAATTAGAGCTTTGCCTAAAGAGCCATTGCCTCAAAATGAACTCCTTGATATATTTTATAATGGACTAACTGATGAATCTAAGTCATATCTGGATAGTTGTGCTGGTTGTGTTTTCAGGGAAAGAACTCCGGCTGAAGCTGAAGAATTAATGGCTAAAATAAGCCAGAATCATGATGATTGGACTCTAGTTGAGCCAACACCAGCACCAACACATGTGCTAGTCCCAGAGCCGACACCGAAGAAGAGAGGAATGATTGAATTAAATGATGAAGTTATGAGGGAAGCCAAGAAATCTCTTAAGGAGAAAGGTATTAAGGTCGAAGATGTGAAGAATTTACCTCCTATAGAAGAATTATGTAAACCAATCCCTCACTCATCTACTATTGAGGTACACTCTCTCCAACGCTTTGATGATAGAGATATTCCTTACTCTAAACCTCCTGATCAATGCTTAGATGAGTTAGATAATTTTATTGTTAAGCAAGATAATTTTAATAGAATGGTGCAGAATCATTTGCTGGAAAATTCTAGAGCTATTAACAAGTTGCAGGATATTGTGGAGAGAACCTCCAATGATGTGAAGATTCTTGTTAAACATTTTCAAATGGTTCAGACTCAAATTGATCAGCTTACCAAGGTGCAAAAAGATTTGCTAGTTAATGTCGCAAGAGAAAAACAAGCGTGTGAAATTCACACAAGAGGAGGTGCTACCACTCAAGACCCGTTATATCCTGAAGGACATCCTAAGAGGATCGAGCAAGATTCTCAACGCACTTCAAGAGATGATATTCCTTCCAAGAAGAAGAAGAAGAAGAAGAAGCATAAAACAACTGCAGAATCCTCTGAAGCAGGTAAAGATCCTAACAGTGTTTCTATTTCTGATGCTGAAACTGAACCAGGTGATGCTTCTGATAAAGAAGAAGTTGAAGAGGAACCAGAAAAGATTGATAAGAATGCAAAGTACACCAAAGAAGACTTCATTGCCAACAAGCATGGTAATGAGAGAGAACCTTGGGTACAGAAACCAATGCCTTTTCCTAGTAAGAAACACAAGACCAAGGAAGAAGAACACTACAACAGGTTTTGTGAATGGATGAAACCTTTATTTTTGCAAATTCCTTTGACTGATGCTATTAGAATGCCTCCTTATGCAAAGTACATGAAAGATATTGTTACTAATAAAAGGAAGATTCCTAATGAGGAAATTTCCACTCTACTTGCTAATTATTCTTTTGATGGTAAAGTTCCAGAGAAGCTTGGAGATCCAGGTATACCAACTATTCCTTGATCCATTTAAAATAACTATGTTAGAACTGCTTTATGTGATTTGGGTGCTGGAGTTAGTGTCATGCCTTTTTCTCTCTATAAGAGACTTGATCTAGAAAAATTGGTATCAACTGATATATCTTTGCAGATGGCTGATAAGTCTACTACTATTCCTATTGGTATATGTGAAAATGTTCCTGTTCAACTTGCTAACAGTTGTTTGATACTAACTGACTTTGTTGTGTTGGAAATGCCTGAAGATGATAATATGTCTATTATTCTTGGAAGACATTTTCTAAACACTGCAGGTGCTGTTATTAATTGCAATCAAGGAAAAGTAACTTTTAATGTCAATGACAAAGAGTATACGGTCTATTTTCCCAAGAAGATTGATAGAAAGAACGCTCTAAATTCAATCAAGCATGTGGAGACCATTCGAGTTGGTCAAATTATTTGTTCAGAGCGAAAGCCCAAAGAAGAATATAAAATTGTCATGATTGAGACTATGCCTATCAAGGTCGATGTAACATAAGCATATAGTGAAATGCCAAGTTTTGCCTCATATAAAGTTAGTTTGGTAACAAGACTTGATCAACCTTGTTAACAAAGTAATTTTATATGAACGAAACTTCGTTTTCACCGCATTTACTTTACCTCACTTATATTTACTTGTTCATTTTTGTTCCCTCTGTTTAGTTACATGATTAGAATATCTTAGAGCTGCTGCATACTTGGTTTTGATTTGCTTTCTATCGCTCCACCGTTGTTTTCCCGAGTTTTATTCTTTATTCGTTTTTCTGAAAAATCCTCAAAAATAAAGTTTCTCGAAAAATTCCAGAAAAATCTTTTTAAATTTTTATGTCAAAAATGGGACAGAGAGGCACCTGGGAGACCTCAGGGGGACCTGCCACGCCACCTCACCACCAGGGGGCGCGGCCCAAGCCCTGGCCGCGCCCACCTATTGTGAGGGGGGGCCCCTAGCCTCTCACTTATCTTTTCCTTCCCAGCTCTTTCTCTCTCCCAAAAACAACGACACACCTGCTCAAACTCGTGTTCTTGCTGCTCTTCATCTCGATTTTTTGATCTCCTTGCTCAGCCCATCATTGTTGCTGAGATTTAGAGCATTTGTTCTCCGGTATGTGACTCCTTCGATTGTCCAAGTAGAATTTTGTTTAGTGAAGTATTTCTTGAGTATTTTAGCTCTATAGGTGACAGGTGAAATGAGTTTGCATGCTTGTTCTATTGCTTAGAAATGTTATTTTGATGCATGTTAGCCCTTTAGTAACTCCCTATAGTAGTTCCCTTCATGTATTTGTTTCAAAATCATATTTTATGAGGTTTGTTAAAAATTTCAGAAATGGAGGAGAATGCATGTCAACTCTTTCAACATGAACTAGAAGTGCATGAAGTCATGAGAGTTCACCGTGAAGAGAGGGTCTTTCCCTCGATCTATCCATGCTCAGAGTTCATGAATGCAGCTGGAATCCTGCAGGACTTCCAAACTTTACTCTCCAATGCAGGATTGGAACATTTTATTGAGGGTGAACCACCCCAATTTGCTAAACTAACAATGTCTGTGGTGCAGGATTTCGGTTTCAGTTGGTCCACATCTAACTCCATGGTTCATTATAAAATCTACAATAAATCTGTGGACTTGCCCTTTGATGTTTTCTGTGCAGCCATTAGAGTACCACAGTGGGGATCGCGCGATAGGATGAAGGAACGACCTAAGCCATTAACAGAGCTTTATGAAGAGATTTGTCAAGGAATAAGTTTTTTAGGAGAGGATGGTAAAATTCGAAATATTCATCTTCCATCCATTTGATATTTTGCCTACTTTATTACCAAGTGTGTCCTTGCTAGGAAAGTTGCAAATAAGTTGTCCTGCTATGATCTAGCTTTTATTGCTGCTGCTTTGAGAGGTGATAGGACTTATAATTTGGGTGCTTTAATAGCTTTTCGTCTAGATGCTAACCGTAAGAAAGGGGGAATCTGTGGAGGTCTTATTGCTTCACGTTTGTTAGCTTTGCATGGTGTAGTGCCTCATGTTTTAGATCTTCAGTTTCTAGTGGAGAGGCTTGATCTTAATTCTATGATACATCATAAGTTTGTTTCTCCTCATGCCTGCTTGACTAACTTGACGTATGAGATTACCTTTTTCAAGAAATCTACCTAGAAGGTAGCGAAGACTGATCGATCAGTCCATTTGCCTGCACCTCTTTTGTTTAACCTTGATCGCAGGAATGGATGGTCACTCACAGAGGGTGAGCTCGATGCATACATGGAGGAGAACCCGCAGCCCGTGCACAATGAAGAGGCAACCGAGGAGTTGGTCCAGCCCTCTAACATTGCAGAGTTTCCATACCAGCAGCCCTACTATGATTATACACCATATGCTTCATCTTCACAAGGGCCAGGCTATGACTACGCCAATGATGACCCACCAGCATGGGCATGTTTTCGAGATGATGTTGATCTCCACTTAGGCCAAAAGCCTAAGCTTGGGGGGAGGTACGCCGACGATTCACTCATCTACATATTATATTTTGTCGGTCCTTTGTATATTCATGTTTCACTTTCTTTATGGTTCTCATTCTTATTTCTTCTTTCCAAAACACAAAAAGACCAAAAATATTTCTGTTGTTTCTCTTTGTTTGCCTCTTTAGTTTGTTAGCTTTGGTTTGCTTTACTTGCTATTTTCGGTTTGATAATTGAAAAATCCAAAAATATTTTGCTTTGTTTGCTGTTTCCTTCTGTTCTTGTTTTAAAAATCAAAAACCCAAAAATATTTGTTGTTCTTCTTCGGGTTTGTAAAGTTTGTTGCAGAGTTCAGTCTACCGTGACTCCATTGGAGCTTGGTATTCACTTCATATTATTCAAGCCACACAAGTGAAAGGCAATAATGACGACATATGACAATCCGAGATGTGGTAAGAGGCTTGTATGAACTCTATTTGTTTTCATTTTTATACATATACTCATCTATGTGGACATGCTTAGTCAGTTCATGTAAGGTATATGTTATCTAATGGATGCTTTGTAGTTCTTGCTCTCATATGATTAGTTCTAATTTACTAATAGTTTGTAGCATGTCACGTAGACGCTTGCATGCATTGTTTTATTCATAATATGGTATGTTATTGTGGTATCCACCTCTGAAAGTTTCATTTGAATCGACTTGGTACATGCTCAAGCATGCATATGACTAAACAAAAAGTCAATTAAGCCTCGATGATTTACTTTGCCTCAGAGTTCTTGTATCATTTTTATGCCTATATTAATTTTATTTTGTCGCAAGCATGATTATGACAGCTATTGCTCTCTCGATTGTCGCTTCCCAGTCTTTTGCTAGCCTTCACTTGTACTGAGAGGGAATACTTCTCGTGCATCCAATCACCAAAAACCAAGTCTACCAAAGAGTCCACTATAAATTCCTATGCATGGTATTTGCAAGCCATTCCAAGTAAATTTTCATGTGCTACCTTTCAAAACTTTCAACTACTTCTCATTTTGTGCCACTGTTTTTAGCTCATGGGGACGTAGTGGTCGGAATTGCTATCTTCCATATTAAATTAAGTACCCCTCGACTAGGCAACTTCATCTGCTCGTCATTAATTTTGCATGAGAGCTGGTCAGACCATTGCAATCTAATTCTAAAAAGAAAGAAAAAAAGCACTCCTCCATGGTATGTGAATGTTGGTGGGCACCCGATGGAATCGGTTAGCCATGGTTTGAGAAAGGAAAAAAGGTGGGGAGGAGTGCCAAAGCTTTATAAAAGAGCACCAATGTGCCAAATTTTCAAAGAACTCGGAACCGCTCTCACTTGTTTATTATGGAAGATAGCATGTCCCTGATGGGGCCGAGTTGATGGTGCCAGGAAACTTGTTGGCTTGTAGTAAATGACCGGCCAGTTGGTAAACCCCAAGAGAAGGTTTTGATGAATATAGCAGCAAGTTTTCCCTCAGTTAAGAACCAAGGTATATCGATCAGGAGAAAAGCAGACAATAACGACTGAAGGTGATGCGGACTGGCTTAGCGACAGCTTCGGACAATTTATATATGGCGCCTCGTCCAAGCTTTGCTTTGCTAGCTACAACGTGGAACCTGCACACAACACAACCAAGTACTTTGTTCCCAACTTGCGATGAGGTTGTCAATCTCACCGGTTTGCTTGAAACAAAAGTTATGAGCGTATCGAGTGGAAAACAGTAGAAGCATGCAAGTAAAGTAAACAGTGCGAGTAAAGTAAACAGGTGATAGCAATATGATGGAAATAGGACCAGGGTCCACAGTTCACTAGTGGTGTCTCTCCATAAGATAAATAACACATGCTGGGTAAACAAATTACAGTTGGGCAATTGATAGAATAAAGATAAACGTGACATATCAAGAAGATCACTATGAGATTTACTCTGGGCATTACAACAAAATACATAGACCGCCATCCAACTGCATCTATGACTAATAATCCACTTGTGGCGAATCAATCCGAGAACTCCACAAGTATTAAGTTGTGAACAACAGATAATTGCATTAAGCAAAGTGTGTAATGTAAACAAAGCATATGCCCTTGAGCATATGAATGTTGTTTTCTCCCTAGTAGCAACAACACATCTACAACCTTAGAGGTTTCTGTCACTCCCCCAGGTTAAATAGAGGCATGAACCCACTATTGAGCATAAATACCCCCTCTTGGAGTCACTAGCAACTACTCGGCCAAGATAGCTACTAACAACGGAGAGCATGCAAGATCATAAACAACATAGAGATAACAAAAGATATAATTCAGTACAACAACTCAATCATAACACCAATATTCATCGGATGCCAACAAACCAAACATGTAGAATTACATAACGGTGATCTCAATCATGTAGGGCAGCTCATGAGATCTAAACATGAAGCACATGGTGGAGAAGACAACCATCTATCTACTGCTATGGACCCATAGTCCAAGGTAGACTACTCACTCATCACTTTGGAGGCAAGCATGGCGATGAAGAAGACCTCCGGTGGCGATTCCCCTCTCCGGCAGGGTGCCGGGAAGAGCTTCTGGACCCTCCCGATCTTCGGGTCGACGGCGGCGGCGGATCGCGATGTGTTCTGGAAAAGTGATCGGGTACTTAGATTTTTCCCGTCGGGGGGTCTTTATAGGCAAAGGGGCGATGTCAGAGGTGGCCCTAGGCCTCCTCACACCATGGCGGCACGGCCAGGGCCTGGGCCGCGCCAGCCAGGTGTGAGGGGCCCTAGTGGCCCCTCTCCTTCTCTCCTTCGGATGACTGGAAGCTCCCGGACAAAATAAGACTTCAGGAACTTGTTTCGTCCAATTCCGAGAATATTTCCTGTGTATCACTTCTAAAACACAAAAACAGCAGAAAACAGGGAACTGGCACTGTGGCGACTCGTTAATAGGTTAGTTCCGGAAAATGCATAAAAGTGCCACTAAGTGTAACGAAACAGTAGGCAAATGGTGTAAAAATAAGCATGGAGCATCAAAAATTATAGATACGTTGGAGACGTATCAAGCATCCCCAAGCTTAACTCCTGCTCGTCCTCGAGTAGGTAAGTGATAACAAAAGAATAATTTTTGAGGTGACATGCACCTACACAATCTTGATCATATATGTAAGCATTTGTGAGCTGGGATCATAAGAACTTAAAACATGGGCATGAAAGATATAATCTTGACAATAGAAACTTAGCAACCATGTTGTAAATATGCAAATGAACACAAACAAAAGATCATGAAAATGAAACAATGAAAGTCAAACGTGTGTTCAAATCATAAGGAAAATCATACAAATGGTTTTCAGCTTGTCCTTCAAAGAGAGCAAAACATAAATGCATAGGACACCTTCAAGTTTAAGAGGGCAACTAGATACAAATAATTTGAGAACAAGTGAAACCAACAATATGAATCAATCAATGAAAACTTTGGGACAATGCACATTATACTAAGAATGACAACTATGCTCTCTTAATGGTGCATAAAGATAGAAGGTGGTAACTCAACATGAAAGTAAAAGAAAGGCCCTTCGCAGAGGGAAGCAGTGATTGCAAGTTTTATAACCTTCAAAAATTATGGTACTTACCGGCTTTGAGCTCTCATTGCCCCCATCATAAGCATCTTGAATGGTTAAAGTTAATGCGAGAACAATTATGATGCATATGCTTGACAAATCATAAGTTGAAAACCTCGTGTCCCGTGAATACGAGTACCCAAACCTCATGCTACTTTACTTAGAGTCCCAAGCAAGGCTCTTGTCATTGTAAGTATATGCATATCATTGAGAACCGCCAATGGGGTACCTCCGTGCCCGATGACATGGAACAAGCCCACATCAAAATGACAGGACAAGCAGACAATGAACACCTCGACATCTCTTTTATTTGCCATTTGTTTAGCTTTTTATTGTGAGATGCGTCATCGAATGTTCACCATGGGTATGCTGCAAATTTCCACCATGAATTATGCATGGCTTAGATTAGCGGCCCGACGTTTCCCTAACACATATACAAACTCCATGATCCCCACAAGATTCCCAATTCATTTCACACCGCGGGCATCCATAAACAAAAGATCACGATATCAACTCAAATAAGAAGTGCAATGTTGAAAGCTTGCCCATGACTGCATGGCTGGGCTAGTCTCCAACTTACAACTTGCAAGCATAACAACTCAACATAAGAGACCACAATGTCAAATTTTTAAGAACAGGAAAAAGTAAAGTGTGCCTTCCGGTTTGTGAGAGCTTTACTGACCGAATTTCGTATAACACTGGTAAGAGTTTAATTTGAAGAGAAAATAAAAGCAAGTCAAATTTACTTGGAATAGCAAATTGCTAGTAGGTATGTATGGTGGACACTTTGGAAAACTTTGGCTTTTAGGAGTTGGATGCACGAGTAGAGCTCATACTCAGTACAAAGCGAGGGCTAGCAAAAGACTGGGAGCGACCAACTAAGAGAGCAATAATGGCCATAATTATGCAAAGCGACAAAGCAACATTAAAAGAAGCATAAGATGGCATCAAAAGTCAAAAACTAAATGATCATAGAGGCTATTGGCGACTTTGTAAGAGTCTAACATGTGTGAGCATGCGCCAAGTCAACCCAAATAAAGCATCAAGGAGAAAACCAAAATAATGCTTCCATACAATAAAAACAACGCATGATTTTTTCAAAGGCTCATTAAGCAATCTCAGTTATTTGAGACAAGTCATGCTACAGCAAAACCACTAAGCATACTATCAAAAAGACATCAAGCATGACATGAAAAAGCCTAAGCCGCAGTCTACACAAGCTCCTTCTTATACCACTATTTTGCATAAAGCTTTTTCTCTTTTCCAACACCATTTGAAATTTTTATAAACACCTCTTTTGATGAAAACCAATAAAGATCAGAGGCAAAAATACACCTTGATAAACAAATATAAGAAGATCTGAATGCAAATCAAGGCGAAAATGAAAACCAAAAGCAATAGTGGAAAAAGAAGAACACTCGATGAACGATAAGAGTAAAAACGGAGTGTTCTTTGCAAATGAAAACGAGTACATCTCCTCCAAAGGAAATTTGTTGGGGTCCAACCATTTATTGCAGCAAACAAAACTAAACTAACAAATAAAACTAAAACAACTGACGCTCCAAGAAAAACACATAGTGCATGAAGCAATAAAAATATAGTGTTTTGAAAGGTAACCTGATTTTTGCCGATGAAGAAGAGGTGCCTCGGGGGCATCCCTAAGCTTTGACGCTTGTACTTCTTGGATATTTCTTGGGGTGATGCATGGGAATCCCCAAGCTTGAGCTTTTGTCCATTCTTCAACTCATCTCATCATTCTCCAATCCCTACACTTGAAAACTTCCTTCATACAAAACTAAACACAAATCTATTAGCAACATTAGTGTAGGCATAACATATAATCAACCTCTTTTTGCTTCAGGTTTCAACCCAAAACCACCACATATATAGCAAATACTACTGTAGCAACCTCCCCAAAAGTTCTGTGATCAAAAGAACTCAAAAGAAAGCGATAAAGTGTCAAACACAAATATTGGCAGAAATCTGTCAAAATAGAACAGCTGACAAAGGTCGAATTTTTGAGGGGTTTTATGTTGCTCAAATAAAAAAGTGTTCACCTAACGAAAGTTTGGATATAACCTGGGGCATATGCACAAGAAATCGCAGGTCCAAAAGATATACAGAGAATTTATACAAATTTTTACGGTGCAGCACCGAAAACAGTTTCAGGACAGCAACATCCCCAAATCTTTACCTCACTCGAATTAGAGGCTTCTCTTGGCACTAAAACAAAATAAACAAGATAAGGAGCAGGCATTACAGTAGTAATGACTTCCAAGACTCAAATAAAAGAAAAAGTACTGAAAATAAAACATTGGGTTATCTCCCAAGAGTGCTTTTCTTTAACGCCTTTGAGCTAGGCGCTGAAAATTGCGAATCAAGTAACATCAAGTGATGAAGCATCACTTACCTCAGTAAGCACTTTGGAAGTTCCCGAAGATGATTCAACCTGCAAGTCACCCTTAGTGGAACTAAGAGTCTTACCAATTTTAAGAACATGTTGAGATTTAAGCGCATAAACCTTGGGGACATACATAAATTTTTGCTCTTTTCTAACAAACACTTTCTCTTTCTTAAATTTAAGAGAAGAGAAGATTAAGCTAAGAGTTTCCATAGACTCCTCTAGTTTGCCAATCCTTAAGTTTTGATTATCAAGAGTAGTGCTAGCCTCTAAAACAGTAATTCTCTTACCAATGTTTTCTATTAATTCACTAACTCGGCTAGCATTTTCTAGGATACTTGGCAAACTTTTCTCTAAAGAGCTGAGCCTTTCTACCACCTCCTCCAAGGTGGTCTCGGTTTTAGCAACATGAATAGGTGGTATTCCCACTAAACTTTCAATTATAGTTTATGCTTCTCCAGCGGGAGTACCCAGAAAATTACCTCCTGTAAGAGTATCGAGAACATACCTATTCCAACTAGATATACCAACATAAAAATTTCTAAGGAGGATCATGGTAGAGTGCTTTTTGGTACACCTATGATGAGCATTGTTAATACGATACCAAGCATCCTTTAAACTTTCTCCCCCTTGTTGCTTAAAACTACAAACTTCTACTTCAGTATTACTCATTTTAACAAAACTAGAAGCAAACAAATAAAAACAGCTACCAAGGATTCTATTTTTTTTTGGGGTTTTGATAAAAAACGATGCAGGTAAAATAAATAAAGTAAAGCAAAACAATAATAAAGTAAAGGATGTGCGTGCGAAAACTTCCCTCGCAGAAGTCTTCCACTCTTCCCCGGCAACGGCGCCAGAAAACTTGTTGATGGGGCCGAGTTGATGGTGCGAGGAAACTTGTTGGCTTGTAGTAAATGACCGGCCAGTTGGTAAACCCCAAGAGAAGGTTTTGATGAATATAGCAGCAAGTTTTCCCTCAGTTAAGAACCAAGGTATATCGATCAGGAGAAAAGCAGACAATAATGACTGAAGGTGATGCGGACTGGCTTAGCGACAGCTTCGGACAATTTATATATGATGCCTCGTCCAAGCTTTGCTTTGCTAGCTGCAACGTGGAACCTGCACACAACACAACCAAGTACTTTGTTCCCAACTTGCGATGAGGTTGTCAATCTCACCGGTTTGCTTGAAACAAAGGTTATGAGCGTATCAAGTGGAAAACAGTAGAAGTATGCGAGTAAAGTAAACAGTGCGAGTAAAGTAAACATGTGATAGCAATATGATGGAAATAGGACCGGGGTCCATAGTTCACTAGTGGTGTCTCTCCATAAGATAAATAACACATGCTGGGTAAACAAATTACAGTTGGGCAATTGATAGAATAAAGATAAACATGATATGTCAAGAAGATCACTATGAGATTTACTCTGGGCATTATAACAAAATACATAGACCGCCATCCAACTGCATCTATGACTAATAATCCACTTGTGGCGAATCAATCCGAGAACTCCACAAGTATTAAGTTGCGAACAACAGATAATTGCATTAAGCAAAGTGTGTAATGTAAACAAAGCATATGCCCTTGAGCATATGAATGTTGTTTTCTCCCTAGTAGCAACACCACATCTAAAACCTTAGAGGTTTCTGTCACTCCCCCAGGTTAAATAGAGGCATGAACCCACTATCGAGCATAAATACCCCCTCTTGGAGTCACTAGCAACTACTCGGCCAAGATAGCTACTAACAACGGAGAGCATGCAAGATCATAAACAACATAGAGATAACAAAAGATAATATTCAGTACAGCAACTCAATCATAACACCAATATTCATCGGATCCCAACAAACCAAACATGTAGAATTACATAACGGTGATCTCAATCATGTAGGGCAGCTCATGAGATCTAAACATGAAGCACATGGTGGAGAAGACAACCATCTAGCTACTGCTATGGACCCATAGTCCAAGGTAGACTACTCACTCATCGCTCCAGAGGCAAGCATGGCGATGAAGAAGACCTCCGGTGGCGATTCCCCTCTCCGGCAGGGTGCCAGGAAGAGCTTTTGGACCCTCCCGATCTTCGGGTCGACGGCGGCGGCGGATCGCGATGTGTTCTAGAAAAGTGATCGGGTACTTAGGTTTTTCCCGTCGGGGGGTCTTTATAGGCGAAGGGGCGATGTCAGAGGTGGCCCCAGGCCTCCTCACACCATGGCGACGCGGCTAGGGCCTGGGCCGCGCCAGCCAGGTGTGAGGGGCCCTGGTGGCCCCTCACCTTCTCTCCTTCGGATGACTGGAAGCTCCCGGACAAAATAAGACTTCGGGAACTTGTTTCGTCCAATTCCGAGAATATTTCATGTGTATCACTTCTGAAACACAAAAACAGCAGAAAACAGGGAACTGGCACTGTGGCGACTCGTTAATAGGTTAGTTCCGAAAAATGCATAAAAGTGCCACTAAGTGTAACGAAACAGTAGGCAAATGGTGTAAAAACAAGCATGGAGCATCAAAAATTATAGATACATTGGAGACGTATCAGTCCCCATTGCCAGTCATTGACATGAAACAACCACCTCTCAAAATAAATCTTTATCTCTATTTTACAAATGAAAAGCTCTAGCACATGTTAAATCACTGCTTCCCTCTGCGAAGGGCCTTTCTTTTACTTTTATGTTGAATCTTCATCTTCTAACTTTAAGAACCTTTTTGAGAGCATAGCTGTTATTCTTAGTATAATGTGCTTGTCCCAGAACACGGTTAATTGTGGTATAACTTTGATGCTTGTATCTTTGATATTTTTACTTCTAGTCTTCCTTTGGACTTCAGATGTGCCTCAACATTTATGTTTTGCTCCACAAATAAAGGCAAGCGAGATATCACTCTTCCATATCATTTATGCATATTACAATCTTGTAGCTTCTTATGTTCATGTTACTTGTTATTAGTGCATTGGCACTATTTCATAGCTTGCTTGACTATGAGGTAACATTAGTTGCATATTTCTTATTATGAATTGCCTGAGTACTTGATCATATAGTTAGTATATATACATCATATGAAGCAATTGTATTCGTGAAAGTTTCTTTTATCGCTCTCAGTAGTTAACTGAATTTCTTGAGGACAAGCAAATAGCTAAGCTTGGGGGGATTTGATACGTCCAAAACGTATCTACTTTCCCGAACACTTTTGCTATTGTTTCTCCTCTAATTTGTGTGTTTTGAATACAACTAACACGTACTAACGCTGTTTTTAGCAGAATTGCTCTGGTGTCTCGTTTTTGTGCAGAAATCCGACTTTTAGGAAAAATCCCGGAAAATATTGCAAAAATTCTATTTTGCCAGAAGACCCACGGAGCCAGAAGGAGAGACCAAGGGGGGCAGCGGCCTGGGCTCACCACCAGGGGGCGCGGCCCAGCCCTGGCCGCGCCCACCTGTGGTGAGGCTGCCTCGGTCGTCGCCTCGACCCCTCCTTCCGCCTACATATACCCTCTGACCTGAAAATAGCGGGGGTTCAGCGTTTTTCCCACATAGACTTCCGCTACGCCGCCGCCATCAGAAACCGCGATTCGGAACTAGAAACTCCGTTCTGGCACCCTGCCAGGATAGTGATTTGGAGGAGATCTTCATCATCATCATCACCGACGTCTCTCCATCAACCATCCATGACTCCCTGATACGTCTCAAACGTATCTATAATTTTTGATGCTCCATGCTTGTTTTTACACCATTTGCCTATTGTTTCGTTACACTTAGTGGTACTTTTATACATTTTCCGGGACTAACCTATTAACGAAGTGCCACAGTGCCAGTTTCCTGTTTTCTGCTGTTTTTGTGTTTCAGAAGTGATACACAGGAAATATTCTCGGAATTGGACGAAACAAGTTCCTGAAGTCATATTTCACCGGGGAGCTCCCAAACATCCGAAGACCTGACGGAGGGGGGCCACATGGCCCCCACACACAGGGGCGGCGCGGCCTGGCCCCTGGCCGCGCCACCCCATTGTGAGGCCGCGTGGCTCCACCTCTGACGGCCCCCCTTCGCCTACATATACCCCCTAACGAGAAAAACCTAAGCACCCGATCAGTTTTCCAGAATACATCGCGATCCGCCACCGCCGTCGACCCGAAGATCGGGAGGGTCCAGAAGCTCTTCCCGGCACCCTGCCGGAGAGGGGAATCGCCACCGGAGGTCTTCTTCATCGCCATGCTTGCCTCCGGAGCGATGAGTGAGTAGTCTACCTTGGACTATGGGTCCATAGCAGTAGCTAGATGGTTGTCTTCTCCACCATGTGCTTCATGTTTAGATCTCATGAGCTGCCCTACATGATTGAGATCACCGTTATGTAATACTATGATGTTGGTTTATTGGGATCCGATGAATATTGGTGTTTATGATTAAGTTGCTGTACTGAATTATATCTTTTGTTATCTCTATGTTGTTTATGATCTTGCATGCTCTCCGTTGTTAGTAGCTATCTTGGCCGAGTAGTTGCTAGTGACTCCAAGAGGGGGTATTTATGCTCGATAGTGGGTTCATGCCTCTATTTCACCTGGGGGAGTGACAGAAACCTCTAAGGTGGTAGATGTGCTGTTGCTACTAGGGAGAAAACAACATTCATATGCTCAAGGGCATATGCTTTGTTTACATTACACACTTTGCTTAATGCAATTATCTGTTGTTCGCAACTTAATACTTTTGGGGTGTTCGGATGATATCCCCGAGGGTGGATTATTAGTCATAGATGCAGTTGGATGGCGGTCTATGTATTTTGTTGTAATGCCCAGAGTAAATCTCATAGTGATCTTCTTGACATATCACGTTATCTTTATTCTATCAATTGCCCAACTGTAATTTGTTTACCCAGCATGTTATTTATCTATGGAGAGACACCACTAGTGAACTGTGGACCCCGGTCCTATTTTAATCATATTGCAATCACCTGTTTACTTTTCCCGCACTGTTTACTTTACTCGCATATTACTACTGTTTTCCACTCGATACACTCATAACCTTTGTTTCAAGCAAACCGGTGAGATTGACAACCTCATCGCAAGTTGGGAGCAAAGTATTTGTTTGTGTGTGTGCAGGTTCCACGTTGCAGCTAGCAAGCAAAGCTTGGACGAGGCGCCATATATAAATTGTCCGCTGCTGTCGCAAACTAGTCCGCATCACCTTCAGTCGTCACCGTCCCTCTTCTTCAAGAACGATATTAAACCTTGGTTTCTTAACTGAGGGAAAACTAGCTGCTATACTCATCACACCTTCCTCTTGGGGTTCCCAACGGGCTGGTCATTCACTACGCATCAAGCTAATTTTCTGGCGCCGTTGCCGGGGAAGAGAGAAGACTTGTGCGAGGGGAGTTCTTCGCACACACATTCTTTACTTTGTTATTTGTTTTGCTTTACTTTATTTTATTTTACCTGCATTGCTTTTTATATCAAAAACCCAAAAAAATTAGAATCCTTGGTAGTTGTTTTTACTTACCTGCTTTTAGTTTTGTTACAATGAGTAATCCTGAAGTAGAAGTTCGTAGTTTCAAGCAACAAGGGGGAGAAAGTTTAAAAGATGCTTGGTACCGTATTAACAATGCTCATCATAGGTGCACCAAAAAGCACTCCACCACGATCCTCCTTAGAAATTTTTATGTTGGTATATCTAGCTGGAATAGGTATGTTCTTGATACTCTTACAGGAGGTAATTTTCTGGGTACTCCCGCGGGAGAAGCATGCACTATAATTGAAAGTTTAGTGGGAGTACCACCTATTCATGTTGCTAAAACTGAGACCACTTTGGAAGAGGTGGTAGAAAAGCTCAGCTCCTTAGAAAAAAGTTTGCCAAGTATCCTAGAAAATGCTAGCCGCAATAGTGAATTAATAGAAAGCATTGGTAAGAGAATTACCATTTTAGAGGCTAGCACTACTCATGACAATCAAAACTTGAGGATTGGTAAACTAGAGGAGTCTATGGAAACTCTTAGTTTAATCTTCTCTTCTCTTAAATTTCAGAAGGAGAAAGTGTTTGTTGGAAAAGAGCAAAAATTTATGTATGTTCCCAAGGTTTCTGCGCTTAAATCTCAACATGTTCTTAAGATTGGTAAGACTCTTAGTTCTACTAAGGGTGACTTGCAGGTTGAATCATCTTCGGGAACCTTCAAAGAGCCTACTGAGGTAACTAGCGCTTCATCACTTGATATTACTTGATTCGCAATTTTCTGCGCCTAGCTCAAAGGCGTTAAAGAAAAGCACTCTTGGGAGATAACCCATTGTTTACTTTTTAGTACTTTTTCTTTTATTTGAGTCTTGGAAGTCATTACTACTGTAATGACCGCTCCTTATCTTGTTTATTTCGTTTTTGTGCCAAGAGAAGCCTCTAATTTGAGTGAGGTAAAGATTTGGGGTTATTGCTGTCCTGAAACTGTTTTCGGTGCTGCACCGTAAAAATTCGTGAAAATTCTCTGTTTATCTTTTGGACCTGCGATTTCTTGTGCATATGCCCCAGGTTATATCCAAACTTTTCTTAGTTGAACACTTTTTGATTTGAGCAACAGAAAATCCCTCAAAAATTCGTCCATTATCAGCTGTCCAGTTTTGACAGATTTCTGCCAATATTTGTTTTTGCCACTTTATCGCTTTCTTTTGAGTTCTTTTTGATCATGGAACTCTTGTGGAAGTTGCTACAGTAGTATATACTTTATATGTGGTGGTTTTGGGTTGAAACCTGAAGCTAAAAGAGGTTGAATATATTTTATGCTTACACTAATGTTGCTAATAGAATTGTGTTTAGTTTTGTATGAAGGAAGTTTTCAAGTGTAGGGATTGGAGAATGATGAGATGAGTTGAAGAATGGACAAAAGCTCAAGCTTGGGGATGCCCATGCATCACCCCAAGAAATATCCAAGAATTACAAGCGTCAAAGCTTGGGGATGCCCCCGAGGCACCCCTTCTTCATCGGCAAAAATCAAGTCACCTTTCAAAACACTATATTTTTATTGCTTCATGCACTATGTGTTTTTCTTGGAGCGTCAGTTGTTTTAGTTTTCTTAGTTTGTTTAGTTTGTTTGTTTGCTGCAATAAATGGTTGGACCCCAACAAATTTCCTTTGGAGGAGATGTACTTGTTTTCATTTGCAAAGAATGCTCTAGTTTTCACTCTTATTCAAAATCGAGCATTCTACTTTTCCGCTACTGCTTTTGTTTTTCGTTTTCGCCTTGATATGCGTTCAGATCTTGTCATATCTTTTCATCAAGGTGTAATTTTTGCCTCTGAACTTTATTGGTTTTCATCAAAAGAGGTGTTTATAAAAATTTCAAATGGTGTTGGAAAAGAGAAAAAGCTTTGTGCAAAATAGTGGTACAAGAAGGAGCTTGTGTAGACTGTGGCTTAGGCTTTTTCATGTCATGCTTGATGTCTTTTTGATAGTATGCTTAGTGGTTTTGCTGTAGCATGACTTGTCTCAAATAACTGAGATTGCTTAATGAGCCTTTGAAAAAATCATGCGTTGTTTTTATTGTATGGAAGCATTATTTTGGTTTTCTCCTTGATGCTTTATTTGGGTTGACTTGGCGCATGCTCACACATGTTAGACTCTTCCAAAGTCGCCATTAGCCTTCATGATCATTTAGTTTTTGACTTTTGATGCCATCGTATGATTCTTTTAATGTCGCTTTGTCGCTTTGCATGATTATGGCCATTATTGCTCTCTTAGTTGGTCGCTCCCAGTCTTTTGCTAGCCCTCACCTTGTACTGAGTATGAGCTCTACTCGTGCATCCAACTCCTAAAAACCAAGTTTTGTCATTGTGTCCACTATAAACTCCTATGCATGGTATTTGTAAGCCATTCCAAAGTAAATTCTCATGTGCTACCTTTCAAAAACCTTCAAAACACTTCTCGTTTTGTGACACTGTTTTCAGCTCATGGGGACGTAGTGGTCGGATTTGCTATCTTCCATATTCCTTATTCCAAAAAGAAAAAAAAGAGAAAAAAGAAAGAAAAAAAGGCACTCCTCCAAAGAATGTGAATGTTGGTGGGCACCCGATGGAATCGGTTAGCCATGGTATGTGAAAGGAAAAGGTGGGGAGGAGTGCCAAGTTTTATAAAAAGAGCACAAAAGTGCCAATCTCTCTCTCAAAAACTTGCTTCATTTTTGTATGGAAGATAGTAAGAACCCCATTGCCAGTCATTGACAAAGACAACCACCTCTCAAAACCAATTTTTTATCTCTCTGTTTTACAAATGAAAAGCTCTAGCACATGCTCAATCACTGCTTCCCTCTGCGAAGGGCCTTTCTTTTACTTTTATGTTGAGTCACCACCTTCTTTCTTTATGCACCATTAAGAGAGCATAGTTGTCATTCTTAGTGTGATATGCATTGTCCCAAAGTTCATTGATTGACTCATGATGATTGGTTTCACTTGTTCTTAAATTATTTGTATCTAGTCGCCCTCTTAAACTTTGAGGTGTCCTATGCATTTATGTTTTGCTCTCTTTGAAGGACAAGCTGAAAACCATTTGTATGTTTTTCCTTATGATTAGAACACACGTTTGACTTTCATTGTTTCATTATCATGATCTTTTGTTTGTGTTCATTTACATGTTTACAACATGGTTGCTAAGTTCTTATTGTCATGATTATATCTTTCATGCCCATGTTTTAAGTTCTATTGATCCCAGCTCATCAATGCTTACATATATGATCAAGATTGTGTAGGTGCATGTCACCTCAAAAATTATTCTTTGTTATCACTTACCTACTCGAGGACGAGCAGGAGTTAAGCTTGGGGATGCTTGATACGTCTCAAACGTATCTATAATTTTTGATGCTCCATGCTTGTTTTTACACCATTTGCCTATTGTTTCGTTACACTTAGTGGTACTTTTATACATTTTCCGGGACTAACCTATTAACGAAGTGCCACAGTGCCAGTTTCCTGTTTTCTGCTATTTTTGTGTTTCAGAAGTGATACACAGGAAATATTCTCGGAATTGGACGAAACAAGTTCCTGAAGTCATATTTCACCGGGGAGCTCCCAAACATCCGAAGACCTGACGGAGGGGGGCCACGTGGCCCCCACACACAGGGGCGGCGCGGCCTGGCCCCTGGCCGCGCCACCCCCTTGTGAGGCCGCGTGGCTCCACCTCTGACAGCCCCCCTTCGCCTACATATACCCCCTGACGAGAAAAACCTAAGCACCCGATCAGTTTTCCAGAATACATCGCGATCCGCCGCCGCCGTCGACCCGAAGATCGGGAGGGTCCAGAAGCTCTTCCCGGCACCCTGCCGGAGAGGGGAATCGCCACCGGAGGTCTTCTTCATCGCCATGCTTGCCTCCGGAGCGATGAGTGAGTAGTCTACCTTGGACTATGGGTCCATAGCAGTAGCTAGATGGTTGTCTTCTCCACCATGTGCTTCATGTTTAGATCTCATGAGCTGCCCTACATGATTGAGATCACCGTTATGTAATACTATGATGTTGGTTTGTTGGGATCCGATGAATATTGGTGTTTATGATTAAGTTGTTGTACTGAATTATATCTTTTGTTATCTCTATGTTGTTTATGATCTTGCATGCTCTCCGTTGTTAGTAGCTATCTTGGCCGAGTAGTTGCTAGTGACTCCAAGAGGGGGTATTTATGCTCGATAGTGGGTTCATGCCTCTATTTCACCTGGGGGAGTGACAGAAACCTCTAAGGTGGTAGATGTGCTGTTGCTACTAGGGAGAAAACAACATTCATATGCTCAAGGGCATATGCTTTGTTTACATTACACACTTTGCTTAATGCAATTATCTGTTGTTCGCAACTTAATACTTTTGGGGTGTTCGGATGATATCCCCTTGGGTGGATTATTAGTCATAGATGCAGTTGGATGGCGGTCTATGTATTTTGTTGTAATGCCCAGAGTAAATCTCATAGTGATCTTCTTGACATATCACGTTATCTTTATTCTATCAATTGCCCAACTGTAATTTGTTTACCCAGCATGTTATTTATCTATGGAGAGACACCACTAGTGAACTGTGGACCCCGGTCCTATTTTAATCATATTGCAATCACCTGTTTACTTTTCCCGCACTGTTTACTTTACTCGCATATTACTACTGTTTTCCACTCGATACACTCATAACCTTTGTTTCAAGCAAACCGGTGAGATTGACAACCTCATCGCAAGTTGGGAGCAAAGTATTTGTTTGTGTGTGTGCAGGTTCCACGTTGCAGCTAGCAAGCAAAGCTTGGACGAGGCGCCATATATAAATTGTCCGCTGCTGTCGCAAACTAGTCCGCATCACCTTCAGTCGTCACCGTCCCTCTTCTTCAAGAACGATATTAAACCTTGGTTTCTTAACTGAGGGAAAACTAGCTGCTATACTCATCACACCTTCCTCTTGGGGTTCCCAACGGGCTGGTCATTCACCACGCATCACTCCCCCATCCATGTGTGAGTAATTCCCGCTGTAGGCGAAGGGAATGGTAGGGATTGGATGAGATCATTCATGTAATTTGCTATGAGATTGTTAGGGCATAATGCCTAGTATCTTTTATTAGTGCTTATGGCATTGTTGCAACTTGTTGTGCTTAATGCTTGTCACTTTGGGCCCGAGTGCCATGATTTCAGATCTGAACATGTTATTGTTTCTATGATGATACTTGTTGTTTATGGTCTTACCTATAAGTTGTTTACACATATTATTGTCCGGAACCCGAGGCCCCAAAGTGACAGAAATTGGGATGACCGGAGGGGATGGCTATGATGTGAGGATCACATGTGTTCACCGAGTGTTAATGCTTTGCTCCGGTACTTTATTAAAAGGAGTACCTTAATTACCAGTAGTTTCCCTTGAGGCCCTGCTGCAACAGGCTGGTAGGACAAAAGATGTCATGCAAGTTTCTCATTGTGAGCACGTACGACTATATACGGAACACATGCCTATGATTGTTAGTACTAGGATGCTTTACATTATTTATCTGCAATGCCCATGTCTCACTGATTTCATGAATTATCTTATCCATGCAACGCCCGTACATCCATCCCTATGCCTACAGTATTTCATCATACTGTTTACTATTGCTACTATTACTGCTTTTATTCTACTACTGCTGTTACTGTTTCACTACTATCACCACTATAAAACTGTTGCTACTGAGAAACCGCTGCGAATAAGTCTGTTTCCAGATGCAGCTGAATTGACAACTCATCTGTTAAGGCTTACATATATTCTTTGGCTCCCCTTGTGTCGAATCAATAAATTTGGGTTTTACTTCCCTTGAAGACTGTTGCGATCCCCTATACTTGTGGGTCATCAAGGACTTAGGATCAGGGAGATAGGGCGTCAGATGAACTCGAAGGTGAAATCAGTCAAACAAGGTGGCTATGAGAGTAAACATGGGTGTAGAACCTGGCTTGCTTTCAATCTGTCCCACACCGTCCCCTCCTGGCCCCTATATATAGGTGGCCAGGTCTCAAGGATCGGGTGGGATCTGATACAGATTACAATATCGACATACGATATGAACTCGTATTTCGACTAGTATTACAATTGGGCCTAGCTTAACGGGCCTCAGGGGTACTCAACTGACGGGCTCTATTATCTATACCCTTGTCAGTAGCCCCTGAGATTCTACCAGAATTGCAGATTTGGGTTGAATCTCTAATCTTTAAATCTTCGACTTGATCAATTCTTCGACTTTTCATATCTTCAAATCTTCGACTTGGCCTGTCGACTTATTTTCATTATAATACCTCGCAAGGGGTTTTGATGAACAAGCCTGACAACTCTGACGGATCAAGAGGCCAATTAACTACCGGAACAGATACTTGTCACCTACTTCAAATTCAATCCCCTTGGACTTGAATTCGGGAAACCGGTCAAACCCATTGTTTTGCCGCATTTAGAACTTACAAAAAATGAATCTCAGTGGTTCTCAGGGTACCCAGTGCATCCACCAGGATTTTTCTTCGCGTCGTAGACATGGCTACATACCAGCAGAGCGCATCCATGTGCGTATACCGGACCACACAGGACGGATCCTGGGGTCTTACCTTCGTGATATATTTCCATCATGACATTCAAGTTTTGTCGCGATGACACCACTCGAGAATCATATGTCGCAGCCTTGTTTGACTGTTCTAACGTGTCAGATTTTTGGGTTATTCAACCTTAAAAACTCTCTCTCGATGGTAGTAATGATATCCGCAGAATCTCTTTGCATCCTTTCCTCCATTGTTCCTCATAAAACATCGTCGGGTGCGCGCCCGACGCTCCCGATGGGAGTAGCCCCCAAGGCTATAGTCGAAAAACTTATTTCGAGTATAGGCTCAAAGACAATGTGCTGTCTTTCATGTTATGAGAACATAACTCAATAAAATCGTCGGGTGCGCGCTCAGCACTCCCGATGGTAGTAGCCCCCGAGGCTATAACCGAATATCTTCGGGTATAGACTCAAAGAATGATTTCTCTTTTACCGGACTCAATTTTTCGTCGGCTTTCTTGATCTTCCTTTATACAAATTCGCCATATCAAACCATCTTCAGAGTGTTAATTTTACCAGTGTCCACTGCTACCATAGTCTTTATTTCTGGTTACTCGTACTTTTATGACGTCATTAATACCATTAGGTTGTTTGTAATTATCTTTTTACTTTGACCGTTACCCATGGGCAATACGGTAATTCCATAATTTATCTGCCCGTTAGTGGGCTACCGTTTCTGCTCCTTGCGCCACGTCTCAACCCACATTTCCGTTGCCAGGAAGCTATATAAGGGGAGAGTGGGGGTAGATCACTGTTTACCAGTTCATTGCTTCCGCCGCCGCCACCATTGTTGCGACCTCAGCGCACTTCTGACCTCCTGCACAGCCCCCGTGCGCAAATCTTAGATGCGCGTGAAGCATCTGGCGCAGAAAAACAAGATGACCAAGGGGAAGACTGGGAACGCCGCGACCAGCTGGGTGCCCTCGGAGTTTAAGCAAAAGGATCTGGAGAAGGCCCAAGCTGATGGCCTCATCTCCAGTGACGATCAGGTTATTTTCCCTAGCACTGATCGCATCCCCAAGCCCCCAAGTGGCTTTCGGGTGATGTTCTTTGATTTTCTCCTGCACGGACTTTCTCTCCCTGCCCATGAATTCCTTCGTGGACTTCTTTTTGTCTACGGTGTGCAGCTTCACTAGCTCACACCAAATTCGATTCTCCATATTACCTGATTCATAACTCTTTGCGAGTCCTTTCTGGGGATCGAGCCCCATTTTCTCCTCTGGAAGTATCTTTTTCGGCTCCGCCCTAGTGTTTCTTTAACAAAAAGGCTTGAACTGGGCGGGGCCGTAATTTCTATTCGTACAGAATCCCAGTATTTGGAATTTTCCATGCTATTTCAGTACAGGGCTGGAAAAAGAAATGGTTTTACATAAAGGACAAAAAATCTTCTCCCTCTGACTTATTTGGCATTGCCCCTTTCGATGCCGCAAAAAATCTGGAAAAATTGGCCTCATGGGATTCGCCTCCCATAGAGGCTGAGATGGAGGATGTTAAGCCGCTGCTAGCGCGCATTCAAGCTCTGAAGAGCGATGACGGTGGTGCTTTAACCGGAACTCATCTCATGGCATTTTTCCTTCAACATCGAGTTCAACCTCTTCAGCACCGTCCTTCGAAGCTTTGGTCTTTTTCTGGTTTGGGCGATTCTTCACAAGTTTCTGATGATCTCTTTGAAAAGAAGGATCTCGACAAGCGAGTGAGGGCTTTGACCATCCTCACAAAAGAAGATGATATTCCAGACTTGACAGCTAGCTATTTCGACGCCCAGCACCCTTTGCCTGCGGTATGTTATAATATCTTTTATTCGTATTGTTTTTCTCTTACCATCATTTGCCTTGTAATACTCAGGTTATTTTTTTTTCAGGATCATCGACTTCTTGTTTGTCGTCCTCCCCTCCCAGAAGGGGGAGCCATTCCAAATGTTCCTATTTCTGCGGCCTCCGAAACCCCAGAGGCTGGGGATAGCCAAGATGGGGACGAAGGCAAAGATTCGTTGGAAAGGACCAGCTCAACGACATCACCTCCTCCTGCGCTTTCGGAAGATCTTGTTGTTGACAAGAAAGGGAAGCGCGTCGAAGATTTCGCTTCCTCGAGTGCCTCTACTCATAAAGCCGTGGCCGGGGAAACCCCCGCGCCAGAGGACGATTTAGAGCTCTTTGACCTCATGGACTCATGAATGTCATCCTGCTGTATTTCATATGTTATCTTTTCTCTGTCGACTTTGATAAGTGACTTGGTCTGTTGATCTTTTTCTTAGTGATGAGGAGAACCCAAAGAGATTTGCTGCTGCCGCCCCTATCACTGATACTCCTGTTATTGATGAACCACTGCCACAAGAGGTTGGTCCAGCAGCGAAATCTTCAAACGTTTCGAGGAAGCCCATTAAGAAGGTAGTCGCTGTTCGTAGTTCTCCACGCGTGAAGAAATTGTCAGACGCCGGTGCTTCTCTTGAGGCCCATCAGTCCACAGGCTCCTTCGACGATGTGCGTGAATATACTGGTACGTTTACTTCTTCTTTTGCATGTTGATACTCACATACTATTTGTGTACAGAATTTAATGAGGAAATTTGTCGCCTTGGGCAATGAATGCGTCGAGTACCTGAAGGCTGCTAAGGCCTCTGAAGGTAAATTTCTTTTCGTATATTTGCTTGTCTAGTACGCCTTTCTTTGCTTCTTTGCCTGACTTTCCCGTTCCTCCTTGGTGAATTGCAGATGCTCTAGCGACAGTCAATGCTCGCATTTCATCGCTGGAAGGTGAACTCAACGCTTCCAGAAAAGCTTTTGATGCCGCCACTGCTGCCAAGGTTAGTGCTGAGAAGTCGACTAAATTAGCACTGGCTAGGGCAAAGAAAGCAGAAAAAGCCTTGACGGATGCTAACAAGGAGCACCTCCAGCGAGAACAGGCCGTGACTGAGCGGCTGAATACGATGTCTGCTGCCGCTGGGGGTACGTAATATACCTTTCTTTCCTTTTGTTCGATTTGATCATTCTCTTATGCTTGCTGATATATTCATTCTCTGTTGTTTTCTGTTTCCTTGGTTTTGCAGAATATACTGAGGTGTCCTCGTCGACTTTGCAACCAGATAACGATCCTCTCATGGCCGCAGTTAGCTTACTGGAAGCATATGGGATATCTTTCTGGGAAATCTTCGAGTTAGTTAACCACGTTCTTACGCGGATTTTTGTTGGGTTGTGGCCTAAGCAAAAGGCGGAGGTGCCGGATAATGATGTGAAGAAACTCGCCCAGGCCTTCGACACCATTGACGACCCCATCCTTCATATGAAGGGCCTCTCTTTGAAGCGAGGTGCTGAGGGGGCCATTGCGCTTTCATATGCACATGGTGAGGAGATCAATTGGGAGAAGGTGAGTTCTTTCCACGGCCGCCCCCGTTCGGAGTTTAAGGCCTTCTTTGAGAAGGCGAAGAGGTTTGCGCCAGGCATCGTGGCGATGATTTCCCCTTCAGCGGCTTTTGCGGCTTCGCTGATTTCTTCGACTCCGGCGACGAGCAGATCCGTGCCTCCTCCGAATGCTGGTGCTACTGCTACCACGCCTACTTCTGCTGTGGATCGTGAAGCCGAGGTGGCGTAGACTTGGCCTCCTTTTGTAATTTTTAGTTTTGCTTTGATGTAGTGAACTCTTAGTCGTATGTAGCCCGAGAACTTTAGTCAGAGGGCTTATACTTATGTAAATATTTTTTGTGAAATATCGTGCGCTATCTGGCTTCTAAGATTCTTTTCTTTTGGCTTCCAGCCTATGCGTTCTGGTGGATCGTTGGGTCGCGATCAGGCTCCATCTCCTGCCGATGTTTTCGACTCCAAAGTTTCGTCGCCTTCCCGTCATTCTTGCCAATGTGCTGAGTACTCCTTGAGGATTTCAGATTTTGAGAGCCGCTTGTCTTTGGCGAAATGCCAAGCGCAGATGGCTATGGATAAAGCCAGCAAGTCTTGCGGGTTTATGAAACAGATATCCATTCTTGAGGACAAGGTGTCGGGTCTGGTGGCGCAAATCATGCATCTCGAGGAATGCGACTCCTACCTTATCGGTATTGTCGAGTTTGTTTGCGAGATGTTGCGATGTGAGATTTCCTTGTTGCTTCTCTTGTTTCCTTTTATTACACCACTGCTGTCTAATATCTTCTGTTGTCTTAGGTACTTGTCTGGACTTTGCTGCTGAGGCGCGTCGGGTTGCTGAGCGAAATGCAGCTCTGGAGAAGACATCAGAGGGGATCGACAGTTTGTGGTCCGATCCTCGACGCCGTCATGCTGTTGTGCTGCTTCAAGATCATGCTCAGCATATCGGAGAGGCGGTTGATGGTTGTCGAAGATCTCTCATAACCATGCATTCTGTCATGCTTCCTCACAATCCTCTGCCTGGGAGCTTTCCGTTGCTACTCGATACTTTCAGATCCAGTCAGCGAATTCATCGGCTGATAGAGCTGAACTTGGTGTCCGGAGCCAATTTTGCTCTTAGGTGGATGCGTAAGTGGCATCCAAGGCTTAATTATAGTTCTATGTCACTGAGTTATCCTTCAGGTGGAGCTAGTTTGCGAGTTCATCTGGAGAATACCTTGCAGCCTGCCAGAAGGATTATAGCTAGGATGTTGCGACATGATGCCACATTTTTCCGCGAGCATCATTACTTGGATCCCCTAGGGGTGGATGATTCTGATAACTCGATGTTATGACGTGCTACTTGTATGTTTTTTTATATATATAATGCGAGAGTTTTTATCCTCAGAGCATTTTTACTTTGTGTGTATATTGATGCGCTTGCCGTGGCTTTTGAAGACACGTAAACTCAAATAAGAGGAACTTTTGTCTTTTATTTATGTAATATAAGATACATGGGATGACCCAAGAGATCTGGCCAGTGACCTGTGTTCTGGATCTAGAGGGCATTGCCCTGGAATAACTCGTGGCTTTTACAGCCTTATTTTCCTACTCGACTAATCTGTATGTCTTGTCTCCTATGTTGCTTAGGTCTTCTCTTCTTCTCCTGTAGTCTTCTCTTGTTCGGGTAGCTGTACCCGAGGTTTCTTTATTTATGGTTCCTTGGGGTTTCCTTCGAGTTGCCGTGTCACTTCTGTAGTCATGCTTTTTGCTTTGCAGTTAGGTTCTCCGTATCTTGCCATCATGCCGAAATTTTAGGCCATCTTATGAAACTCCTTGTCGCATAGATCTGATAACTCGAAGCTTCCCTTTACTGTAATAATTCCTTTGGGTCCTGGCATTTTTAGTACCAGGTAAGTGTAGTGAGGTACTGCCATGAATCGCGAAAACGCGGGTCTCTCGAGGATCGCATGATATTGTGATGGCCAGTCCATGACTTCGAAGTCGAGTTTCTCCCTTCTGTAGTTTTGTCGATTTCCGAAACAGACATTGAGTGCTATTCGACCAAGTGGATAGTTAGCACTTCCTGGTACTATTTCATGAAAGGAGCAATCAGTTGGTTTTAGGAACTCCAATGAAATGTGCATTGCCCGTAGGGTATTTGCGTATATAAGATTTATCCCGCTTCCTGCATCCATGAATATTCTGTCGACATCATAGGTCCCAATTTGAGCTTTGAGTACCAAGGGCGCGTTTTCTGGCCGAGGTACTGTTATTGGGTGATCGTCTCTGCTGAATTCTATGGGTTGCTCTGACCAATGCAGATATTCCGTTGTTGCTGGATGTGAGTTTATTGCAAGGTTGACTTGTCAAGTTATGATTTTCTCCTCTTTGTTCGACTTGGGCACTGGCTGTATCATTGTTGTAATGTGCCCCTTAGATGGAACATATCCTTCGTCGTCGTCGCGTCCGTGGTTTGATTGGTCTTGGCCCTTGGGAGCTCGACTGTTTCCTTGTTGGGTTGTAGGTGCATTGCTTGTGTTTCCCTCGTATCCCTGGCGTTTTGCCTCGACTTGCTTGTTAAGTGCTGCTTCTTGTTGTTTCAAGAACATAGTGCAATCTTTCATTGCGTGTCTGGATACTCGTTTCCCATCGACGAACGCAGAGTGAATATGACATGGTCCGTTGAGCATATCTTCCGGTGATGGGTTGTACTCTCTGGATTCCCTTGGCGGAAACTTTTTGTAATCTTCTTTGCCATAGCTACGGTATTCCGAACTTTTACGATCGCTACCTTGGTAGCTGTTATCTTTATATCCTGCGGTTACTTGGCTGTGGTAGCCGTAATTATCATAATTGCGGGATCTTCTTCTTTGACCTCCATATCTATTTCCTATATCCTCTTCTGGCGATCGCGTGCGTTTATTATTGCACGCATCTTCTCCATCTGTGAATCTGTTTGCCACATCCATTAGATCTGATACTGTTTTTGGCTTGATTCTGCCCATCTCTTCAACTAGGTCTCCTCGTCGTAACCCGACTATGAATGCGTCTATTGCTCTTTCATCCGATACTTCGACTGCCGAATTTTTGATTATGCTCCACCTTTGGATATATGCTCTTAATGTCTCCCCGCGTTGCTGTACGTAGGCTTTGACTTCTTCTATGGATGCTGGCCGCTTGTATGTCGACTTGAAGTTACTTGTAAATTGTTTTGTGAGCTCCTCCCAGCTTCCAATTGTTTCCTTTCCTAGTTTGCTTAACCATGACCTTGCTGCACCGGTGAGGTGTAATTACAAACTCTGCATTGCTGTTTCCCTGGTTCCTCCTAATAGTTTTACTGCTTGTAGATAATCTAAAAGCCATGATTGTGGCTCCTGAGATCCGTCATACTTTTGTTAGTCATGGGGTAATTTGAAGCCTTTGGGTACTGGCGTGATGCGAACCCTACGGGTAAAGCATGGCGCCCCCATCTCCTTTTCATCGTCTTTGTAGTCATATGTTCTGTTGGGAGTTCTAGATCGTCGGGTTCCTTTGTTTTTTGGACTGTTGTATCATCCTGGTGATGGCGTCCTAGATCGGCGACTTCCACTTCTATGCCGAGGACTGTTGTGATAGCGTGGTGATCTTGGTTTATGGGTTCCTTTATTACGATATGCCTCCTCCTCTTTTGCTGATAATTTGTTGCCTACCATCTTCAATCTATTTAGCGCTGCTCGGTGCATATGTTCCCTCGGGTCTCCTGGATTTGGTCGTGT
The DNA here is from genome assembly GCA_007115705.1 of Dactylis glomerata. Lineage (NCBI taxonomy): Eukaryota > Viridiplantae > Streptophyta > Magnoliopsida > Poales > Poaceae > Dactylis > Dactylis glomerata. The sequence goes on from QXEO01001225.1 coordinate 736,208, forward strand.
TGTATGCAGGTATGCTTGAGCTGCCACCAATGCTGCTTCAGGAGTTTTTGGTATATAATATTTCCTTGCTCGTCGACCGATAGGAAGGACGAGTTGAGGTTTTTCGAGATACTTTGCCTTTCTGAGTACTCGAGATTCTCATATCGTGATCCATGTCGATGATGCCTTCTGTTTGTATATGACGCGTCACTTCGTGCTCTGCGAGCAGCGTCGCTTGCTGCAATGGCTGAGTCCTTCCTTTTCTGTATTTTAATCCTCTTCTTTGCTAATTGCTTCGCTTGCTGCCTTAGGGCGTAATGGTATCCCAAAAGCATGTTTTGGCTGGAATTTGTTGGTATTGGCATGCCGTGCTCCATGGCTGTTCTGATTGCTCTCCACTCATCGGCTGATAGTCGAACTTTTACCCTTGTTACGAGGGAGTCAGCGGTTTCTCCTTCTGCTAAGTGATTTGCCCCTCTATTTATGTTTGCTGGATTAAGCACTGGGTTATTGTTGTCGTCGAGTTCTTCTGAATTATCTCCTATGATGGCGAGTATCTGATATCGATTGTCGAGTTTGCTGTTGTGACTTGAGAAGATCGACTTGTCCTCTTTGGAAAGTTCTAATCCTGTCTTCCAGGTGTCTGTTGATTGATCTGAGGTGTCATCATGGTAGATCATGAGATCTTCGAGTTGCACTTCTAAGCCAAAATTCTCCATGGTTTCGTCGCCTCCTGCGATTTTTCCTTCTTCTGCTTCTGTCAAGCTGACCGGCGAGTTTACCTCGCTGGAATAGCCTTCTGATGATTTCGACATTGCTACTGTCTCGGGCTCACTTGCCGACGAATCCGGTTTCGTCGGATCTGAAAGGCGAATCGAACCTAGTGATCCGACGTGAAAGTTTAGACTTCCGATCGTCAAATCCATATCTTGATCCATACTCTCGAATACTTGCGCGAAACTCGACTGGTGAGGTTGAAAATTGACGGTTCCGAAGGGTATCTGAATTTCGTCGACTTGTGGATTGCTGTTGGCCGAAAGTGAAAAAACCGTCGAATTCATGATTCCAACGCCCAGCGTCCCCACGGTCGATGCCAATTGACAAGGCGTTAACTCAACAAATGTCCTAGATGAAGGACTTAGGATCGGGGAGATAGGGCGTCGGATGAACTCGAAGGTGAAATCAGTCAAACAAGGTGGCTATGAGAGTAAACGTGGGTGTAGAACCTGGCTTGCTTTCAATCTGTCCCACACCGTCCCCTCCTGGCCCCTATATATAGGTGGCCAGGTCTCAAGGATCGGGTGGGATCCGATACAGATTACAATATCGACATACGACATGAACTCATATTTCGACTAGTATTACAATTGGGCCTAGCTTAACGGGCCTCAGGGGTACTCAACTGACGGACTCTATTATCTATACCCTTGTCACTTTCCCTTACTAGTAATTGGGCATTTGCAATGGAGGATACTTCATTTTTAGCTTTCAAGAAAATAATAAGTTTGGTGATTCTAAGCCAATTTACAGCTATACCTAGTTTGATACTAAGTACACAAAAATCAAGAGCACGTGAACAATAATAAAAAAAAGTTATCATTATAATAATGATGTAAACATACTTCAATATTCAGATATGATGATATGGTTTAAAAAGTGTTTTCTTTCAACCTTAGGCAATTCTGGAAAAGGGCAGTCTAGCTCATCTCGAGTCCTACAGTTTGTAACAAAAGTTATAGTTTGATTAGACAACACCTAGCCAAGTGGCTTAAACTATTGTATGTACTCCTGTGAACATTAATATAAACTTTTCCTAATTACCTAAGTATTTCCTGCAAGGTAGACGGTTAAGCCATTCCTGATCTAGATCAACCAATTTTTAGGCTATAAATGTGAAAGTAGCCATATCTCTTAAAATATAATTCATGAGGTTATGTGCTCTTTTTGACTCAAATATATGAGATATCCATCTTTCATGCCTCCCCTTCATCTATATGAAGATGAATGACATCCTTGAGCACTTAAAAAGCTTGATTTCTATTCTGATAAAAAATCAAGACCAACACCAACCTAATGATAAATGCAGCCAAATATGTTGCACATATCATCATAGCAAAACAGATTTGAGTCTTGAAATGGATGCTTATTGGCGAGGGTTGGCCTCGGCAATGTCCTCTGATAAAGGACTTATGATCGAGGGAAGAGGTGTGTTGGATGAAATCGAAGGTGAATAGACAAACAAGACGAATATGATTGTATTATTGAGCCAAAGCTAGGGTTACAAGCTAAATCTCAACGTGTCTCTCCGTCGACTCCTCCTGCTCCCTTATATAGGTAGCCAGGTCCAGAGTGCTGGTCGGGTATGATACAAATTTATAGTCTATGTCGGTTTACAATGCAGTTTCCATATCCGAGTCTTCCTTCCATCAACTCCTTTCTTAGGCCGTAATCTTCATGGACTTTAACCCGAATATAAACTAGGGGTACCAATACCATAGGCCCTAACAGGCGTACCCATATGACTTATCATGTTATACAAATGCGTGGCAAACAAGCTAACCATCGCGACAACATATCAAATAAACATTTCTATGTGTGAGGATTCTAACATGTGAATTTATAATGGGGGAATGCATTTCTCAACTTACATGGGGAATGCATTTCTCAACTTGTATGATCACCATTAGTTAGTTCATCACGAATGTATCCATATACATGATTTACATGTATACCAGCATATTGCACGATACAATTACAGAAATATCGAGCGGTCAGCTTGATAAGCAACCCAAACCAACAAACGATACAATTACAGCGTTTGAAGTATCGAATTGGTCAGTGAACAGGGAATTGATAAAAAAAACGTTCGATCCCCAAACAGAATGTTTGATACCTGACCAATTCAAAATAAAATGTTTGATTGTGTGCGATCATGCAACTAAAAATATACGGGGCTTCTTACCAAAGGGAAATTTTGCTAGGGGGCATCGTTATTTTTCAGTGTTTGCCCAAACACACCTCTAGATTATGGCTTTGCAAGGTACCATTATAATTTTGTGGCATGTTTGGCAGAACACACCGGACTACCTAAAATAGAAAGTCTTTCTTTTCTGCGTCAAATTACGATCTTACACATTGTAAATATACCCAATTTTTTTTCAAGTTTAGAACCCTAGCATGCATGCCGCCGTGTGCCTCAACGTGGCTGTCATCTCACTTGCCGCCCTGTCGCTCCCTCAAAGTCACCGTCCCGCGTCCCATGCCGCCAGCCAGTCCGCCCCGCGTCGCCCGCCGCCTCGTCCCTGTACTCATCGCCGACTAGTCCTCAACGGAAACCGGTGTGCCAAGGTGTGGCGCCGCCCCCTTGAGGACTCCAGGCTACACTCACCAGAGCATTGCTACCGGCGGCCATGGACGATGGCCTGTCCTGGTGCCTGGCAGGTAACTCTTGTCTCTCCGCTGATTCCCTACACAATTAGGTGTGAACTGGTTGTACTGTAATCTCTATTTCAGATCCTTGTATGAATATGGCTCACGGTTAAGATTAATTGTTGTCCGATTTTCATATTTCTAGTCATCTCAGCCGGACACTGATTTGTTCCCTTCGCTAGTGAGAAGAATGGTTTAAACGATGACCTGGAAAATTTCTGGGTATAGTTATAAAGTGTAAGATCGTAATTTGACACGAAAAAGAAAGATTTTTTTGTTTTAGGCGGTGCGGTTTGTTCTGGCAAACATACCACAAAATTATAATGGTACCCGGCAAAGTCATAATCCGATAGTGTATTTGGGCAAACACCAAAAAATAACGGTGTCCTCTAGCAAATTTTTATTGGAATTTGGTTGTGGGCTTTAGCCCATGGCCCAATACAAATTCTGAAATTCTCATGGCCCATTCATGCCCAGCAAGGGGTGGCACCAAAGTTTAGTCCCACCTTGCTAGTTTGAGGAGAGTTGCACCAATATATATAGTGGGGTGTTCTACTACCTCCTAAAGTGAGAGAAGATGAGAGGCTTACACGCGCGCTCCTCCTCCTCTGCCGCCCGCCTCGCCATGCCTCGCCTCGGCTTGCCTCATCACGACGCGCGCGCGCTGCGGTTTGCGGAATTGTGCCTCAGTGCCGAGCTTACTTATCTTTTTGCTGTTCGAGAAAATTACTGCGAGAGTTATTTCTCTATCAGCCGTTTCCGGTTTTTCAGGATCGTGGGCTATTACTAACTTGGACGTGGGCTGCGCCCCACGTCTTACCCGACCGGCGCTATATAAGCAGGCTTAGGCGCAAACCCTAATCACGCTGTATCACATCCCGTCTCTCGCCTCCAGAGCTTTGCGCCGCCGCTACACCTTCTCCATCCCCTCTTCCGGCGTGCACCGGACGACGGGACAGTAGGCCTCCGGAACCCCGCCTCTTGTGAGCCTGTACGGGTGAGGGGCGATCAGGTTTTTGGGGAGCACTTCTGTGCGACTACTGATGGCATCACATCGACCGACGACTCCTTCCCCGACGAGGACTTCTTCCCGGACATCAGCAGCCTCTACATCGACGACATGGCTGACGACGCTGGTGCCAACGCCAATGCGAATCTGAACGCGAACCCTCCTGCAGCACCGTATGCAATCTGCTCCTACCTATTTCAGTTTCTGTTACAGTTTCTTGTACTAGCGTTTGGAGTAGATGTGATCTGTTTATCTGTGTTAGATGTGATCTGTTCATCTATTCTACTAGTATGCATGATTAGGTTAATTCCTGCAATTATCATCATGCTTTATTATTGGTTATTTCAGATTAAATCTTATGGTAAATTGCTTATATATTCAACAATCCAAAAACCTGCTCGTAGGCAATTGAGTCCAACTAGCTTGGCCGCGGCTACCAGGCCGCCTCCCTTTGATGGTGTCCATTATAAGAGATGGCGCACGAGAGCAGTTCTATGGTTGAAAAACCTAGGCTGCTATAGCGCCACTCTTGGCAGACCTGAGGGAGATCTTTCTCCTTCTCAGGAGGAAGCTTTTCATAAAGTTGACACCATGTTTATGGGGGCTTTGTTCAACATTCTTGGTGACAACATTGTTGACACCTATATGTCATTTGATAATGGCAAGGATGCGTGGGATGCGCTGGAAGCCAAGTTTGGTGTTTCTGACGCTGGCACTGAACTGTATATCATGGAGCAATTCTATGATTATAAGATGACTAATGACCATCCCATTGTGGAGCAGGCTCAAGAGATACAGTCTCTTGCCAAAGAACTCGAGCAGTTCAAGTGTACCTTACCGGACAAGTTCGTGGCCGGTGGCATTATTGCCAAGCTTCCTCCTTCATGGAGGAACTTTGCTACTTCTCTAAAACATAAGAGACAGGAGTTTTCCGTTTCAGATCTCATTGGTTCTCTTCATGTTGAGAAAAAGGCGAGAGCAAAGGATACACGTGTTCGAGGCTTTGATGGAAGTTCTAGTGCACATGTGGTGCAGAAAAATAACTTCCAGTCCCACAAATTCAGGAATAAGAATAAGTTTGAGGGCAAGGGAAAGTTTGACGGCAAGAACAAGGCCTCGCAGACTACCAACTTCAAGAAGAAGACTGAGTATAAGAAGAAAGGATCCTGCCATGTGTGTGGTGATCCGAATCATTGGGCTCCTAGCTGCCCTAAATGCTTTGATAAGCGTTCACATAGAAACGGCGGCAATTCTGCCAATGTTGTTGTTGGTGATACCGATATGAAGGATGCTGGGTACGGTATATTTCCTACTATCCTTTCAGTTTGCCATTCGCCTGAATGGTGGATAGACACCGGTGCCAATATACATGTATGTGCTGATATTTCCATGTTTTCATCTTATCAGGTCGCACGGGTTGGCTTCATGCTGATGGGAAATGGCTCACGTGCTTTTGTTCAAGGTGTTGGTATGGTAAATCTGAAGTTCACTTCGGGGAAGACCGTACAGCTGAAGAATGTGCAACACATTCCCTCCATCAATAAAAATCTCGTCAGCGGATCACTTCTGTGTCGAGATGGTTTTAAGTTGGTTTTTGACTCCAATAAAGTTGTAATATCTAAGTATTGACAATTTGTTGGGAAAGGCTATGAGTGCAGAGGCGTGTTCCGCCTTTCTTTGTCAGACTTATGCACTAAAGTTATTAATCATGTTTGCAATGATAATGAGTCCAATATTTGGCATTCACGACTTTGTCATATTAACTTTGGTTGCATGACGCGGCTAGCCAATTCTAGTTTAATTCCGAAATTTACTAATGTCAAGGGCTCTAAGTGCCAAGTGTGCGTGCAAGCAAAACAACCTCGTAAGTCTCATAAGACTGCGGAGGCAAGAGATTTGGCACCACTAGAGCTCATACATTCAGATCTTTGCGAGATGAATGGTGAGTTGACAAAAGGTGGAAAGAAATATTTCATAACATTAATTGATGACTCCACCAAATACTGTTATGTGTATCTTCTGAAATCTAAAGATGAAGCTTTGAACTATTTCAAAATCTATAAAGCTGAAGCAGAAAATCAACTTGATCGAAAGATTAAGCGGCTTAGGTTCGATTGTGGTGGAGAGTTCTTTTCCAATGAATTTGATTCTTTTTGTGCGGAACATGGTATAATACATGAGAGGACGCCTCCCTACTCGCCCCAATCTAACGGGGTGGCTGAAAGAAAGAACCGTACTCTAACTAATTTGGTTAACGCCATGTTAGACACTTCGGGTCTCTCCAAGGCATGGTGGGGGGAGGCGATCTTGACTGCGTGTCATGTCCTAAATCGGGTTCCCACTAAGAACAAAGAAATTACACCATTTGAGGAATGAGAAAAGAAAAGGTTAAAACTCTCTTACTTACGGACTTGGGGCTGTTTGGCAAAGGTAAACTTGCCAGTACCCAAGAAGCGAAAGCTTGGACCAAAAAATCGTGGATTGTGTTCTTCTGGGATATGCGTTTCACAGCATTGGCTATAGATTTTTGATAGTAAAATCTGAAGTATCTGACATGCGTGTTGGTACTATTATGGAGTCGAATGATGCGACTTTCTTTGAGGACATCTTTCCAATGAAAGGTTTGTCTAGTTCATCAAATCAGGAGATGCCTAGTTCATCTAGTCAAGAATTATTTACAATTCCTGAACCCATCATTTCAATAGAACATTCTGAAAATCCTATGGAGGATAAAAATAAAGCTCCTACTAGGAGTAAGAGACAGAGGACTGAAAAGACCTTTGGTGATGATTTTATTGTATACCTCGTGGATGACACTCCCACTTCTATTTCAGAAGCCTATGCATCTCAAGATGCTGACTACTGGAAAGAAGCCGTTCGCAGTGAGATGGATTCCATCTTGGCAAATGGAACTTGGGAAATTACTGATCGTCCTTATGGGTGCAAACCTGTAGGATGTAAGTGGGTGTTCAAGAAGAAGCTTAGAACTGACGGTACTATTGAGAAGTACAAGGCACGCCTTGTTGCTAAGGGTTATACCCAGAAAGAAGGCGAAGACTTCTTTGATACTTATTCACCTGTGGCCAGATTGACCACTATCCGAGTACTACTATCCCTGGCTGCCTCGCATGGTCTTCTCGTTCATCAAATGGACGTTAAGACGGCCTTCCTAAATGGAGAGTTAGATGAGGAGATTTATATGAATCAGTGATACGTCTCAAACGTATCTATAATTTTTGATGCTCCATGCTTGTTTTTACACCATTTGCCTTGTGTTTCGTTACACTTCGTGGTGTTTTTATGCGATTTCCGGAACTAACCTATTAACAAGTCGCCACAGTGCCAGTTCCCTATTTTTTGCTGTTTTGTGTTTCAGAAAAGTTACACAGGAAATATTCTCAGAATTGGACGAAACAAAAGCTGAACGTCCAGAAATTCACCGAAGCTTCTAGAGAACCGAAGAGGAGACGGAGTGGGGCCACGAGGGCCCCACACAATAGGGCGGTGCGGCCTGGCCCCTGGCCGCGCCCCCTACGTGTGAGGGCGCCCTGGCAGCCCCCTGACGACGCCCCTTCGCCTATATAAAGCCTCGGGACAGAAAACCCTAGGAGAGATGACGTTTTTCCCAGAACAGTTCCGCAGCGCCGCCGCCGTCAAAGACGAATTTCGGGGGACAGAAGTCTCTGTTCCAGCACCCTGCCGGGACGGGGAAGTGCCCCCGGAGCCATCTCCATCGGTCTCCATTGCCGTCTCCGCCGTCTCCATCGACCTCACCGCCATCTCTATCAACCTTGCTGTCTCCTATGATGAGGAGGGAGTAGTTCACCCCCGGGGCTGAGGGCTCTACCGGTAGCTATGTGGTTCACCTCTCTCTCCCATGATGTGATCTTTATGTGATCGTGAGCTTTCTATCTAGTTGAATTGGTAGATGTTATTATTCAGATATTATGCTACTCCTATGCTTTATTATTGTACTCTCCGGAGATACCTCGTATCATGGTGTAAAGGTGACTAGTGTGTGCATCATGTGTATCTTTTTGGTTAATGTCTCTATGAAATGTTGGTGTTTGTTGGAACCATCTAGTGCGTTCACGGTGATAGTGTGGGACAATCTAGTTTGGGTACATACGGACTTTGAGGAGTGCTTCGTAGCCCTACGCATGATTAGTGTATGTTTTCCATTAGAGAATTGTTTTGAGTTGCATATGGATGATAGTATCTATTGGTTCAATTATGTTATATTTGTTGGGAGTGTGTCCACTAGTGAAAATATGATCCCTAGGCCTTGTTTACAAGCATTGCACACCGTTTACTTACTGTTTTGTCACATGTTTGCTCACAGCGATATTTATTTCAGATCACATTTGCTACTTATAATCATCACTACTACTTGTATTTCACTATCTCTTCGCCGAACTAGTGCACCTATACATCTGACAAGTGTATTGGGTGTGTTGGGGACACAAGAGACTTTCTGTATCGTAATTGCAGGGTTGTTTGAGAGGGATAGCTTTGACCTCTTCCTCCCTGAGTTTGATAAAGCTTGGGTGATCCACTTAAGGGAAACTTGCTGCTGTTCTATAAACCTATGCACTTGGAGGCCCAACACTGTCTACAAGAACAGACGCGTGCGTAGACATCAAGCTCTTTTCTGGCGCCGTTGCCGGGGAGGTAAGGTAAAAGGTACTCACATCCTTTGGCTACTAAGTCTTTTAGTTGCTGGTGAGTGCTCGAAGTTATTTCCTTTAGATTCTGCAATTATATCTTTTTGTTTCTTGTTTTTATTTTCACTAGTTAGGCTTAATGGAAAATAAAGAGTTCTTTAGTCTTTTTCCCGAGTTTAGATTTGAAGAGAAAATTGAAAAAACTTTGGAGCTTTATTTGCATGCTAGTAGTGTTGTTAGTATGAATGCTTTGAATACCGCTATTGCTAATGTTATAGAAAAGTCTAAGCTTGGGGAAGTTGGTTTTGTTAAGCATGATATTTTTAGTTCCCTAGCTTTAGTGGAGAAAGTTTGCTCTGATGATATTTTATCTCCCCTATGTGATGTTCCTATGCCTGTTACCTATGTTAGTGATCATGATTGGGAAAAGCACTCTACTTTTGATATTAAAAATCTTTTTGGTACCAATTCTAAGGTTAATAATTGTTGTACCATTAGTACTATCCATGTTCCTTCTTATGATGATATGTTTGATGAGTATGCTTTGCGAAATAGCTGTTCTCTAGCTTGTGATGATACTAAGCCTCTAGTTTATGATGGTTATGATGATGAGTATAATATTTTTAGTTCACCTACTATTGAGGAGAAAATTAGTTATGATTACAATATGCCTCCTGTTTTTGATGATTATGGTGATGAGAATAATTATTCTATTAAATCTGCTCCTACTACGATTGTTCATGTGGGGAGTATTAATCCTTTTATGCATGTGGCTCATGATAGGAATGCTTTATGTAATAGTTATGTTGTTAGTTCTATTCATGATGCTACTGAAAGTTATTATAAGAGAGGGAAACATCGTTTGATGGATCTCAACAATATTGAGTTTCCCTTCTTTATGTTGCAATTCTTGAAGTTATACTTGTTTTGCCTTCCTATGCTTTTTGCTTTGCGCTTTCATGATTTGACTCTTTATAAGACTATTTTTCATAGGAAGTGGTTTAGATTTAAATGTCTTTCACATTTGCTTTTTGATGCTCTCTATTGCTTTAAGTTCCTATATGGCGTCTTTGCCTCAAGCTCTTATATGGCGCCCACATGAGCATCTTTGCAAATTACTGCGCCTAGCTCAAAGGCGTTAAAGAAAAGCACTCTTGGGAGATAACCCATTGTTTTATTTTCAATACTTTTTCTTTTATTTGAGTCTTGGAAGTTATTACTACTGTAATAACCGCTCCTTATCATTTTTTTCGTTGTTGTGCCAAGAGAAGCCTCTAATTTGAGTGAGGTAAGATTTGGGGATGTTGCTGTCCTGAAACAGTTTTCGGTGCTGCACCGTAAAAATTCGTGAAAATTCTCTGTATATCTTTTGGACCTGAGATTTCTTGTTCATATGCCCCAGGTTATATCCAAACTTTCATTAGTTGAACACTTTTTGATTTGAGCAACATCAAACCCTCTAAAAATTCGACCTTTGTCAGCTGTTCTGTTTTGACAGATTTCTGCCAATATTTGTGTTTGCCGCTTTATCGCTTTCTTTTTGAGTTCTTTTGATCACGGAACTTTTGGGGAAGTTGCTACAGTAGTTTATACTTTATATGTGGTGGTTTTGAGTTGAAACCTAAAGCAAAAAGGGTTGATTCAATGCTATGCTTACACTAATGTTGCTAATAGAATTGTGTTTAGTTTTGTATGAAGGAAGTTTTCAAGTGTAGGGATTGGAGAATGATAAGATGAGATGAAGAATGGACAAAAGCTCAAGCTTGGGGATGCCCATGCAACCCCCAAGAAATATCTAAGAGGTACAAGCGTCAAAGCTTGGGGATGCCCCCGAGGCACCCCTTCTTCATAGGCAAAAATTAGGTCACCTTTCAAGACACTATATTTTTATTGCTTCATGCACTATGCGTTTTTCTTGGAGCATCAGTTGCTTTTGTTTTCAGTTTTCTTTTGCTTTGTTTGCTGCAATAAATGGTTAGATCACATCATGTTTCTTTTGAAGGAGATGAACTCGCTTTTCATTTGCCAAGAACACTCTAGTTTTCACTCTTATCGTTCAATGCGTGTTCTCTTTTTCTGCTACTGCGTTTAGCTTGCATTTTTTGCCTTGATTTTTGTTCAGATCTTGTTTTATCTTTGCATCAAGGTGTATTTGGACCTCTGGCCTATGTTGTCTTTTATCAAAAGAGTTGTCTCAAAAAGGTTTGAATGGTGTTGGAAAAGAGAAAAGTTTCATGCAAAAAAGTGGTACAAAAAGGAGCTTGTTTAGACTGCGGCTTAGACTTTTGCATGCCATGCTTGATTGTGTTTTGATAGCATGCTTAGTGATTTTTGCTGTGGCATGACTTGTCTCAAATGACTGAGCTTGCTTAATGAGCCTTTGAAAAAATCATGCGTTGTTTATATTATTTGGAAGCATTAATTTGGTTTTCTCCTTTGATGCTTTATTTGGGTTGACTTGGCGCATGCTTACACCATGTTGACTACAAAAATAAGTCGCCTATAGCCTCTATGATCATTTAGTTTTTGACTTTTGATGCCATCTTATGCTTCTTTTAATGTTGCTTTGTCGCTTTGCATGATTATGGCCGTTATTGCTCTCTTAGTTTGTCGCTCCCAGTCTTTTGCTAGCCCTCATTTTGTACTGAGTATGAGCTCTACTCATGCATCCAACTCCCAAAAACCAAGTTTGCCATTGTGTCCACTATAAATTCCTATGCATGGTATTTGCAAGCCATTCGAAGTAAATTTTCATGTGCTACCTTTCAAAAAACCTTCAAAATACTTCTCATTTTGTGACACTGTTTTCAGCTCATGGGGACGTAGTGGTCGGATTTGCTATATTCCATATTGTCTTATTCCAAAAAGAAAAAAAGGCACTCCTCCATGGTATGTGAATGTTGGTGGGCACCCGATGGAATCGGTTAGCCATGGTTTGAGAAAGGAAAAAGGTGGGGAGGAGTGCCAAGTTTTATAAAAAGAGCACAAAAAGTGCCAATCTCTCTCTCAAAAACTTGATTCATTTTTGTATGGAAGATAGTAAGAACCCCATTGCCAGTCGTTGACAAAAGCAACCACCTCTCAAAACCCAAGTTTTATATCCGTTTTACAAATGAAAAGCTCTAGCACATGTTTAATCACTGCTTCCCTCCGCGAAGGGCCTTTCTTTTACTTTTATGTTGAGTCTCCACCTTCTATCTTTATGCACCATTAAGAGAGCATAGTTGTCATTCTTAGTATAATGTGCATTGTCCCAAAGTTTTCATTGATTGATTCATATTGTTGGTTTCACTTGTTCTTAAATTATTTGTATCTAGTCGCCCTCTTAAACTTGAAGGTGTCCTATGCATTTATATTTTGCTCTCTCATGAAGGACAAGCTGAAAACCATTTGTATGTTTTTCCTTATGATTTGAACACACACTTGACTTTCATTGTTTCATTATTCATGATCTTTCGTTTGTGTTCTTCTTCATGTTATAACATGGTTGCTAAGTTTCTTATTGTCAAGATTATATCTTCATGCCCATGTTTTAAGTTCTTTTGATCCCAGCACTCAATGCTTACTTAGATGATCAAGATTGTGTAGGTGCATGTCACCTCAAAAATTATTCTTTTGTTATCACTTACCTACTCGAGGACGAGCAGGAGTTAAGCTTAGGGATGCTGATACATCTCAAACGTATCTACAATTTTTGATGCTCCATGCTTGTTTTTACACCATTTGCCTTGTGTTTCGTTACACTTCGTGGCGTTTTTATGCGATTTCCGGAACTAACCTATTAACATGTCGCCACAGTGCCAGTTCCCTGTTTTCTGCTATTTTGTGTTTCAGAAAAGTTACACAGGAAATATTCTCGGAATTGGACGAAACAAAAGCCGAACGTCCAGAAATTCATCTAAGCTTCCAGAGAACCGAAGAGGAGACGGAGTGGGGCCACGAGGGCCCCACACAATAGGGCGGCGCGGCCTGGCCCCTGGCCGCGCCCCCTATGTGTGAGGGCGCTCTGGCAGCCCCCTGACGACGCCCCTTTGCCTATATAAAGCCTCGGGATGGAGAACCCTAGGAGAGACGGCGTTTTTCCCAGAACAGTTCTGCAGCACCGCCGCCGTCGAAGTCGAATTTTGGGGGACAGAAGTCTCTGTTCCGGCACCCTGCCGGGACGGGGAAGTGCCCCCGAAGCCATCTCCATCGGTCTCCATCGCCGTCTCTGCCGTCTCCATCGACCTCACCGCCATCTCTATCAACCTTGTTGTCTCCTATGATGAGGAGGGAGTAGTTCACCCCCGGGGCTGAGGGCTCTACCAGTAGCTATGTGGTTCACCTCTCTCTCCCATGATGTGATCTTTATGTGATCGTGAGCTTTGTATCTAGTTGAATTGGTAGATGCTATTATTCAGATATTATGCTACTCCTATGCTTTATTATTGTACTCTCCGGAGATACCTCGTATCATGGTGTAAAGGTGACTAGTGTGTACATCATGTGTATCTTTTTGGTTAATGTCTCTATGAAATGTTGGTGTTTGTTGGAACCATCTAGTGCATTCACGGTGATAGTGTGGGACAATCTAGTTTGGGTACATACGGACTTTATGGAGTGCTTCATAGCCCTACGCATGATTAGTGTATGTTTTCCATTGGAGAATTGTTTTGAGTTGCATATGGATGATAGTATCTATTGGTTCAATTATGTTATATTTGTTGGGAGTGTGTCCACTAGTGAAAGTATGATCCCTAGGCCTTGTTTCCAAGCATTGCACACCATTTACTTACTGTTTTGTTACATGTTTGCTCGCAGTGATATTTATTTCAGATCACATTTGCTACTTATAATCATCACTACTACTTGTATTTCACTATCTCTTCGCCGAACTAGTGCACCTATACATCTGACAAGTGTATTGGGTGGGTTGGGGACACAAGAGACTTTCTGTATCGTAATTGCAAGGTTGTTTGAGAGGGATAGCTTTGACCTCTTCCTCCCTGAGTTCGATAAACCTTGGGTGATCCACTTAAGGGAAACTTGCTGCTGTTCTACAAACCTCTGCACTTGGAGGCCCAACACTGTCTACAAGAACAGACGCATGCGTAGACATCAATCAGCCGAATGGATTTGTGGCAGGTGGTCAAGAAGGAAAGGTGTGTAAGTTGCTGAAGTCTTTGTATGGTCTTAAGCAAGCACCTAAGCAGTGGCATGAGAAGTTTGAAAGAACCTTAACTACTGTAGGCTTTGTTGTTAACGAAGCTGACAAGTGTGTGTACTATCGCCATGGTGGGGGCGAGGGAGTCATCTTATGTCTGTATGTTGATGATATACTGATTTTTGGGACCAGTCTTGATGTTATCAAGGAGGTCAAAGACTTTCTATCTCGTTGCTTTGAGATGAAAGATCTAGGAGTGGCTGATGTGATCTTGAACATCAAGCTGCTGAAAGATGACGATGGTGGGGTAACACTGCTTCAATCTCACTATGTGGAAAAGATCTTGAGTCATTTTGGGTATAGCGACTGCAAGTCTTCTCCTACGCCATATGATCCTAGCATGTTGATTCGAAAGAATCAGGGAGATCCTAAGGATGCTAAAGATCAGCTGAGATATTCTCAGATTATTGGCTCGCTTATGTATTTGGCCAATGCTACGAGGCCTGACATCTCTTTTGATGTTAGCAAGTTGAGTCGATTTGTGTCAAATCCTGGAGATGTTCATTGGCAGGCTCTTGAAAGAGTTTTGCGTTATTTGAATGGCACTGCGAGCTATGGGATTCACTACTCTGGGTATCCAAGGGTACTTGAAGGGTATAGTGACTCAAATTGGATCTCTGATGCTGATGAGACTAAGGCCACAAGTGGTTATGTGTTTACACTTGGTGGTGGTGCTGTTTCCTGGAAGTCTTGCAAGCAGACCATCTTAACGAGGTCAACTATGGAAGCAGAACTCACAACATTAGACACAGCCACTGTTAAAACAGAGTGGCTTCGAGAGCTCTTGATGGACTTGCCTATGGTTGAAAAACCTATACCCGCAATTCCTATGAACTGTGATAATCAAACTGTGATCATCAAAGTAAACAGTTCTAAGGACAATATGAAGTCATCAAGACATGTGAAGAGGAGACTGAAATCTGTCAAGAAAATGAGAAACTCCGGAGTTATTGCGTTGGATTATATCCAAACATCTAAAAATCTGGCAGATCCCTTCACAAAGGGTCTATCATGCAATGTGATAGATAATGCATCGAGGGAGATGGGTTTGAGACCCATACTTTGAGTTGTCCACAGTGGTAACCCACTCTATGTGATCGGAGATCCCGTGAATTAGAGTTGGGAGACAAGCTGTTGGTCAGCTGAGAGGAGAGTATCCTTACATTATACTACCACTCCATATAGATGCAATACTCTCCTATTCTGCATGGCAGGTTGATATTTATCTTAATGTGTTCTAACTGGCTTGTTTATAGCAAAGATGTTGCCCTGCAGAACATCTTTTGAAGAACACACCTATATGAGTCTGACTGTCAAACGTCGCAGTCTATGGGAGTTGGGTGCTCTCTAATAAACTCATAAAAGGCCATGGAGTATGACGCATAAGCTCCAAACCGCGGGGAAGCCTTGCGGCAGCCCGATATCGGTCTAGGCTTTGTGTGAAACTAGTGCGCACCAAACTTGTAGTTCAAGGCATAGTCCACTATTCAAGTTGCAATCTAGTGTAGCATGAAGTTCTGAGTGGAAGTTCAACTTAACAGTCTCCATCTCGCACCGGTATATAAACAATGTCCTGGAATTATTTGATGTGTTGTGATGAGATGTGCCAATGAGACTTTGTGGGGGATTATTGGAATTTGGTTGTGGGCTTTAGCCCATGGCCCAATACAAATTCTGAAATTCTCATGGCCCATTCATGCCTAGCAAGGGGTGGCACCAAAGTTTAGTCCCACCTTGCAAGTTTGAGGGGAGTTGCACCAATATATATAGTGGGGTGTTCTACTATCTCCTAAAGTGAGAGAAGAGGAGAGGCTTACACACACGCTCCTCCTCCGCCGCCCGCCTCGCCTCGCCACGCCAAGCCTCGTCACAACGCGCGCGCGCGCCGCGGATTGCGGAATTGTGCCTCGGTGCCGAGCTTACTTATCTTTTTGCTGTTCGGGAAAATTACTGCGAGAGTTATTTCTCTATCAGCCGTTTCCGGTTTTTTCGGATCGTGGGCTGTTACTAACTCGGACGTGGGCTGCGCCCCACGTATTACCCGACCGGCGCTACATAAGCAGGCTTAGGCGCAAACCCTAATCACGCCGTATCACATCCCGTCTCTCGCCTCCAGAGCTTTGCGCCGCTGCTACACCTTCTCCATCCCCTCTTCCGGCGTGCACCGGACGACGGGACAGTAGGCCTCTGGAACCCCGCCTCTTGTGAGCCTGTACGGGCGAGGGACGATCAAGTTTTTGGAGAGCGCTTCTGCGCTACTACTGAAGGCATCACATCGACCGACGACTCCTTCCCCGACGAGGACTTCTTCCCGGACATCAGCAGCCTCTACATCGACGACATGGCTGACGACGCTGGTGCCAACGCCAACGCGAACCTCAACGCCAACGTGAATCTGAACGCGAACCCTCCTACAGCACCGTATGCAATCTGCTCCTACCTATTTCAATTTCTATTACAGTTTCTTGTACTAGCGTTTGGAGTAGATGTGATCTGTTTATCTGTGTTAGATGTGATCTGTTCATCTATTCTGCTAGTATGCATGATTAGGTTAATTCCTGCAATTATCATCATGCTTTATTATTAGTTATTTCGTATTAAATCTTATGGTAAATTGCTTATATATTCAACAATTTTCCCTTTCCAAACCAGGTTGATATCCTAATGCATCTATGTACACAAACTAGGTAGGAATGCACGGCTTGCCGCGCACTTGGCCGCCTACGGCGGGCTAGCAAATATGAATAACCCACTAAAACAAACAATTAGAATTATCATCATGTTGGCAAGCGAAATTTATGTGTTATGTGTTATCTTCACATTCCAGTAATATGCACATATGAAATGCTATTGTAGTTGATATAAAATAAAACTTAACCAACATGATATATAAATAGGTAGTCTTATTACATAGAAACTTGCATTGTGTCATAAGTGGTGGCACACATTACCAGGCTCAGTACACAGGCAACAGTTCTACAATGGAAAAGCACAAAACAGACTTACATATTTCAGGATGTCCAGCAATTTCAGCTGCAGTTTGTTGAGTGCATCTTCTTTCATATTAACATAAGCCTAGTAGCTTCTGCCATCTTTGCTGTAAAGTGGTAAAGGTAACACTTTTAGAGACTGGTAACAATGCTCTAACAAAGTGACAATCATCATGCCAAGAAGGGATAAACTATATTACATAACCAAAGGGTAGTTAATGCTAAAACTGTCCGAGAGTAGATTAGATCAAGAGAAATAAATTAATAAGATAAAATGTAATGTAATTGTGCTAGAGCTCTTATAAAGCACGTCAAACTGAGGAATTATTGATAAGGATAAATCGAAAGCACAAGACAGCTTTATGCAGTTAAAGTGCAGTAAACAGAGATAATCAGAATACTGGAGACAGTTCAATTGTATGGTTGATTAAAAGGTGCTCATCAGAGGCAATGTAAAATGTATTGTTGTGATCACTATGAGACAAGGGAATCAATTGTCCTCTGGTCAAGGTACTCAGAAATATACTGTACATGAAGAAGTGCCGAATTCAGATCCCAGTCTATAAAAGTACCTCTAGGGCTCGAGCTTTTTTACTAAATATTGAAGGTCAGTAGACTTGAGATGCGGTGTTTAGCATGATGTCCCAAACCTTGCCAAGTTCTTTTATCATATTGTCCTTCACTTCTATTTGTTGGAGGAGATCCTTGTTGGCTTTTTCCATGATTTTGTATCTTGCGTCGAGTAGAACTTAATGCTGACATGGAGAATATTGTCTAGCCAGTGTTGTAGTAAAAAAAAAGAGATCTGAGGGTAAGAACCCCTCAGACATACTTTTATAGAAGTATTTTATGAGTACACCAGGAGTTGTGAGTGCGGAGACTCGAACTCAGGCGGGCAGACATGCCTCAGCCCATGCCCTGCCAACCAAGCTATGCACGGTTCTCAGCCAGTATTGTAGTTACAATAGGTTTCCTTTGGAAGATCCACTTTGATTAGTAGCATCCAGTATGATCTTTGCAGAAACATAGATAGCCCAGTTGGTGACAACCTGTTGGTGGTTACAAAAGGATTAGGCAACATAGATATAAGCTAAGAATATTTGATTAATTTTGTGTAAGGGGAACAAGAGCTATGTGACACGAATTGCATGAAATTTTTGATAAAATAGGCATACAGTTCCCATCTTCATTGCTGAAACCAACAAGACAGAAAGCTAGTTCAGGTAACAAGATACCCCCGCGATCACTCAGCACAATAGCAAACATGCTTGCTGGGAGGTTAAACCTCTATAATTACTAACCCACAACTAAAAAGAGAAATTTTGACTTGTCACGGGCCACAGACCTCACAGGCAACCAAAGTTCAGCAGTGACAGACAAATACTCTTTTCTCTATGATTTTTGCTCTCCATTCCAACAACAAAAACAAAACCACAAAAGTATAGCATGGCATCTATAGACTACAGAAATCAAAAGTGAAAGTAATTTGGTTGAGCATTGCTAAGTTTCTAGAAGTGCATGGTTAGTAGAAAGACACATGGCTAGTAAGTTCTAGGCAGATGGGCATTGAAAAAAAAATGTATAGATGATAAAATAAATACAAGATGCTCTAGGTAGCGAACTGTTTTCAGTGGGCAAAATTGTTGTTACTATTTTCTGCATTGTATAAGTAGAGCATCTAAGCCGTGAACATAGCTCTTCTTGGTGTACATCTCATCGTCTTTATCTACTTACTATTTGTGTTTAACTAGCATGGTGGCCCTCGTAATGCGGCAGCATGATCTTTATATCTTTCCATATATGAAGGTGAGCATAATATTTAGTGTTTCGTGATAGAAGCAAATTATACTTATTGGAGAGTTAGTATTCTTAATGAAGTTTGTAATGATATGTTGTATTTTATGTTGGTGTTGAAGTTTAAAGTTTCTTTCGATGGATGCATCGTCCATGAAGGAGCCTACTTTTCCCCCCTTTTACTTTGGAATTACATTCTCCTCGAATCTTCTATCTGTACTTTATCCTTAAAATGAAAGTAACTCGTTTCAATCTCCGCTCGGTTCCACTGAGGTGAGGGATGCACTAATAAATATTGTACATAGTTTAACTATGGTAGGTTATTACTTTTTTGTGATAATTTTTTGGTGTTTGAGAGGTGTCATATGGCATGAAGGCCGATAGGCTTCTTCTAAATCTTTTTGATTTGAAGATACACTTCTTCACACAATAATCCAAGGTGTCCGTGATTCCTATGGCTCATTTTTTCATTTATTTTTCTAGACCATTCGGTGAATTTGATAGTCTAACATTTCAGCATGCCCTTGGCCACTTGCTACTTGTAGAAGTCAGACTTTCACATGATTTACATGTTAACAGTTTGATTATTATTTGTATTCATTGATGTTTGCATATATTAACAAATCATTATATGTTCAGAAGCTCTAAAACATTTTTCTTGCCATATTATGTCCAAGTATGTCATTTTTATGTCCTGTCACGCGATCAGAACTTAATGGAGAACGTAGCGATCAGGTGTGGAGTTACCTCTTTAGCAAATCATCTTTGAGTTAGCTTGCATTACAGATCAGCTTTTAATTTAGTTTTAAATTTTTGTGATGCATCCAGACTGTTTTGTGCAGAAAAAACATTGAGTTTCATTCCCAATCCAATACATACTCTTTTTAGACGATTGAGTTGTCTCGAGAAAACATTACCGAATTCATTTATTTTTGAAGCTTTATGACCACCGTAGTGTTTTGTATACACTTTGATATAAAAGTGATGTTTTTTATTAGTATGTGTGTATAAAAATAAAAACTATACATATATATGCGCTTTCTAAAACCGATACAAAAATAAGTAAGATGTTATATGTTTAATCTATATATGGTGTTGATTTTCCGGGCAAAGAGGAAAATTCAAGCGAGCTGTAATTAAGCAATATTTTTTTCCGTTGAAGATGCGCATGTAAATATTCCGTAGACTATGTACATATGCATGGTAACTCTTTCCTCCTTTTATTTATTCAGTGATTCTATTTATAGAATCTCCAATCTGTACCTATACGTGTTCCATACAAACTAATTTTTTCTCCCCTTTCCATATCCGATACATGTTTGCACCACGTGCTAGTTTTTTTCTAATCGCATGGACGTGCTAGTTTTTTTTAAATCGTATGGACGTGCTGGTTTTTTTCTACGTTTTATCTAGTACGTACCATATATCGTGTCAAATAGTCTTAAATCGGACTACGTACACAATTACGTTACAGTTAACTTGTTGATAAATCCTAGCCGTAAAATTTAGATCTAACCATCAAAATAATTAGGATGATGTGGTTTAATATGGTGTCTCTATTTTAGAACCCCCGTATTGTGCTTTTAGTATATAGTAGATAGAGTCACCTCATACTCATAGCTTTTCTATTTGTTCCGTACACCGGTAGGTTTGCATTTTTCATTCAATTTTGCCTGTTTATTCTATATCCATTTGTATACCTTTTCCCAACAAATCAAGGATGTGTAAATATGTTTTCAAGTTTTTATCAGCTCATTTTTTCTTTGCATTGATAGACCAGAATATGATAGTGTTCATATAACAGGTCAATTGTGAATCTACATGTGAAGATATCCTTACACATGACGCAGTAGTATATCAACCATAATACCTTTCTTTACCTGGATGTACAACTCTGTTTGTAAAACATGAAAGTTTGCCAATCAATGTTGTTGTACATAATTATTTATCAGACTGCCAAAGGATTCAAAGATTTTTGAAGAAGTTCACCCCATATGGTTTAGTTTGATGTACTATCAATTGCTTATAGGGAATCTTTTGATTATTAATAGCTAAATGGTATTAAAAACCAGCAGCGGTGCTAGCGTTCTTGGATACTTCCAACACTGACATACCTACAGATGCGGCAAACATAAATGAACCAGATTTTGGAATTTAATCCATCATTATCTATACATTTAATCTGTCTTGCTCCCTACATGTAAATAACCGAAGTAATGAGGAATATAGAGCATAATCATATTTCAGAACCTTCATTACCAGTGTTGTTGTAGTAGATAATTCGTTACACTGACATACCGAGGCTTTCAAACATATCTTGACAATATTAGCGCAATCATCTTGACATGAGAGGGAGAGAGATGAACCTGGACTACACAGGCCGAGGATGTTAGAATAATTGATTCAGAGAGGGCAATGAACCTGGACTTGAACCTGTGAGCAAACAAAAAATTATTTGAAGTATTAGCGAATATCTAGAACTGAAAAATTATACACACCTAGCTATTTCATTC
This sequence comes from Dactylis glomerata, assembly GCA_007115705.1. Lineage (NCBI taxonomy): Eukaryota > Viridiplantae > Streptophyta > Magnoliopsida > Poales > Poaceae > Dactylis > Dactylis glomerata. The sequence continues at coordinate 757,789 of QXEO01001225.1, forward strand.
TCTGATTTACAGGACCAACAGAACATGACCTGGTCTAGTAACACACATCTGCGCCTCTACCCTGACCAACTCTTGCCTTTCTTCTACTACTCATATGCGGCAATACATGTGCCAAGCAACAGAGGTATAATCAATCTCCAGAACAAACTCATTCTTACAGAACGACATACATTTTCCAGCTGGAGATATTTCAGTTTGCAATCAACTATTTAATTTCTAGGCAAACCAAAATTCCTACTATTTCTGCCCAAACAATACAAACATAGAACTTGCAATATGTCACAAGCTCTATTTGTTGTGATGAGAAAGTCTCAGGGCTTGGAAAGAGAGCACCATACTTCACTAACAGAATATGAAGTTAATTAATCTTCCAGTAAATCAAACTACCTTTATAGATACCATTATCTAACCACTTGGCGTAAGCACTAACTCGAATAACCATGCACTTTCACAAGGCATCAATAAGGAAATGATCATATTTGCACACATAGGCAGTGCACCTTAGCATCTGGTACGTGAATGCAGCCATGAGTGCTACCCCAGTACTATCGATGGAAGTGCAGTACAGACTGAGCTGTCTAGCAGCGGGACGATGGCGAAGGACAAGATGCTAGACCTGATAGATACCGCCAATATGCATGCTAGACATATATTTATTGCTAGACCCGATAGATCTTGATTCAAACTAACAGATAATTAACCATGAATCAAGAGTAGATGCACGTCATTAATAAATCAATTTCAAGGCATTTAGCTAATCGGGCTGCGCTAGTAACCACCATTGACAAGAAAATACAGGCAGAAAGGAAACAAAGGGAATAGAACATAAGTTCAGAACTGTAACTCCCTTGTTATTGTCTTGCCTCTTTCTACATCACGTAAGGAATCTACAAATATTTAAAAGAAATAATTAGTATTCATATTGCTGAAATCTTGAGTCATGATTGAGAAACGGAAACATACTGTAAAGGGCAATGGCGAACCTTGCTCCCCCAGCATGCGGCATGGCCATTTTCGGCCACACGAAGTTCCTCGTCGGTGGTGGCTGCGACAACCAGCACAGTCTCTTTGGAGCAGCCAGGAGGGTTTTGTGGTGTTCGGACGTGTCTGCCTTGTCGGCGGCGGCGACCATGGAAGCTCATGCGGAGCTGCATGAGGGTCTCGCCATCGGGAGCTCAATCCTAACCTTTACACTGAAAAGCCACGAAGAGAACCAGATCAAGCAAGTTAGAAAACTGAACCACAAGCCAAAAAGAGGTATGCATAACAGAAAAATGATGCACATTGTTTCTTTATGTGGGACTGAAATCAATGTGGTAGCGAACTATCAAAAAAGATCTGGTAGCTATCATATCATATGAGGTACTACATATGTTGAAGCCACTAAGGTCAACCTTATTTTCAGACACTGAAATAAATAGCAAGACAAAGAGGGACAATATATTGGAGAATTATGAGAAACAACAAGTTGGACAAATAGAGATAAATGATGGACAATAAAGATTTGATAGTGCCATTTTGCAAAATAAACAGTGGCAGTAGCAGACTCACAAAGGGGCAAGCATACATTCATACATGGAATAAGGACACAGTACTCCTTGAAAAAGAAATAGAAGAATCTCCAATCAAACGAACCTTGATATAAGTTGATGCTTCTGTGATGTAGCCAGACCAGTAGAACAAATATCAAAGATGAAGAACCGCTAACCAATTACCCTTGCAAGCTCATTATCCGCTATCGCCTACACAACATAATCGCATAAAAGGAAATGAGCACACAAATACTATACGGGTAATTTTAACAAAAATATGAAAAATCAAAATCTTTTGACTTCCATATGCTAGAAATTCACGCAACAGATGAAGAAAAATAAATGCTAACACAAAGTAAGAACAACTGAAAGGACATTTGTCCCTTTCTACTTTTTTAATTTACAATGACATGACTATGTTTTGTGTGAACTAATATTTGAATTATATGCATACAGGTTTAAGTTCACAGGTGAAGGGGTTCTAATGCATAAAAAGAAAGATGGTGGAATCGCCTGCCAAAAGTGGCCTAAGTTGGTCTGGCCGGCTCCCAGGTTGTGCAATAGTTAGTTAGTTCTAACTTAACCAACAGAAGCATTAGAGAAGAATTATAAGAGCCAAAGAAACCAGAAACAAAAGAAAGAAAGAAAAAGAGAAGATAAAGATGATCTAGAAATTATTATTGACTACCCTACTTTGGACACTTAGAATAAGAAATCTGTAACTCAAGCAAAGGTGTGGTCAGTTAGTTGAGCTTGACCAGGCTGCATATTAGCTTGACCAAGAAGTTTCAAACCAAAACTCAAAGTTTAACTTAACTCAAACTTCTGTCAAACTTTGAATCTGATTCAGCAACCAAACCCTAATTTCAAATACAAATTTCTGCAAAACATGATATTTTCTCCAAACAAAAATAGTTCTAGAACCCTTGTCCAATATCTTGACAAACCACAGTGGCCGTTTTAAAAAATTCGAATTCAAATTTCTTGCGGGCATTTGACCGAACACCTGGTGGGCAAAAATCCGGATAAATCGGTTCTACTATGAGCCTCACTGTTCCCGTTCGTCTCGACCCTGTAGCCATGCCTGGGAAGCCTCCTTGGTCGAGCCCAGCCCCCTCTGCCCTGACCCAAGCCGTGAGAGATGGGAGGAGAAGGAAGAACCCACCCGGACTCCCCTTCTCTGTCCCTCTTCCTCTCTGCAAGCTGCCGACCAGCGTGGCCTCACCAGCGCCGACCCACAGAGCCCCGCCGCCAAGACAGAACCCCTCCAGCACGCCCCCGAGGCCGCTGTGCCCGGCGTGGCCTTTGCACATCGCCAGGGCCCCCGCACCGGCCACCTTCTGGCCACCCTCGCCCCCGACTCCCTGGCCTATATAAAGCCCCTCCGATCACACGGTTGAACTCGCACCAGCTCCAGCAGCCTCCCAGACACCTCCCCTTCTCCCAGTTCTTTCCCGTTCGACGTCGCCAGCTCCGCCGGCGAGCTACTGGACGCGGGTGGCGCCATCGCGTCCGGCCGCCGTTGGACACGCCGCCGGTGCCAGGCGGAGGAGTCGAGCAGCCGCCGCCATTCTGCGTCATCGCCGTCAAGCCCTGCTTCCTCTCCGTCGAGCCCCCGCCATCGAACACTCGTCTCTGCACGCCGGTGAGCTTCCAGCCCTAGCCGAGATAGACGAAGCCTGTGAGCCGTTGGATCTTGATCCGTCGGTAGCGTACCGGTTCGGTGCGGTTAAGTTATCTGACGCGTAGGCCCCACCTATCAGTTTGTCTTCAAACTTATCCCGCCCCGGGCGAAGCGGTATTGGGCCGGCCCGTTCGGGTTCTTTAGGAAATCGGCCCAGTTCCTTTAGTTTCGGTCCGAATCGTTTTTAATTAATTCCCGCCCTTTTTGAATTGTTTCAAATATGTTTCAGATATGATTTTCAAACTTTAATTCCAAGAGATTTAGAAATCCATTTTTAGCAAATAAATATGCGTTGGAAAGCTTAGGAAATTGTCTAGCCTCTGAAACTAGTTAGAATCCAATTTGAGTTAGTGATTTAAATCAATAAGAATACTTTGACCATAGCTTTATTAATCATCGGAAAATTCTAGAAAATTGTTTAAGCCTCCTAAAATTATGAAACTTGGTTTGTGAACTCACTAATTAACTCCCCTACTGTTTAGTCCAACCTTAATCAACTCAACCCTTGTTAGTGGTATCAATTAGACCCTAATCCAATCCTAGTTTGTAACATAAAATGATAGATCTCTATAATACACTTAGATTAGTTTTTCTCTCAATACCAATGTACTTAATTAGTCAATCTCCACTTGAACTAGCCCTAATACCCTAGTTTCATACCCATACTTAAAAAGTAAACAACACATGGCACATGGTAGAAAAATCTAAATTGCACACCTAATGAGCATTTGGAAGAAACCTTGCCACCCAACTCAATAAAATCCAACATGAATGCTATTGTTTGAAAACAAGTATGTGTGTTTGGTGTGTTGTTAGCATTGTGTAGTGATTATGTGCCTTGTGTTTATTCGTTATTAGACGCTAGTGTCGCTGAGGAGGATATTGAGGGGGAATATTATCAAGAAGAAGAAGACTACCCCGGACACTTTGCCAACCAAGGCAAGCCATCTTTTGAATCATACTCCAAATGCCTAGCTTTACTATTGCATTCCACTTATTTTAAGTAAATTGCATGATTGAATTGCTAGAGTAGAATGGTAGTTGTGTAGAGATATCTTGCTTAACAAGAGCATCAAGCTAAGTTTATCCAAGATTTCCCTTAGTGTTAAACATCACTCAATGTAGTTGCTTAGTCGCTAATAAAATTGAGGCCATCTATAAGGGGAACCCTATTTGAAGTTGGTGACATGAACTTGAAAACTTGAATTGAAGTTTTCTCCTACATGATGGTTTTATGAAGGAACATAATCTTGACTAAGGACTATGGAATGTATTTGCTAAATGATAATAAGTGATGTACCATGTGAGCCAACCATTACCGTACAACCACATTACCCCTAAATGGGAAGGGGCTTAGTCCGTAGTTTGTTTGTTCTAGTATGGGAGGCCTTGTATCATCCTTTATAGAAGTACCGTGCGCGGGTACTTCTGAACCGGGTGGAAATTTCCATTCATACAGCATCCTGTAGCGGGCAAAACTATGAGTGCCAAAATGGACTCTTAGGGAAGGATCCTATACTATAGTAGACAAGTGAAAGAATTTGTTTGATTATCTGAACCTCGCATACTTTGTGTATGACGATCCGTGGATTTCTCCCGGCAGATGTATCGAATCTTGTGGGTAAAGTGTACCCCTCTGCAGAGGTTTCAAAACTATTCGAATAGCCGCGTCCGCGGTTATGGACAGTTGGCAAACTGTACTTGACTTTTGTCAAGAATATAAACAACTTATGATGAACTTGGTGAATGACTTGACTTGACATTGATGTTGACACACTTGAAGTGCCTCTTTAGATGTACTTAGAGAATTAAATCTTCTCTTCTAATAATGAATATCCTTGGGAAACAAAACCAGCTTTTGCAAATAAACTTAGTGTTTAGTCCACCATATCAACCTTGCATATCTACTTAGTCATTTCGTTTATAAGATGGTTTGCGAGTGCATCCAATGTACTCATGGCTGTGTCCCTGGCTATCAACTTGGCCAGACTATGGGGAAGAGTATCCGGAGGAAGGTTATGAAGAAGAGTATCAGAACTAAGATCGTCTCCTGAGTCGCCATTGCCTGTAGGGTGAAGGCATGGACCCGAAGACGTTATTTCCGCTGCTATATTGTGTTGTAATATGAACTTGGTCACTATGACCATTGTATTTGAACCATCGTATTGTAATGTCTATGGAACTGGTTACCAACTACGTTATGTGTATCACAACAATGATTCTGGGATTGTGGTGGAATACATAACGGGCACTTCGAATTTGTTGTAAATTCGCGGGTGTTACAGTTGATGACACCCCCAAGAAAGATGACACCTCTCGGGGACATAGCACGGAAATTCTACATCCTATGAGCTATGTCTCTGGAAGACATCTTCAAATGCCACACCTTGCTTCTTGCGGCCCACCGCCACCACTTGATGCTTCTAGCTTTGCCAATTGGCAAGATAACATGCGCTCTCACATAAACTTTGTGTCTATTGAGCTTTGGAGGATCATTGAGCAGGGTTTCTATCCAACTTCCAAGGATTTGACCAACTTGCTGCCTTGGGAGCAAATCGACAAGCAACTCAATGCCTCCGCCTTGCATCTCATTCACATATCGCTTACCGAGAAGGACAAGGCGTTCGTCCGCAACATCACCTCCGCCAAAGAAGCTTGGGATATTCTCACCAACCTCTTCATTGGTAATGAGAGTATTCAAGAATCCAAGTTTGATGAAGCCTCCAATGAAGCGGACAACTTTGCCATGCTTGATGGTGAAACTCCCGAAGAACTCCATAGGCGTCTCTCGTCACTCCAAGTGAAGCTAACAGATCTTGGCTCCACCCAATGTGATTGGAGATGGATGAAGAGGAAGTTCATTCAAGCTCTCTTGCCCTTCCATAGGGAAACCGTGAACTCCATCAAGGGAAATGCAAATTTCCAGACGATGTCCGCTCATGACATTTTGCAAGAGATGATGGCAAGGAAGATCTCCGAGAAGAATGCGAATGATGCTCTTGCTCGTGCACGTGGTGTGCGTGCTCCCAACCTTGCTTTGAAGGCTAAAGTCACCTATCATGAAGAAGAAAGCTTGTTGGAAGAGGAAGAAGAATTGGGTGGAAGCCCCGAGGACATGAAGTATGCTCATGCCGAGCATATGGCTCTTGCTCAAAGGGCATTCATGAAGAAGTGGAAGTCATCTAGCCCCTCCAAGCCCAAGGCTACAAGTAGAGTGAGGACTTGCTACAATTGTGGTAACACTAACCACTTTATTACGGAGTGTCCTTATGAAAGAGTTGAAGATCACAATGGAAGGCTTGTTCGCAAGGAAATGAAGTCCAAGTCTTACCCTAGAAACTCCGACAAGAAGAGAGTCCTCCCAACTCACGCTTTGATAACTCAAGAAGAGTACCTCTCCGAGGATGATGCAAGTGATAAGGAGGAAATAGGAAGGGCCGCCATCGCCATTGCCCATCCTACCCCCTCATCATCCCTATTCGCTTCCGCAAATGAATCAAAGCGCTCCAACCACAATGCGACTTGTCTCATGGCTCACGCTACAAAGGTATCACCGCCTCTCACACCCATCATACCTAAAAGCTTATCTTTGATGGATTGTGTTGAACGAGTTGGTGAAAATGATGATCTAAATGAAATGGACATGTTCATGTCAACCTTGCATGGGGAGACCAAAGCTCGCTTTGAGATTCTCCTAGATCAACTTAATGAAGCCATCCAAGTGAATGATAAAAATGATGAACGCATTTTTGAACTTGAGGGGCATGCTCATGACTATGCCGATGAAATTGCTTCTCTTACTCAATCTCTTGAGGAAGAGCAAGACCTAAGGGTGTCACTTGAGACATCCATGCTGGGTCTTGAAGAATCTCACAATTTGGATATTGCCAAACTTAAAAGTGATCGTGATATTGCTCAATCCGTTGCTAATGAACTTAGGTTGCAAAATGAGAAACTAAATCTTATAATTGCTAATGAAGCAACCAAGTCTCTTTCTAGCACATTTGTTGCAGTTAATGCTCAACTAACCCCCCTTGTGAGAAAGCCCCCCTAAAGGGAAATGAGATGCTTGATGAGCTTTTGAATGCTCAAAAGCAACATGGTGACAAGACGGGACTTGGATTTACATCCAAGTCCAAGAAGAACAAGAAGAAGAAGAACAAGAAGAAGAAGAAGAGTGTCCCCGCGCCTCCTCCCTCATTAAAGAAGCATGTTCCTAGTGAAATATGCTATGATGAGAATGGTAATGTATTTGAGGAGGAGGTGAGGGAATTTATTGGGAATGGCAAAAAGGCCATGCCCAACCATAATAACTTTGCGGGAAAATATAATCCTTCCTATGTTCTTTGCCGTGCACAAGATGGACATGTTTATGCTAAATTTGTTGGTTCATCAAATGAATATGTTGCATGGTCTATTTGGGTTCCAAAGACCCTTGTCACTAACAAGAAAGGACCCATTGAGAAATGGGGACCTAAAGTCAAGACTTGATCTCCTGTAGGGCTTTGCTTCCGGTGGTGGTCAATGGATAATTGATAGTGGTGCTACCAATCATATGACCGGGAGCAAAGAAATGGTGAAGGAGCTTCACACCGGTTCATCTCATGCGGGCTACGTCACCTATGGGGATTCTTCAAGGTCAAAGGTATTGGGTCTCGGCAAGGTTGTTGTCTCTCACAATGTTACCGTGGAAGATGTCATGCTTGTTGAGTCCCTTTCATATAATCTTCTTTCTGTTGCTCAACTTGCTAATATGGGCTTTGCAACCTTCTTTGATGTTGGGATTGTAGTTCTTTTGTGGAGCAAGTCTCTTAATGTAGCTCATGTAGGGCATGTCGAAAATGGCTTATATGTGATCGACTTCTCGAAGGAGGTCACTAAAGCCGCGACATGCCTCATGGCTAAAGTTGATGTGGGATGGCTTTGGCATCGCCGGCTAGGCCACGTCAATATGAGAACTTTGCAAAGTCTCCACAAAGGCAACCACATCCTAGGACTAATCGATCTAACCTTTTCAAAAGATCGTGTGTGTAGAGCTTGCATTGAAGGAAAGATGCATGAACTTCCTCATCCTAGCAAGACCATCATTTCATCTAAGAGGGTCCTAGAGCTCCTTCACATGGATCTCTTCGGCCCTCCCTCTTATGAAAGTCTTGGAGGAAAGAAGTATTGCTTGGTGATTGTCGATGACTATTCAAGATACACTTGGGTCTTTTTCTTGTCTCACAAGAGTGAGACTCAACAAACCGTCAAAGACTTCACCAATGAAGTGCAACGCCAATATGGTCAAGACATATTGATGATCCGAAGTGACAATGGCACCGAGTTCAAGAACTACACCTTGAATGATTTTCTCAGTGATGAGGGGATTCGCCATCAATACTCATCTCCCTACACTCCCCAACAAAATGGTGTAGCCGAGCGGAAGAACCGGACTCTCATTGATATGGCTAGGACCATGTTAGCGGAATTCAAGTCTCTATATAACTTTTGGGCCGAAGCCATTAATACCGCATGTCATGCGTCGAACCGGTTATATCTCCGCAAGGGCTTGAACAAGACTCCTTATGAGATCCTCATTGGAAAGAAGCCTAACATCAAGTACTTTCGAGTATTCGGTTGTAAGTGCTACTATCTTAAGAAAGGTGTCCATTTGTCCAAATTTGATTCAAAAGCTCTTGAGGGTACCTTTGTTGGCTATGCCGCCGAATCTCACACCTTTAGAATCGTTGACAAACTCTCCGCTCGAGTTGTTGAAGTTTCTAACATGAGATTCGACGAGAATGATGGCTCCCGTGTGGAGCAACGTGGTGTTTTTGATGTAGGTGACGAAATACCTCCTCTTGCCATAAGAAGAATGGGTGTGGGACATCTCATACCCGTTGAGGGACACCTTTTGGCGGAAGGAGAAGGACTATGCTCTACTCAAGTGGAGCCTTCACCCTCTCAAACACAACAAGCTCCTCAAGGTCCTTTTGATGCTAGCCAAAGACAACTCAAGCCCCTCAACCATGTGAGCATGATCAAGATCAAGACCATGAGCATGATGGTGATTTCTCACCAAGTGGTGATCATGATCAAGTTCAAGACATTGAGCAAGCTCAAGATGATGAGCATGCTCGGTTTGAAGGTCAAGGCGAGGACCAAAACTGTGGTGATGACCAAGTGGCCTCTCAAGAATCTCTTGAAGAAGCTCAAGCTCGCCGTGCCATGAAGATTGCAACAACTCTCCAAAGAGGTAGCCACACCTTGGAGAATGTGATTGGAAGTGTAAGGAAAGGGGTGTCCACGAGGAGGCAATTGGCAAACTTTAGTAACCACCATGCCTATATCTCTTGTGTGGAACCTCAAAAAGTGTTTGAAGCCTTGAAGACCCGGATTGGGTAGAAGCCATGCATGAAGAACTCAAAAACTTCGAGCCAACAAAGTTTGGTATTAGTAGAGAAGCCCAAGGATTGCCGCAATGTCATTGGAACCAAGTGGATCTTCAAGAACAAGCAAGATGCAAATGGAATTGTTGTGAGGAACAAGGCTCGTTTGGTTGCTCAAGGATACTCTCAAATTGAAGGCATCGACTATGGAGAGACTTTTGCACCGTGGCTCGCCTTGAGTCCATCCGTATCCTTCTTGCTTATGCATCACATCATAATTTTAAGTTGCAACAAATGGATGTGAAGAGTGCTTTCTTAAATGGTCCTTTGCATGAGTTAGTGTTTGTAAAGCAACCCCCGGGTTTTGAGGATCCTAACTTTCCGAACCATGTCTACAAGCTCGATAAGGCACTCTATGGCCTTAAACAAGCCCCACGTGTGTGGTACGAGCATCTTAGAGAGCTTCTTGTAGACCGTGGGTTTGAGATAGGCCTCATTGATCCCACTCTTTTTACTAAGAAAGTAAACGGGAGCTTTTCATATGCCAACTTTATGTAGATGATATCATTTTTGGTTCTTCTAACAAATCTTTCAATGATGAATTTGCAAGACTAATGACAGATAAATTTGAGATGTCTATGATGGGGGAGTTGAAATTCTTTCTTGGCTTTGAGATAAAGCAATTGAAGGGTGGCACCTTCATCAATCAAGCCAAGTACACCCAAGACATGCTCAAGAAGTTCAAGATGGATACCGAGTGAAGGGAGCCAAGACTCCCATGCCTACAAAGGTTACTCTTGATCTCGATCCTAATGGTAAAGAAGTGGATCAAAAACTTTATCGCTCTATGATTGGGTCTTTGCTCTATCTTTGTGCATCTAGACCGGATATCATGCTTAGTGTGGGAATGTGTGCACGATATCAAGCCGCCCCTAAGGAAAGCCATCTAATGGCGGTCAAAAGAGTCTTTCGATATTTGATTGATACCCCAACTTTTGGCCTTTGGTACCCAAGGGAGCAAGCTTTGAGCTTGTAGGGTACTCGGACTCGGATTGGGCGGGAGACAAAGTGGATAGGAAGTCAACTTCCGGGGCTTGCCAATTTTTGGTAGGTCTTTGGTTAGTTGGTCTTCCAAGAAGCAAAATTGTGTGTCTCTCTCCACCGCCGAAGCCGAGTATGTGGCGGCCGCGAGTTGTTGTGCTCAACTTCTTTGGATGAGGCAAACCATGGAGGATTATGGTATTCACTTCGACAAGGTGCCACTCTTATGTGACAATGAGAGTGCCATCAAGATCGCTCATAATCCGGTTCAACACAACAAGACCAAGCACATCGAGATCCGCCACACTTCATCCGTGACCATGTCAACCGAGGTGAGATTAACCTATCTTATGTAGGTACACAAGACCAACTCGCCGACATTTTCACGAAGCCTCTTGATGAAGCAAGATTCCGAGAGTTGAGGCATGAATTGAATATCCTAGACTCTTGCAATGTGGCTTGATCTGTGCACTCATTCCCATATTATAGTGTGTTGTTCTAGTCTAGTGCGCATAGTTGAGGAGGATAGTCATCGTGTCAACAATGGCACGATGCATACTCAAGTGTGCGACATCATAAGATCACTAATTCATTTGAGCCCAAGCATGTCTCTTCGCGGTGTCACGACATTGGTGATCACACATAGGGGGAGAAATCCCCCACCATTGCATGTCTTCAAATCTCGTGTTTTGTTGTTGCTCTTCTTTGGAAGGCATGCAATCTTAAGTTGATTTTCTTGCAAACAAGTTTGATGGCTGTTGATTTCTCTCGCACACCATGTTTTTTTGTTGATACATGTCACTTCGACAATTGTCAAAACTTTTCTAGTCCAAAAGTGTTTCGGCGGCCTGCCCGGCGGTGGACCTGGCGCCGGACTGCCCGGCGGCCCACCGGACTGTTTGCGGATCCGCCGAACTGGCATTCAGTATACCAGTTCGGCGAGCTCGCCGGAATGGCCCGGCGGCCCGCCGGACCGTCCGGCGTATGGCCCGGTCCCGCCGGACTTACCGCCGGACTGGCGGCCTATATAAATTCGTGGGGAGGGTTTCCTTAGCAGTTTTCTCTCACTTCCCTCCCTCCCCACGCCCGCCCCCAACTCCATTGCGCCGCCTCCTCAAGCTTCTCCTCCCCCTAGCCTCTCCACCCAACCAATCCCTTCCAAATTTAGATCGGGTGTAGATCGGTTGTTTTGAAGCTTTCCTCGAAGATCTTCGCATTTCGTCAACCGCATTGGGAGATCGGGATTTTTCCCCATCTTCTTGTGCACCATGTCTTCGGGTAACTCCCTCATTTTCTCTCCTCCTCTAGCCCTTGCCTACACTCGTTTTGTTCATGCTCTTGTATGAGTAGATCTAGTGTGTTCTAGGGTTAGATTCATTTTGTCTAGGGATAGATCCTTTAGGGTTTCGTTCCTTGTTGGGCTAGTGTTGTTCCTTGGCATCCTGTACCCTTAAAGTTTGTAGTGACAAGTTGTTGAGTCAAGATTGCGGGTAGTATGACATCGTGTGTTTCGGCGAAATGTCCGGCGGCCGCGGACCTGGCGCCGGACACCCGGCGGACCACCGGACCTTTCGGCGGACCCGCCGAACTGGCATTCAGTATACCAGTTCGGCGAGCTCGCCGGAATGGCCCGGCGGCCCGCCGGACGGTCCGGCCCACTGTCCGGTCCCGCCGGACCTGGCGCCGAACCTCACTGCCATACTACCTCTCCATCGTGCACTTGTCCTACCCGACTTTGAGTTCCTTTTCCGTGACATGTATCTTTATCTGGTGTTGCTTTGTTTTTGCTTGCGTTTTTCAGATTCAGACTCTTACTCGACTGAGGACAGTGATACCGGATTGACAATGCAGAGATGCTCGACTTTGAGAAGAAGAAGAAGAAGCTTGATGAGGTTGAGGGACACCCTCGCGTCATCTCGTCAGTCAGGGAAGACCCCAGCTGAAGGTAGCAGCGCTGCAGCTGCAGGGCAGCGTGTGAAGTCCAAGCTGTATACTCTCGTGGCCCTCATCCACCCCGGAAGGGAAAGGGGGCTCGTGGCCCGGTGGATGTGGAGAAGGAGCAGGAGATTGAAGGGAACTTGGGTTCAACCCTATCAACACTTGGCGTAAACTTCGCCTTGCGAACCCACCTACCGCTTTCATGAGAGGCAGTATACTGGCAATGACAAGAGGTTCTGGACTGATTCTCAGCGTCGTATGTGGGATGATTACTATGATGCATCTGAGCACATGAAGAGTGGATTCTATGTGGTGCCTAAATCCCTCAATGTCGAGCACTTTCAGCACTATGCTCCAGGACTTTCGCTACATCAATGAGGCTCTTCTCAAGATGGATGTTTTGGACCTTGTCACCCTCTCCGAGCCTATTCAGCCAATGGTGGTCCGTCAGTTCTGTTGCACTGTGTTCTTCCATAATGACCCAGCGAGTCCTTCTCTTGGATGACTGGCCAGGATGTGTTCACTGCCACGTTTGCTGATTTTGTGATGCTCTGGGCTATGGTGGTGGTAGGGCTGGAGGTTTCAAGATTCACTCTGAGGCCCCTTTTCCGTGGAGAAGATCTCTCGCATTTGCTATCCAGATGGCCATCTCTCCTGCTCCTGCTATTTCAGGGATGTACTACTACTACAACGCTCTTGCCAAGCTCTTCCGTCAGAATCTGGTGAGTAAGGCTGGAGATGATGCTAGTGTCAGGGGCTATCACAGGAACTTGTTGTACTATTGCCAGCCCGACAAGCTTCGGAAGATAGATGGTTGTGACTTCATTTTTCAGGAGATGAAGAGATCTACTCTCAAGCGCATGACTCCCAACTACTGTCAGTATGTGCAGCGTTTGATCAACAGGCAGCCCCGGACTCAGACTGCTCAGGTGCGTGGACAGATTTGGAGATGGAGACATTCTCAGTGGGTTTCCAGGGTGGTTTTGAAGAGGCTCCCGGCTTGCACCATGCCAGGGCTAGAGGTCACTCCATGGATGCTCCTGATCCTCACCTGCCTCTGGCTCTGGAGCTAGTCACCGTCGTCATCATCGCCATCATAGGTCCTCTCACAAGAAGGTGTTGCTGCATTCTTCAAGAACTTGTGGGATATGTGTCGCAGCACTTATGATGTGGCTCATAGGAGCATGGAGATGAGTCAGGAGACTCGGAGGAGGCAGAATGAGTTCTTGGCTGCTAGGGGCAGTGTTGTTCCTCCTTGGACACGAGTTGGATCCGGTCCCGTATGTCAACTATGTCATGCCGCCTCTTGATGATGACATGTTTGCTGGTGTTGAAGACTTTGGAGACTTTGAGCCACCCTCTGAGCCAGAAGATGCTGATGAAGAGAAGGTGCTCATGGAGAAGATGATCCGGAGGGTTCTCCTGTCCCCAGTGAAGATTTTTGAGCGCTAGCATCTTCTACTCTCTTGTCCCTTTTTGGTGTTTCGATGCCAAAGGGGGAGAAGGTGTAGAGTCTCTAGGAATAACGTCGCATGACACAAGCCTCGCTTTCATTTTCCTTGGTTCTTAAGTGGCTTGTGTCCATTTGCGTTTTATTTGCCATTTTATCGTGGAACCTTATCGTGTGTGGACAAGTGTGTACTTTATTATGCACTATGCACTCTATGTTTATGTTTGGATATGTCTATGCTTGCTATATTATTATCTATCCATGATATTATCTTGTCCATGCCATGCTTGGTTCCTATTGATGGTGGGGGAGCTCCCTATAATCTAAATCTTGCACTTTGCATTCCAAAAGCAAATTCTACCATGTGCATATGTTATGGGGGAGCACTCTCTCTATTCATTAGATACCATGTTTTGTTTCTCCTATGAGCTCTAACATAGTTTGTCATCGTAAATCAAAAAGGGGGAGATCGAAGAAGAGCATGCAACCCATTTGAGATTAATCTTAGAGACTCTTAGAGGGCATTAGCTATACGCCAAGTTCAGTAAATGTGAGTTCTGGTTGAAGGAAGTCGGATTCCTAGGCCATGTATTATCAGCGGGAGGAATATCAGTAGACCCAAAGAAGATCAAATCCGTCATGGAATGGGAAGCCCCTACCACTCAAACTGAAGTTAGAGGTTTTCTCGGATTAGCAGGATATTACCGTAAATTTGTTGAAGGGTTTTCCAGCATTGCCCGGCCAATGACCCAACTGTTGAAAAAGGACAAGAAGTTTGAATGGACCCCTAAGTGTGAAGAGAGTTTTCAAGAGCTCAAGAAGCGATTGGTGACCGCCCCCGTCCTAACCATGCCCGATATCACCAAGAACTTTGATGTCTATTGCGACGCCTCCAAACTTGGACTTGGTTGTGTGTTAATGCAAGAAGGCAAGGTCATAGCTTACCTCTCTCGGCAACTTCGACCTCATGAAGAAAACTATTCAACCCATGATCTGGAGTTAGTAGCCGTAGTTCTAGCTTTGAAGACCTGGAGGCACTATCTTATGGGTAACCGTTGCGAGATCTACACCGATCACAAGAGTTTGAAGTATATTTTTACCCAGAAGGAGTTGAACATGAGGCAAAGAAGATGGATAGAGTTGATCAAGGATTATGATCTGGAAATTCATTATCACCCTGGTAAGGCCAATGTAGTGGCCGATGCGTTGAGTAGGAAGCCATGCTCGTTGAATATGATGATCAAAGAGGAGCAACCCATGTTGCACCAAGAGTTTGAAAGGTTTGGATTGGAACTAGTCAGTCGAGGATTCTTAGCCAACCTTGAGTTTCAACCCACCTTGATGAGCCAAATCAAAGAAGCCCAGAAGGGAAATGAGAGCATTGACGGAATTAAGCGCAGAATTAGTTCCGGCAAAGTGCCAGGATTTGAAGAAGATGATCAAGGAGTTCTTTGGTATAAAGGACGTCTTTGTGTGCCCGCGGACTCATAATTGAAGGAAGTTATTATGAAGGAAGCCCATGAGACACCTTACTCCATTCATCCCGGTGGAACTAAGATGTACCAAGATTTAAAGGAACAATTTTGGTGGCATGGAATGAAGCGTGAGATTGCATCGTTCATATCTAAGTGTGATATTTGTCAAAGAGTCAAGGCTGAACATCAACGTCCTGCTGGATTGCTGCAACCTTTGCAAGTTCCGGAATGGAAGTGGGAATCTGTTGGAATGGATTTTATCGCTGGATTTCCAAGGTCTAGCCGTGGAAATGACTCTATCTGGGTCATTGTGGATAGACTGACCAAAGTTGCCCACTTTATCCCGGTCAAGACCACTTATACCTCAGGACAGCTGGCAGATCTTTATCTATCCAGAATTGTGAGTTTGCATGGAGTCCCTAAAACCATAGTTTCCGATCGAGGAACCCAATTCACCTCAAGATTTTGGAGAAGTTTGCCCCAAGCCTTGGGAACCAAATTAGCCTTTAGCACAGCTTACCACCCTCAGACTGATGGACAAACTGAAAGAGTGAATCAGATACTTGAAGATATGTTGAGAGCCTGTGTTCTAGCCTATGGAGCTAAGTGGGAAGATTGTCTGCCTTTCGCGGAGTTTTCCTACAACAACAGTTATCAAGCCAGTTTGCAAATGGCCCCATTTGAAGCTTTATATGGAAGAAAGTGTCGTACCCCTTTGAATTGGTCAGAAACCGGAGACAGTCAGATATTTGGACCGGACATTCTGCAAGAGGCTGAAGAGAAGGTTCGCATGATTCGTGATTACCTCAAGGCAGCCCAGTCGAGACAGAAGAGTTATGCCGACAAGAGACGTAGAGAACTGACCTTCAAGATTGGAGATTTTGTTTATCTTAGAGTATCACCTCTCAAGGGAATGCAAAGATTCCAAGTAAAAGGAAAGCTTGCACCAAGGTATATTGGACCCTTCAGGGTGCTAGGCCACAGAGGAGAAGTGTCTTATCAGTTGGAAATGCCCCTGAATTGTCTGAAGTGCACGATGTTTTTCACGTGTCTTTACTTCGGAAATGTCTTGAAGTCCCGGAGAAGCCAGAAATCTTCAAGAATATTGATCACCATTCTGTGGATATCAACAAAGATTTGACCTATCGTGAAGTACCTATCCGTATCCTCGAAGAAGCATATCAAACCACTCGAACCCGAAGCATCAAGTTTCTGAAAATTCAGTGGAGTAATCACACCGAAGATGAAGCCACTTGGGAACGAGAAGATTACCTTCAGAAAGAGTTTCCCAATCTTTTCAGTTCTTAATTAGTGAATCTCGAGGACGAGATTCTTTTTAAGGGGGGAAGATTGTAACAACCCAAATATTTGTAATCCATTCCCTATGAATTAAAGTACCAAATTTTTGGACCAACAAAAACTTTTTCATTCATATTGCATGTATGCATGTATTTTCTCTTATATGTATTTTATGATTTTATGTGTGTTATTATTGGTTGTGCAATAGTTAGTTAGTTCTAACTTAACCAACAGAAGCATTAGAGAAGAATTATAAGAGCCAAAGAAACCAGAAACAAAAGAAAGAAAGAAAAAGAGAAGATAAAGATGATCTAGAAATTATTATTGACTACCCTACTTTGGACACTTAGAATAAGAAATCTGTAACTCAAGCAAAGGTGTGGTCAGTTAGTTGAGCTTGACCAGGCTGCATATTAGCTTGACCAAGAAGTTTCAAACCAAAACTCAAAGTTTAACTTAACTCAAACTTCTGTCAAACTTTGAATCTGATTCAGCAACCAAACCCTAATTTCAAATACAAATTTCTGCAAAACATGATATTTTCTCCAAACAAAAATAGTTCTAGAACCCTTGTCCAATATCTTGACAAACCACAGTGGCCGTTTTAAAAAATTCGAATTCAAATTTCTTGCG
Organism: Dactylis glomerata; assembly: GCA_007115705.1. Taxonomy (NCBI): domain Eukaryota; kingdom Viridiplantae; phylum Streptophyta; class Magnoliopsida; order Poales; family Poaceae; genus Dactylis; species Dactylis glomerata. Next base: position 775,212 of record QXEO01001225.1, read on the forward strand.
GGCATTTGACCGAACACCTGGTGGGCAAAAATCCGGATAAATCGGTTCTACTATGAGCCTCACTGTTCCCGTTCGTCTCGACCCTGTAGCCATGCCTGGGAAGCCTCCTTGGTCGAGCCCAGCCCCCTCTGCCCTGACCCAAGCCGTGAGAGATGGGAGGAGAAGGAAGAACCCACCCGGACTCCCCTTCTCTGTCCCTCTTCCTCTCTGCAAGCTGCCGACCAGCGTGGCCTCACCAGCGCCGACCCACAGAGCCCCGCCGCCAAGACAGAACCCCTCCAGCACGCCCCCGAGGCCGCTGTGCCCGGCGTGGCCTTTGCACATCGCCAGGGCCCCCGCACCGGCCACCTTCTGGCCACCCTCGCCCCCGACTCCCTGGCCTATATAAAGCCCCTCCGATCACACGGTTGAACTCGCACCAGCTCCAGCAGCCTCCCAGACACCTCCCCTTCTCCCAGTTCTTTCCCGTTCGACGTCGCCAGCTCCGCCGGCGAGCTACTGGACGCGGGTGGCGCCATCGCGTCCGGCCGCCGTTGGACACGCCGCCGGTGCCAGGCGGAGGAGTCGAGCAGCCGCCGCCATTCTGCGTCATCGCCGTCAAGCCCTGCTTCCTCTCCGTCGAGCCCCCGCCATCGAACACTCGTCTCTGCACGCCGGTGAGCTTCCAGCCCTAGCCGAGATAGACGAAGCCTGTGAGCCGTTGGATCTTGATCCGTCGGTAGCGTACCGGTTCGGTGCGGTTAAGTTATCTGACGCGTAGGCCCCACCTATCAGTTTGTCTTCAAACTTATCCCGCCCCGGGCGAAGCGGTATTGGGCCGGCCCGTTCGGGTTCTTTAGGAAATCGGCCCAGTTCCTTTAGTTTCGGTCCGAATCGTTTTTAATTAATTCCCGCCCTTTTTGAATTGTTTCAAATATGTTTCAGATATGATTTTCAAACTTTAATTCCAAGAGATTTAGAAATCCATTTTTAGCAAATAAATATGCGTTGGAAAGCTTAGGAAATTGTCTAGCCTCTGAAACTAGTTAGAATCCAATTTGAGTTAGTGATTTAAATCAATAAGAATACTTTGACCATAGCTTTATTAATCATCGGAAAATTCTAGAAAATTGTTTAAGCCTCCTAAAATTATGAAACTTGGTTTGTGAACTCACTAATTAACTCCCCTACTGTTTAGTCCAACCTTAATCAACTCAACCCTTGTTAGTGGTATCAATTAGACCCTAATCCAATCCTAGTTTGTAACATAAAATGATAGATCTCTATAATACACTTAGATTAGTTTTTCTCTCAATACCAATGTACTTAATTAGTCAATCTCCACTTGAACTAGCCCTAATACCCTAGTTTCATACCCATACTTAAAAAGTAAACAACACATGGCACATGGTAGAAAAATCTAAATTGCACACCTAATGAGCATTTGGAAGAAACCTTGCCACCCAACTCAATAAAATCCAACATGAATGCTATTGTTTGAAAACAAGTATGTGTGTTTGGTGTGTTGTTAGCATTGTGTAGTGATTATGTGCCTTGTGTTTATTCGTTATTAGACGCTAGTGTCGCTGAGGAGGATATTGAGGGGGAATATTATCAAGAAGAAGAAGACTACCCCGGACACTTTGCCAACCAAGGCAAGCCATCTTTTGAATCATACTCCAAATGCCTAGCTTTACTATTGCATTCCACTTATTTTAAGTAAATTGCATGATTGAATTGCTAGAGTAGAATGGTAGTTGTGTAGAGATATCTTGCTTAACAAGAGCATCAAGCTAAGTTTATCCAAGATTTCCCTTAGTGTTAAACATCACTCAATGTAGTTGCTTAGTCGCTAATAAAATTGAGGCCATCTATAAGGGGAACCCTATTTGAAGTTGGTGACATGAACTTGAAAACTTGAATTGAAGTTTTCTCCTACATGATGGTTTTATGAAGGAACATAATCTTGACTAAGGACTATGGAATGTATTTGCTAAATGATAATAAGTGATGTACCATGTGAGCCAACCATTACCGTACAACCACATTACCCCTAAATGGGAAGGGGCTTAGTCCGTAGTTTGTTTGTTCTAGTATGGGAGGCCTTGTATCATCCTTTATAGAAGTACCGTGCGCGGGTACTTCTGAACCGGGTGGAAATTTCCATTCATACAGCATCCTGTAGCGGGCAAAACTATGAGTGCCAAAATGGACTCTTAGGGAAGGATCCTATACTATAGTAGACAAGTGAAAGAATTTGTTTGATTATCTGAACCTCGCATACTTTGTGTATGACGATCCGTGGATTTCTCCCGGCAGATGTATCGAATCTTGTGGGTAAAGTGTACCCCTCTGCAGAGGTTTCAAAACTATTCGAATAGCCGCGTCCGCGGTTATGGACAGTTGGCAAACTGTACTTGACTTTTGTCAAGAATATAAACAACTTATGATGAACTTGGTGAATGACTTGACTTGACATTGATGTTGACACACTTGAAGTGCCTCTTTAGATGTACTTAGAGAATTAAATCTTCTCTTCTAATAATGAATATCCTTGGGAAACAAAACCAGCTTTTGCAAATAAACTTAGTGTTTAGTCCACCATATCAACCTTGCATATCTACTTAGTCATTTCGTTTATAAGATGGTTTGCGAGTGCATCCAATGTACTCATGGCTGTGTCCCTGGCTATCAACTTGGCCAGACTATGGGGAAGAGTATCCGGAGGAAGGTTATGAAGAAGAGTATCAGAACTAAGATCGTCTCCTGAGTCGCCATTGCCTGTAGGGTGAAGGCATGGACCCGAAGACGTTATTTCCGCTGCTATATTGTGTTGTAATATGAACTTGGTCACTATGACCATTGTATTTGAACCATCGTATTGTAATGTCTATGGAACTGGTTACCAACTACGTTATGTGTATCACAACAATGATTCTGGGATTGTGGTGGAATACATAACGGGCACTTCGAATTTGTTGTAAATTCGCGGGTGTTACAGTTGATGACACCCCCAAGAAAGATGACACCTCTCGGGGACATAGCACGGAAATTCTACATCCTATGAGCTATGTCTCTGGAAGACATCTTCAAATGCCACACCTTGCTTCTTGCGGCCCACCGCCACCACTTGATGCTTCTAGCTTTGCCAATTGGCAAGATAACATGCGCTCTCACATAAACTTTGTGTCTATTGAGCTTTGGAGGATCATTGAGCAGGGTTTCTATCCAACTTCCAAGGATTTGACCAACTTGCTGCCTTGGGAGCAAATCGACAAGCAACTCAATGCCTCCGCCTTGCATCTCATTCACATATCGCTTACCGAGAAGGACAAGGCGTTCGTCCGCAACATCACCTCCGCCAAAGAAGCTTGGGATATTCTCACCAACCTCTTCATTGGTAATGAGAGTATTCAAGAATCCAAGTTTGATGAAGCCTCCAATGAAGCGGACAACTTTGCCATGCTTGATGGTGAAACTCCCGAAGAACTCCATAGGCGTCTCTCGTCACTCCAAGTGAAGCTAACAGATCTTGGCTCCACCCAATGTGATTGGAGATGGATGAAGAGGAAGTTCATTCAAGCTCTCTTGCCCTTCCATAGGGAAACCGTGAACTCCATCAAGGGAAATGCAAATTTCCAGACGATGTCCGCTCATGACATTTTGCAAGAGATGATGGCAAGGAAGATCTCCGAGAAGAATGCGAATGATGCTCTTGCTCGTGCACGTGGTGTGCGTGCTCCCAACCTTGCTTTGAAGGCTAAAGTCACCTATCATGAAGAAGAAAGCTTGTTGGAAGAGGAAGAAGAATTGGGTGGAAGCCCCGAGGACATGAAGTATGCTCATGCCGAGCATATGGCTCTTGCTCAAAGGGCATTCATGAAGAAGTGGAAGTCATCTAGCCCCTCCAAGCCCAAGGCTACAAGTAGAGTGAGGACTTGCTACAATTGTGGTAACACTAACCACTTTATTACGGAGTGTCCTTATGAAAGAGTTGAAGATCACAATGGAAGGCTTGTTCGCAAGGAAATGAAGTCCAAGTCTTACCCTAGAAACTCCGACAAGAAGAGAGTCCTCCCAACTCACGCTTTGATAACTCAAGAAGAGTACCTCTCCGAGGATGATGCAAGTGATAAGGAGGAAATAGGAAGGGCCGCCATCGCCATTGCCCATCCTACCCCCTCATCATCCCTATTCGCTTCCGCAAATGAATCAAAGCGCTCCAACCACAATGCGACTTGTCTCATGGCTCACGCTACAAAGGTATCACCGCCTCTCACACCCATCATACCTAAAAGCTTATCTTTGATGGATTGTGTTGAACGAGTTGGTGAAAATGATGATCTAAATGAAATGGACATGTTCATGTCAACCTTGCATGGGGAGACCAAAGCTCGCTTTGAGATTCTCCTAGATCAACTTAATGAAGCCATCCAAGTGAATGATAAAAATGATGAACGCATTTTTGAACTTGAGGGGCATGCTCATGACTATGCCGATGAAATTGCTTCTCTTACTCAATCTCTTGAGGAAGAGCAAGACCTAAGGGTGTCACTTGAGACATCCATGCTGGGTCTTGAAGAATCTCACAATTTGGATATTGCCAAACTTAAAAGTGATCGTGATATTGCTCAATCCGTTGCTAATGAACTTAGGTTGCAAAATGAGAAACTAAATCTTATAATTGCTAATGAAGCAACCAAGTCTCTTTCTAGCACATTTGTTGCAGTTAATGCTCAACTAACCCCCCTTGTGAGAAAGCCCCCCTAAAGGGAAATGAGATGCTTGATGAGCTTTTGAATGCTCAAAAGCAACATGGTGACAAGACGGGACTTGGATTTACATCCAAGTCCAAGAAGAACAAGAAGAAGAAGAACAAGAAGAAGAAGAAGAGTGTCCCCGCGCCTCCTCCCTCATTAAAGAAGCATGTTCCTAGTGAAATATGCTATGATGAGAATGGTAATGTATTTGAGGAGGAGGTGAGGGAATTTATTGGGAATGGCAAAAAGGCCATGCCCAACCATAATAACTTTGCGGGAAAATATAATCCTTCCTATGTTCTTTGCCGTGCACAAGATGGACATGTTTATGCTAAATTTGTTGGTTCATCAAATGAATATGTTGCATGGTCTATTTGGGTTCCAAAGACCCTTGTCACTAACAAGAAAGGACCCATTGAGAAATGGGGACCTAAAGTCAAGACTTGATCTCCTGTAGGGCTTTGCTTCCGGTGGTGGTCAATGGATAATTGATAGTGGTGCTACCAATCATATGACCGGGAGCAAAGAAATGGTGAAGGAGCTTCACACCGGTTCATCTCATGCGGGCTACGTCACCTATGGGGATTCTTCAAGGTCAAAGGTATTGGGTCTCGGCAAGGTTGTTGTCTCTCACAATGTTACCGTGGAAGATGTCATGCTTGTTGAGTCCCTTTCATATAATCTTCTTTCTGTTGCTCAACTTGCTAATATGGGCTTTGCAACCTTCTTTGATGTTGGGATTGTAGTTCTTTTGTGGAGCAAGTCTCTTAATGTAGCTCATGTAGGGCATGTCGAAAATGGCTTATATGTGATCGACTTCTCGAAGGAGGTCACTAAAGCCGCGACATGCCTCATGGCTAAAGTTGATGTGGGATGGCTTTGGCATCGCCGGCTAGGCCACGTCAATATGAGAACTTTGCAAAGTCTCCACAAAGGCAACCACATCCTAGGACTAATCGATCTAACCTTTTCAAAAGATCGTGTGTGTAGAGCTTGCATTGAAGGAAAGATGCATGAACTTCCTCATCCTAGCAAGACCATCATTTCATCTAAGAGGGTCCTAGAGCTCCTTCACATGGATCTCTTCGGCCCTCCCTCTTATGAAAGTCTTGGAGGAAAGAAGTATTGCTTGGTGATTGTCGATGACTATTCAAGATACACTTGGGTCTTTTTCTTGTCTCACAAGAGTGAGACTCAACAAACCGTCAAAGACTTCACCAATGAAGTGCAACGCCAATATGGTCAAGACATATTGATGATCCGAAGTGACAATGGCACCGAGTTCAAGAACTACACCTTGAATGATTTTCTCAGTGATGAGGGGATTCGCCATCAATACTCATCTCCCTACACTCCCCAACAAAATGGTGTAGCCGAGCGGAAGAACCGGACTCTCATTGATATGGCTAGGACCATGTTAGCGGAATTCAAGTCTCTATATAACTTTTGGGCCGAAGCCATTAATACCGCATGTCATGCGTCGAACCGGTTATATCTCCGCAAGGGCTTGAACAAGACTCCTTATGAGATCCTCATTGGAAAGAAGCCTAACATCAAGTACTTTCGAGTATTCGGTTGTAAGTGCTACTATCTTAAGAAAGGTGTCCATTTGTCCAAATTTGATTCAAAAGCTCTTGAGGGTACCTTTGTTGGCTATGCCGCCGAATCTCACACCTTTAGAATCGTTGACAAACTCTCCGCTCGAGTTGTTGAAGTTTCTAACATGAGATTCGACGAGAATGATGGCTCCCGTGTGGAGCAACGTGGTGTTTTTGATGTAGGTGACGAAATACCTCCTCTTGCCATAAGAAGAATGGGTGTGGGACATCTCATACCCGTTGAGGGACACCTTTTGGCGGAAGGAGAAGGACTATGCTCTACTCAAGTGGAGCCTTCACCCTCTCAAACACAACAAGCTCCTCAAGGTCCTTTTGATGCTAGCCAAAGACAAACTCAAGCCCCTCAACCATGTGAGCATGATCAAGATCAAGACCATGAGCATGATGGTGATTTCTCACCAAGTGGTGATCATGATCAAGTTCAAGACATTGAGCAAGCTCAAGATGATGAGCATGCTCGGTTTGAAGGTCAAGGCGAGGACCAAAACTGTGGTGATGACCAAGTGGCCTCTCAAGAATCTCTTGAAGAAGCTCAAGCTCGCCGTGCCATGAAGATTGCAACAACTCTCCAAAGAGGTAGCCACACCTTGGAGAATGTGATTGGAAGTGTAAGGAAAGGGGTGTCCACGAGGAGGCAATTGGCAAACTTTAGTAACCACCATGCCTATATCTCTTGTGTGGAATCTCAAAAAGTGTTTGAAGCTCTTGAAGACCCAGATTGGGTAGAAGCCATGCATGAAGAACTCAAAAACTTCGAGCACAACAAAGTTTGGTAATTAGTAGAGAAGCCCAAGGATTGCCGCAATGTCATTGGAACCAAGTGGATCTTCAAGAACAAGCAAGATGCAAATGGAATTGTTGTGAGGAACAAGGCTCGTTTGGTTGCTCAAGGATACTCTCAAATTGAAGGCATCGACTATGGAGAGACTTTTGCACCTGTGGCTCGCCTTGAGTCCATCCGTATCCTTCTTGCTTATGCATCACATCATAATTTTAAGTTGCAACAAATGGATGTGAAGAGTGCTTTCTTAAATGGTCCTTTGCATGAGTTAGTGTTTGTAAAGCAACCCCCGGGTTTTGAGGATCCTAACTTTCCGAACCATGTCTACAAGCTCGATAAGGCACTCTATGGCCTTAAACAAGCCACACGTGTGTGGTACGAGCATCTTAGAGAGCTTCTTATAGACCGTGGGTTTGAGATAGGCCTCATTGATCCCACTCTTTTTACTAAGAAAGTAAACGAGGAGCTTTTCATATGCCAACTTTATGTAGATGATATCATTTTTGGTTCTTCTAACAAATCTTTCAATGATGAATTTGCAAGACTAATGACAGATAAATTTGAGATGTCTATGATGGGGGAGTTGAAATTCTTTCTTGGCTTTGAGATAAAGCAATTGAAGGGTGGCACCTTCATCAATCAAGCCAAGTACACCCAAGACATGCTCAAGAAGTTCAAGATGGATACCTGAGTGAAGGGAGCTAAGACTCCCATGCCTACAAAGGTTACTCTTGATCTCGATCCTAATGGTAAAGAAGTGGATCAAAAACTTTATCGCTCTATGATTGGGTCTTTGCTCTATCTTTGTGCATCTAGACCGGATATCATGCTTAGTGTGGGAATGTGTGCACGATATCAAGCCGCCCCTAAGGAAAGCCATCTAATGGCGGTCAAAAGAGTCTTTCGATATTTGATTGATACCCCAACTTTTGGCCTTTGGTACCCAAAGGGAGCAAGCTTTGAGCTTGTAGGGTACTCGGACTCGGATTGGGCGGGAGACAAAGTGGATAGGAAGTCAACTTTCGGGGCTTGCCAATTTTTTGGTAGGTCTTTGGTTAGTTGGTCTTCCAAGAAGCAAAATTGTGTGTCTCTCTCCACCGCCGAAGCCGAGTATGTGGCGGCCGCGAGTTGTTGTGCTCAACTTCTTTGGATGAGGCAAACCATAGAGGATTATGGTATTCACTTTGACAAGGTGCCACTCTTATGTGACAATGAGAGTGCCATCAAGATCGCTCATAATCCGGTTCAACACAACAAGACCAAGCACATCGAGATCCGCCATCACTTCATCCGTGACCATGTCAACCGAGGTGAGATTAACCTATCTTATGTAGGTACACAAGGCCAACTCGCCGACATTTTCACGAAGCCTCTTGATGAAGCAAGATTCCGAGAGTTGAGGCATGAATTGAATATCCTAGACTCTTGCAATGTGGCTTGATCATGTGCACTCATTCCCATATTATAGTGTGTTGTTCTAGTCTAGTTGCGCATAGTTGAGGTCTTCAGGATAGTCATCGTGTCAACCAATGGCACGATGCACACTCAAGTGTGCGACATCATAAGATCACTAATATCATTTGAGCCCAAGCATGTCTCTTCACGGTGTCACGACATTGGTGATCACACATAGGGGGAGAAATCCCCCACCATTGCATGTCTTCAAATCTCGTGTTTTGTTGTTGCTCTTCTTTGGAAGGCATGCAATCTTAAGTTGATTTTCTTGCAAACAAGTTTGATGGCTGTTGATTTCTCTCGCACACCATGTTTTTATTGTTGATACATGTCACTTGTCGACAATTGTCAAAACTTTTCTAGTCCAAAAAGTGTTTCAGCGGCCTGCCCGGCGGAAATTGGACCTGGCGCCGGACTGCCCGGCGGCCCACCGGACTGTTTTAGCGGATCCGCCGAACTGGCATTCAGTATACCAGTTCGGCGAGCTCACCGGAATGGCCCGGCGGCCCGCCGGACCGTCCGGCGTATGGCCCGGTCCCGCCGGACTTACCGCCGGACTGGCGGCCTATATAAATTCATGGGGAGGGTTTCCTTAGCAGTTTTCTCTCAGTTCCCTCCCTCCCCACGCCCGCCCCCAACTCCATTGTCGCCGCCTCCTCAAGCTTCTCCTCCCCCTAGCCTCTCCACCCAACCAATCCCTTCCAAATTTAGATCGGGTGTAGATCAGGTTGTTTTGAAGCTTTCCTTCGAAGATCTTCGCATTTCGTCAACTGCATTGGGAGATCGGGATTTTTCCCCATCTTCTTGTGCACCATGTCTTTGCGTAACTCCCTCATTTTCTCTTCCTCCTCTAGCCCTTGCCTAACACTCGTTTTGTTCATGCTCTTGTATGAGTAGATCTAGTGTGTTTCTAGGGTTAGATTCATTTTGTCTAGGGATAGATCCTTTAGGGTTTCGTTCCTTGTTGGGCTAGTGTATGTTCCTTGGCATCCTTGTACCCTTAAAGTTTGTAGTGACAAGTTGTTGAGTCAAGATTGCGGGTAGTATGACACTCGTGTGTTTCGGCGAAATATCCGGCGGCCGTCGGACCTGGCGCCGGATCACCCGGCGGACCACCGGACCATTTCGGCGGACCCGCCGAACTGGCATTCAGTATACCAGTTCGGCGAGCTCGCCGGAATGGCCCGGCGGCCCGCCGGACGGTCCGGCCCACTGTCCGGTCCCGCCGGACCTGGCGCCGAACCTCACTGCCATACCACCTCTCCATCGTGCACTTGTTCCTACCCGACTTTGAGTTCCTTTTCCGTGACATGTATCTTTATCTGGTGTTGCTTTGTTTTTTGCTTGCGTTTTTCAGATTCAGACTCTTACTCAACTGAGGACAGTGATTACCGGATTGACAATGCAGAGGATGCTCGCACTTTTGAGAAGAAGAAGAAGAAGCTTGATGAGGTTGAGGGACACCCTTCGCGTCATTCTCGTCAGTCAGGGAAGACCCCAGCTGAAGGTAGCAGCGCTGCAGCTGCAGGGCAGCGTGTGAAGTCCAAGATGGTATACTCTCGTGGCCCTCATCCACCCCGGAAGGGAAAGGGGGCTCATGGCCCGATGGATGTGGAGAAGGAGCAGGAGATTGAAGGGAACTTGGGTTCAACCCTTATCAACACTTGGCGTAAACTTCGCCTTGCGAACCCATACCGCTTTCATGAGAGGCAGTATACTGGCAATGACAAGAGGTTCTGGACTGATTCTCAGCGTCGTATGTGGGATGATTACTATGATGCATCTGAGCACATGAAGAGTGGATTCTATGTGGTGCCTAAATCCCTCAATGTCGAGCACTTTCAGCACTATGCCTCCAAGGACTTTCACTACATCAATGAGGCTCTTCTCAAGATTGATGTTTTGGACCTTGTCACCCTCTCCGAGCCTATTCAGCCAATGGTGGTCCGTCAGTTCTGTTGCACTGTGTTCTTCCATAATGACCCAGCTGAGTCCTTCTCTTGGATGACTGGCCAGGATGTGTTCACTGCCACGTTTGCTGATTTTTGTGATTCTCTGGGCTATGGTGGTGGTAGGGCTGGAGGTTTCAAGATTCACTCTGAGGCCCCCTTTTCCGTGGAGAAGATCTCTCGCATTTGCTATCCAGATGTGCCATCTCTCCCTGCTCCTGCTATTTCAGGGATGTACTACTACTACAACGCTCTTGCCAAGCTCTTCCGTCAGAATCTGGTGAGTAAGGCTGGAGATGATGCTAGTGTCAGGGGCTATCACAGGAACTTGTTGTACTATTGCCAGCCCGACAAGCTTCGGAAGATAGATGGTTGTGACTTCATTTTTCAGGAGATGAAGAGATCTACTCTCAAGCGCATGACTCCCAACTACTGTCAGTATGTGCAGCGGTTGATCAACAGGCAGCCCCGGACTCAGACTGCTCAGGTGCGTGGACAGATTTTGGAGATGGAGACATTCTCAGTAGGTTTCCAGGGTGGTTTTGAAGAGGCTCCCGGCTTGCACCATGCCAGGGCTAGAGGTCACTCCGTGGATGCTCCTGATCCTCACCTTGCCTCTGGCTCTGGAGCTAGTCACCGTCGTCATCATCGCCATCATAGGTCCTCTCACAAGAAGGGTGTTGCTGCATTCTTCAAGAACTTGTGGGATATGTGTCACAGCACTTATGATGTGGCTCATTGGAGCATGGAGATGAGTCAGGAGACTCGGAGGAGGCAGAATGAGTTCTTGGCTGCTAGGGGCAGTGTTGTTCCTCCCATTGGACACGAGTTGGATCCGGTCCCGTATGTCAACTATGTCATGCCGCCTCTTGATGATGACATGTTTGCCGGTGTTGATGACTTTGGAGACTTTGAGCCGCCCTCTGAGCCAGAAGATGCTGATGAAGATGAAGGTGCTCATGGAGAAGATGATCCCGAGGGTTCTCCTGTCCCCAGTGAAGATTTTTGAGCGCTAGCATCTTCTACTCTCTTGTCCCTTTTTGGTGTTTCGATGCCAAAGGGGGAGAAGCGTGTAGAGTCTCTAGGAATAACATCGCATGACACAAGCCTCGCTTTCATTTTCCTTGGTTCTTAAGTGGCTTGTGTCCATTTGCGTTTTACTTGCCATTTTATCGTGGAACCTTATCGTGTGTGGACAAGTGTGTACTTTATTTATGCACTATGCACTCTATGTTTATGTTTGGATATGTCTATGCTTGCTATATTATTATCTATCCATGATATTATCTTGTCCATGCCATGCTTGGTTCCTATTGATGGTGGGGGAGCTCCCTATAATCTAAATCTTGCACTTTGCATTCCAAAAGCAAATTCTACCATGTGCATATGTTATGGGGGAGCACTCTCTCTATTCATTAGATACCATGTTTTGTTTCTCCTATGAGTCTCTAACATAGTTTGTCATCGTAAATCAAAAAGGGGGAGATTGAAAGGACATTTGTCCCTTTCTACTTTTTTGATTTACAATGACATGACTATGTTTTGTGTGAACTAATATTTGAATTATATGCATACAGGTTTAAGTTCACAGGTGAAGGGGTTCTAATGCATAAAAAGAAAGATGGTGGAATCGCCTGCCAAAAGTGGCCTAAGTTGGTCTGGCCGGCTCCCAGACCGGACCATCCGGCGGCAGACCGAACCAGCCCGGCGGGGCCGCCGGTTTGCTATTCTGAATGGGTTTTCGGCGGGGCGCCGGATTCTCCCGGTGGGCCGCCGGACACCCGGCGAGAAATCCGGTCCCGCCGGACTTACCGCCGGGGCGTCCGGCCCAGAGGCCGGCGCCACCGGACTTATCGCCGGGTTGCTGCTGTGTGCTCCCTCCAACGGCCTGATTCCCACCCACCTATAAATACCCCTTCGTCCAGCTGGGGTAGGGTGAGAACTTCACCAACCATTGTTCATCCTTGAAGCTCTCACCTACCCCCATTGGAAAAACACCAAATTCCATAGATCTCCCCTTCTAGCCAACCAAAGCTCTTGATCTTTGGAGGATTGAAGGAGGAGGCACCGATCTACATCTTCACCGAAGGAATTTCATTTCCACCTCCATTTGCTTGGAGGATTTGCACCTTGGGGATCTTGTGACCCTAGGTGTTGTAATTGGTTGATTGACTTGTCTTTGTGGTGATTCTTGCCTCCGTGGCTTTCTTGGGAGCCTCCAACTGAGTTGTGGAGTTGTGCCCCAAGCTCCGTGTAAGGGATTCGTGGTTCCCCCAATACCACCGCTTAGTGGAAACAAGCTAGCCTCCGTGGCTTGCTCACCGGAGAACAAGGTGAGCCTTTGTGGCGTTGGTCGACTCCGTGTCACCACACCTCTCCAACGTAGACGTACTTCCCCTCAAAAGGAAGGAACTACGGGAATACATCCTTGTGTCTCCGGTCTCCACTCTTCGGTTATTTATTTCCCTTACTTGTATCTTGCTAGTTACTTGTTTACTTGCATGCTTGCCACTTATAGGAAATTCACCTAGTTGCACATCTAGTGAATTTACTTTGTGTCAAGCCTTAAATTTGAAAAAGATTAAAAATTGACTTAGCGCCTATTCACCCCCCCCCTCTAGTCGCCCGTACCGATCCTTTCAACAACAGCATGCATAGGTTATCTATATCTTGTCGGTGATGACTTTGGTTTTTGCTTGCAGCGGCAATTAAACTGCACTTTCAAGCTGCTGGACTATGGGCTCTTCCACATGCTCTGCAAACTCGTGGTCCACAGTCTACTTCTAAAACTGCATGTGAGAAACCCCCACACAAGAAAAAGGCAAGTTAAGAGTCATCTCCTTTCCATCGAGGGAAAGATATATTACTGCTTGGACAAGGAATCCTTTGTTGTAGGAATTTGGGAGCCATACAAAAAACTGTTTCAAGTTGACCAGATAAGCAGGAAACATCCAAAAGAAAAATTAAGCACTTTCCATGACCATATCCTTTATTTTAGAAGACCATGGCCTTTATTTTAACTTATCTTTGAAGCACTAATCTAGGTTTTTAGAAGACCATATACCATGTTCTCAAATGTTGTGTTCTCAAATAATGATAGCATGCCACTTTAATATCAGACCTCTTTCAAAAGGAATTTGTCGTGACCCCAGTTCACTCATGTCATACATACCTTAGAGAATGGATGTCTTCATGAATATATGACTGTTGGGATGCCAACTGAGCTCTCAGCTATGAGAGTGTAGCCTCCTCCTTAGCATATTCTACTTGTGCTTCTATGTACTGCCTCTTACTTTTAGCCAATCTGTTAATAAAAGAGAAGCATTAGTACAACAAGTAAAAAATGATTCTTCACTTTGATGTTAACTGTAAGGTAGGCTGTGAAAACATAATAACCAATGGACATAAAAAAGAGCTCTATTTCTGAGTCCATGTCATGTGGCTAACTAAAGGAACATATTGAGTAATTCTCTAATTTTCCTAATACATCTTAAAACACAACACAATAGCAAGAATAAATTGTTAAGACACTCTCGAAGCAACAAGGCTAATGATATACCAACATGGATGGATAATCCACATGCACTTATGCAGATAGGGGTAGTTCGGATGCAGATCCCAACATCTCATAAATAAAGTCAATGAAGTGTTTTAAAAGGTCGATATCCATTTGGAGAAGAACAGACTTATATACTAACTAAAAATGACATCAAAACTAAAAACAAATGTTCATTCCATTTTAAACTTTGATGGTTATGTTTTTTTTAATGGTTATGTTCTTCAAAATAAAAATACAGTGTAGAAGTAATGATATTTTCTCTCCTTTTCACTCATTTCTCTTCACCACTTGTATTAAACTCACACACACACACACACACACACACACACACACACACAGAGAGATATTGCTTACCTAATTTCCTGAGAATCATGAACAGGTATCTACAAACCTTGCCAGTTTGCCTAAAATTCGTGCATCCTCCTTAAAAAAAGTTTCTGAATCAAAAGTACAATTAGCACAGCTAGGTTGTTGCATTTTTTGTCTCACTAAATCTCTCCAAATCCTGACCCGATTCATCAAGTTCTTTCTAACATTACTATTAGAAAGATGAATGACAGAGAGAAAGAAAAAAAATGCACCTTGAGGAAGAGGCCGGACAACTGCATCTCCTAGCCGATGACCTCATGCTGCTGCTCCCCCATGGCCTGCCTTCCTCCTCATTTGAATCACGCGGGCAGCTGGAGCACATGTACTAACCTGAGAAGATAAAAGTGAGGAAGAAGGGAGATGAGAACGGCCGGCCACCATGGGAACCAGTGCTGCTGCCGGATCCTCTCGAAGTCGCAGACCTCGGCCCCTCCCCGCGCCGCCACCGCGAGAAACACAGATCTGGAGTCGTCCGGTCGCCCTCCCCCACTTGCTGGACGCCCCGAATCCCTCCTCCCCTCCTTCGCCGGATGTATTCCTCCCCTCCATCGGCTGCTCCTCTCCTCCCCCCGCTGCCTGCTCCAATCCTCAACGCGCTGCCACACCACGAGAAAGACAATGGAAAGGGATGAGGGAAAAGTGAGAGGAACGAGAGAGGATAGGGTTTGAGAGGTGAGGGACGAGAAACGTGTGTCTCCCCACGGCCGGGAAGCCGGAATCGTCGTACCCGGCGACGGTAGGCATGCCGCCACGCCCGTCCTCTCCACAGGAGGGGGAACAGAATGGAGATGTGTAGTGACGACTTTACCCTCGGGCAGGACAGAAAACCACATGCGGCGCCACCGCGTCTCTCTTTTCCCTATCTCAGACACACACGATGCCAAGAGGATTCCTTCACTGACAAGCGGGGCACGCGCGACGCTGGCCCTACAAGTCAGTGACCATGGCTGGCTGAACGCACAGGTCGGGTAGAACCTCAGAGCCCAACAGTGCTCTCCACGAACGGCCAGGATTGACTGGAGCGGCTGATCCAACGGCAATAAACGCAGATGGGCTGAGAGAACGGGGTGCATGGTGGCTATATTTTGATGGATGTTTTTCCTACATGTTTGTCGTAATTATATCTACACGTGATATAATGCACACGGAGTGCTAGCCCCAGCTAGCTAGTCGTCCCAGTCAGCTGGCCGGCGCCGTTGATCGTTGTACCAGCACACACAGCTGAGCCCCACGAGCACCTCCACAATAACAGTCTCCGTCTTCCGGCGGTCCGCGAAATGCAGCGTCTGCACCATCGGCACTCGTGGGCGCATGCTGAACCGCTGCTTCCGCTCCATGCCCCTCTCGTCGTGCCACCGCAGCGTGTCATGCGCCATTGGGCCCAACCACCGCAGCACCCTCTCCACCGCGTCCGTCGCGGCCGCGGCTGCCTCCTCGTCCACCTGCCGTCCTCTCAGCCTCTCCCTCAGATCTGCCTTAACGGCCGAGCGAATGGTTAAGGGCAGCATCTTGTACAGCTCGTCTCTCATCGACAGCTCCATCATCCCGTCCTGGACATCTTCGTTGCCGGTCGTCGCTGGTCTCAGTGCCGTGAGCAGAGTCTCTGCCGACAAGATCACGTTCGCGTAACGCAGCTCCATTCCCGAGCCCCCGACCGTGGTCGCAGGCGGCTTGATCGTCAATGACGACGATGTCGTCGAGGCGGTGTCACTCTGTCTGAAGATTGGAGCCGAGTGCCGGATCGCCGCGCCGGGCGCCATCGTCGGCTGGTGCAAGGGCCCGGACGAGTGGCCGAGCGCCCACGACGCCCGGCCTACTGCCAGCGGAGGCGGCAAGCCCGGCACGACCGCGCCGAAGGCAAGGGAGACGCGCGCGAGCACGGCGAGCACCGACTTGGCCATGAGCTTGGCCGCTCTTCGGACGGCGACGCTCCAGAGCGAGCCCTCCCTGAGCCGCCGCACCTTTTGCCGCTGCAGCCCGAGCTCGCGCAGCAGCTTCTCGCTGGGCTCGTCGGCCTTCTTGTGCCGCTTGGACGACTGCACGGGGATCGGCCCGCTGTGCTGCATCCACTGCTCCATCCGCCGCTCCGACGCCTCCAGCTCCGTGAGCGCGTCCATCTCCGCGTACAGCCTCGCTGTCGCGGCCACGTGCCGCTCCATCTTCCTGAACCGCTTCGCCGCGCCCCGGGAGAACCCGACCGCCGCGTCGAGCCGCGCGAGGGCGCCGGCTCCTCCCGGCCGCTTCGCGTCGGCGTAGACGCGGTCGAAGTCGCGGAGGAAGGGCGCGTCCGGGCCACCGCAGCATCGCGCGCCGAGGCGCGCGGCGGCGTCGGCGGCGCGGTCGAGGTCCGCGAGGAGCTCGCCGCACGCGAGGCGGAGCAGGAGGGACTGGTCCGTGGACGTGAGGCGCGCGACGCCCTCGGCGCGCAGGACGTCGCCGCGGAGCCTCCTGACCTCCTCGTCGGAAAGCGAGCGGTGGAGCGACACCAGCCGCGACATGGCCGCCGCCGCCTCGAAGGCGAGGATGCCGAGCCCCTCCTCGCTGGAGCTGCCGCCGAGCCGAGAACGCAGGCCGGCGAGCCATGACCTGGGCATGGCCAGAACCGTACACTCGATCGAATACCAGGGAAAGAAGCTAGTCTAGCTCTAGGGATGTACGCTGTTGACTGCGGAGGCGGCAGGTCGGAGCTGCAGGCAGTTATAGGAGAGGGATCAAGTCGTTATAGGAACCTTCGAACTGAGCTGGCGCAAGATCATCTCATCTCATGCGTAGTGTATGACAAACTTGGAGAGGATTAGCTCATGCGGATGCCGCGTTTAACAGCGAAGAGCTACGCAAGCACGCCATGGAGTATATGAGTGGTGGAGTTAGAAGGTCAAGGCGCATGTTAACCGGTCGGCAGCGAGATGCCAAGTCGTCCACGCAGCAGGCTAATATCTCGGCTAGCCATGTGGACGGGCTGGCCGCTTCCGATGCGCGGAGCAAGCTATCTCGGTTGCCATGGATAAACTGGCGGTGGAACTGATGGACCCGGAGACTTGCCCCGGCGAGTCTTCGACGGCGACGCCTCTCCCCTCTACTTTCTCCTCTTCCCGCTTGGATTCGAATATGCGAGTCCGTCTCCGATCGGTGTAGCACGCACGGTTCGCGTCACGGCTGGGCTCACCAGTGCTTCAGTCAGTCACACTTGTGGTTGTCTGGTGGAGAAGGCGCGTTTGCTATACGCCCTCACGTCGCCTCGTCCGTCTGGTGGAGAAGGCAGCGTCTTTTTCTCGGTCAACCGCACTTTAAAGAAGGTCGCTGCTCATGCTATGCTAGACCGCCATTTTCAACCCTCGCCTGTGACTGATAGTGTTGCCACGGTAAGTGCCCGCCATCCACAGATGGTACCATTTGATAAACTGCAACTTACTGTTACCTGCATAGTACTACACACTGCAACAAGTGCTAATCCAATTGACAATTGCTGAACTGAAAGTGCAACAGATGTAAGAGAACCCAACACAACGCGTTCAACATGGTGCCATTGCCCGATGAAGGTCAACTCTGCACTTTTGACCCCCATAGCTTGATAACCGATACCCCTTCGTTATAATGAATGAGACTTTTTTTAGAGTCAAGCTAAACAAGCTTTTACCAAGCTATTCGAATAAAAAATATCAACAACTATAATATTTTGTAGATATCATATGAAAGTATATTTTATGATGTATTGTGCATATTCTTGATTTATTCTAAGAACTTGGTCAAGCTTTGCATGGTTTGACTTTCTAGGAAAAAAATAGGTCTTATTCATTGGAACGGAGGTAGTACTCGAATAGCAACACCAAACTAATGTCCCTCCTCTCTCAATTGCCAAGTCGGCAAATGGACTTGAGAAGCTGACCAAGGACACAAATATTAAATACTCCCTGCACTCATGAGGGAAGATGCACCCGATGTAACTGACATGGATAACTCGGCTACGAGACCAAAAACACCACACACGATGGCCACCGCCTCCGCTGCGCCATTCTTTCCTCTGAACTCTTCTAGTCCCACCCAAGAAATCCAGATTTCATCCACCTCTGCTTCATCACCTATTGAGCTCCTTGGTCTAACTAGGCCACAAGTCGAGACCACTTGAGGCACGTGCTGGCCATGGGCTAATTTCCTGAAGATCAAATAATACTAACATGATATATATTTTGGCTTATAGAGTTAAATAACAACAATAATGAAACTTCTATGGAAAAGCCCGTAAAACACCTATAAACTAGTAAGTAATGCATATGAACTAAATAATAATATGAACTTTTGTGAATAAACCAAAGAAGATGGCACAAAATGCATGTAAAATCGCCTAACGACACTTACAGGTTAACTAAGAGGACTAATTCCTAGAGCGGAAGCAGTACTGAAAGCAATGATAATGTTCAAAAGCAAGTCATAACCAAAGCAAGGGCGAGCCCCCAAAGATTGGAGGTGTGTGGGTTTGATGTTTAGATTGTGTTTCTGAGCCGGAGCCCCAAGACACGGGTTGGGGTTGATAATGTTATCAATCTAGATAGGAAAGCGCGGCTTGCCGCGTGCTTGCCCGCCTACAGCGGGCAAGCAACTATAGATATACATATTAAAAAGGATAAAAATAAGATAATATATGCAAAAAGGTGATATTAATACAACATGAGTTTTGTTAGATCATAAGCAGCTGGAAGAGATGTCCCAAATACATATTTACAAATATAAAGTCACACTAAAGAAAACAGAAAGAAAGAGCTATAGAAAATAGCCACACCATCTTAAACTATAATTTTCAGTGGGCTTGAAATTTGGTAAACCTAGGAATAAATGGAATTAGGTAGCCAAAGGAAATCTCAAGTACATGACACAACAGGCTTGAATTGTTCACGCCTATCTTTGGTACACCAAGAAATAAAAAGAAAATAGATAGGTGGAGACAAGCTAAAGTACATGAAAATTGTAAGGCATTGTTGAGCAAACCAATGGGGCGATTGGGGACTATTTAAGGACATGAAAAACGAAAGTTAGTTTTAAGTACAACATTACACCGATTGATCAGTACTTCACACAACAACATAAGGAGAGAAATGAGAGGCTTCGCTTCGCCATAACATGGAACTAACCAGTAGTAAGTATATACAGCGAGATGCATGTGCTAATTAACTACCATGCTTCTTAGATAGACCAATGTATATCCTATAGAAAATCGATAGGGGTAGGCATTAATTCGCATAATTTCCTATGTTCCACCAAGCCTTTTAGTTCATACTGCTTCTTGTGCTGATTAACATATATATATATATACTTCACTTTACTTTCAAGAAATTGTGACCAACTGTACATGGCATAAGGAAAAAAATAAGTTAGACCCACTTTACTTTCGCAAAATATCCATATTTTCTTCACTTCAAAAAAATTGCAGAAAACTTGAAATATGTGTCAACAACCTTATGATATACAATAAGAAAATCATCTAAAGTAAAGGCAAAACCAGCATTTAGACATTGCTAGAGCTGAGATATCGATAGCGGCATTGTAATGTCCATTCGGAAAGGAAAAATAACATTTTAATGCAAAACTGGAAAACCTCCAGAAACAATGTGGGGTACAATACCTATATCTTGCTGCAGGTGATATTGCAAGAAAAATTGATTCAGAGGACTGAAATCCACTGTTTAAAATGCTGCAAAGAAAACAAAGCACTAAAGATGTCACATAATTAAGAAGAGAACACTTAGATGACAAAACCGGCACTAACCATTACTGAGATAGAAGATACACTGCAATTGAGGAGTTTTGTAATAATTTCTGTAGTAATTTACATGAGAAACTGACAAGTTTGTAGGAATTTACAGTGTGTATGAGTGCAAAGTGTGTAGTCCTCGGGTTTGACTTTTAGGGATAACTTTCCATGTCTGGATTTAGTCCAATGGCAAGGATCTACCTTGTATTCCCCATCCTCTTCGGCAGAATAGGTTCGCCACTATCTAATGATCATGTTTTAGACTACAGTTTGCTATTTCATCTAAGATTAGACATGGCATAACGATAATTGATGCACGAGTCAATAGCTACGAAGCACTTCAAAATAATACATCGAGTAGTGGACAGTTCACAACATTTTCAGGAGTATCGGTAGGAAAGGGAATAATAGTTTTATATATTTTTGATATGTGAATGTCAAGGCAAAAAACAAGAAAAGTAAATGGATATATTCTGTCCACATATTGGCGGCTTTATCTAGGTGACATCCAAGCTTTGATCAACATCCCAAGTAAATCATAAATTAGCCTACAAAACTGAACTAATGAAATTCATATGCAAAATAAATTTACTCCAGTAAGAAAGATTAAGTTTGCCCATTCGTACACAATGTCAGCGAACAACAACATTATTTCAGAAAACCAGCTAACATGAGTCATTTGATATTAACTCTGTGTATTATGGTAAACAATGAGATGGGTGATGCAAAGTGTTTCCTTGCCTGCATGACCTGTCTTCGGATTTCTGCAGTAGGCCATGAGGGAGATTATTATTAGTAAATTCTTGTAATAGACCTGGCAATTGCTCATGCATCCCTTCACATACAAACACAGAGAATTATGAATTAGCTGGATTGGTCTTCCCAATCTCTTGGTAGAAATAGGAAGAAATTTACCTTTAAGAACTGGGACCTTTGTATGGAGGAGCAGCCACAGCAACATTTTCGCTCTAGCCTCCAACGCCGCAAACCGCCGCTATACCCGTCCTTGTTGGAACACTGGGTGATTGTCAATACATTATGGCATCAGGATATAAGAAATGCATGATAGCAAGGGAATAATAAAGAGAGGTAATAGCAACACAGTGAAAATATGGATGGCATAGCCGCAATGGCTATAGCTGGTGCTCAATTAGATACACGTATGAAGAGTAAGACAACTTTAATTGTTAGTTTGGTACAATCAAAGGAAAGAATTAAAAAGTACTATCACTCTCATGCAGCTGAGAATTTAAAAATTACACAGCAAGAGTTTAATGTATACTGTGTTAATTATTTCTCAAAATAGTATATATTGATATTATGACATATCGTTCATTCAGGTTGTATATTATTCATATGATATAGGGCATAGCTTCTAAAATAGCTAACCAAACATTCTGCCACAAATTTTGAAATACAAAAGAAAATTTATAAATGAAGTTATATGTGGGACTAAGGAGCAAAATGGAGGCACACAACTAAATCATATAAAGTTAGAGATCATTCACACCTTAAGATAAAGAAACAAAACAGGGTTCTCCTGAAGCTTGGGACTGCCTCACTAAGCCGGCGTGCCGCCTTACTTGCAGGGCCACCCTCCTCCATCATGTTGCCTTCCCTTCCCTTGAGCACAATAGCCTGGTCAAAGCACATAGATAAATTTAGTGTCTTTCATTTCTACAACAACATGAAGCAACAAACCTAACAGCAATCAGAAGACGGAAATCAGTCATACAAAGTCATAAAAACTAAGCAAGGAATCGCGACATCAGCCTTGTGCCTAAGTAAAATTGCATATGAAGCTGGAAATTTTGTAGTGATTTAGGATGCAGACTTTGATATGGTATGACATGATATTTCAAAAGCTGTAATCACCAAATGTGACATTTAGTGGATAGAGAAAATATTCATTAGAACCTAAAAGCAACAAAATATAGCCACAACAAATTAAAGCATAGAAGATTTCTTAAAAAAAATACATGTGACATTTAGTGGACAGCGCTGCAGACATCATAGGATCACAACCGTATACTGGCCAAACGCATTCACACATTTATATATCGATGATTAGCAGTAAACAACATAAATCTTAGTGAACTTTTTGCTCGCCCAGTTTACATTCCAGGGATAGTTTGGCACCATAAAATGATCACATAGCATTTTAGTACCTCTAGGAAATGTTAGCGAGACAAAAAGCTAAAGATGAGGTTTACCTGGATGCGCAAGTCGCCTTATTCCAAACCCGTTTTCAGATGAGTAGGTGAGGAACACCTAATTGTGACAAAAGAAAGTATCATACACCACGATAGGTGGATGGAATTGGGGAGAGATGTATATACCTCAGAACGGAGTGGATATAGTGTGGTCTCCAGCAGGCTATACCGGTGTGCACCATGCGAGTCCACCTCTATGTGTCGGTGGTCATTCTTCATCACACGGTATACACTGGTCTCTGAGCCGCTCATGGCCTTGATCGCTGCCCGTCACCTTGACCGTTGATGCCACAACAGCTCCACCACGTGTTGCGCTCACCGTCGCTCCGCATCACTGAAGTCAAATGGAAATTGTAGCTGCGTAATTTCTACGGCGGACAGGCAGATATGAAGAACCGATTAAAACATGCAGTTTCTCTTTAGTAGTCCACACCATATATTAATAGAATATAGGATGACTTGGCAGTTCATCGACTTTGGCCACATATATTTGAGCAGGAGTAATTACATTGCTTTTTGGAAAGGTCATAAGGAAGAGATGTACATATTGATGTGCATAGGAGAAAACTAAGCGAGAAAAACATTATTCATGGCTAACTGAAGCTAGACACACACATGGGTAACTTGTATATGGCAGGGAAGAGATACAAAGGAAGCATAATTTTATAAAGCTGACAAAAGAACAGATAAGAAGTTCACCTTAAATCCAATATATCATGGTAGGTTTCACGGTGATTAGAAAGGACTTTGAAAACTGGTCCAGTGTACAGGATAAAGCGAACAAAATCCCACAAATAACAAGATAAGATCCAGAGTGGTTATGCATTATGCCCAGGATGGCATGATTCGTGATACAAAACCAGTCACAGAACAATGACCATTCAGTAGGGGCTTATTCTGGATGAAGGAAGAGGTACTTCTCTATATAGAATTTGCGAGTTTCATCATTCCTAAAATTGAGATGTCATGAAGTCAATGTTTCAAGAGAATAGGGTGGATTGTTGTGAGGAAAAGTACTGTTATGTGTACACTCCAATTCCACACTCCAATTAATCTCTCTTTTTCTGCAGCGAGCCTAGCAACTTTTGCTTCAGAAGCATAGCAGGTCTTTTCAGCCTATCCTTGTAATGAAATTTGAAACATATCTACCAGTCATGAATCAACACAGAAATAATGAACCGAGACCTATGTAACCTGACTAAAACAACAATAACATGCCAGACACGAAAATTGTGAATAAGAGCATGTTAAAATATCAGATCAAGAACTAAAGAAGTGAAAGAAGACATTTACTACAAGGCAAATCAATTATAAAAGCATATGGAACATCATGATTCTAAACTACACTAAAGATTTTCCTAATAAGGACCACCAAGTGGGCTACCAAGCTACACCAATCGACTTGATAAAGGAATTTGGAAGAGTGGAAAATAAATAAAGAACAAATGATAAGGTGAAAATTATTATGTCATCCTTGATTCCATCCTGTTTAAGCCAAGACAAATAATATGAGTAATGAAGCACAGATATAGTAACGTTAAATATGCAAACAACTACTGAACATAAGTAACATGTCTGAACAATTTTTTATTGTCTCAAAATATGAATGCATTATTCTCACCTTAGCACAAGATGGAGTGTGCAATGAAGCTTCACAGCATTGCCTACCAATATCAAGAACCAAATAAGCAGTAAGAATAGAGAATCCATTCAATAGCTTTACTTCGAGTGACAAATTAAGCTATATATTTTGGATTTTACAAATTTAGTTGCCAAATAACAAACTAACTGAACCACAACTAAAAGAGAACCAGTAGCCTAAGGACACTTCTTTCCCAAAAGAAACTGTAAGCATATGTCAAAATGCTAGCAAAGATGAAAATAAATGAAATTTTTTCTCCTTGATCAATAGAAAGGATGTGCATTCTTTTTCTCTTATATGTCTGATGACCCACAAGTATAGGGGATCGCAACAGTCTTCGAGGGAAGTATTACCCAAATTTATTGATTCGACACAAGGGGAGCCAAAGAATATATGTAAGCCTTAACAGTTGAGTTGTCAATTCAGCTGCACCTGGAAACAGTCTTACTCGCAGCGGTTTATCAGTAGCAATAGTTTAATAGCAGTGACAGTAGTGAAACAGTAACAGCAGTAGTAAAATAGCAGCAGTAAAAGTAACGGTTGTAAACAGTAGGGACAAATACTGTAGGCATAGGGATGGATTACGGGCGTTGCATGGATAAGATAATTCATGAAATCAATGAGATATGGGCAATGCAGATAAATAATGATAAAGCATCCTAGTACAAACAATCATAGGCATGTGTTCCGTATATAGTCGTACGTGCTCGCAAGGAGAAACTTGCACGACATCTTTTGTCCTACCAGCCTGTTGCAGCAGGGCCTCAAGGGAAACTACTGGTAATTAAGGTACTCCTTTTAATAGAGTACCGGAGCAAAGCATTAGCACTCGGTGAACACATGTGATCCTCACATCATAGCCATCCCCTCCGGTTATCCCAATTTCTGTCACTTTGGGGCCTCAGGTTCCGGACAACAATATGTGTATACAACTTGTAGGTAAGACCATAAACAACAAGTATCATCATAGAAATAATAACATGTTCAGATCTGAAATCATGGCACTCGGGCCCAAAGTGACAAGCATTAAGCACAACAAGTTGCAACAATGTTATAGGCACTAAATAAAGATACTAGGCACTATGCCCTATCAATCTCATATCAAATTACATGAACAATCTCATCCAATCCCTACCATCCCCTCACCTACAGCGGGGGAATTACTCACACATGGATGGGGGAGTCATGGATGGTCGATGGAGGAGCGTCGGTGGTGATGGTGATGAAGATCTCCTCCGAATCCCCGTCCCGGCAGGGTGCCAGAACGGAGTTTCTGGTTCCGAATCGCGGTTTCTGATGGCGGCGGCGCAGCGGAAGTCTATCTGGGAAAAACGCCGTCTCCTCGATCTTAAGTCGTCAGGGGGTATATGTAGGCGAGAGGGGAGACCGAGTGGGCGCCTGGAGCCTCCTCACACAGGGGTGGCGCGGCCAGGGCTGGGCCGCGCCACCTATGTGTGACAGCCCCTCAAGCCCCCTCTCCGTCTCGTCTTATGGCTCCGTGGGTCTTCTGGTGAAATAGGATTTTTCATGATTTTCCCGAATTTTTACTGGAAGTTGAATTTCTGCACAAAAACGAGACACCAGAGCAATTCTGCTGAAAACAGCGTCAGTCCGTGTTAGTTGTATTCAAAACACACAAAATAGAGGAGAAACAATAGCAAAAGTGTTCGGGAAAGTAGATACGTTTTGGACGTATCAACTCCCCCCAAGCTTAGCTATTTGCTTGTCCTCAAGCAATTCAGTTAACAACTGAGAGAGATAAAAGAAACTTTCACGAACACATTTGCTCATATGATGTATATATACTAACTATGTGATCAAGTACTCAGGCAGTTCATAATAAGAAATATGTAACTAATGTCACCTCATAGTCAAGCAAGCTATGAAAGAATGCCAATGCACTAATAACAAGTAACATGTGCATGAGAAACTACAAGATTGTAATATGCATAAATGATATGAAAGAGTGGTATCCCGCTTGCCTTTATTTGTAGAGCAAAACATAAATGCTGAGGCACCTCTGAAGTCCAAGGGAAGACTAGAAGTTAAAGATATCAAAGATACAAGCATCAAAGTTATACCACAATTAACCGTGTTCTGGGACAAGCACATTACACTAAGAATAACAGCTATGCTCTCAAGAAGTGCTTAAAGTTAGAAGATGGTGACTCAACATAAAAGTAAACGAATGGCCCTTCGCAGAGGGAAGCAGTGATTTAACATGTGCTAGAGCTTTTCATTTGTAAAACAGAGATAAAAATTTATTTTGAGAGGTGGTTGTTCTATGTCAACGACTAGCAATGGGGACTTACTATCTTCCATAATAAACAAGTGAGAGCGGTTCCGAGTTCTTTGAAATTTGGCACATTGGTGCTCTTTTATAAAGCTTTGGCACTCCTCCCCACCTTTTTCCTTTCCCAAACCATGGTTAACCGATTCCATCGGGTGCCCACCAACTTTCACATTCCTTTGGAGGAGTGCCTTTTTTCTTTCTTTTAGAATTAAGATTATAATGATCTGACCAGCTCCCTTGCAAAATTAATGACGAGCAGATGAAGCTGCCTAGTCGAGGGGTACTTAATTAAATATGGAAGATAGCAATTCCGACCACTACATCCCCATGAGCTAAAAACAGTGGCACAAAATAAGAAGTAGTTGAAAGTTTTGAAAGGTAGCACATGAAAATTTACTTGGAATGGCTTACAAATACCATGCATAGGAATTTATAGTGGACTCTTTGGAAGACTTGGTTTTGGTAATTGGATGCACGAGTAGAGCTCATACTCAGTACAAGTGAAGGTTAGCAAAAGACTGGGAAGCGACAATCGAGAGAGCAAAACTGTCATAATCATGCTTGCGACAAAACAAAATTAATATAGGCATAAAAATGATACAAGAACTCTGAGGCAATTTAGATCATCGAGGCTTAATTGACTTTTTGTTCAGTCATATGCATGCTTGAGCATGTGCCAAGTCGATTCAAATGAAGCTTTCAGAGGTGGATACCACAATATCATACCATACTATGAATAAAACAATGCATGCAAGCATCTACATGACATGCTATAGGCTAATAGTAGATTGAAACTAATCATATGAGAGCAAGAACTACAAAGCATCCATTAGATGACATATACCTTACATGGACCGACTAAGCATGTCCACATGGATGAGTATATGTACAAGAATGAAAACAAATAGAGTTCATACCAGCCTCTTACCACATCTCGGATTGTCATATGTCGTCATTATTGCTCTTCACTTGTGTGGCTTGAATAGTGTAAAATGAATACCAAGCTCTAATAGAGTAACGGGGAACTGAACTCTGCAACAAACTTTACAAAACCAAAGAAGAACAACAAATATTTTTGTGTTTTCGATTTTTGAAGCAAAAGCGGAAGGAAATAGCAACAAAGCAAAATATTTTTGGGTTTTTCAAGTAGCAAACCGAAAATAGCAAATAAAGCAAACCAAAGGTAGAAAACTAAAGAACCAAATAGAGAGAAACAACAGAAATATTTTTGGTCTTTTTGCGTTTTGGAGGAAATGAAAACAAGAACGAGAACAGTAAAGAAAGCGAAACAAGAATATACAAAGGACCGACAGAATATGATATGTAGATGAGTGAATCGTCGGCGTACCTCCCCCCAAGCTTAGGCTTTTGGCCTAAGTGGAGATCAATGCCGGCTCTGGTAGCTGCTCCAAGCTGGTGGGTCATCATAGGTGTAATCGTACCCCGGTTCTCGTGAAGATGAAGCTAACGGCGCATAATCATAATAAGGCTGCTCATATGGGAGATTCATAGTGTTGGAGGGCTGTCCCGACTCCTCGGCGCCTCCCTCATTGTGCACATGCGGCGGATGCTCCCCTATGTACGCGTCAAGCTCATCTTCAGTAAGCGACCATCCATTCCTGCGATCAAGGTTAAACAAAAGAGGTGCAGGCAAACGGATTGATCGTTCAGACTTTACTACCCTCCAGGTAGTCTTCTTGAAAAAGGTTAGCTCAAATGTTAAATTAATCAAACTGGCAGGAGGAGAAATAAACTTATGTTGAACCATAGCATCAAGGCCAAGTTTCTCCTCGGGGAACTGAAAATCTCTAAAATGAGGCAAAACACCATGCAAAGCTAACAGGCGCGAAGCTATAAGCCCCCCACAGATTCCCCCTTTCTCACGATTAATATCAAGACGGAAAGCTATTAAGGCTCCCAAATTGTAAGTTCTATCGCGCCTTAAAGCAGCAGCAATGAAAGCTAGATCATGGAGAGACAATTTACTTGCAGACTTCCTAGCAAGAACACATTTGGTAATGAAGAAGGCGAAATATCGAATGGATGGGAAATGAATGTTTCGAATTTTACCACCCTCTCCTGTGAAGCTTCTTCCTTGACAAATCTCCTCGTATAGTTCTAACAATTGCCTTGGTTGTCCCCTTATCTTCTCGAGCGATCCCCACTGTGGTACTCTAATAGCTGTACAGAAAACATCAAGAGGCAAGTCCACAGATTTGTTATAAATTTTATAATGAACCATGGGGTTAGAAGCGGACCAACTAAATCTGAAATCCTGCACCACAGACATTGTTAGTTTAACGTATTGGGGAGGTTCACCCTCAACAAAATATTCTAATCCTGCATTAGAAAGCAAGGCTTGGAAATCCTGCAGAAATCCAGCAGCACTCAAGAATGCTGAGCATGGATAGTGTGAGGGTAAAACCTTCTCTTCACGATGAACTTTCATAACATCTTGCACTTCTAGTTCATGTTGAGAGAGCTGATACACATTCTCCTCCATTTCTGAAATTTTTCAACAAACTCATAAAAAGTGATTTAAGGACGAGCACATGTAGGAAACTACTATAGAGGGTCACTAGAGAGCTATCATGCATCAAAATAACCTTTCTAAACAATAGAACAAGCATGCATACTCATTTATTCTGTCACCTACAATGCTAAAATACTCAAGAAATACTCTACCAAAAGAAATCTACTTGGACAAGTGGAGGAGTCACATACCGGAGAACAAATGATCCAAGTTTCAGCAAAAAAGTTGAGCTGAACGAGGAGATCGAAAAATCCAGGTGAAGAACAGCAAGAACTCGAGCTTGAGCAAATGGGGCGGTGTTTTTCGGGAGAGAGAAAGAGCAGGGGAAGAAGAGATGAGTGAGGTGCCTGGTGGGGCCCCCTCACACCTGGGTGGCGCGGCCAGGGCTGGGCCGCGCCACCTGTGTGTGAGGTGGCGTGGCTGCCCCACCTGGTGCCTCCCAGGTGTCTCTCTGCCCCATTTTTGACATAAAAATTTATAAAGAATTTTCTAGAATTTTTTGAGAAACTTTATTTTCGAGGATTTTTCAGAAATTGGCATATCGATATAAACTCAGAAAAACGACAATGAAAAGATTTCAAGCAAATCAAAACTAAGCATGCAGCAGCTCTGAGATACTCTTAATCATGCAACTAAACTGAAGGAATAAAATTTGATGAAAGTAAATACAAATGAGGTGGAGTGGATGCGGTGAAAACGAAGTTTCTTTCATATAAAATCACTTTGTTAACAAGGTTGATCAAGTCTTGTTACCAAACTAACTTTGTATGAGGCAAAACTTTGCATATCACTTAATGCTTATGTTACCTCAACTTTGATAGGTATAGTCCCAACCATAACAATTTGACATTCTTCCTTGGGCTTTTGCTCTGAACAAATAATTTGACCAACTTTGATGGTCTCAACATGCTTGATTGTATTTAGAGCATTCTTCCTATCAATCTTCTTGGGAAAATATACCGTATACTCTTTGTCATTGACATTAAAAGTGACTTTTCCTTGATTACAATTGATAACAGCACCTGCAGTGTTCAGAAAAGGTCTCCCAAGAATAATAGACATATTATCATCTTCAGGCATTTCCAACACAACAAAATTAGTTAATATCAAACAGCTGTTAGCAACTTGAACAGGAACATTCTCACATATACCAATAGGAATAGTAGTAGACTTATCAGCCATCTGCAAAGATATATCAGTTGATACTAATTTTTCTAAATCAAGTCTCTTATAAAGAGAAAAAGGCATTACACTAACTCCAGCTCCCAAATCACATAAAGCAGTTCTAACATAGTTATTTTTAATGGAGCAAGGAATAGTAGGTATACCTGGATCTCCAAGCTTTTCTGGAACTTTACCATCAAAAGAATAGTTAGCAAGTAAAGTGGAAATTTCCTCACTAGGAATTTTCCTTTTGTTAGTTACAATATCTTTCATATACTTTGCATAAGGAGGCATTCTAATAGCATCAGTCAAAGGAATTTGCAAAAATAAAGGTCTCATCCATTCACAAAACCTGTTGTAGTGTTCTTCTTCCTTGGACTTGTGTTTCTTACCAGGAAAAGGCATTGGTTTCTGTACCCAAGGTTCCCTCTCCTTACCATGCTTGTTGGCAATGAAGTCTTCTTTGGTGTACTTTGCATTTTTATCACTCTTTTCCGGTTCTTCTTCAACTTATTCTTTATCTTCTTCTTTATCGGAAGCATCTCCTGGTTCAGTTTCAGCATCAGAAATAGAAACACTGTTAGGATCTTTACCTGCATCAGAGGGTTCTGCAGTTGTTTTATGCTTCTTCTTCTTCTTCTTCTTCTTGGGAGGAATCTCATCACTTGAAGTGCGTTGAGAATCTTGCTCGACCCTCTTAGGATGTCCTTCAGGATATAATGGGTCTTGAGTAGCAGCACCACTTCTTGTGCGTATTTCACATGCTTGCTTCTCTCTTGCAGCATTAACTAGTAGGTCTTGCTGCACTTTGGTAAGCTGATCAATTTGTGTTTGAACCATTTGAAAATGTTTAGCAAGTATCTTCACGTCATTGGCGGTTCTCTCCACAATATCCTGCAACTTGTTAATAACTCTAGAATTCTCCAACAGATGATTATGCACCATTCTATTAAAATTTTCTTGCTTAACAATAAAATTATCAAATTCATCTAAGCATTGATCAGGAGGTTTAGTATAAGGAATATCTCTTTCATCAAAGCGTTGGAGAGAGTGTACCTCAATAGTTGATGAGCGAGGGATTGGCTTACATAATTCTTCTATAGGAGGTAAATTCTTCACGTCTTCGGCCTTAATACCTTTCTCCTTAAGAGATTTCTTAGCTTCCTTCATAACTTCATCATTTAATTCAATTATCCCTCTCTTCTTCGGCGTAGGCTCTGTAAATGGAGCAGGAGTTGATGCTGGTGTTGGCTCAACTAAGGTCCAATCATCATGATTCCGGCTTATTTTAGCCATTAACTCCTCTGCTTCAGCCGGAGTTCTTTCCCTGAAAACACAACCAGCACAACTATCCAAATATGACTTAGATTCATCCGTTAGTCCATTATAAAATATATCAAGGAGTTCATTTTTAGGCAATGGTTCTTTAGGCAAAGATCTTATTAAAGAACAAAACCTTGTCCAAGATTCAGGCAATTTCTCTCCTTTCCCTATTCAAAATCAAAGATTTTCTGCACAGCAGCATGTTGAGCACTAGCGGGAAAATATTTCTGAAAGAAAGCATTAACCAAAGCAATAGGACTAGTAAGAGATCCAGGAGACAAGCTATTAAACCAAATTTTAGCAGCATCCTTCAACGAGAAAGGAAAGATCTTAGCAACAAAGTAAGTGCGGAGCTTAATATCATCAGAAAACAAATTACTCAAAGTAGAAAGCTCATTCATGTGCTCCATAGCACTCTCATCTTTAGTACCACAAAAGGGAGTTTTCTCAACAATAGATATGTAAGATAAATCCAAAGAGAAATCATAATCCTTGTCTCTAATATTGATAGGAGAAGCAGCAAACTTAGGATCGGGAGACAAATTATATCTAACAGAACGTCTAGCGAGAAATTCTTTAACATTACCTGCATTACGAGCAGCACGTGCTTCTGCAATAAAATCATCATTAAGCTCAATGTAAGCATCATCATCATAATCATCACTAGAACATTCCCTAGACTCAGGTGAACTAACAGGTGTAACAGTGGTGTTTCCCAACTTAGCTCTAGCAATAGTAGCCTCTAAAAAGGAACCTAGTGAACCTCTCTCATCAAGCACAGCAGAAGCATCATCTAAATTATCAGTGGCACTTTCAATCTCAGCAGAAGTAGTAGCAGTAGCGTGTGGATGTGGTGGTGTAAGCAACTTACTCATAACAGATGGCGAATCAAGAGCAACAGAGGTGTTGAGAGTCGTACCTCTTCTTGTAGTGGATGGCAATATAGGAACTTTTCCATCACGAGGTTTACCCATGATGAAAGGATTGCAGCGAACAATATGAATACCAAGTGAACTTACAGATAAAGCTATGCTCCCCGGCAACGGCGCCAGAAAATAGTCTTGATGACCCACAAGTATAGGGGATCGCAACAGTCTTCGAGGGAAGTATTACCCAAATTTATTGATTCGACACAAGGGGAGCCAAAGAATATATGTAAGCCTTAACAGTTGAGTTGTCAATTCAGCTGCACCTGGAAACAGTCTTACTCGCAGCGGTTTATCAGTAGCAACAGTTTAATAGCAGTGACAGTAGTGAAACAGTA
Organism: Dactylis glomerata; assembly: GCA_007115705.1. Lineage (NCBI taxonomy): Eukaryota > Viridiplantae > Streptophyta > Magnoliopsida > Poales > Poaceae > Dactylis > Dactylis glomerata. The sequence goes on from QXEO01001225.1 coordinate 807,861, forward strand.
ACAGCAGTAGTAAAATAGCAGCAGTAAAAGTAACGGTTGTAAACAGTAGGGACAAATACTGTAGGCATAGGGATGGATTACGGGCGTTGCATGGATAAGATAATTCATGAAATCAATGAGATATGGGCAATGCAGATAAATAATGATAAAGGATCCTAGTACAAACAATCATAGGCATGTGTTCCGTATATAGTCGTACGTGCTCGCAAGGAGAAACTTGCACGACATCTTTTGTCCTACCAGCCTGTTGCAGCAGGGCCTCAAGGGAAACTACTGGTAATTAAGGTACTCCTTTTAATAGAGTACCGGAGCAAAGCATTAGCACTCGGTGAACACATGTGATCCTCACATCATAGTCATCCCCTCCGGTTATCCCAATTTCTGTCACTTTGGGGCCTCGGGTTCCGGACAACAATATGTGTATACAACTTGTAGGTAAGACCATAAACAACAAGTATCATCATAGAAATAATAACATGTTCAGATCTGAAATCATGGCACTCGGGCCCAAAGTGACAAGCATTAAGTACAACAAGTTGCAACAATGTCATAGGCACTAAATAAAGATACTAGGCACTATGCCCTATCAATCTCATATCAAATTACATGAACAATCTCATCCAATCCCTACCATCCCCTCACCTACAGCGGGGGAATTACTCACACATGGATGGGGGAGTCATGGATGGTCGATGGAGGAGCGTCGGTGGTGATGGTGATGAAGATCTCCTCCGAATCCCCGTCCCGGCAGGGTGCCAGAACGGAGTTTCTGGTTCCGAATCGCGGTTTCTGATGGCGGCGGCGCAGCGGAAGTCTATCTGGGAAAAACGCCGTCTCCTCGATCTTAAGTCGTCAGGGGGTATATGTAGGCGAGAGGGGAGACCGAGTGGGCGCCTGGAGCCTCCTCACACAGGGGTGGCGCGGCCAGGGCTGGGCCGCGCCACCTATGTGTGACAGCCCCTCAAGCCCCCTCTCCGTCTCGTCTTATGGCTCCGTGGGTCTTCTGGTGAAATAGGATTTTTCATGATTTTTCCCGAATTTTTACTGGAAGTTGAATTTCTGCACAAAAACGAGACACCAGAGCAATTCTGCTGAAAACAGCGTCAGTCCGTGTTAGTTGTATTCAAAACGCACAAATTAGAGGAGAAACAATAGCAAAAGTGTTCGGGAAAGTAGATACGTTTTGGACGTATCAATGTCTAACCCAAATACCAAAACTTTATGCAAGTAATTACACATTTTACTTAGCATGTCTGAGTTACAGTTTCTAATTCACCATAGGAAGGGACCAAAGAAGATAAAACCCAATATAAGAATAAGTTTAGTATGAGAAAAAAGCTATTCCTATTGTAATGTTGATACCTGCAGATGAAAAGTTTTTTGCACTCAATGAATTTCATAAGCCTGTCTATTTGGTGGCTACGCCCAGATTTACTTTTGAATCTCATACCTAAAACAACAAGAGCAAAAACATTGCATTTTTATCAAGCAGATGGTGTGCCATTGGAAACGAAGGTGGAACTAACATTATGCATGAGGTGATGAGACCTACCTTAGTTGGTGATGGAAATCCAAAGCATGCCAGGCAGATGAACACAATAGACTTCAAAAATACGTAAAATAAAAATGAAGCAGGAGGCACCAATAATCATCAAGGCATTGGACCTTAGCGTAAACAATAGTTGTTTAAATGTGCCTGGGTTATGCGAATTCTCGATAAACAATTTATCTACCTTGCCATCCATCTCAAAACGAAATTGAGGACTCCCTTGAGAATAGGTGACTGCTATTTTTCAAACATTTAATTTTTAGACACTGCTGGTGCCAAGTTGACGTGGGAAAGTGTAGTTGATGTGGGAGCTTCTTCTACTTCAATCCCCGGCAACGGCGCCAGAAAAGAAGCAGCTGCTTGTGCGTGGTGAATGACCAGCCCGTTGGGAACCCCAAGAGGAAGGTGTGATGAATATAGCAGCTAGTTTTCCCTCAGTTAAGAAACCAATGTTTATCGATCAGGAGAAGAGCAGACAATAACGACTGAAGGTGATGCTTGCTAGTTTGCGACAGCTTCGGACAATTTATATATGGCGCCTCGTCCAAGCTTTGCTTGCTAGCTGCAACGCGGAACCTGCACACAACACAACCAAGTACTTTGTTCCCAACTTGCGATGAGGTTGTCAATCTCACCGGTTTGCTTGAAACAAAGGTTATGAGCGTATCGAGTGGAAAACAGTAGAAGTATGCGAGTAAAGTAAATAGTGCGAGTAAAGTAAACAGGTGATAGCAATATGATGGAAATAGGACCGGGGTCCACAGTTCACTATTGGTGTCTCTCCATAAGATAAATAACACATGCTGGGTAAACAAATTACAGTTGGGCAATTGATAGAATAAAGATAAACGTGATATGTCAAGAAGATCACTACAAGATTTACTCTGGGCATTACAACAAAATACATAGACCGCCATCCAACTGCATCTATGACTAATAATCCACTTGTGGCGAATCAATCCGAGAACTCCACAAGTATTAAGTTGCGAACAACAGATAATTGCATTAAGCAAAGTGTGTAATGTAAACAAAGCATATGCCCTTGAGCATATGAATGTTGTTTTCTCCCTAGTAGCAACAACACATCTACAACCTTAGAGGTTTCTGTCACTCCCCCAGGTTAAATAGAGGCATAAACCCACTATCGAGCATAAATACCCCCTCTTGGAGTCCCTATTAACTACTAGGCCAAGATAGCTACTAACAACGGAGAGCATGCAAGATCATAAACAACACAGAGATAACAAAAGATATAATTCAATATAGCAACTCAATCATAACACCAATATTCATCGGATCCCAACAAACCAAACATGTAGAATTACATAACGGTGATCTCAATCATGTAGGGCAGCTCATGAGATCTAAACATGAAGCATATGGTGGAGAAGACAACCATCTAGCTACTGCTATGGACCCATAGTCCAAGGTAGACTACTCACTCATCGCTCCGGAGGCAAGCATGGCGATGAAGAAGACCTCCGGTGGCGATTCCCCTCTCCGGATGGGTGCCGGGAAGAGCTTCTAACCCTCCTGATCTTTGGGTCGACGGCGGCGGCGGATCACGATGTGTTCTGGAAAATTGATCGGGTACTTAGGTTTTTCCCGTCGGGGGGTCTTTATAGGCGAAGGGGCGATGTCAGGAGTGGAGCCAGGTGGCCTCACACTAGGGCGGCGCGGGCCAGGCCCTGGCCGCGCCGGCCTGGCGTGTGGGGCCCCTGTGGCTCCCCTCATACTCTCCTTCGGATCTCTGGAAGCTCCCGGACAAAATAAGACTTCGGGAACTTGTTTCGTCCAATTCCGAGAATATTTCCTGTGTATCACTTCTGAAACACAAAAACAGCAGAAAACAGGGAACTGGCACTGTGGTAACTTGTTAGTAGGTTAGTTCCGGAAAATGCATAAAAGTGCCACGAAGTGTAATGAAACAGTAGGCAAATGGTGTAAAAACAAGCATGGAGCATCAAAAATTATAGATACGTTGGAACGTATCAAGCATCCCCAAGCTTAACTCCTGCTCGTCCTCGAGTAGGTAAGTGATAACAAAAGAATAATTTTTGAGGTGACATGCACCTTCACAATCTTGATCATATATGTAAGCATTTGTGAGCTGGGATCATAAGAACTTAAAACATGGGCATGAAAGATATAATCTTGACAATAAGAACTTAGCAACCATGTTGTAAACATGCAAATGAACACAAACAAAAGATCATGAAAATGAAACAATGAAAGTCAAACGTGTGTTCAAATCATAAGGAAAAATATACAAATGGTTTTCAGTTTGTCCTTCAAAGAGAGCAAAACATAAATGCATAGGACACCTTCAAGTTTAAGAGGGCGACTAGATACAAATAATTTGAGAACAAGTGAAACCAACAATATGAATCAATCAATGAAAACTTTGGGACAATGCACATTATACTAAGAATGACAACTATGCTCTCTTAATGGTGCATAAAGATAGAAGGTGGTGACTCAACATAAAGGTAAAAGAAAGGCCCTTCGCAGAGGGAAGCAGTGATTGCAAGTTTTATAACCTTCAAAAATTATGGTACTTACCGGCTTTGAGCTCTCATTGCCCCCATCATAAGCATCTTGAATGGTTAAAGTTAATGTGAGAACAATTATGATGCATATGCTTGACAAATCATAAGTTGAAAACCTCGTGTCCCATGAATACGAGTACCCAAACCTCATGCTACTTTACTTAGAGTCCCAAGCAAGGCTCTTGTCATTGTAAATATATGCATATCATTGAGAACCGCTAATGGGGTACCTCCGTGCCCGATGACATGGAACAAGCCCACATCAAAAAGACAGGACAAGCAGACAATGAACACCTCGACATCTCTTTTATTTGCCATTTGTTTAGCTTTTTATTGTGAGATGCGTCGTCGAATGTTCACCATGGGTATGCTGCAAATTTCCACCATGAATTATGCATGGCTTAGATTAGCGGCCCGGGGTTTCCCTAACACATATACAAACTCCATGATCCCCACAAGATTCCCAATTCATTTCACACCGCGGGCATCCATAAACAAAAGATCACGATATCAACTCAAATAAGAAGTGCAATGTTGAAAGCTTGCCCATGACTGCATGGCTGGGCTAGTTTCCAACTTACAACTTGCAAGCATAACAACTCAACATAAGAGACCACAATGTCAAATTTTTAAGAACAGGGAAAAGTAAAGTGTGCCTTCTGGTTCGTGAGAGCTTTACTGACCGAATTTTGCATAACACTGGTAAGAGTTTAATTTGAATAGAAAATAAAAGCAAGTCAAATTTACTTGGAATAGAAAATTGCTAGTAGGTATGTATGGTGGACACTTTGGAAAACTTTGGCTTTTAGGAGTTGAATGAAAGAGTAGAGCTCATACTCAGTACAAGGCGAGGGCTAGCAAAAGACTGGGAGCGACCAACTAAGAGAGCAATAATGGCCATAATCATGCAAAGCGACAAAGCGACATTAAAAGAAGCATAAGATGGCATCAAAAGTCAAAAACTAAATGATCATAGAGGCTATTGGCGACTTTGTAAGAGTCTAACATGTGTGAGCATGCGCCAAGTCAACCCAAATAAAGCATCAAGGAGAAAACCAAAATGATGCTTCCAAATAATTAAAAACAACGCATGATTTTTTCAAATGCTCATTAAGCAATCTCAGTTATTTGAGACAAGTCATGCTACAGCAAACCCACTAAGCATACTATCAAAAAGACATCCAGCATGACATGAAAAAGCCTAAGCCGCATTCTACACAAGCTCCTTCTTGTACCACTATTTTGCACAACGCTTTTTCTCTTTTCCAACACTATTTGAAATTTTTATAAACACCTCTTTTGATGAAAACCAATAAATATCAGAGGTAAAAATACACCTTGATGAAAATATATGACAAGGTCTGAACGCAAATCAAGGTGAAAACGAAAACCAAAAGCAGTAGCGGAAAAAGAAGAACACCCGATGAAATTGTAAGAATGAAAAACGTAGTGTTCTTGGCAAATGAAAACGAGTACATCTCCTCCAAAGGAAATTTGTTGGGGTCCAACCATTTATTGCAGCAAACAAAACTAAGGTAACTAAGAAAACTAAAACAACTGACGCTCCAAGAAAAACACATAGTGCATAAAGCAATAAAAATATAGTATTTTGAAAGGTGACCTGATTTTTGCCGATGAAGAAGGGGTGCCTCGGGGGAATCCCCAAGCTTTGACGCTTGTACTTCTTGGATAATTCTTGGGGTGATGCATGGGCATCCCCAAGCTTGAGATTTTGTCCATTCTTCAACTCATCTCATCATTGTCCAATCCCTACACTTGAAAACTTCCTTCATACAAAACTAAACACAAATCTATTAGCAACATTAGTGTAGCATAACATATAATCAACCTCTTTTTGCTTCAGGTTTCAACCCAAAACCACCACATATATAGCACATACTACTGTAGTAACTTCCCCAAAAGTTCCGTGATCAAAAGAACTCAAAAGAAAGCGATAAAGCGGCAAACACAAATATTGGCAGAAATCTGTCAAAATAGAACAGCTGACAAAGGACGAATTTTTGAGGGGTTTTCTGTTGCTCAAATCAAAAAGTGTTCAACTAAATAAAGTTTGGATATAACCTGGGGCATAAGCACAAGAAATAGCAGGTCCAAAAGATATACAGAGAATTTACACGAATTTTTACGGTGCAGCACCGAAAATAGTTTCAGGACAGCAACATCCTCAAATCTTTACCTCACTCGAATTAGAGGCTTCTCTTGGCACAAAAACGAAATAAACAAGATAAGGAGCGGTCATTACAATAGTAATGACTTCCAAGACTCAAATAAAAGAAAAAGTACTGAAAATAAAACATTGGGTTATCTCCCAAGAGTGCTTTTCTTTAACGCCTTTGAGCTAGGCGCAGAAAATTACGAATCAAGTAACATCAAGTGATGAAGCATCAAGCTCATAATTTGCTCTAAGAATAGAGTCAAAAAGTAATTTATTCCTTTTACTAGGGAAGTGTTCCATACCTTTCTTGAGTAGGAATTGATATTTGATGGTGCCTTCTCTCATATCAATGATAGCACCTACAGTTCGAAGAAAGGGTCTTCCCAAAATAATAGGACATGAAGCATGGCATTCAGCGTCCATAACAAGAAAATCAACGGGAACAAGGTTATTGTTAACCACAATATGAACATCATTAATTCTTCCCAAAGGTTTCTTCTTAGCAACATCAGCAACAGGAACATCATAATAACACTTTTCAAGCGGTGGTAAATCAAGCATGTCATAAATCTTTCTAGGCATGATAAAAATACTAGCACCTAGATCACATAAAGCATGGCAATCAAAACCATTAACATGCATATCAATGATGGGTTCCCAACCATCTTCTAACTTCTTGGGAATGGAAGCTTTTTGCTTCAACTTTTCATCCCTAATTTTTATGAGAGCATTGGTAATATGCTTAGTAAAAGCAACATTTAAAGAACTAGCATTAGGAGTCAAAGCAAGCTTTTGCAATAACAAAATAACTTCAGATATATTGCAGCCATCAATATCAAAATCATTAAAAGAAATAGAGCTATCATCCCCCACACTCCGAAAAATTTCAGCACTCTTTTGAGAAAAACTTTTGGCAGTTTTAGGCTTTTTAACACAAGGAGTGGGAGTTTTCTCTACCCCAATCAAAGTAAGAGGATTGCTAGCATTAGGAGCAACATCATTAGAGGTAGTAATGGTACATACCTTCATTTCTCTAGCCATCTCATCTTCTCTTTCCCACCTGGCATGCAATTCCGCTAACAATCTAATATTTTCATCAATTCCAACTTGAATAGCATTAGCGGTAGCAAAAACATTGTTCTCTTTCACATCATTAGGCAACACTTTTAATTTCAGAAGTTCAACATCATGAGCAAGGCTATCAACTTTAGAAGCAAGAATATCAATTTTGCCTAACTTTTCCTCAACAGACTTGTTAAAAGCAGTTTGCTTACCGATGAAGTCCTTGAGCATTACCTCAAGCTCGGAGGGCGCGGCCCTAGTGTTGTTGTAGGAATTACCATAAGAATTACCATTACCATTACCATTGGTAGAAGGATACGGACTATAATTGTTACTAGCAAAAATTTTCCTATAAGCATTGTTGTTAAAATTATTATTTCTAATGAAATTCACATCAACATGCTCTTCTTGAGCAACCAAAGAGGCTAAAGGAACATTATTAGGATCAACATGAGTCGTATCATTAGCAAGCATAGCCATAATGGTATCAATCTTATCATTCAAGGAAGAGGTTTTCTCAATAGAATTTACCTTCTTACCTTGTGGAGCTCTCTCGGTGTGCCATTCAGAATAATTTACCATCATGTTGTCAAGTAGCTTTGTTGCGGCGCCCAAGGTAAGGGACATAAAAGTGCCTCCAGCAGCTGAATCCAATAGGTTCCTCGAAGAAAAATTCAGTCATGCATAAAAAGTTTGGACAATCATCCAAGTAGTCAGTCCATGAGTGGGGCAATTCTTTATCATAGATTTCATTCTTTCCCAAGCTTGAGCAACATGTTCATTATCAAACTGAGTAAACTTCATAATATTGCTACGCAGAGATATAATCTTAGCAGGAGGATAGTATCTACCAATAAAAGCATCCTTACACTTAGCCCATGAATCAATACTATTCTTAGTCAAAGACAACAACCAATATTTAGCTTTTCCTCTCAAAGAAAAAGGAAACAACTTGAGCTTAATAATATCACTTTCTACATCCTTATATTTCTGCACCTCACATAGCTCAACAAAATTGTTGAGATGAGCTGCAGCATCTTCAGTACTAGCACCAGAAAATTGCTCTTTCATAACAAGGTTCAACAAAGCAGGCTTAATCTCATAAAAGTTTGTAGCAGGAGCAGGTGGTGCAATAGGAGTGCAGATAAAATCACTATTGTTCGTGCTAGTAAAGTCACACAACTTGGTGTTTTCAGGATTGGCCATTTCAGCAAAACGAAAGTAAACAAGTAAAAACAACTACCAATGATTCTAATTTTTTGGGTTTTTGATATAAAACGATGCAGGTAAAATAAATAAAGTAAAGCAAAACAATAACAAAGTAAAGGATGTGTGTGCGAAAAACTCCCCTCGCAGAAGTCTTCCACTCTTCCCCGGCAACGGCGCCAGAAAAGAAGCTGCTGGTGCCAAGTTGACGTGGGAAAGTGTAGTTGATGTGGGAGCTTCTTCTACTTCAATCCCCGGCAACGGCGCCAGAAAAGAAGCTGCTGCTTGTGCGTGGTGAATGACCAGCCCGTTGGGAACCCAAGAGGAAGGTGTGATGAATATAGCAGCTAGTTTTCCCTCAGTTAAGAAACCAAGGTTTATCGATCAGGAGAAGAGCAGACAATAACGACTGAAGGTGATGCTTGCTAGTTTGCGACAGCTTCGGACAATTTATATATGGCGCCTCATCCAAGCTTTGCTTGCTAGCTGCAACGCGGAACCTGCACACAACACAACCAAGTACTTTGTTCCCAACTTGCGATGAGGTTGTCAATCTCACCGGTTTGCTTGAAACAAAGGTTATGAGCATATCGAGTGGAAAACAGTAGAAGTATGCGAGTAAAGTAAACAGTGCAAGTAAAGTAAACAGGTGATAGCAATATGATGGAAATAGGACCGGGGTCCACAGTTCACTAGTGGTGTCTCTCCATAAGATAAATAACACATGCTGGGTAAACAAATTACAGTTGGGCAATTGATAGAATAAAGATAAACGTGGTAGGTCAAGAAGATCACTACGAGATTTACTCTGGGCATTACAACAAAATACATAGACCGCCATCCAACTACATCTATGACTAATAATCCACTTTTGGCGAATCAATCCGAGAACTCCACAAGTATTAAGTTGCGAACAACACATAATTGCATTAAGCAAAGTGTGTAATATAAACAAAGCATATGCCCTTGAGCATATGAATGTTGTTTTCTCCCTAGTAGCAACATCACATCTACAACCTTAGAGGTTTCTGTCACTCCACCAGGTTAAATAGAGGCATGAACCCACTATCGAGCATAAATACCCCCTCTTGGAGTCTCTAGCAACTACTCGGCCAAGATAGCTACTAACAACGGAGAGCATGCAAGATCATAAACAACACAGAGATAACAAAAGATATAATTCAGTATAGCAACTCAATCATAACACCAATATTCATCGGATCCCAACAAACCAAACATGTAGAATTACATAACGGTGATCTCAATCATGTAGGGCAGCTCATGAGATCTAAACATGAAGCACATGGTGGAGAAGACAACCATCTAGATACTGCTATGGACCCATAGTCCAAGGTAGACTACTCACTCATCGCTCCGGAGGCAAGCATGGCGATGAAGAAGACCTTCGGTGGCGATTCCCCTCTCCGGCAGGGTGCCGGGAAGAGCTTCTGACCCTCCCGATCTTCGGGTCGACGGCGGCGGCGGATCGCGATGTGTTCTGGAAAATTGATCGGGTACTTAGGTTTTTTTCCCATCGGGGGGTCTTTATAGGCGAAGGGGCGATGTCAGGAGTGGAGCCAGGTGGCCTCACACTAGGGCGGCGCGGGCCAGGCCCTGGCCGCGCCGGCCTGGCGTGTGGGGCCCCTGTGGCTCCCCTCCTACTCTCCTTCGGATCTCTGGAAGCTCCCGAACAAAATAAGACTTCAGGAACTTGTTTCGTCCAATTCCGAGAATACTTCCTGTGTATCACTTCTGAAACACAAAAATAGCAGAAAACAGGAAACTGGCACTGTGGCAACTTGTTAGTAGGTTAGTTCCGGAAAATGCATAAAAGTGCCACGAAGTGTAACGAAACAGTAGGCAAATGGTGTAAAAACAAGCATGGAGCATCAAAAATTATAGATACGTTGGAGACGTATCAGACACCCGCATAGCTCATTGGCACGATCCAAATCACACGCTGTTATACATTTGTTTTCACAGCAATATGCCAATTCCACCAGGTTTGGGTCATTCATACTACACTTTTACTCGGCTACCAAGAAAATAAACGAAACAAACTACTTTATGAGCACATCCCGGTGCTTAAACACATTTATTCTTGGTGGTCTAGTATTGCTCCACACAGACTACTACATATAGCTAAATAATCATATCTCGGGATTAAAATTCAACACCAATTTAAATCGGAGCAGGAAAGAAAGATTGGTCAGCCACTAACCATAAAACCAAACGAACATGTCGCCGCTGGGATTGCCCTTCTTGGGGATGAAGGCAGGTTTCCTGGGATCCAGCATTTTGCAGAGCGTGCTGGCAGCAGCCAGCAGCAAGAAAAGGGAGCATCAGCTCCCTGCCTTTCGATGTTGGGTCTACATGTCGCAGAGCATCTTAAACTGGATGTCAGACCCAGGAGCGCGTGCGGGATCTTGTTGGGGCCGATGAACTTCTGATAAAAAACAATTAGTTATGCAAAGAAATTTGGTCAGGAAATCCTAAATAATATTTACAACTACGAATTCATCTAAACATATATGTACCCCAGAAAATTGACCATAATCCAGGTGATATTAATCATACATCCATATAGGTTTGAGATTGCATCAAACACCACATGAAACATATTTAACCATAATATAGCTAGAAAGAGATCATGTAAATCGTCTATGTCTGGAAAGCTGCTCACAATGACATAAGGCTGATACAAGCTAGAATTACTACTGCTTATAGGTAACTAAAAGCTGAAATTTATTCTAGAAGCAACCAGACTCAGAACATGGAGCCAAGAAATTATATCTGAATCACACCACATAGCCTGACAATCAACACGCTAAAGAACATATCTACAATGAACTTGTCAACCAATGCTCCATAATATCTTCACATTTAAATGTTTCCAATTAATAAGGAAAAATTAATAATATAATACTGTAACATAGAACAACTATAAAGTGTTCATCATCACATAGATTGCATACATGGACAATACTTGCATCGGTAAACATGCAGTGCAATTCTCAGACTATGTCATAGGAGAAGTTATTTCAATATTCTGTCACTTCACATATGCTTGGAGATGTACTGTCATGAGCACAACCTCTGGAAAGATTATTGCAATTAGAGCTTACTCTTTATTCTAAAGAAATCCAAACCCAAATAAACAGAGGTTGTGCCATCTTACAAAAACGAAAATAATCTCATGGTACAAAGATGTAAGCAACATATTAGGCTTGCCTATATCCACTTATACCTTCCATTTCCTCTACTCAATCATGGAAACCTAAAAAGTGCTTCAACCGAAAAATCAACATCATCCATGAACTGCAAATGTATTACCTGCACATGTGTGATGTAAGAAATCAAGGTAGGATGGCAGATGGGGGATGAGGAAAACTGGAATAAATCAAAGTAGGATGGCAGATGGGGGATGGGGGATGAGGAAAACTGGAAGAAATCAAGGTAAAGAGAGAAGGGGATGAGGCAGCGTACCTACAAACCAGATGTAAAAAACAAGGGTGCTCGTCCTGCTTCCCAGGCGGTCGTGGCCGTGCTCAAGGTCGGGCAGAGGACAACGTGCTCGTGGTGGAGGAGGCAAGAAGAAGGTTGGGCAGCAGCCGGGCGAGAGGAGAGCCACGACAAGCCCTCCTGTGCTGCTCCCCACGGCCAGTGACAAAGGGGAGGCAAGGAGACGTCAAGGATCCGCCCCATGGAGCATGCGGCGCCCATCCCATGCTCCTCCCATGGGCTGGCGATGAGGGAAAAATGTGGGAGGAGAAGGATAACAGCGGCGGCTAGGGTACCTCGAGGGGAGCAGCAACGACCTGGCGGCGGTGGCTAGGGTTTGGAGAATGGGAGCAGCTCTGGGAGAGAGAAAAAAGATCACGGGAGTGGGTGGCTGCTAGGGCTCGACTCTGCCTCTGTCACCCTCCATGACCGGCGAGCCCCGTACCCGTCGGCGAAGGGCGGGACGCCACGACCGTCCTCTCCACAGTCGCCCGAAGAAAATGAGACATGGAATGATGATTTTGCCCCTGGCGGGCATGCGCATTCACTGGGGCAGCCACCGCGTGTTACTGTTCGTTTGAACACCCACACACATCCATGTAGCCCCTGTCGCTGATGAGCGGGCCCTCGAAGAAGCAAGCCCACCATTCAGTGGGGATGGCTAGGATAAGGAGGCGATGGAAGGCCTGAGGAGAACGGACGGCCGGGACCATATGAGCAGTGCCACGATTGCCAACGGACGGCTAGGATCGCTGGATCGTAAAAATGGATGACGCAGGTCCAGACACGTCGGTTGGACGGACGGTCAGGATTTTCATATCGTGGATTGGCCCAGATTTCCCCCAGAATGTTTCTTTTAGATGTTGGCGCCATAGGGCACAAAAAGGGTCCATTAGGTATTGTTCATGTCAATAGATCCTCTCAACTTTTCTTTTTCTTAAGAGTTGTACTATATCGGCGACACTTAGTAGACTCACCTCGTCCATCGTTTTTTTTTTGGCAAGTCCTCCTCCGGTCGGACCACGTCTAACTTCAAAAAGATTCTTTGTTTCTCCCACACGGTGCACACGCTCAAAGTTGGCTGGAATGGTGCTTGAATGAGTGCTCAAAGACATCCCTGCCATGCCACAAGACGGGCTGACCAGCGGCCCGAGGAACGACAGGCCCTGCCGTGATGGAATGACCCGGCCCAAGTCGCAGCAGTGCTCGCAAAGTCTATGGCGGAGCAGAAAAGCTACTAGCTGAGATGCTGCGCTGCGCTCCCGTCATCTCATCGTTTGATGGAGGAAACAAAAAGACGTTCGCAAAATAAAAGGTGTCACGTGGACACCACTCGATCCCGTGCGTCGCATCGCCCGCTCCAGGAAAAGAAGAAGAGCTGGCTAGCCAGCTGCGCCTTTTTTGACCACACCACTACGCAACGCATCGTCCGTGCCCTGTTGCCACGGCGGGGCAATGATGCTCGCTCACTGCGGGGCCTGCCCGCGCTCGCCCCCACGTCAAAGGTTCAGCTCACGCACCGCTTTGTAATACGAACACGACGATACGATGTTTCCTTCCTCTCGTCTTGCACGCAGCCCTTGGAAACTGCTGCAATGGCCTCACGGTACGACCAGGGCAGGGTATGGACCAACGGCAGAAAGAAAGGGAGTGGACGGTCCCTAAAGGCCTAAACGCATTGTGGGTTTTACTTTCGTTTTTGCAAGCGTCACTGCAAACGAAAAGGTTATCAGGATGATTGCGCATGTCTGGTTGATTCGTGGGCTAAAAAGGACTTTCTTTCTTTCTTTTTTGAGAGGAAAGGACTTTCTTTCTATTCTCACTTAGTTCAACTCGAGTGTTTTCGTTATTGGATTAGCCAGAATGTCTATAGCATTCTCGTGTTTTAAACTACTACTCCCTCCATATCAAAATAAAAGACCGTTTAAGAAATGTCCCGACCACGTGAGAATCGAACAAAATAACATCGCTACCCCTGTCTTCCATCCGTCTTGACCCAACACTCCTCTGTCTAGCCATCTCCCCCGATCCCCTCCGCCCCAGCCAGCTCCCCAGATCCCCTCCGCCCTGCGCTCCTCCGCCCCAGCCAGCTCCCCAGATCCCCTCCGCCCTGCGCTCCTCCGCCCCAGACAGCGTGATCTCCTCGCCCAGATAGTTCCTCGTGACGATTTTAAGCCCAAGGAGCTATGATGATCTCCTCGCCCATGTGCTCGTAGCCTCCCCCCAGACGATGATCTACTCGCCCAGGTGCTCCTAATCTCCTCCTCCTCGACGACGACTAGCGCCCAAGTACTTCATCACCCAGCGCCCAGGTTCAAGCAGAACCTCAAGCCGAGCAGCCCATGAGAACCTCGCAACACATCACAGAAGGAGCATCAGATCAGCAATCACAATAGGAAATTAATGACACCACATATTGTCACCACTCTAAGCTGCACACTCACAATAGTAACTGAATTGATTTACTTGCACTGCATAGACCAAACCTACACAACATGGCAGTTCTCCAGTGTCCACGCATTATGATTTGTCACAGAAGGAGTACAATCGAGAATTTGCTTTTCGATCGTGTTCTAAAACAAAAGCCAACTTGAGACCTCATAAAATAATGGCTTCTCATATGAGTGTGTCCATTTGGCTCCTGGACTCACTTAATCCTTTTATTTTAAACACTAATTTTTTTATTATTATTTAAAAATTCTATAAAAAATATAAACATATAGGCAATAACTTATACTTCAAATTTGCAAAGTCGTAATCCGAAATATTTTGTATTCTGGTCTATATAAAAAAATAAATATTTAGATCTAGATATGTGAATAGTGCACTATCAAACCTTGTCAGATTTTATCTTGTTTATGTAGCCCATAATACAATGTATTTTAGATTAAGATATTACACATTTAAAATATACATCGTTACCTATGTATACATATTTTTTTCAAAAATAATTGAAACTTTAAAATATTATTTTATTTTTTAAAAAAATAAAGAGCTCCAGTGAGTTTGAGCTCACATATCTAGATCTACTTCTCAAATGTACAAGAACTAGTACAAGCAACAGTTGTGATTTGCCAGGACCACTAACTGATACCAGCATACACTTGATGTTGTGCATAATTATAGGGTTGATCCAATAGAGAGCGTCGACTGTGTATATGTTTGGCTGCTGTGGCCGACTTAAACTGACAATTCTGTCGCGTACATCATTGTTTTCGTTGATAGGGGGTGAGGACCATTAAGTCCGTTCTGTATCATCATGTGATGATGTATCTGATGCTGCTCTAATTATCCGTCGCTCTAATCAAGCATTTCATCATACACTATTATCCAATAAAGCTCGAATGTTTTCTTTTTAACTTTGCTCCAATGCTCGTTGACTCTCACGAGATAAAACAGCTCATGCTTTATTGCAAGACCAGCTCCCCGTCGACGTTAATGAGAGGGCTTTTTCCACGTGACCTCAAAAGCGCAGCAGATCAGAGCCAAGCCGAATATGACACGTCAGCTCATTTTCACTCTCATAGGCTAACCTCTACCAATAAAAAAGTTGAGAGAAATAAAAAGTATCTCCTTTTTTACAAAGACATAAACTTTGAAATTTATTACTATGTGTTATTTCTTTATATTTCTTTATCTAAGGTTGCAACTATGTTTCTAAGTGATTTTGGGAACTTTTCACAATGTTCTTGATTTTGTATCTAATACTACACAACATAAGTTTGTTGTTGTGTATTTTTAAGTTTCAGAAATATTTTGGACGTCAAATGGACCCAAATTTATAGATAGTCATTATATCTAAAAGTAAAGATTACGAGAAGAAGTGGACCAGAAGACAAAAGGGTCGGCCAGGAGGGCACATGGCATGGATCCCACACCTGATCGCGTCATGGGGCCCACCTCGGGTCTCAAGCCTCTGTTTACCTCGTTCTTTATGTTGATGATCCATTTTGACCTAAAACCATATCTATATCTTGAAAAATCGTAGAGTCGCGAAGAAACAACGACAAACATAGAAACACCACAACATAGACACAACCTACGAAGATCGGATGGGGAAAGGTTGCATAACCGCTCATGGTTTCCCCTTCGCCTCTAACAACGTCAACTCCTTCGTCTCCATGATGAGGAGAGAGTAGTGCACTTCCTGGACTATGGATTTGGGAAAATAACTTATATTATCTTTCTCTATATATACTCACTAATTAGAATGGCATGATGCATTTACATGATTGTGATCATATTTGTATTACCCCTATTGTGGACATTTTGTTTATGAGATGCTAAATTCAGTATGTGTTTGATATATTGCTAGATTTGATATGTTACTTCATTTATGTATTCTTTGTTTTAATCAAACTTGTATGCAAGAGGACGTGAGTGGGATGTGTGTTTTAGATGGAGTAAACATGTAGTATCATGAGATAGTGACAATAAATCCATGTGCTACTAAGGTTTTTTACCTCTCAATTGTTTACCTCTCAAGGGACAAATGAAGGTTTATGCTATTTTTCATCTTTTGATAGTTGTGATGACCTTATTTGCTCAAGGTAGCATATTGTTATTCAACATCATGTCAAAGTTCTAAGATAGATACTCTGTGTTTCCTTAATCTTGGATTGTTGAGTTTCTATTGATAAGATAGTATTAGTGAGATGTGTTCCATTATGTCTATGCTAGGAGATGATGCCCATATATATGTTCATCAATCATTATGTGAAATTTGCATGCTTTTATTTTTTTATGTGAAGCTATATTTGTGCCACCATGTTTGTGAGAGAGGTGTCAAGTGAACCCATGATCTTTGGTCCATTTTAAACCATCAGAAACACATTTTAATTTACTTTCCATGCTCTTTTGTTTTTAGCTGCAATTTTTGTAAATGAGAGTGGATTTGGTGTTCACCTGGGTAGCTACTCACCCATGCATCATCGTTGGATCATATTCCTCGCCGTTGGATTTCTCTTGTGACTCATGGTCACTGCACGGTTGCTAAACGGTTCAAAGTCCTTTCCCGAGAATAAAAAAAGGGTCTCACCTACTAACGAGGGTTAACTCGACAAATATCCTAGATGAAGGACTTAGGATCGGGAAAGTAGGGCGTCGGATGAACTCGAAGGTAAATCAGTTAAACAAGGTGTTTATCAAAAGTAAACGTGGTGAAGAACTTGGCTTGCTTTCAATTTGTCCCTCACCATCCTCTCCTGGCCCCTATATATAGGTGGCCAGGTCTCAAGGTACGGGAGGGGTCCGACACAGATTACAATATCGATATACGACATAAACTCGTATCTCGACTAGTATTACACTTGGGCCTAGCTTAACGGGCCTCAGGGGTACTCAACTAACGGGCTTTATTATCTATACCCTTGTCAGTAGTCCCCGAGATTCTACCAGAATTGTAGATTCGGGTTGAATCTCAAATCTTTATTTCTTCGACTTGATCAATCTTTCGACTTCTTCTTCCTGTATTAAAAAATAAACATCTTTCATTACATTATCTCGCAAGGGGCTTTGATGAACAAGCCTGACAACTCTGACGGATCAAGAGATCAGTTAACTGCCGGAACAGATACTTGTCACCTACTTCAAATTCAATCCCCTTAAACTTAAATCCGGGAAACAGGTCAAACCCATTCTTTTGCCGCATTTAGGACTTACAAAGAACGAGTCCCAGTGGTTCTCAGGGTACCCAGTGCGTCCACCAGGATTTTCTTCACGTCATAGATATGGATAGTTACTAGCAGAGCGCATCCATGTGCGTATACCAGGCCACACAGGACGGATCCTGGGGTCTTACCTTCACGATATGTTTCAATCATGGCATTCGAATTTTGTCGCGATGATGCAATTTTGAGAATTATACGTTGCAGCCTTGTTTGACTGTTTCAGTTCTAAAAATCTTTGGGTTATTCAACCTTAATTAATATATAATATAAATTCCCTCCCGATGGGAGTAATAACGCTATCTGGGTCTTCTTTCGCCTTCTTTGCTATATTTATGCATATAAAAATATCATCGGGTGCGCGGCCAGCGCTCTCGATGGGAGTAGCCCCCAAGGCTATAGTCGAAAATGTGTTTCGAGTATAGGCTCAAATAAATTGTCGTTTCTTTCATCACCAAATAATAGCTTTTTTGATAATATCGTTGGGTGCGCGCTTAGCGCTCCCGATGGTAGTAGCCCCCGAGGCTATAGTCGATTTTTTTCGGGTATAGACTCAAAAAAATTAGTTTTCTTCTCTGACGCCTCTGTATCTCCCATAACAGATTTCGTCGGGTTCCTTGATCAACACCAATACGCATAATGTCATGCTAGACTTGTGGCTGAATTTTTGATGAATATCCGTAACTGTCATATTGTCTTGTAATGTTTTTATTTCCCGTTACTCGAACGCTCGTGACATCATTAGTAGAATCACTCTGTATGTGATTTGACTGGGCGCTGACCGTTACTCGTGGGCAGCGCGGTAATTTCACAATTTTTCCTGCCCGTTAGTGGGCTACCGCTTCCGCTTGTTACACCATGTCGCAGCCCACGTTCCTTCACCAGGACACTTTATAAGGGGGGATAGTGGGGTTGTTACTGTTTACCAGTTCATTGCCCTTCCGCCGCCACCATTGCTGCATCCCTTTTGCGCTTTCGAGCTTCTTCACAGCCCCCTTGCCGCCGCTGCTGTAGATGCGCGTAAAGAGCCTTGTCCACAAGAACCAGATGGGGAAAAGCAAGACCACCAATGCGTCGACCAGCTGGGTGCCCTCCGAGTTTGGGCAAACCGATCTCACCAAGGCCCAGAAGGAGGGTCTCATCGCCGAAGGGGATCAGGTCGTCTTCCCCAGCACTGAGCGCATCCCCAAGCCCCTGAGCGGCTATCGGGTGATGTTTCTCGCCTTCCTCTTGCGCGGGTTATCCTTTCCTTCTCATGAATTTCTCCGCGAACTTCTCTTTATTTATGGCATGCAGCTTCACCAGCTCACGCCAAACTCGATTTTACACATTGCTTGCTTTGTCACTCTTTGCGAGTCTTTTCTGGGGATCGAACCCCATTGGATTCTCTGGAAATTTCTCTTCCGCCTCCGCCCTAGTGTTGCTTTGTCGAAGAAGCCTGAGCTGGGCGGGGCTGTTGTTTCCATCCGCGCTGAGGTTTATTACTTGGAATTTACCATGGCTGCCTCAGTGCAAGGTTGGAAGAAGAAGTGGTTTTACATCAAAGATCAGAAAAACTCTTCCTCTGACCAATACGGCATTGCCCCTTTTGATGCCAATAAAGATCTGAAGAAGTTATCATCGTGGGATTCGCCTCCTACGGAAGCTAAGATGGAAGATATCAAGCCACTGCTAACCCGCATCCAGGCTCTGAAGAGTGCAAGTGGAGGTGCGCTGTCAGGGACTCAGCTTATGTCGTTCTTTCTGCAACGACGAATTCAGCCTCTTCAGCATCGTGTTTCCAAACTTTGGTCGTACTTTGGCTTGGAAGATTCTTCTCGAATGTCTGAAGATGATATAGATAAGAAGGATCTTGACAAGCGAGTGAGAGCTCTGACTACTCTCACAAAGGATCATGAAATTCCAGATTTAACTGCTGATTTCTTCGACTTCGAGCATCCCTTGCCTGCGGTATGTGCTTCTTCATTCGCCACCCTTTTATTTATTTGCCTTCTTTTCCTTTATTATTGCTTGTCTGATAGTTTTGTGACTTGCTTTTGTGTAGGGCCATCAATTTTTTGTTTCTCGTCCTCCTCTTCCAGAGGGAGGACCTTTTCAGGCTGATCCTATTTCTGCTGCGTCCAAAGCCCCCGAGGCCGAGGAAAGCCAGGATGGAGATGACGCCGAAGATTCACTGGAGGGAACTAGCTCGACTACGTCACCTCCTCCTGCGCATTCAGAAGATCCTAGTCTCGATAGGAAGAGGAAGCGTGTCGAGGAGCTCGTTTCTTCGAGTACTTCTGCTTCCAAAGCTACTGTTGGGGAGCCCTCGGCTCCCAATGATGATATTGAAATTTTTGACCTCCTAGACTCGTGAGTTTTTGCTGACTTGAAATTTTATTTTTTATTCGCTTCCTTTCTTTCGACTTATGCGAAATCTTTGCTTTGTGTTCCTTTTGCAGTGACAATGAGAACTCGAAAGGGGAAACTGCCACTGCTCCCGTTATTGATACTCCTGCTTCCAATGAACCGCCTTCTCAAGAGGCTGGTGCGGTGGTGAAGTCGCCAGAGGCCCCTGCTAAGAAGGGTAACCCTCGTGCCTCTAAACGTCTGAAGAAGGCAGCTGCGGTTAGCACTTCCCTTGACACCCATCGATCGGTGATTTCTACTGACCATGTGAGTACTGCTCCTTGTGGCTTGTTCTTTTACTGTTTGGACTTTTCTTCTCATGTTTTCATTTCTATAGACTTTGATGAAGAAATTTGTCTCTTTGGGCACTAAATGTGTCGAGTTCTTGAAAACTGCTCGAGCTTCTCAGGGTAAGCTTCTTTGCTATGTTATGTCTTCTGCCTACCTTGTTTGTCTTTCCCTGATTCTTTACTCGACTTTATTTTCCCTTTTTCCGTGCTGCAGATGCTTTGTCGATGGCCAATGCTCGCATAACGTCCCTTGAAGCCGAACTCGAAGCTTCCCAAAAAGCCTGGGATGTTGCCACTGCTGCCAAGGCCGCTGCTGAGAAATCTGCTAAAGCAGCAGTGGCCAAGGCGAAGAAAGCGGAAAAGGCACTTGCTGATGCTAATCAGGGGCGCATTCAGAGAGAACAAGCCATAACTAAGCGTCTCAACCAAGTTTCGGCTCTTGCTGGTGGTAAGTATCTTTCTGCTCTTTTTATTGTTTACTTGCTCACCCTTTGACTTGCTGATGGTCGCTTATTATCCCTTATTTCTGCTTTTTGTGTTTCCGCAGAGAAAATTGGGGTATCTTTGGCGCTGTTGCAGCCGGATGATGAAGATCCTCTTATGGCAGCGGTGAATTTGCTTGAGTTGAACTGGATATCAGTCCAGGAAGTCCTTGAGCTGACTCGCCGCGTGCTAACGCGGATTTTTGTCGGGTTGTGGCCGAAGAAAAAAGTCGATGTGCCCACTGATGATCTCAAGAAGCTTGTCGTAGCCTTCGACACCGCTGAAGATCCTATCTTGTCGATGAAGAGCCGCTCGGTGAAGCGGGGCGCCGAAGGGGCTATTGCACTTGCCTATTCGCACGGCGAGGAGGTTGATTGGGAGAAGGTTAGTTCTTCTCGTGGTCGACCTCTTTCAGAGCTGCTAGGTTTCTTTGAGAAGGCGAAGAAATATCCGCCAGACATCATGTCAATTATCACTCCTTCGGCAGCTTCTTCGACTTCCACGCCGGCTTCTTCGACTCCTGCGACAAGTGCGTCGATGTCTCCGCCAAGCACTGGTGCTACCTCTTCCGCACCTTTTGCTCCCCCAAAACCTGCTGCTGAGGTGGCATAGAATTAGCCTCTCCTTGTAATTTTCCTTCTTTTGGATAGATGTAGCAAACTTTGCCGATATTTTGCCTGAGATTTTATCAGGAAGTACTGTACTGTTTGTTAATATATCGCCTTTGTGAAATGTTGAACTGGGTTGGGTTTCTGAATTGTTTTCTTTTCCCTTCTTTTGGCTTCCAGCCTGCGCGTGCTGGTGGGTCGCCAAATCGTGATCGTGGCTCGCCGCCTGCCAATGTGTTCGACTCCGGTGTTCCTTCGCCTCCTCACTCTTCTTGCCGATGCACTGAATATATGTTGAGGATTTCGGACCTCGAAGGGCATTTAACCTTGATGAAGCGTCAGGCAAAGACTGCTTTGGACAAGGCCAGCAAGTCTTGCGGCTTGATGAAATAGATATCCGTCCTTGAGGATAAAGTGTCGGGTCTGGCGGCCAAAATCGTGCATCTTGAGGAATGCGACTCCTTTCTTGTTGGTATCGTTGAGTCCGTTTGTGAGATGTTGTGATGTAAGGTTTCTTGAAGCCCCCTTGTATCTTTTGCTGTGTTTTTGCGAGCTAATTTTCTTTCGTGCATTAGGTACTTGCCTGGACTTTGTTGGTGAAGCATGTCAAGTTTCTGAACGAATCATGGCTCTCGAGAAGGCATCGCGAGGGACTGATAGTTTGTGGTCGAATCCCCGACGCCGTCGTGCCATTATACTTCTTCAAGATCGTGCTCAACATATTGGAGAGGCGGTCAATGGTTGTCAGACATCTTTGAAGACCATGTATTCTGTTATGCTTCCTCACAACCCTTCGCCGGGAAGTTTCAGGCAATTGCTCGAGACCTTCAGGACGAGCTAGCGGGTTCATCTTTTGATAAAACTCAACTTGATTGTTGGTGCTAACTTTGCTCTCGGATGGATGCGAAAATGGCATCCGAGGCTCAATTATGACTCGATGTCTCAAGACTTGCCTCCAGGGCGTGCGACGCTTGGTGTTCACATGGATGCCACGCTGCAGCCGGCGAGGAGGATTATTTCGAGGTTGCTACAGGAGGACGCGAGGTTTTTTTGCGAGCACCATTACTTGAACCCGTTCAATGTGGATGATTCAGATCAGCCAATGTCCTAGCTTGTTGTTGTATATATATTTTGTATGTAAAACGCGAGAGTTTCCACTTCTGGGTCTCTTGTCAGAAGTTTTTTTTGTTCTCAGAGCGTTTTGTTTTTGGTGCGTTTACTGCGATTTTGTTTGAGATGTTGAAGACACGTAAACTCGAATAGGAGGAACTTTGTCTTTATTTGCTCTTATAATGTAAGATACATGGGGTGTCCCAAGAGATCCGGCCAATGACCCGTGTTCTGGATCTAGAGGGCATTGCCCTATGATAGTTTGTGGCTTTTACAGCCTTATTTTTCTACTCTACTTTTGCGTACTTGCTGCCTATGCCGCCGATGTCCTTCTTTCTTCTCCTGTAGCTTCCCCTGGGTCCGACGGCTGTACCCGTAGTTTCTTCACCTCTGGCTCTGTTGGATGCCCTTCGAGTTGTTGTGCAACTCCTATGGTCGTGCTTTTTGCCTTGTCTTTGGGTTCTCCGTAGCTTGCCATCATGCCGAAATTTTGGGCCATCTTGTGAAATTATTTGTCGCATAGATCCGAGAGTTCGAAGCTTCCTTTTACTGTGATAATTCCGTTGGGTCCTGGCATTTTGAGTACCAGGTAAGTATAGTGAGGTACTGCCATGAATCGCGAAAACGTGGGTCGCCCGAGGATCGCGTGATATTGTGATGGCCAGTCCATGACTTTGAAGTTGAGCTTCTCTCTTCTGTAGTTTTGTCGATTCCCGAAGCAAGCGTTGAGTGCTATTCGACCTAGTGGATAGTTAGCACTTCATGGGACAATTCCGTGGAAGGAACAGTCTGTTGGTTTCAGGAACTCTAGTGATATGTGCATTGCTCGGAGAGTTTTTGCATATATGAGATTTATTCCACTTCCTGCATCCATAAATACTCTGTCGACGTCATATGTCCCAATTTGAGCTTTGAGTACCAGAGGCGTGTTTCTCGGCCGAGGTACTGTTATGGGGTGATCATCCCTATTGAATTCTATGGGTTGTTCTGACCAGTGCAGATATTCCGTTGTTGCTGGAGGTGATGTTACTGCTAGGTTGACTTGTCGAGTTATGCTTTTTTCCTCTTTGTTCGACTTTGGCACTGGCTATATCATTGCTGTGATGTGCCCTTTAGATGGGACATATCCTCCGTCGTTATCGCGTCCCTGGTTTGGCTGTTCTTGATCTTGAGGAGCTCCACTGTTTCCTTGTTGACTTGTAGGCGCGTTACTTATGTTTCCTTCGTATCCTTGTCTCTTCGCTTCGGCTTGTTTGCTCATTGCTACCTCTTGGAGTTTCAAGAACGTCGTGCAATCTATCATCGCGTGTCTGGACACTCATTTTCCATCAACGAACGCGGAATGTATGTGGCACGGTCCATTTAGCATATCCTCTGGTGATGGGTTGTACTCTCTGGGTTCTTTTGTCTGAAATTTTTTGCTGCTCCCGTAGTCTTCTTTTCCATAGCTGCGGTATCCCGAGCTTCTGCGGTCGTTTCCTTGATAACCATTATCTTTGTACCCCGCGGCTACTTGGCTGTGGGAGCCATAGTTGTCGTAATTGCATGATCTTCTCATCTGGCCACCGTATCTGTTTCCTCTGTCGTCTTCTGGTGATCGCGTTCGCTTGTTGTTGCATGCATCCTCGCCATCTGCAAATCTATTTGCTATGTCCATTAGATCGGATACTGTCTTTGGCTTGATTCTGCCCATTTCTTCGACTAGGTCTCCTCGCCGTAACCCGAGCGTGAAGGCGTCTATTGCCCTTTCGTCCGAAACTTCGACTGCGGATTTTTTGATAATACTCTACCTTTGGATATACAATCTTAGTGTCTCGTTACGCTGTTGTACGCAGGCTTTGACTTTCTCTATTGATGCTGGCCGCTTGTATGTCAACTTGAAGTTACTCGTGAACTATTTTGTGAGTTCCTCCCAGCTTCTAATTGTTCCTTGCTCTAACTAGCTCAACCATGACCTTACTGCGCCGGTGAGGTGTAGTTGCAAGCTTTGCATTGATGTTTCCTTTGTTCCTCCTAATATTTTCACTGCTTGCAAGTGATCCGAGAGCCATGATTGGGGTTCCTGAGATCTATCGTACTTTTGTTGATCATGGGGGAATTTAAAACCCTTGGGTACTGGCGTGGTGCGAACCCTGTGGGTAAAGCATGATGCCCCCATCTCTTTTTCGTCGTCTTCGTAGTTGTATGCCTTGGTGGGGGTCGTGGATTGATGACCCACAAGTATAGGGGGTGTATCGTAGTACTTTCGATAAATAAGAGTGTCAAACCCAACGAGGAGCAGAAGGTGTTGACAAGTGGTTTTGATCAAGGTTTCACTGTAAATACTAGCAAACGGGTTTTCAGGGGTATTTGGTAGTGCAAATAAATAAAGTACGAGTAAACAAAAGACAGTAGTAATAATTGCAGCAAGTGGCCCAATCCTTTCTTCAGCAAAGGACAAGCCGGATGTGTAACTTATGATGACCAAACGTTCTCGAGGACACACGGGAGTTTCTGTCAAGTGCTTTCGCTTCATACTGCTAAATAATCTTTACTGGTTTGATAAGTGTTATGGGGGTGAACCTGTGCTAGCGCACTACCCTTACTAGGATAAATACACACTTGTGATTATACCCCCTGCAAGCATCCGCAAATACAAGAAAATAATTAAGATAAATCTAACCACAGCCTTAAACTCTAAGATCCTATGCTCCCTGGTGCAATGGTTTCCCAATAGAGGTTTAGGTTTCTGTCACTCAGCAACCCCACAATTGGTAGCCAAATACACAATGCATCTCACTAGGCCCATAAATGGTGAAGTATCATGTAGTCAATGTTCACATGACACCACTAGTGAAATAGCACCACAACAAATAAATATCAAACCATTAAATATTACTCAACATAATTCCACTACTAACGACTTGACTTCTCCCATGTCCTCAAGAACTAAATGAACTACTCACAAGACATCATATGGATCATGATCAGAGGTGAAATAATGGTAAATAACAATCTGAACATAAACCTTAATTCAATGGTTCCACTCAATAGCATCAACCACAAGAGTAATCAACACCGGGAAAGTGTCCCCTAAGAATTTAACAAGATTCAACTCAAGATGTTACAGCGGGATGGCGAGGTGATGGTGGAGATGAAGGTTCTGGTGATGGAGATGATGATGATGATGATCCCGATGAAGTCCGATGCGATGATGATGACGATGGCGACGATCCCCCCTCTCCGGGAAGGAATTTCCCTGGCAGATTTCTCTCTGCCGGAGAGCTTTTCTCTCTCTGGTGTTTTCCGCCCCGCAAAGGCGGCGGTGTCTATCTCTGAGCCTTCCCCTTTGACTTAGGTTTTCGGGGACGATGAAGTACGCGAAGGGGCGAGACCTGAAGTGGGCCAGGGTGGCCTCACACAGGGCCAGCGCGGCCAGGGGCCAGGCCGCGCCCCCTATGTGTGAGGCTTCCCTCTGGCTCCTCTCGACTCCTCCTTCTGGCTTCCGGAGTCTTTTGGTAAAATATAATTTGCTGGTATTTTTCTGGAATTTTCCTGATCTTCCGAAATATGGTGTCTTAACGGTCATTTTCCAGCAGAATCCTGACTCCGGCAGCAAATCCTCCAATGATCATCAAACATGTAAAAACAGAGGAAACACCATAAGTATCATCTCTAAATATGAAATATATCAATGAATAATAGCAAATTATGATACAAAATAGTGATGCAAAATGGACGTATCAACCCCCCAAGCTTAGACCTCGCTTGTCCCCAAGCGAAAACTAAACTCGGTAAACATGACCACAGGTTTATGGAGTGAAGTGTCGATAATCAAAATACGGACAAGAAGCATCACATGCACCAAAGGCACAAGTTATAATAGACAGCAACTTCCCTTTATATAATATAGACTTGCAATAAGTAAAGGGAATCACATATAAAGATGCACAAAGTAAACTATAATTGGTGATGGCAAATCTTAGTTCTTGGTCAGAGAACGATGAACAACCTATACTAGCCTTTGAATGGAGCCTTTTTAAAATAGAGCTAATATAGCAAAAACCATATGCTCAATGAAACAACCTTTTTGCATTCATAGAGAGCTTTCAAATATATATTCCTTCAGACAAAAGCATTGTACAAAACAAGGAAGATAGTAAACATGATTAAACGGATCAACATATGAATGAGTGAAACATAACAACTCAAATGCTTGCTTGAGGTAGAGGGGAATAGGTTGACTCAACATAAAAGTAAAAGATAGGCCCTTCGCAGAGGGAAGCAGGGATTAAACATGTGCTAGAGCTTTTCATTTGTAAAACAGAGGTAAAAATTGTTTTGAGAGGTGGTTGCTTTTGTCAACGACTAGCAATGGAGTTCTTGATATCTTCCATACTAAACAAGTGAGAGCGGTTCCGAGAAGTTTGATTAATTGGCACATTAGTGCTCTTTTATAGCTTTGCACTCCTCCCCACCTTTTTCCTTTCTCAAACCATGGCTAACCGATTCCATCGGGTGCCGACCAACTTTCACATACCATGGAGGAGTGCTCTTTTTTCTTTTCATTTCTTTTTGAGATTATAATGGTCTGACCAGCTCCCTTGCAAAATTAGTGACGAGCAGATGAAGCTGCCTAGTCGAGGGGTACTTAATTTAGTATGGAAGATAACAAACCCATCCACTACGTCCTCATGAGCTAAAAACAGTGGCACAAAATGAGAAGTATTTGAAGATTTTTGAAAGGTATCACATGAAAATTTACTTGGAATGGCTTGAAATACCATGCATAGGAATTTATAGTGGACTCTTTGGAAGTGACTTGGTTTTTAGGAGTTGGATGCACGAGAAGTATTTCCTCTCAGTACAAGTCTTTGGCTAGCAAGGCTGGGTAGCAAGCATAAGAGTTGCATGAAACAAACAAACATACATATAATAAGAACAATCATGCAAACTCCCTTGAAGGTACAACGATTTTAACTTTGAGAATAATAATGCTTATAAGCCAAACATGAAGGGTAAACTGAAGTGATATAACTACAAGCACTTCTTTATTCTTTTCTACTCAAACCTCAAGGTAATGTTGCTACTGACCAAGCTAAGTTTGCCAAAACCAACTAAATTTACTCATGCTCCCAAAGTGATACCAATACTAATCAACAAGACTAATCATATAAGAAACATTGCACACTAAAATAAAGTGTGCGGAAAGTAAACGATAGAACTTCTCATTAACATTTCATTACCGCAACTCACACCAAGGGATACATAGGTAACCGACTAAGGAGGATACTTCCACACTGCGAACTATTCTATAGGATAATTTCTCTATTCATGATATGACTCTACTCGAAAAGTAAATGAGTAAAAGGGTGATGATGTGATACAGCGGCACTCCCCCAAGCTTGGAACAAGCCAAGGGGATGCCAATACCAATGATGAATTACTCTTTCGGCAACGGTGGTGAATCTTCATCGTTGTCATACTTCCAAGGCAGAGGTCCTCCGTCAAGGAAGGATGTCTTGGTCTCCAATATCCTGAAACTTGCAGCAGCACTCATTTGTTGAAATCTAGCTTCATACTCACAATTTTGGTTCTGCAAGTCGTAGAGTTGTGCTTGTAATTGGCTAGTGGTCTCATGAAGCAAAAAGATATCCTTCCAGAGTTCTGTAGTCTCCATCTTGTACTTGGTAACAAGCTCTTGATTAATCCTATGGATGATGTCCACTTCGCGTTCCGCCATCTTCTTGTATTTAAAAACTTCTTGTTCCAGTGCTTCCATCCTGGCTTTGAGACTTCCTTCCCCCTTGGAGACTTGGACATCTTTGATCTGCAACTCCCCATCTTTGAGCAACAACTCCTTCGGATGCATCTTCAGCTCCCTCATATACGGATTAATGGAATCCGCAAGAGGGTTCTCCTCGGATGGACCGGACGAAGGCATTGCAACTCCAAAGCTGAGAAAAATCCCTGACAGAAACAGCTCGAAACAAAACACGACAAGAAAATGATATACAGACCTCGGGTACTCCGGGGGGTTATATAGGTGAAAATTATACATCGAAACAAAATCACAGGAGGAAACCGGGACGGAAACGAGTTCCGGGGTGCTCTCACACCAGGGCGGAGCGGCCAGAGGTGGGCCCGCGCCCCCTGTGTGTGAGGAGTACACGGACTCCTTTTCCTGCCCGTTTTCGTCTCGTGATTTTTCATATTTAGTAAAAACAGCAAAAATAATAAAGGAAGAGTTTTTCGTGA
Organism: Dactylis glomerata; assembly: GCA_007115705.1. Taxonomy (NCBI): domain Eukaryota; kingdom Viridiplantae; phylum Streptophyta; class Magnoliopsida; order Poales; family Poaceae; genus Dactylis; species Dactylis glomerata. The sequence goes on from QXEO01001225.1 coordinate 836,686, forward strand.
ACCTTTTCTGACTAGAACTGTTACCTATTCGGAAACGAACTCTGCAGGTTTCTGCAAATTGCATTGGATGAATTCTTCCGGAGAAACTGTTTCAATAACATCAACATCTTCATTATAAGAATCTCCAGAAATATAATGTTTGAGTCTTTGCCCATTCACCACTTGTGTAGTTTCATCTTTCAATGAAGCAATCTTTATCGCACCTGAGCGGTACACTTCCACAATAACAAATGGTCCTTCCCATTTAGAGAGTAATTTTCCTGCAAAAAATCTGAGACGAGACCTATACAATAGAACTTTCTCACCAACATGAAACTCTCTTTTAAGAATTCTCTTATCATGCCATTGCTTGACTTTCTCTTTGAAAAGTCTGGCATTCTCATACGCTTCGTTTCTCCACTCATCTAGAGAACTCAAATCTAACAACCTTTTCTTACCGGCGAGTTTAAAATCCCTATTAAGCTCTCTCACTGCCCAAAAAGCTTTGTGTTCTAATTCTAAAGGCAAGTGACATGCTTTTCCGTAAACCATTTTATAAGGAGACATGCCCATGGGGTTCTTATAAGCAGTTCTATAAGCCCATAAAGCATCGTTTAACCTGCTAGCCCAATTTTTCCTAGATCTATTGACAGTCTTCTACAAGATAGACTTGATCTCTCTGTTTGAAAGCTCTACCTGCCCACTAGTTTGGGGATGATAAGCAGAAGCAATTCTATGATTAACATCATATTTAGCAAGAGTTTTTCTAAAACCACCGTGAATAAATGAGAACCTCCGTCAGTCATAAGATATCTAGGTACACCAAACCTAGGAAAAATAACATCCTTAAGCATTTTTAATGAAGTCTCACCATCGGCACTCTTTGTAGGTATGGCTTCTACCCATTTAGTAACATAATCAACATCGACAAGTATGTGGGTATAGCCTTTTGAAGGAGGAAAAAGACCCATAAAGTCAAATCCCCAACAATCAAACGGTTCAATAACAAGAGTGTAATTCATAGGCATTTCATTGCGTCTAGAAATATTACCAACTCTTTGACATTCATCGCAAGATAAAACATACCTTCTAGCATCTTTAAAGAGGGTTGGCCAATAAAAACCTGATTGTAGAACCTTTTGTGCGGTTCTATCTCCAGCATGATGTCCTCCATAAGCGCTTCCATGACACTTTCTCAATATTTCTTGTTGCTCATATTCTGTTACGCATCTTCGCATAATACCATCAACTCCTTCTTTATATAAGTGTGGGTCATCCCAAAAGTAATGCCTCAAATCATAGAAGAATTTTCTTCTTTGCTGAGCTATAAAGGTTGGAGGCAAATACTTGGAGACAATAAAGTTAGCATAATCAGCATACCAAGGAAGGTCTCGCGAAGTTACATTTAAAGCAGCCAACTGTTCATTTGGAAAACTATCATTAACAGGAATAGGATCAAAAGAAATGTTTTCCAATCTAGACAAATTGTCAGCCATAGGATTTTCAGCACCTTTCCTATCTACGATATGCAAATCAAACTCTTGTAAAAGTAACACCCATCTAATAAGCCTAGGCGTAGCATCCTTCTTAGTCATAAGATATCTAATAGCAGCGTGATCAGTATGAATAGTAACTTTAGAATCAACAATGTACGATCTAAACTTATCACATGCAAAAACAACAACAACAAACTCTTTCTCAGTAGTAGCATAATTCTTTTGAGCAGCATCAAGAGTCTTACTAGCATAATGAATAACATTCAACTTATTACCTATGCGCTGTCCAAGAACAGCACCAACACCAAAATCACTAGCATCACACATAATTTCAAAGGGTAAATTCCAATCAGGTGGTTGAACAATAGGAGTAGTAGTTAAAGCCTTCTTAAGAGTTTCAAAAGCTTCCTTACAATCATCATCAAAGACAAATGGCACATCTTTTTGAAGAAGATTAGTAAGAGGCTTTGAAATCTTAGAGAAATCTTTAATAAACCTCCTATAGAAACCAGCATGACCAAGAATACTACGAATACCTTTAACATCTCTGGGACAGGGCATTTTCTCAATTGCTTCAACTTTTGCTCTGTCAACTTCAATACCTCTTTCAGAAATTTTATGTCCAGGGACAATTCCTTCATTTACCATAAAGTGGCATTTCTCCCAATTAAGAACAAGATTAGTTTCTTCACACCTCTGCAAAACTTTATCAAGATTGTGCAAACAATTATCAAAAGAAGTTCCATAGACGGAGAAGTCGTCCATGAAAACCTCCACAATTTCTTCACAAAAGCCATGAAAAATAGCAGACATGCATCTTTGAAAAGTAGCAGGAGCATTACATAAACCAAAAGGCATGCGTCTATAAGCATAAGTTCTATAAGGACAAGTAAAAGTGGTTTTCTCTTGATCTTCCTTTCTAACAGCAATTTGAGAGAAACCGGAATAACTATCAAGAAAACAAAAGTGTGACTTCTTAGACAACCTTTCTAGCATCTGATCTATAAACGGTAAAGGATAATGATCTTTCTTAGTAACCTTGTTAACTTTTCTATAATCAATGCACATCCTATAACCAACTACTACCCTTTGAGGAATAAGCTCGTTATTCTCATTAGGCACAATAGTCATACCTCCTTTCTTAGGAACACAATGAACATGACTAACCCATTGACTATCAGCAATAGGATAAATAATACCAGCATCAAGGAGCTTTAATACCTCATTTCTTACCATATCCTTCATCTTGGGAATTAGGCGGCGTTGATGCTCCACAACCGGCTTCGCGTCTTTCTCCATGTTAATAGCATGCTGACATAAAGTGGGAGAAATCCCTTTTAAATCATCAAGAGTATATCCCATAGCTCCTCGGTGTTTCCTCAATATCTCCAATAACCTTTCTTCTTCCTTTCCTGAAAGCTTAGAACTAATAATAACAGGATATATTTTCTTATCATCTATATAAGCATATTTAAGATTATCAGGTAAAGGTTTTAATTCAAAAATAGGATCTTCCTTAGGTGGCAAAGTGGTACCAAGATCCTCCACAGGTAAATTGTGCTGGATCAACGGTGGTTGACGAAGAAGAATATCGTCAATCTCTTTTCTTTCCTTACTGAAAACATCGCTCTCATGATCTTCCATGAATTGCTGCAAAGCATTATTAGGAGCAAGAGCAATAGAAGCAAGTTGTTCAACTCGAAAATTTTCATTAGGCGTGTCATTTTCATAAGAAGTCTTAGCAAACTTGGAAAAATTAAACTCATAAGACTCTCCATTAAACTTAGTAAAAAAATTCTCCTTCTTACAGGCTATCACAGCGCCACAAGTATTCAAAAAGGGTCTACCAAAAATGATAGGACAAGTTGTACTAGCCTCCTTACCAAGTACTAGAAAATCAGTGGGGTATTTAGTCTTACCGCAAAGAACTTCCACATCTCGAACAATACCAAGAGGCCAAACAGTCTCTCTGTTAGCAAGCTGAACAACCACATCAATATCTTCAAGTTCACAAGCGCCAATCTCATGCATAATTTTTTTGTAAAGTTCTAAGGGAATGGCACTTGCACTAGCGCCAATATCACATAAACCATAATAACAATGATCTCCAATACTTGTTTTCCTATGCCTTTTAGGATGAGAGATAATGTTAGAAGCATCTTCACAAAAAAGAATATATTCATCCCCTACATCCTTAGTAACAATGTCCTTCAAAATAGCTACAGGAGACTTAATAGTAATTTGCTCATTAGGCTCTGCAGCTTTCTTAGTGCTTTTATTAGACACACTTACCAAAGTAGAATACTTTTTTACCTTAGGAGGGAAAGGTGTCTTCTCAAAATAAGGTTCAAGCACAATGCTATCAATAGTACAAACTTCAGTAGCTGCAGCAGGAATATGACTAATAGAATCTTTATAAGGCGCATGATATTTGTTCCAATCTTTCTTTGGAACATCAAGATAAGAGGCAAAAGCCTTAAGGCAATTAACAAGTATTTGTGAATCAAGACCATAAGCAATGCTAACACTATGAAAGTCATCGGTTCCCATAAAAGTTTTAATGCATTCATAATCATAATTTATACCTGACTTCCTACCTTTGTCGTTTTCCCATCCTTCAGCATTCTCTTGTATACGGTCAAGAAGTTTCCACTTAGCATCTTCTTTCATATGAGTAAATGATCCAAAGCAAGAAGCATCCAAATAATCCTTATCAGGAAGAGTAAGCCGCGCATAAAAATTATCAATAACAATATTATTGGGGAGCTCATGAATGGGGCATTTGAGCATTAGTAACTTCAATCTCCCCCACGCTTGGGCAATACTCACTCCATTATGAGGCCAAAAGTTGTATATCTGATTACGATCTTTATGAATTTCACTTGGAGGATAAAACTTGGAATAAAAGAGAGGTACAATCTCCTCCCATACAATAGATGAACCATCTTTGAGCAGCCGATACCACTCCTCAGCTCTGCCTTTCAATGATAAAGAGAATAGCTTCTTCTTGACCTGGCTTGGTGAAATACCTGCACACCTGAACAACTCGCATAATTCATGTATAAATAGTAAGTAATCTCCTGGATGGATAGTTCCATCTCCTGAATAGCAGTTATCCATAACACGCCCAACAATTTTCGTAGGTATTTTAAAAGGGGCTAATTCAGCAGGTGGTGGTGGTGGTGGTTCATCCATATGTGCAGCAGTAGTAGAAGTGTTCCCAAATAGGAAACCAAATGGAGAGTTCTCCATAGCAAAGTAAAATAAAAGTAAAAGACAAAAATAAAAACAATACTCACAGCGACGATTACCTTTACCAATTCCACTCTTCAATAGCGCTTCACTCCCTGGCAACGGCGCCAGAAAATAGTCTTGATGACCCACAAGTATAGGGGGTGTATCGTAGTACTTTCGATAAATAAGAGTGTCGAACCCAACGAGGAGCAGAAGGTGTTGACAAGTGGTTTTGATCAAGGTTTCACTATAAATACTAGCAAACGGGTTTTCAGGGGTATTTGGTAGTGCAAATAAATAAAGTACGAGTAAATAAAAGACAGTAGTAATAATTGCAGCAAGTGGCCCAATCCTTTCTTCAGCAAAGGACAAGCCGGATGTGTAACTTATGATGACCAAACGTTCTCGAGGACACACGAGAGTTTCTATCAAGTGTTTTCGCTTCATACTGCTAAATAATCTTTACTGGTTTGATAAGTGTTATGGGGGTGAACCTGTGCTAGCGCACTACCCTTACTAGGATAAATACACACTTGTGATTATACCCCCTGCAAGCATCCGCAAATACAAGAAAGTAATTAAGATAAATCTAACCACAGCCTTAAACTCTAAGATCCTACGCTCCCTGGTGCAATGGTTTCCCAACAGAGGTTTAGGTTTCTGTCACCCCAGCAACCCCACAATTGGTAGCCAAATACACAATGCATCTCACTAGGCCCATAAATGGTGAAGTATCATGTAGTCGACGTTCACATGACACCACTAGTGAAATAGCACCACAACAAATAAATATCAAACCATTAAATATTACTCAACATAATTCCACTACTAACGACTTGACTTCTCCCATGTCCTCAAGAACTAAACGAACTACTCACAAGACATCATATGGATCATGATCAGAGCTGAAATAATGGTAAATAATAATCTAAACATAAACCTTAATTCAACGGTTCCACTCAATAACATCAACCACAAGAGTAATCAACACCGGAAAAGTGTCCCCTAAGAATTTAATAAGATTCAACTCAAGATGTTACAGTGGGATGGCGAGGTGATGGTGGAGATGAAGGTGCTGGTGATGGAGATGATGATGATGATCCCGATGAAGTCCGGTGCGATGATGATGATGATGGCGATGATCCCCCCTCTCCGGGAAGGAATTTCCCCGGCAGATTTCTCTCTGCCGGAGAGCTTTTCTCTCTCTGGTGTTTTCCGCCCCGCAGAGGCGGCGGTGTCTATCTCTGAGCCCCCCCTTTGACTTAGGTTTTCGGGGACGATGAATGCTGCGTGGTTGATGTGGAAGCAGATTGTCCTTGTGCGTGGTGAATAACCAGCCCGTTGGGAACCCCAAGAGGAAGGTATGATGAGTATAGCAGCTAGTTTTCCCTCAGTTTAAGAAACCAAGGTTTATCGATCAGGAGAGGAGAGACAAACGACTGAAGGTGATGCGAAACCTGCACACACACAACCAAGTACTTTGTTCCCAACTAGCGATGAGGTTGTCAATCTCACCGGTTTGCTTGAAACAAAGGTTATGAGCGTATCGAGTGGAAAATAATATAGTATGCGAGTAAAGTAAACAGTGCGAGTAAAGTAAACAGGTGATAGCAATATGATGTATATAGGACCGGGGTCCACAGATCACTAGTGGTGTCTCTCCATAGATAAAATAACACATGCTGGGTAAACAAATTACAGTTGGGCAATTGATAGAATAAAGATAAACGTGATATGTTAAGAAGATCACTATGAGATTTACTCTGGGCATTACAACAAAATACATAGACCGCCATCCAACTGCATCTATGACTAATAATCCACTCCCGGGGATATCAATCCGAACACCCCAGTAGTATTAAGTTGCGAACAACAGATAATTGCATTAAGCAAAGTGTGTAATGTAAACAAAGCATATGCCCTTGAGCATATGAATGTTGTTTTCTCCCTAGTAGCAACAACACATCTACCACCTTAGAGGTTTCTGTCACTCCCCCAGGTGAAATAGAGGCATGAATCCACTATCGAGCATAAATACCCCCTCTTGGAGTCACTAGCAACTACTCGGCCAAGATAGCTACTAATAACGGAGAGCATACAAGATCATAAACAACATAGAGATAACAAAAGATATAATTCAGTACAACAACTTAATCATAAACACCAATATTCATCGGATCCCAACAAACCAAACATGTAGAATTACATAACGGTGATCTCAATCATGTAGGGCAGCTCATGAGATCTAAACATGAAGCACATGGTGGAGAAGACAACCATCTAGCTACTGCTATGGACCCATAGTCCAAGGTAGACTACTCACTCATCGCTCCGGAGGCAAGCATGGCGATGAAGAAGACCTCCGGTGGCGATTCCCCTCTCCGGCAGGGTGCCGGAAAGAGCTTCTGGACCCTCCCGATCTTCGGGTCGACGGTGGCGGCGGATCGCGATGTGTTCTGGAAAAGTGATCGGGTCCTTAGGTTTTTTCCGTCGGGGGGTCTTTATAGGCGAAGGGGCATCGTCAGAGGAGGAGCCAGGCGCCCTCACGCGGGGCCCGCGCGGCCAGGGGCCTGGCCGCGCCACCCCGGCGTGTGGGGCCCTGGTGGCCCCCCTCCTACTCTCCTTCGGATCTCTGGAAGCTTCCGGGTAAAATAAGACTTCAGGAACTTGTTTCGTCCAATTCCGAGAATATTTCATGTGTATCACTTCTGAAACACAAAAACAAGAGAAAACAGGAAACTGGCACTGTGGCAACTCATTAATAGGTTAGTTCCGGAAAATGCATAAAAGTGCCACGAAGTGTAACGAAACAATAGGCAAATGGTGTAAAAACAAGCATGGAGCATCAAAAATTATAGATACGTTGGAGACGTATCAAGCATCCCCAAGCTTAACTCCTGCTCGTCCTCGAGTAGGTAAGTGATAACAAAGAATAATTTTTGAGGTGACATGCACCTACACAATCTTGATCATATATGTAAGCATTTGTGAGCTGGGATCATAAGAACTTAAAACATGGGCATGAAGATATAGTCATGACAATAAGAACTTAGCAACCATGTTGTAAACATGCAAATGAACACAAACAAAAGATCATGAAAATGAAACGATGAAAGTCAAACGTGTGTTCAAATCATAAGGAAAAACATACAAATGGTTTTCAGCTTGTCCTTCAAAGAGAGCAAAACATAAATGCATAGGACACCTTCAAGTTTAAGAGGGCGACTAGATACAAATAATTTAAGAACAAGTGAAACCAACAATATGAATCAATCAATGAACTTTGGGACAATGCATATCACACTAAGAATGACAACTATGCTCTCTTAATGGTGCATAAAGAAAGAAGGTGGTGACTCAACATAAAAGTAAAAGAAAGGCCCTTCGCAGAGGGAAGCAGTGATTGCAAGTTTTATAACCTTCAAAAATTATGGTACTTACCGGCTTTGAGCTCTCATTGCCCCCATCATAAGCATCTTGAATGGTTAAAGTTAATGCGAGAACAATTATGATGCATATGCTTGACAAATCATAAGTTGAAAACCTCGTGCCCCGTGAATACGAGTACCCAAACCTCATGCTACTTTACTTAGAGTCCCAAGCAAGGCTCTTGTCATTGTAAGTATATGCATATCATTGAGAACCACCAATGGGGTACCTCCGTGCCCGATGACATGGAACAAGCCCACACCAAAATGACAGGACAAGCAGACAATGAACACCTCGACATCTCTTTTATTTGCCTTTTGTTTAGCTTTTTATTGTGAGATGCGTCGTCGAATGTTCACCATGGGTATGCTGCAAATTTCCACCATGAATTATGCATGGCTTAGATTGGCGGCCCGGCATTTCCCTAACACATATACAAACTCCATGATCCCCACAAGATTCCCAATTCATTTCACACCGTGGGCATCCATAAACAAAAGATCACGATATCAACTCAAATAAGAAGTGCAATGTTGAAAGCTTGCCCCATGACAGCATGGATGGGCTAGAATCCAACTTACAACTTGCAAGCATAACAACTCAACATAAGAGACCACAATGTCAAATTTTTAAGAACAGGAAAAAGTAAAGTGTGCCTTCCGGTTCGTGAGAGCTTTACTGACCGAATTTCGCATAACACTGGTAAGAGTTTAATTTGAAGAGAAAATAAAAGCAAGTCAAATTTACTTGGAATAGCAAATTGCTAGTAGGTATGTATGGTGGACACTTAGGAAAACTTTGGCTTTTAGGAGTTGGATGCACGAGTAGAGCTCATACTCAGTACAAGGCGAGGGCTAGCAAAAGACTGGGAGCGACCAACTAAGAGAGCAGTAATGGCCATAATCATGCAAAGCGACATTAAAAGAAGAATAAGATGGCATCAAAAGTCAAAAACTAAATGATCATGAAGGCTATTGGCGACTTTTTAAGAGTCTAACATGTGTGAGCATGCGCCAAGTCAACCCAAATAAAGCATCAAGGAGAAAACCAAAATAATGCTTCCATACAATAAAAACAACGCATGATTTTTTCAAAGGCTCATTAAGCAATCTCAGTTATTTGAGACAAGTCATGCTACAGCAAAACCACTAAGCATACTATCAAAAAGACATCAAGCATGACATGAAAAAGCCTAAGCCGCAGTCTACACAAGCTCCTTCTTGTACCACTATTTTGCACAAAGCTTTTTCTCTTTTCCAACACCATTTGAAATTTTTAAAAACTCCTCTTTTGATGAAAACCAATAAAGATCAGAGGCAAAAATACACCTTGATGAATAAATATAAGAAGATCTGAACACAAATCAAGGCGAAAATGAAAACCAAAAGCAGTAGCAGAAAAAGAAGAACGCTCGATTTTTAATAAGAGTGAAAACTAGAGCGTTCTTTGCAAATGAAAACGAGTACAACTCCTCCAAAGGAAATTTGTTGGGGTCCAACCATTTATTGCAGCAAACAAACAAATTAAACTAACTAAGAAAACTAAAACAACTGACGCTCCAAGAAAAACACATAGTGCATGAAGCAATAAAAATATAGCGTCTTGAAAGGTGACCTGATTTTTGTCGATGAAGAAGGGGTGCCTCGGGGGCATCCCCAAGCTTTGACGCTTGTACTTCTTGGATATTTCTTGGGGTGATGCATGGGCATCCCCAAGCTTGAGTTTTTGTCCATTCTTCAACTCATCTCATCATTCTCCAATCCCTACACTTGAAAACTTCCTTCATACAAAACTAAACACAATTCTATTAGCAACATTAGTGTAAGCATAACATATAATCAATACTCTATTTGCTTCAGGTTTCAACTCAAAACCACCATATATATAGCAAATACTACTGTAACAACCTCCCCAAAAGTTCCGTGATCAAAAGAACTCAAAAGAAAGCGATAAAGTGGCAAACACAAATATTGGCAGAAATCTGTCAAAACTGAACAGCTGACAAAGGTCGAATTTTTGAGGGGTTTTCTGTTGCTCAAATCAAAAAGTGTTCAACTAACAAAAGTTTGGATATAACCTGGGGCATATGCACAAGAAATCGTAGGTCAAAAAGATATACAGAGAATTTTCACGAATTTTTACGGTGCAGCACCGAAAACAGTTTCAGGACAGCAACATCCCCAAATCTTTACCTCACTCAAATTAGAGGCTTCTCTTGGCACAAAAACGAAATAAACAAGATAAGGAGCGGTCATTACAGTAGTAATGACTTCCAAGACTCAAATAAAAGAAAAAGTACTGAAAAGAAAACATTGGGTTATCTCCCAAGAGTGCTTTTCTTTAACGCCTTTGAGCTAGGCGCAGAAAATTGCGAATCAAGTAATATCAAGAGATGCATTGAGATCAACAGCAGAGGTCTTGTCAATAAGGCATTGTATTTCATCCACATAAGTTTTTGAAGACCCTTTGTGATCATGCTTTGGTACACTATTTTCATCAAAAAGATTTTCAGGACAGATCCAGGCAAAATTATTTTCAAAAGCTTCACACAATCCCAAAAGCTTGCAAGGTATAGGTATCTCGGCTCCCTCATCATTTGTACTAATAACCTTTATAGGTGAACCAAGTTTATTAAAACGTTTAAGAACTTTCCTAGCTTCAATAACGACATCCTTAAATTCTAGGCGCAAAGTTTCCAAGATAAAAGCTTTCTTTTCGGGATCCTCAATTTCATGAAGCTTAAGGAACATATATTGCATAAAAGGATTAAGACTAGCAAACCTAGTTTCCAACATGTCAATTAAATAAATAGAAGCAACTTCAATACTAGGAGCAAGCTCAACCCAAGACTTTTCCTCAACTTCCTCATGCATACTAATGTGATTAAAGAACTCCTCAATGTTACTTTTGCCAATAATCGAACCACTCCCTACTGAGAGGTCCTCCAGAACGAACTTAGGGATCAACATGATAAACTATAGTAAAGAAATAACAACTACCAAGGATTCTATTTTTTTTTGGGTTTTTGATATAAAGCAATGCAGGTAAAATAAATAAAGTAAAGCAAAACAATAACAAAGTAAAGGATGTGTGTGCGAAAAACTCCCCTTGCAGAAGTCTTCTCTTCCTCCCCGGCAACGGCGCCAAAAAAGAAGCTGCTGCGTGGTTGATGTGGAAGCAGATTGTCCTTGTGCGTGGTGAATAACCAGCCCGTTGGGAACCCCAAGAGGAAGGTATGATGAGTATAGCAGCTAGTTTTTCCTCAGTTTAAGAAACCAAGGTTTATCGATCAGGAGAGGAGAGACAAACGACTGAAGGTGATGCGGAACCTGCACACACACAACCAAGTACTTTTTTCCCAACTTGCGATGAGGTTGTCAATCTCACCGGTTTGCTTGAAACAAAGGTTATGAGCGTATCGAGTGGAAAACAATATAGTATGCGAGTAAAGTAAACAGTGCGAGTAAAGTAAACAGGTGATAGCAATATGATGTAAATAGGACCGGGGTCCACAGTTCACTAGTGGTGTCTCTCCATAGATAAAATAACACATGCTGGGTAAACAAATTATAGTTGGGCAATTGATAGAATAAAGATAAACGTGATATGTCAAGAAGATCACTATGAGATTTACTCTGGGCATTACAACAAAATACATAAACCGCCATCCAACTGCATCTATGACTAATAATCCACTCCCGGGGATATCAATCCGAACACCCCAGTAGTATTAAGTTGCGAACAACAGATAATTGCATTAAGCAAAGTGTGTAATGTAAACAAAACATATGCCCTTGAGCATATGAATGTTGTTTTCTCCCTAGTAGCAACAGCACATCTACCACCTTAGAGGTTTCTGTCACTCCCCCAGGTGAAATAGAGGCATGAACCCACTATCGAGCATAAATACCCCCTCTTGGAGTCACTAGCAACTACTCGGCCAAGATAGCTACTAACAACGGAGAGCATGCAAGATCATAAACAACATAGAGATAACAAAAGATATAATTCAGTACAGCAACTTAATCATAAACACCAATATTCATCGGATCCCAACAAACCAAACATGTAGAATTACATAACGGTGATCTCAATCATGTAGGGCAGCTCATGAGATCTAAACATGAAGCACATGGTGGAGAAGACAACCATCTAGCTACTGCTATGGACCCATAGTCCAAGGTAGACTACTCACTTATCGCTCCGGAGGCAAGCATGGCGATGAAGAAGACCTCCGGTGGCGATTCCCCTCTCCGGCAGGGTGCCGGGAAGAGCTTCTGGACCCTCCCGATCTTCTGGTCGACGGTGGCGGTGGATCGCGATGTGTTCTGGAAAAGTGATCGGGTCCTTAGGTTTTTTCTGTCGGGGGGTCTTTATAGGCGAAGGGGCGTCGTCAGAGGAGGAGCCAGGCGCCCTCACGCGGGGCCCGTGCGGCCAGGGGCCTGGCCGTGCCACCCCTGCGTGTGGGGCCCTGGTGGCCCCCCTCCTACTCTCCTTCGGATCTCTGGAAGCTTCCGGGTAAAATAAGACTTCAGGAACTTGTTTCGTCCAATTCCGAGAATATTTTCTGTGTATCACTTCTGAAACACAAAAAGAACAGAAAAACAGGAAACTGGCACTGTGGCAACTCGTTAATAGGTTAGTTCCGGAAAATGCATAAAAGTGCCACGAAGTGTAACGAAACAATAGGCAAATGGTGTAAAAACAAGCATGGAGCATAAAAAATTATAGATACGTTGGAGACGTATCAATGAAGTACGCGAAGGGGCGAGACCTGAATTGGGCCAGGGTGGCCTCACACAGGGCTAGCGCGGCTAGGGGCCAGGCCGCGCCCCCTATGTGTGAGGCTGCCCTCTGGCTCCTCTCGACTCCTCCTTCTGGCTTCCAGAGTCTTTTGGTAAAATATAATTTTCTGGTATTTTTCTCAAATTTTCCTGATCTTCCGAAATATGGTGTCTTGACGATCCTTTTCCAGCAGAATCCTGACTCCGGCAGCAAATCCTCCAATGATCATCAAACATGTAAAAACAGAGGAAACAACATAAGTATCATCTCTAAATATGAAATATATCAATGAATAACAGCAAATTATGATACAAAATAGTGATGCAAAATGGACGTATCATGGATCTTCGGGTTCCTCCATGCTTCGGGATTTTGTGTCGCCTTGGTGATGGTGTCCTAGATCGTCGGTTGCCACTTCTGTGCCGAGGACTGTCGTGACGGCGTGGTGATCTTGGTTGATGTATTCCTTTGTTGCGATGTGCCTCCTCTTCTTTCGCTATCAATTTATTGCCTACCATCCCTAGGCCCTGTAGTGCTGCTCGGTGCATATGCTCCCTTGGGTCTCCTGGACTTGGCTGCGTTGTGTATAGATATGTTTGTGCTACCACGAGCGCTGCTTCTGGCGTCTTTGGTATGATGTTAGCTTGCTCGTCGACCGATAGGAAGGACGAGTCGAGATTTTTGGAAAGGCTTTGCCTTTCGGAGTGTTCGAGGTTTTCAAACCTTGATCCATGTCGACGATGCCTTTTGCTATTTGTATATGATGCATCACTGCGTGCTTTATGGTAAGCTATGCTTGCTGCGATGGCTGACTCTTTCCTCTTCTGTATTTCAATTCTCTCCTTTGCTAATTGCTTTGACTGCTGTCTTAAGGCATAATGATACCCTAATAGCATATTTTTGCTTGCATCTCCTGGTATTGGCGTGCCATGTTCCACAGCTGTTTTGATTATCCCCCACTCTTGGACTGATAGTCGAATTTTCTCTCTGCTTGCTAGGGAGTCTGCAGTTTCTCCTTCTGCTAAGTGATTTGCTCCTCTATTTATATTTGCTGGGTTGAGCACTGGGTTGTTGTTTTCGTCGAGTTCTTCTGAGTTATCTCCTATAATGGCGAGTATTTGATACCGATTGTCGAATTTGCTGTTGAAGCTTGAGAAGATTGAATCTTCATCCTCATGAAGCTCTAGTCCTATTTCCCAGGTGTCTGTTGACTTGTCTGAAGTATCACCATGGCAGATCATGAGATCTTCGAGTTGATCTCCTAAGTCTAAATTTTCCGTATTTTCGTTGACTTCTGCGATTTTCCCTTCTGCGACTTCTGTTGCTACGAAGCTGACCGACGAATCTGCTTCGCTGGAAGAGCCCACTGATGATTTTGACATTACAACTGTCTTGACTTCGCTTGCCGACGGATCCGACGAGATCGGATCTGAAAGGCAAATCGAACCTAAAGATCCGACGCGAAAGTTTAGGCTTCCGATTGTAAAGTCCATGTCTTGATCCATGCTCTCAAATATTGGAGTAAAATTTGGCAGGTGTGGCTGAAAATTGACGGTTCCGAACGATATCAGATTTTCACCGACTTCTGTATTGCTGTTGGCTAAAAGCGAAAAAGTCGTCGAATTCATGATTCCAACGCCAGAGTCCCCACGGTCGGCGCCAATTGACGATGGTTAACTCGACAAATGTCCTAGATGAAGGACTTAGGATCGGGGAAGTAGGGCATCAGATGAACTCGAAGGTAAATCAGTCAAACAAGGTGTTTATCGAAAGTAAACGTGGTAAAGAACTTGGCTTGCTTTCAATCTGTCCCTCACCGTCCTCTCCTGGCCCCTATATATAGGTGGCCAGGTCTCAAGGTATGGGAGGGGTCTGACATAGATTACAATATCGATATACGGCATGAACTCGTATCTCGACTAGTATTACACTTGGGCCTAGTTTAACGGGCCTCACGGGTACTCAACTAACGGGCTCTATTATCTATACCCTTGTCACCTACTTAGCGGCTAGTTAGCAGTTAGTAACAGCTAATTAGCATCTTGTAATGAGTTAAATGCTCCATAGATCCAAGCAAATTGACACCACTAAAATCAGCTCGTACAAGCAAATCCAATCAAAAAAAAACATCTCGCTGGCAAAGCGAATCAATCTTCCAAAAAAACAAGAAGAGAGCTGGTGTGGGTTTTCTTCTGCGGGAGGACCACGGCGCCACGGACGGGACATGGAGATAGGGATGGGACAGAGGAGCTCGCTGGGCTCCTCGCGCGACCTCACCGCCAGAGCTCTAGGCGGCGGACGCAGGCGAGCCTCCCCCCATTCCGGCGCCCGTCCCGGTCCTCGCGGCGCCTGGCTGGCCTTCTTGCTCCGGAACCACTCGATATGGGGAGCGCTCGACGACGCGGAGGTTGGGCACGCGGCTGGGCGGCTTGAGCACGCGCGACGGTGGACGCGAGCACTCGGCGGCCTAGCCTGCGACCACAACCGCCTCCGGCCTCCTGCTCGGGGCCCAGCGCACAGCCCATTGAGGACCCAATGCACGACCAGCACCGGTCCTCCTTTATCTGCCCCGACGGACAGAGGACACCGACGGGGAGGACTTCTACTCCCCGGCGACAGAGACTGGTGCGTCCTCGTGCCAACCTCCGACGCGCGGTGGTGGAGAGAGGACATGGCGGCCGACGCCGGTGGTCCTCTAGGCTGGAGAAGGAGAGGTGGAGGAAGGTGGAGGAGGAAGGTCACCGCCGAGGAGGAGCACAGGGACGATGCGCTGGGGGACCATGACGGATGACCCCTGCTCACCTGGGCCCCGTCCGACCACCGCGCCGCGAGCCACCGCGCCGCTTCACGAGCGCGCCACCCCCGACGCCGAGGAGCGGCTGCCTGAGCTTTGCGTCATCGAGCGCTCGCCCACCATCGATGCATGGTGCTCTTCGACAGCTTGGAGGACCGCGAGGTCGGGATGGACATGGTGGGAAGAAGGTGAGGAGGAGCGGTGGGGAGAGAAACGAGAGGATAAGGTTAGAGGAGAGTGGCTCGGGCCATGGATTCCAGGAAACTAACACCGTTAGACAGGTGTCGGTTTTTAAAGCGGTGTGTAGCTACCACGGTGCACACAGTTTTGTTTTTGTAAATACGAATATCAAAATTTGCATTAGTTTACTTGTTCATTAAGTTTGTATTGCTTATATGTCGTTCTTGGCAAACACCATGGTTGAGAACACAAAGCAATTATTTGTTGTTGCAAGTTGTTTGATGAGGATGATGAGAAATAACTATTACCCCAAGAGTTTGATACAAACCCTCGACTCATCCTCCTAGGGAAAATTCTGCTTGTTACATCACATTGCGCTTGAAGTCCCAAAGAGTTTGTGAACATATATAGTTTTGCTACCATGAAAACATATTTTTTGGTGTCATTGTCACAGGGACTTATCTCCTTCCTGCTTTAATCCTCTCTCGATATCCATGCATACAATAATCCATTCCATCAGCATCCAGTCGTCTAGGGCGTCACGCTAATGGCGAGAGTGGTGCAGCCTTTCGGCGTGCATATATGTGGAGAATTCCGCAAACGATAGATGGATAGAGAGAGGGAAAGAGAGGTGCAACCCCAACTGTTCATGGAATTGTTTGCTCCTATTGGGAGGGGATGCTCTCTAAATATAGAAATATGGGGTGGCTTAGCTGGCTTGGAGGAGGGAAGATCCCCTCCTTAGTTGTCGACCACCAAGGAAGAGAAGGGGGTGCGCCCCCCAAGCCCAAATCCTGGCCGCCCCTACTTGGGAAGGGACATGTGGGCGCCCCATCATGGGCCACCCATTTGGCCCGTAAGCACTACAAGAGCTTGCATACCCCCAACAACCGTGAGGTTCATCACCCCAGCGTACGAAGGTGCACTTTGTGTGCTTCTAGTGGCACCCGAGGAACCTGCGGCCGGTGTTCTCGTCATCGTATGCCACCTGGCACCGCGGTTTCGGTAATACATTTGACAGTCCTCCGCATGAGCAACCCCAAGGATAAGATTTCTAGATGCCAAACTAATTCTGGAATTCTGTACAATTGATCCAGTTCGACGAGGTGGTCTGAAAATAAATCAAAAAATTTATTCTTCAGATTAACATAGAGATAAAGAGATATGAAAACAACCAAAATCTACAAAACCCCTTTTTTGAAAAATTGACAAAACCCCAATTAAATGAAATGTAACTTGCCTCAACATGAGTGATGTCGTGTGGCATGTACTCTGCTGTCGGCGCCATGACCGCCTCCGTCGCCATTGTCAATCTCTGTTGCCGCTGCCATGACCGTCTCCTAGCAAGATTTGAGGAGAGTGTACTAGGACTAGTAGTCAAGTGTTTGGTTGCTAGAGGCATGCAACACGAGATATAAAGCCAAGCAGCGGCGGTGATGGGCCACACTAGTCAGCGTTGGGGAGTTGACCAGTCTATGCGGTGGGACTTAGTGCAAACATCAAGTCCAATCCACGATGCCGTAATTTATGCCTCCGTTCAGCTACTATGACATAATGAGCGTTGTGCCATCTTCAAACCAACCAAGGCACTAATATCTATCGGTAAGGATTCAAGCACGGCACATCTTGATCTGTTTCCTTGTTAGTCGATTGCAAGGCCCATCCGTAAGAGAATTTTGGTAAGAAACTTTGCTTGTGCTAGCCAAAAAATCCACCATGCACGTTTTTTATAGTGAGGGTGCTTGATTTCTTAGTGGTCTAAGGACTTATACATACGACAACATCGTTAAGGTAATACTAATAGCGTGTGACAAAACCATCTTGTAGTATATCATACAAAGTGTTCTATTCAACATTCTTGTTCTTTTAACAATGTACCCCCATTGTTGATGGCATTCTCGTTAGTTTAACTATGCTCATTACTAGGAAAACATAATTATCACACAACACATAAGTTAGTCATAGAGGCGAGACTAGAGATTCTGTTGTTTATTTTATCTACACGTGTTCATGAGCTTTTCTTTGAATCTCACATTCAAGACACCTAGTAGTTTCAACATAAAGGAATAAACAATTATCATAAACTTAAAAATTATAACATTTATGATTTCCTCTAGAGCATGATTCCGCCAAATTTCACATGATTGATGAGAGCGAGTGAAGAAAGATAGAGTGGACGTGCATTGGATCTTTCAATGGAAAAAAATAAGATTTAAGATCATGTCAATATTTTATGGAATTAAGGCATATACATAGATTCCTCTGATCCAAGAAACTTTTATGTAAAAAGTTCACATGAATAAAAATCCTCCAAAATTGTCTCCCCTCCCCTCCAAGTAGACCCTAAAATTATCTAAGAGGAAAGAGATACTAGATCATTCGTGACCCGTGGACTCAAAGCAATTTTGTTTTCCTTTTTATATAATCAAATCTGTACACTCCATCCTCACTCCTCGCTCAGAGCCCATCTCTTCCAAAGCGACTTGTCCTCTCAGCCATCCCGTACCTTTCCTCTTCCCCTCACTCCCCTCTCCCTCTCCGTGGCCTACCCAAGCTCCAATCTGACCCAATGCGGCCATGAAATCTCTCCTCTAGTCGAGCTTCCACCGTGCCGTGTCTCAGCGCCACCGCCGACGCGTCACAAGCCAAACACTCACGCGCTTGGCCGCCGTCGCCGTACCCGTTCTACCTCGTCGGGAAATCGCGTCCCTGCAGTCTCCACCCCGCCCGGACACTGGTTTTTGAGGTATGAGCTTCTAGTTATCCAGCGACAGCTTAACCTCAAACTAACCTCAACAGATTTGGGCGTAGCGGTGCACGCCATCAGCAAACTACCGCCCCCGATTTGGATCCTGACGGCTTCTAATTTTCTTTCAGGCAGGTCGGATCTCTGGATCCGTAAGAGAAACCTTGCCGGGCCTGACGGAGAATGTGATCGGAAGCAACCGCGGGCTGAATCAGAAATGGCTATACCAGGGAGCAGTACTGGCGGTGGCAGGCCGGCGAACGGCGCAGCTGCCATCAATGCTGCCGCGGCGGCGGTCGGCTCGGGCGACACCAGATTCAACTCCCAACAGCTGCAGCAGGATAGGGTATATACGCTTACGCTTACATGTTTTTGTGCACGCAATCACTTAAGCTTTAAGTACTTTTTGTGCTGCTTTGCTTTAGATTTGTGTACCTGTACCTGCAAAATTGCTGGGTGTTCGCGATCTAGATGAGCACAGCCACTGCGTACTAGCTACTAAGTACGAACTGTACTGGCCACTAGTTGCTGCAACTTGCAACTGGGACATCTTTACCCCCCGACGATTATGCTTTAGTACTATCTGATTTAGTACTAACTGCTTACTCCATTCTGTGCATAATAAGCTGAATAGACTCATCTTGTTGTTGCTGGTCCATGTAAAATTGCATGAATTTTGCCCTAGTTCAGTAATTTTGCAAAGACCCCATATCTTGTCCTGCTACAGCATCACCTTGAGTATGTTGCTCTCTCATTGCTTTCATAGATGGTGTAGACAACACTGTATAACCGATAGTTATTTGTTTGGCGTTCGTAGTCTGTACCGTACTCCTAAATCTCTCTTGTGTTTTCCTTTTGCCTGGAGGAGCGTTCTGCTCTCTACCGCGAACTATCTAGTCTGTATGATTAACCTATTTGCTTCGTGCTGGTGTGCCCCTGTTCTCTAGATGAAAAAGTATACAACTGATGGATTTGTCCTTATATTCACATTTTATTAGAGTTGAGACCGGGAGCAAAGTAGCTTTTGACTCTGGAAAGGCCTTACTGTATGATAGAAGCACAAACAATGGTGCTTTTCATGCTAGGATCTTTTCCCATTTGAAGTTTCTTCAGATTCCTGTGAGATACGTGTTGTGATGACTCATAACTGATGCCGTATTTTATATGGGACAGCATTTATGATAATGAAGTTCAGTTGCATGGTTAATAACAAAGAAATGGTGTTTTATTTCTGTACACATTTCCATAACCATGTGCAGTTTCATCACACCGAACTAGTGCACATTGTCTTTTCAACTGTAAACGCCATTCATCTGTGAAGTCAATTTTGTGTATCTTTACCAATAATTGGGAGGATGGTTTTTATTACCATTTTTTAGAACAATCAAACTCATGTATACTTGTTTGTCTGTTCTTAACAGCAGGGCAGATGGGCAGGCTGTTTTTCTGGCTTGTCATGTTTCGGATCACAGAAGGGTGGAAAACGCATTGTTCCTGCAGCACGTATGCCTGATGGGAATGCATCAACCAACCGTGGAAATGGTCGCCAATCTGGTGGCAATTCCAACCAAACTGCTGTTATGAATCCATCCCTCCTTGCTCCACCATCATCGCCAGCATCCTTCTCACACTCTGCACTTGCTTCGACTGCTCAGTCACCTAACTGCTTCCTGTCAATATCCGCAAACTCTCCTGGTCCAACATCTAATATGTTCGCTGTTGGACCATATGCCAATGAACCTCAGCTGGTCTCACCTCCAACAGCCTTTTCAACTTACACAACTGAGCCATCCACAGCACCACTGACCCCTCCCCCTGAACTAGCTCATGCAACCACTCCGTCCTCTCCAGATGTTCCATATGCTAGGTTTCTTTCATCATCTATGGGTCTTAAAGCTGCTGGCAAGGAGCAAAATATGCATTACTTATCAACAACATACTCTGGTGGTTCAGGATTCCAGGGATCTTATCCACTTTACCCAGGGAGCCCTTCTAGCAGTCTCATATCACCTGCCTCAGTAACTCCAAGAACTGGTCTTTCCTCACCTATCCCCGAGCAAGATGTTCCCACTGCACATTGGAAGACATCTAGGTCCGCTTGTGACACGCCGTATTCCATCTCTTCTCCCATTCCTGAGCAAGAGGTCCCGACAGCACAGTGGAAGACTTCCAGATCCGCTTGTGATACACCGTATTCCAGAACATCACCGTCCAACATGTTTGGGCTTGATTCAGCTGCCTCGAGAAACTATCTGCTAGATAGCAATTTTTTCCGTCCAGCTGCATCTGCTCAGTTCTACCTGGATCAGGCTCAGCAGTCATTTCCTTATAATGGTGGGAGGCTTAGTGTCTCAAGGGATAAACAAGACACTGATGAGGTTGAAGCTTACCGAGCATCTTTTGGATTCAGTGCAGACGAGATCGTCACAACTCAACATTATGTAGAAATACCAGATGCTGTTGATGATGGATTCAGCATATCTCCATTTGGAAACAATGCCACTGCTACTGAGGCGTACCCATTTAATGATCTGTCGAAGGAGATTCATGGCATGGATAAGATGGATAAGTCCGTGTTCAATGTAAAACAAATCACAAGCCCAAAGAAGTCAGCAGACCAGCTTTCCAGTGGCACAACACATAATGTATTGCACCTGGATATATGCAAAGGTAATGTCCTGACTTTTCAACCCAACCTGTCTATTATATCTTGGTATTACTAGAAGAATCAAGATTCTGATCTTCTTTGCAAACTGCTGTGGAAAATAATTGTTCAGTCACTAACATACTAGCACTCTGTAAACTGAAAGTCAAATGTCTTTCATCAGCATACAAGTATACCCAGATTTTGATTTACAATACCTTGTTCATGTTTCTGCAATATCAGGAACAAAAGGGGGGCATCTGTCTGACGATGACGCGAGCACCAAAGATTGTCATCCTTTCAGTAAGGCGAGGGATGAAATATCTCTTAAACCCATAGAGGTGAGGAAGAAATCTCCGCCTGGCCAGTCATGCTCAGATGCAGAAGTCGAGTTCAGAAGGGCGAGGAGTTTGAGAGAAGCCAACAGTGTTCTGTCATGGCGCAGTACACTGTCTAGACAGCTACAGTAATGGTGCGCTGATACGCAGGATAAAGTTTCAGAGTTTCCTTAGCCTAGTGTGCATCGATTCGAGCTGTTAGAAGTAATCCGTAGTCGAAGAGTAGCCTGTACTACTACTACATATATCTGGGGATTCTACTGCCAGATTGCACTTCTGGATATGTGATGACCAGCCTGTATTATGTTTAAAATTACCATGTTCCTCCTTTTGTAGACACTCTCTCTAATCGTTAGCCGGTGAAATGAAATGGAAGGGTGTTGCAGCAGTTGTTGCTTCCAATTTGCTTGAATGCTAGTATGATTCTAATTCTGATGCGAGAATCGATCCCCATCTTGCTGCGACAGAAGACTGATCATTGACTGAATATGATGGTTGGGCAGTGCAGGATTCTCGAGGAGCGATCTTTTTTATGGAAAATCCTCATGCTTCTTCCATGATGTGGAACTTTTGGAATTTTTGACAGAAGAGACCAAGAGACCACTGGGCCATCGCCGGCAGAGGCCTGCCGCCGTTCGCATCACCGGCATGTGGCCTGGCGTGGGGGCAACCGGCCACATCAGCATGTCGCCACTGGGGGTGGCGGCACGGCAGGGCCCTGTCATTGGCGGCATGGCCCACCCTTGCAGCATGCATGCCATGCAGCATGTCGCCACTGCCATTGGCGGCAGGGCCCCACCCCACGTCCTTCGTCCTCAGCATGCACGGAGGCGGACATGCCGGCGATGCCATCGGCGGCAGGCCCCTGCCGGCGGCCCAGGCGGCCAAGGGTCCTTTTTGGCAAATATTTTCGCAGGTGGTCTCTTTTGGCAATTCATTGGTGCAGGTGGTCTCTTCTGTCAAAAATTCGAACTTTTGAGTTTTGACATTGGAATACTGAGACCTATTGCGAATTATGTTTTGTTCCGTTATGGTTCCTTTGTGCAGACAATGATGCAAGAAAAGATCACAGCCGCGCCATGTTCTAGACCAGGAACAGAACAGACGGCGCCTGGGACAACGGAATTGGCATTGCGCCCATCGCTTTATTGAATCAATCATGTCAACAATTGACGCGCAGCTGGTACTTAATTACTTGTTGACTAGTCTAATGACAGCTGAGAACCGTAACCACATTCATACATGACCAAGCTAGAATGGAGTGAACCCAGTTGTGCAAGCAAGATCACGACTTCACGAGGACGTACACGAGAGCACGCACGGCGGCACGGGCTTGCCACTCGGTGGTTCCTCGATCGTCACTTGTGGGCGTTGCGTACCTCCACCGTGCACTGAGACTTGAAGAGCGGCGCCAGGGAGGCCGGCTCCGCGACGGGCGCCGGCATGGCGGGGTGCCGCCACCCGCCGGCCCCGCTGGGCGCGGGCGAGGGCGTCGGCATGGCCGGATGCCGCCACCCGCCGCTGGGCACGGGCGCCGTCGCCGTCGGCGACTTGGCCTTCTCGTCCGGCTGGCGCTCACCGCTGCCATGCGCGCCGTGCCGGGCCGGGCTGAGGCTGAAACCAGCTTCCCCGGCGCTCCTGGCCTCGGCCTGGGCACCTCCTCCCTGCGCGCCCTCCCACAGCGGCGCTGGCGACGTGACGAGCGGCGACAGCAGCGGGATCGGCGTCCTCCCGTCGGCCCAAGCGGCTGGGGACGCCTGGGCGGAGCCCCCCGGACCGGCCGGCTCGACCTGCAGCGACGAGGGCGCCTTCTTCTGAAGCCGGCTCGGCGGGCGCTTCTTGCAGCCGGCGCCAGCGTGCACCTCGCCGGCGGTGCCGGAGGAGGACAGCTTCATCTCCATGGATACGTACGTTCGTGGACTTGGCTGACCACGATCGATCGCTCCTCCCCTTTCCTTGGTATCTCTGGTGATTGCGCGCATGCGGGGCGCGTGGAGGGTTATAAAAGGGCGGCGCGTGACGAGGGGGCGGCCGGGCTTTGAGGAGGCGCTGGCGTGGACGGCGGGGAGGGATTCGCGGTGGCGCGGCGTGGTTGGTTGCTTCCGGGGTCACGGTAAAGTTGGTTGCTTTTAACCGCAACTGCTGCCGATTCCCGGCGCGGTGCAACGGCTGCCACGGTTTCGGGCTTCCGGTCCGTTTTGGATCGACACCGCAGCCGTCGGATCGTCTTGAAAATGTCCAGGAAGATCTGAGCCGTTGAACAAGATCAATGTACGAACACACAGTGAACGCACAATGGGGCGAACGAATATCGATGGTCACCGGCAGCGGCAGGGCACGTCGACTACCAACCACGTGACCCTTCGCCAACGTCGTACAGAATCTTTTTGCTCGCCGTACGTCCCTAAAATTGAAAATTCGTACAAGTGTGCTGCACACTAGTCAAGTTGCTCAGTTTTCTCAATTATTCAGCTACGCAATGCTTGCGAGGTGCAGCTCCTATGTGCGTTAAACGTCAGAATTTTTGACACATGAGACCACCTGCACGAGTGAAATGCTAGAAAAGATCACCTGCGAATTTTTTTGTCAAAAAAGACCCCCTACGAGTGACGGCACCCCAGGCGACATGTGGCACGTGCCGCCTGGGCCAGTGCCGGCAGGCCCCTGCCGCCGTTGCCATTGGCGGCACCCTGGCATGCGATAGACGCAGGCGACGTGGCACACCATGCCGCCGTTGCCATTGGCGGCAGGTGACGTGGCACACCATGTCGCCATCACCATTGGCGGCACCCTGGCATGCGATATTCATGTATGACATCACCTTGCCGGCAACGAGGATGGCGGCAGGGCCCACCCGGCCGACCGGAGACTACGTGCCGCCAACGGCAACGGCGGCAGGGGCCTGCCGGCACTGGCCCAGGCGGCACGTGCCACGTGTCGCCTGGCCAGGGGGTGCCGCCACTCGTAGGGGGTCTTTTTTGACAAAATTTTTTGCAGGTGGTCTTTTCTAGCATTTCACTCGGGCAGGTGGTCTCATGTGTCAAAAATTCTAAACGCCGAGATGTAAGTAGGATCCCGCCAATATCTTATTAATTGTTCATTTCGAAAATGTTAGTTCAAATTTTTTGGACAAAATTTAAATATAAGCTTTAAAATAAACTACAAGCGGGACATTGGGGGATCTCATTAGACACCTTAGTTCAACAACACCTACGGCAGGGGCGCCAATAACCTTTTGAGTTCCTTGCGTTTTTTGCCAACTGTATGCGACTTCGAGAGGTATCCCATGTTGCACCGTTCGTAGTAGAGTAAAAGCTTACCCTAGGAGAGCATTTCAGTGTGCTGGTGACAATGATGCATGGAGGGTGGCGGGTTATGGGAATTTCAGTTGGGCAGTCAATGGAGTCGGCTGTTATTAGGGCATGTGGTCGACTATTTGACATGCATAAATATGAGTCTCATGCACCAGTTCCCGGTGATCATTGATGGCGCGGTATTGAATGTGCTAGAGAACTTGATTGCGTTTGTTGATGAAGTAAATGACCGGCCAGTTAAAAACCTCAAGAGAAGGTTTGATGAATATAGCAGCAAGTTTTCCCTCAGTTATGAAACCAAGGTTATCAATCCAGTAGAAAAAAGCCAAACGACTGAAGGTGATGCTTGCTAGCCTAGTGACACTCCAACAAGGGCGCCGTTAACGATATCTTGTTAGCGCGTCTTCAACTAGTAGCAACGTGGAACCTACACACAACACAACCAAATACTTTGTTCCGAACTTACGATGAGGTTATCAATCTCACCGGTTTGCTTGAAACAAAGGGTATGAGCGTATCGAGTGGAAAGCAATTGTAGTATGCGAGTAAAGTAAACAGTGCGAGTAAAGTAAACAGGTGATAGCAATATAAAGTAAATAGGACCGGGGTCCATAGTTCACTAGCGGTGTCTCTCCATAAGATAAAATAACATATGCTGGGTAAACAAATTACAGTTGGGCAATTCATAGAATAAAGACAACGTGCATATGTCGAGAGGATCACTATGAGATTTACTCTGGGCATTACAACAAGATACATAGACCGCCATCCAACTGCATCTATGACTAATAATCCACTTGTGGCGAATCAATCCGAGAACTCCACAAGTATTAAGTTGCGAACAACAGATAACTCAATTAAGCAAAGTGTGTAATGTAAATAAAGCATATGCCCTTGAGCATATGAATGTTGTTTTCCCGCTAGTGGCAACAACACATCTACAACCTTAGAGGTTTCTGTCACTCCCCCGGATTAAATAGAGGCATGAACCCACTATCGAGCATAAATACCCCCTCTTGGAGTCACTAGCAACTACTCGGCCAAGATAGTTACTAACAACGGAGAGCATGCAAGATCATAAACAACATAGAGATAACATAAGATAATATTCAGCACATCAACTCAATCATAACACCAATATTCATCGGATCCCAACAAACACAACATGTAGAATTACATAACGGTGATCTCGATCATATAAGGCAGCTCACGAGATCTAAACAAGAAGCACATGGTGGAGAAGATAACCATATAGCTACTGCTATGGACCCATAGTTCAAGGTAGACTACTCACTCATCGCGCCGGAGGCAAGCATGTCGATGAAGAAGACCTCTGGTGGCGATTGCCCTCTCCGACAGGGTGCCGGGAAGAGCTTATGGACCCTCCCGATCTCGGGTCGACGACGGCGGCGGATCGCGATATGTTTCTAGAAAAGTGATCGTGTATTTAGGTTTTTCCCGTCGGGGGGTCTTTATAGGCGAAGGGGCAGCGTCAGAAGTGGACCGAGGCGGCCACACACATAGGGGGCGCGGCCTAGCCCTAGGCCGCGCCGCCCTGTTGTGTGGGCGGCCTGTGGCCCCACTCCGTCTCCTCTTCGGTTCTCTGGAAGCTTCGGTGAATTTCTGGATGTTTGGCTTTTGTTTCGTCCAATTCCGAGAAGATTTCCTATGTAACTTTTCTAAAACACAAAACATCAGAAAATAGGGAACTGGCACTGTGGCATCTCGTTAATAGGTTAGTTCCGGAAAATGCATAAAAATGCCACGAAGTGTAACGAAACACTAAGCAAATGGTGTAAAAACAAGCATGGCGCATCAAAAATTATGGATACGTTTGAGACGTATCAGCATCCCCAAGCTTAACTCCTGCTCGTCCTCGAGTAAGTAAGTGATAACAAAAGAAATAATTTTTGAGGTGACATGCAGCTACATAATCTTGATCATATATGTAAGCGTTGTGCGCTGGGATCAAAAGAACTTAAAACATGGGCATGAAAGACATAATCTTGATAGAAGAAACTTAGCAACCATGTTATACCATGAAGAAAAACACAAACAAAAGATCATGAAAATGAAACAATGAAAGTCAAATGTGTGTTCAAATCATATGGAAAAACATACAAATGGTTTTCAGCTTGTCCTTCATGAGAGAGCAAAACATAAATGCATAGGACACCTTCAAGTTTAAGAGGGCGACTAGATACAAGTAATTTAAGAACAAGTGAAACCAACATCATAAGTCAATCAATGAAAACTTTGGGATAATGCACATTATACTCAGAATGACAACTATGCTCTCTTAGACGGTGCATAAAGGTAGAAGGTGGAGACTCAACATAAAAGGTAAAAGAAAGGGCCCTTCGCGGAGGGAAGCAGTGATTAAACATGTGCTAGAGCTTTTCATTTGTAAAACAGAGATAAAAATTGGGTTTTGAGAGGTGGTTGTTTCATGTCAACGACTGGCAATGGGGTCTTACTATCGTCCATAATAAACAAGTGATAGCGGTTCCGAGTGCTTTGAAAATTTGGCACATTGGTGCTCTTTTATAAAGCTTTGGCACTCCTCCCCACCTTTTTTTTCCTTTCTCAAACCATGGCTAACCGATTCCATCAGGTGCCCACCAACATTCACATACCATGGAGGAGTGCCTTTTTTTTCCTTTTTTTAGAATTAGATTGCAATGGTCTGACCAGCTCCCTTGCAAAATTAATGACGAGCAGATGAAGCTGCCTAGTCGAGGGGTACTTAATTTAATATGGAAGATAGCAATTCCGACCACTACGTCCTCATGAGCTAAAAACAGTGGCACAAAATAAGAAGTAGTTGAAAGTTTTGAAAGGTAGCACATGAAAATTTACTTGAAATGGCTTGCAAATACCATGCATAAGAATTTATAGTGGACACAATGGCAAACTTGGTTTTTAGGAGTTGGATGCACGAGTAGAGCTCATACTCAGTACAAAATGAGGGCTAGCAAAAGACTGGGAGCGACCAACTAAGAGAGCAATAACGGCCATAATCTTGCAAAGCGACAAAGCGACATTAAAAGAAGCATAAGATGGCATCAAAAGTCAAAAACTAAATGATCATAGAGGCTATGGCAACTTTGTATGAGTCTAACATGTGTGAGCATGCGCCAAGTCAACCCAAATAAAGCATCAAGGACAAAACCAAAATAATGCTTCCAAATAATTAAAACAACGCATGATTTTTTCAAAGGCTCATTAAGCAATCTCAGTCATTTGAGACAAGTCATGCTACAGCAAAACCACTAAGCATACTATCAAAAAGACATCAAGTACGACATGCAAAAGCCTAGGCCGCAGTCTACACAAGCTCCTTCTTGTACCACTTTTTTGCATAAAGCTTTTTCTCTTTTTCCAATACCATTCAAACTTTTTTGAAACAACTCTTTTTTGATGAAA
Organism: Dactylis glomerata; assembly: GCA_007115705.1. Lineage (NCBI taxonomy): Eukaryota > Viridiplantae > Streptophyta > Magnoliopsida > Poales > Poaceae > Dactylis > Dactylis glomerata. The sequence goes on from QXEO01001225.1 coordinate 865,051, forward strand.
ACTAACATGGACCAGAGGTCAAAATACACCTTGATGCAAAGATATAACAAGATCTGAACACATATCAAGGCAAAAATCAAAAGCTAAACGCAGTTCTAGAAAAAGAGAACACTCGTTGAAACGGTAAGAGTGAAAAACAGAGTGTTCTTGGCAAATGAAAAGCAAGGCAACTTCTCCAAAAGGAATTTGTTGGGGTCCAACCATTTATTGCAGCAAACAAAACTAAACAAAACTGAAAACTAAAACAACTGACGCTCCAAGAAAAACGCATAATGCATGAAGCAATAAAAATATAGTGTGTTGAAAGGTGACCTAATTTTTGCTAATGAAGAAGGGGTGCCTCGGGGGCATCCCCAAGCTTTAACGCTTGTACCTCTTGGATATTTCTTGGGGTGTGTGGGCATCCCCAAGCTTGAGCTTTTGTCCATTCTTCAACTCATCTCATCATTCTCCAATCCCTACACTTGAAAACTTCCTTCATACAAAACTAAACACAAATCTATTAGCAACATTAGTGTAAGCATAACATTGAATTAACCCCTTTTGCTTCAGGTTTCAACTCAAAACCACCACATATAAAGTATATACTACTGTAGCAACTTCCCCAAAAGTTCTGTGATCAAAAAAACTAAAAAAGAAAGCGATAAAGCGGCAAACACAAATATTGACAGAAATCTGTCAAAACAGAACAGCTGACAAATATCGAATTTTTAGAGGGTTTTCTGTTGCTCAAATCAAAAAGTGTTTAACTAATGAAAGTTTGGATATAACCTGGGGCATATTCACAAGAAATCTCAGGTCCAAAAGATATATAGAGAATTTTCACGAATTTTTACGGTGCAGCACCGAAAACTGTTTCAGGACAGCAACATCCCCAAATCTTACCTCACTCAAATGAGAGGCTTCTCTTGGCACAAAAAACGAAATAAAAATGATAAGGAGAGGTTATTACAGTAGTAATAACTTCCAAGACTCAAATAAAATAAAAAGAACTGAAAGTAAAAACATTGGGTTATCTCTCAAGAGTGCTTTTCTTTAACGCCTTTGAGCTAGGCGCAGAAAGTGCGAATCAAGTAATATCAAGTGATGAAGTGCTACGGTCAACGGGTGCCTTACATCTTCCTTTCTTACCTTTGCTCTTAACTCTAGAAAATACGTGGCTATTGCAAGGTGGAGAGATGAATCTTATAGGGATTTCTATTTTCGTACCCTCAGGTCCTTAGTTGTACTCAGTTTTCCCCAGCTCGTTAGTTTTTCCTCAGTTTTCCCCAAGCCGTTGTCTGAAACCCTCAGAAGGAGCTCGGACGGGAGGATTCCCGTTTAGTTGACCGTTTCCATGCTGACGTGTAGGGCCGCGTCGTGTGGGGTCGCGTCGCGTGGGGCTGGTAGAAAGGGACCGCGTGGGACAAGACGAGACCGCGTTTGGTTGTACGTGAGAGCTCGGTTCTGTCTCTCTCGGGCCAAATTGGCATTGCCTTTTCAGAGCGCCTTTTCAGAGCGCCTTTTTCCCCTCTCTCTCTGTAACAGTTCTCTCTCTTTTCACCAAATTAGTATCAAATCTAGAAAAGCTTCTATTTCTGTCTTTCTTCAATGATTGTCGCCTTTTGGCCGTCGTTTTTTGCCCAATATGGTAAAAAATCTAGTAGCAAATCTAGAAGCTAGTATAGGATAAATTCACAGCAGCATAATAAATCCAGAAAACTAAGTATAATACATAAACTGTATATAGCAGCCAAAAGCAGCCAATAACAATGTTCTTCATTATTCATCATATATTTCGTCGTCGCTACAATTCATGAGATGAAGGAAATATTCACTGAACTCAATCCGTCTGCAGTGTTCAGCCAATACATCCTCCAAACGGTATGGCCTTTGTTCATTTTCCAGACCGTTGTATCCTAATCTATCCGCACGTCGTGGCCACTCATCCCAGGCCTTTCTATCATCATCATACTCTCTGATATAACCCAAATCCGCATAGTAGATGCAGCCAGGTCGAAGTATCGGTTGCACTCTGGTGTCGACGGAGATACACCGGATAAAATTGACGAAGAGGACACGACTGTCAATGTTACTGATGGCATGGAGAGAGTGGCTCTCAGTGTCCACACGGTACACCAATGGTTGACCTTCCTCCAAATACCTGTTGTCGTCAGTGCTGCCGCCCACCAACACAAGCAGCAGATCACCATCCGACTCCACAAGGTAGAACTTGGAATCATAATCATTTCCAAGTTCTGGAAATGAAAATAGTGTCTTCATGCTGATAGTGCTCGCGCGCTGCTCCAACTGGACATTGTTGGTGCACACTATTCTTCCGAACTCATTCACAGCTATTGCATATAATTCACCATTGAACGGGGTAATGCAACGCAGAGAATGGTCCTCGATCGTAAATCTTCCTTCTCCCCAATCATCTACATCTATATCCTTAGTTGGAGAGCTCTTATCGACCCAAGCAATTTCATTGGGGTAACTTGTGCAAATGAAGACCATAGTCGGGGACTTCATTACAGCGACTGACTTCACAATCATAGATGGCATCTACGCCTCAAACGTAGCGTTCAATGTCTTTGTGAGTGGGTTCAGAAGCCGTATCTTGTGCGGCTGGTTCCTCTGGCCAAGCACGATGACGCCACGGTAAAAGCCGACAAAGTAGTATCTAAAAGGGAGTTGATGAAGATAACATTCATCACTAAGATGTTTACGATTGAAAATAAAAATAGATTAACTCTATAGATATGGAGGAATTTGAACCTTGCATGAACTTCCGTTAGATCGATGGTGACGTAGCGGGATGTGCAGAGGTTGAGGAAGGAGAACTCAGCGGCGCGTGGAAGGGCGTGTTCTACCATGATCCATTCGTGCAGGTGCACGTCGGGCTCAGGTAGATCTGAGCGCCAATTTGTTCAAACTTGCCTCAAAGCAGCGTAGGTGTCCACGTACTCCTCGTTCGCCAGTATGCAGTCGCCGATCTTGTGAAGTGGTCCATCACCCTTAAGAGAGGCCCAGTTCACGGAGACGCCGCGTTTGGATGCGCCGCCCTCGGCGGTGACGGGCTCGGATGCGACGGGCTCGGAGGCGACGGGCTCGGAGGCGATGGGCTCGGAGGCGACGGGCTCGGGGGCGACGGCCGCCGGCGCATTCTTCTTGTCCATCGCCGGCAGGGGAGCGCGCGTAGGGCGGCTGGGGTTTTTTGGAGAAGGTGATGGGACGTGAAAGGCGTGGTTGCGTGCGTGAGTTATAATGAGACTGTGTGCAGAGGGAGGGAGAGAGGGGCTCTGTACTGGCAAAGTGACGGTTCATCTCAGCAGTTGATGTTTGGTCTCAACACGCGCACCGCGCGGCTAACCGCTGCTCACCGCGACACGCGTCCATGGGACTGCACGTCAGCACCGTTACGTGTACTCAGTTTTACCCTCAAGTCTTACACTGGAAAAATATCTGTACTCAGTTTTCCCCTCGAGTACTAATACTGGCTAGTGCAATATACTCAGTTTTACCCTCAAGTGGCTGGTCAACAGAGAGTCAACAAATGGGATTAAGCTATCTAATTGAGTCATTTCATGCGCAAAAAAATTCAAAAAAATAAAATCATAGTGCCTCCTACTCATGGAGTCTTGTTACGCGACCTGCCACGTAGACAATCATATATAAATCAAGTTTTAACACAAATGGCCACTTCTCAAATCACTAGTAGCTATGAAGGTTCATGGCTTTCCACTCAAACCCCTTCTCAAAACATCTATACCCAAAACATAGTTTGTCTGAATGAGGCCATAATTTTGACACTCATGTATATTTGAATTGCTAATATTTTGAGGTAGGCCAACCTGGGTTTCATTGTACAAAACATGTTGATGAGGGTTGACTCGACAATTGTCCTAGATGAAGGACTTAGGATCGGGGAGATAGGGCGTTGGATGAACTCGAAGGTAAAGTTAGTCGAAATAGGTGTGTATCGAAAGTAAACTTGGGTGTTCAACCTGGCTTGCTTTCAATCTGCCCTACACCGTCCCCTCCTGGCCCCTATATATAGGTGGCCAGGTCTCGAGGATCGGGTAGGGTCCGATACAGATTACAATTATCGACATACGGTAATAACTCGTATTCGACTATCATTACAATTGGGCCTAGCACAACGGGCCTCAGGGGTACTCAACTAACGGGCTCTATTAACTATACCCTTGTCAGTAGCCCCTGAGATTCTACCAGAATTGCAGATTCAGGTTGAATCTCTAATCTTCAAATCTTTGACTTGATCAATTCTTCATATCTTCAAATCTTCGACTTGGTCTTTCGACTTATATTTCATGATAATACTCTACTCGCAAGGGGTTTTGATGATCAAGCCTGACAACTCTGACGGATCAAGAGGTCAGTTAACTGCCGGAACAGATACTTGTCACCTACTTCAAATTCAATCCCCTTGGACTTGAATTCAGGATACCGGTCAAACTCACTCTTTTGCCTCATTTAGGACTTACAAAAAATGAATCCCAGTGGTTCTCAGGGTACCCAGTACGTCCACCAGGATTTTCTTCGCGTCGTAGACACGGATACATACCAGCAGAGCGCATCCATGTGCGTATACGAGGCCACACGGGACGGATCCTGGGGTCTTACCTTCGCGACAAGCCGCGGCATTCGAGTTTCGTTGCTTTAACGCAACTCGAGAATCTCATATTCGCAGCCAAATTTTTGACTGATAAAACCATAGAATTTCGGATTTTAAATTAATCTTCTTCGCTCCCGATGGGAGTAATCTCTCTTCGTTTTGTCGACTATGTAGTCGAAGGTTCTATGCTTATCCTTCCGCATCTCCAATATTGATTACCTTCATCTCTATCGGGTGCGCGCTCAGCGCTCCCGATGGGAGTAGCCCCCGAGGCTATGTTTGGCGACTTGTAGTCAAGCATAGGCTCAAAGTTCAGCTCTTCTTTCTTTTGTTGACATCTTACTACTTGGCGAGCCCCCGAGTCCAAGTCGAGGTTTTCATATCGTGCAACCAGAGTCTCCTTTTCTTGTTTTTCTTTGATATTATCGTCTGCTGTACACAGAATTTAACTCCTGCTGTAAAATATGTTTATGGGCTGTGCTGTAGCATGGGGGCCCAATAACACGTGCTTATAAATAAAACACCATCTTGTAAAGGCAAAAACCCTAATCAGATATCTTCCTCCGCCGCATCGTCTTCTTTTCTTCATCTAGGGTTTTACAAGGTTTGTCCCTCATGGCAGATGCTGAAGGTTCTCGTCTAAACCTTGGATCCCCGGCGGCGCCACGAGGTCGGGGTCGCCCGCGTGGCAGCAAGAACAAGAGCAATACCACTCTGACCGCCGCCGGAACTTCATCGGACGCTCCAGCTAAGCGTCGTCCCGGCCGTCCACCTGGTAGCAGGAACAAGCCCAAGGTGACTGGCGCCGCTCCAGGTCCTGCTGCTCCTGCCGCTCCCGCTGCTTCTCCTCAAGTCTTCTCCTTTTTCTGCATTGCCATGGCGCAGTGCCGTGAGATTCAGCGCCTGCCGCTGAATTTTACCAAGTTTATGGATGGGCGCGAACTGCGAGAAGCTGTTCTTCGCGAGCAATCTGGCAGTGGTATCCCGTATGAGGTGGAGGTGTGGTATGATGGCAACGGCGAGCAGTACTTCAGGGGCGGCTGGTCGCAATTTGCAGAAGACCACGACATCCATCAAGGCTTCTTCATGGCCTTCGACTTCCACATCGGGACGTCGAAGTTTGACGTGAAGATCTACGATGGCACCCAGTGCCAGAAGAAATATGAAGCTGAAGTCTAGTTCCAGTAGGATATCGAATTTCGTTTTATAATGTCTTTCCTGCAATGATATTTGTAATGCATATTCGTACTTTGCGTCGATGCCTTTTGATAGTACCATGAGAACAAGTCATGTTCTGAGGTATGCTTTCCATATATCGGGTTCTTTGCGAACCAAAAAATGTAGGAATAATATCGGGTTCTTTTTATGAACCAAGTTCTCTCAGTATTTATCGGGTTGTTTAAACAACCTTATAATGAAAGAAAACCTCCAATCTTGCGATAATGACTCTTTTCGTACGACCCAGGGGTTGAAGCCCCCGAGCGGAGAAGTAACAAATATTTGAACAATTTCGTCGAGTTCAACCCAAAGGACCCGACCTGTGGCCCCATGTTCTGGGTTCAGAAGGCTAACTCGAATTTATTGATACCACTATATGTAGTCTACGCGTAAAAACGTCGTAGCTGTTCTGCGTTCCACGGGCTGCTCTCGTCCTTCCCAGTCTTCTTGTCTTGTAGTCGATATGCTCCTCCTGGTATTACTTCGGTGACGATGTAAGGTCCCACCCAAGGAGACTCCAATTTGCCGTGGCTGTCTTGCCTGAGTCGCAAAACAAGGTCTCCCACCACGAAGGATCGTGGACGAACTCGACTACTATGGTAGTTTCGTAGACTTTGTTGATATTGCGTAGCCCTTTCTAATGCTTTGTCTCTTGCTTCATCCAGTGCATCGACATCATCTTGCAATGCCTCTGTTGACGTTGTCTCGTCATACACTGTCACTCTTCGAGCCTCGTGCGTCACTTCGACTGGAAGCACGGCTTCGGCGCCATGGACCAGGAAAAAAGGAGTTTCTTGAGTTGCTGCATTAGGAGTAGTTCTTAGACTCCAAAGAACGGAGGGCAATTCTTCTACCCAAGCGCTCTTGGCTTTCTCAAGAGGTGCTAAGAGCCTCTTTTTTATTCCACTACATATTAAACCATTGGCTTTTTCGACTTGCCCGTTTGTCTTTGGGTGTGCCACAGATGCGAATTTTAGCTTGATCCCCAATCCTTCGCAGTAGCTCTTGAATTCCTTTGAAGTGAAGTTTGTCCCGTTGTCTGTTATGATGCTGTATGGTACACCAAAACGGAAAACTATTGACTTGATGAAGCTGATTGCTGCTGTAGAATCTTGAGTTGTTACTGGGGCCGCTTCTACCCATTTGGTGAATTTATCGACTGCCACTAGCATGTAGACATGCCCTCCTGGCCACGATTTGTGCAACTTTCCCACCATGTCGAGGTCCCATTGTGCGAAGGGCCAAGATAATGGTATTGTTTGTAGCTCCGCTGCAGGTGCATGCGGTCTAGATGTAAACCTTTGACATGCTTCACACTTTCGAACTATATCTTTTGCGTCTTCGATGGCTGTTAGCCAATAGAATCCTGCTCAGAAAGCTTTTGCCGCTATTGCTCTGCTGCTAGCATGATGGCCACATACCCCGCCGTGTATGTCCCTCAGGATTGCTTGCCCTTCCTGGGGCGTTACACAACGCTGTAAAACGCCGGTAATACTTCTTTTGTATAATTTCCCCTCCAACACGACAAACGCTTTCGATCTTTGAGTTATCCTCTTAGCCTCCACTGCATCTTCTGGTAGTTTTTTATTTATCATGTACGCGAGATATGGCTGCATCCATGTTTTCTCTATCATCATGATCTCCTCTGGTTCTGACGTAGCCCCTGAGCCTGCTGTAGTAGTCGAACTTTTTCCACTTTTTATTGATCTTTACGCTATTTCCTCCCAAAATACTCCGGACGGCACAGGTAAACACTGTGACCCGATATTTGCTAAATTGTCGGCTTCTTCATTACTGTTCCTGCTTACGTGCGAGACTTCGCACCCATCAAACGTTCCTTCTAGGTAATGGTACAAATTTTTGTAAGCCATCATGTTGTCATTGATTGTATCACATCTGTTCATGACTTGCTAAACAACAAGGTTGGAATCTCCAAATATTTTTAGGCGAGTTGCTCCACATGCTTTAGCCATTTTCATTCCATGCAACAGAGCCTCGTACTCCGCTTCGTTGTTGGAAGCCTGTGGAAAGCTCATCCTTAAGACATACTTTAATTTGTCTCCATGAGGTGATATCAACACTACTCCTGCGCCTGCGCCTTGGACTCTCTTAGAACCGTCGAAGTACATTGTCCAAGTACTCGATAAATCTAGTGGTCCCGTGCTTTGCAGCTCGAGCCACTCTGGTGTAAAATTCTGCAAGACTTGCGACTTGATTGTCTTCCTTTTTTCGTACGTGATGTCCATGGGAGATAACTCGATTCCCCACAAAGAGACACGCCCTGTTGCTAGAGGGTTGTTCAATATACTCGATAGTGGCGCTTCATTGACCACTATAATTGGGTGCACCTGTCGGGGGGATGACCCCCGGTAGGGTCAAGAGGCTAGAAAGATACAAGGACTATGATTGGCTTTATGCCGGTTGACCAAGAAAAGGTCTGGCCGGGATATAAGGGCATAGGCTGGGCTGGGGTATATGCGTATCCCGGCTGATACTTGGGTATGCCGGATTAACCGGAATACTGACTGAGGAGTGCCGGCATATACTCAGATATGCCGGCCTATCTATTTTGATGTGTTGTGCAGGAACAGGGAGGCCGGATTACCCGACCGTCATGGGTCATTGGTCCGGCATATGCGTCCAGGGTATGGCCAACGGTCGTATCCGGGATACATAAGTCAGCCAAGGTGTCACATCACTACAATCAAGGAAGAAAACATCCAAGCATGGTGGCAGAGTATGATAGCAGGGTGCACAGTGGAAGTGACCTACCCTCACTGTGCACAAGTACAAGCTTACCTCAGAGTGGTAAGGTCACAGTCCTGGAAGTACAAGGTACAGGGATATGAAGTCCCATCGAGAGCAATCAGGGAGGAAGTCAAGGGTCGCTGCCTTCGTCAGTAAGCCCTATTTGGAGTGTAGCTCGTGTCTACTGGTCTCATATGACCGTTGTAACCCTGGCCACCACTATATAAGGTGGCACAGGGAGTCCTAGCAAAGGGTTGAAGGTTGGTCACTCTGTGTTCCTACACTTAGCTGTTATTCTTCCTTCTCTAGCAGAGAGCTAGGAAGCACCATTGTTGTGTACTCCATCGATCCAAATATACAACTAGTAGAGCAGGAGTAGGGGTGTTATCTCCTTACGAGAGCCCCGAACCTGGGTAGATCTGTGTTCCATTCTGTCGTGCTTTTTAGCTCGTTCCCCTCTCCCGGCATCTAGTTCGGCCCCCATTTAAGCCATCCTATGGCATATGTTGTTTCACCACGACGACATTTGGCGCCCACCGTGGGGCAGATCGATATGCTGGGCGGAGTGTTTATTCGGACGGGGTCTGTGATAGCAGCTTCGGGAGTGCGCGTGGTCTCTGGCCTTGTCCAGAGGCTAGGCTCGCTCAGTTTCATCAGCGACAACGCCGGATGTCTCGGCGGCCGGCCGTTCCCCAGGGATGGCCGGATCATGTCTTTCGGTTCCCACGAGGTGTACGTGGGGACTGAGAGAATTTGCAGGAAGGAGGTGCTGGTGGCGTCGGATCCTCCGTCACATCGGTTGGCTCACGCTGGGCGTAGCACTCGCTCAGTAGAGTCGGCCGAGGTAATGATGGCCGGCGCATCAGTGCCGCCGGCAGATGGTGCCGGCAAGGCCGCAGCAGCAGCAGCAGCAGGAGATACTCCCCCGGAGCCGCCGAAGGCCAAGAGGTCGGCACGTCCTCCATTGGAGCGTGTCGAGAACCTGGTCGGCACTTCCGCTATGCCGGCAAGAGGTCAGGTGCTTCTTCCCGTCATCGAGCGACTTCTCGAGCCGGTGCGATCCGGCGATGATCCGGAGCAGACAAGGGAGGTCCTGGAAGGATCTCGTCAGGCCCTCGTCGACGAGGCCCTGGCCATGAGCCAGGAGCGCGAACGGTTCAACCGGCAACTCCGTGAGTATGAGGCAGCCCATGGTTTTACTCCTGTAGTAACCCGGCCTAGCCGGATAGATGAGGTTAGAACTAGAGGCAGAGATCTTAACACTGAGCTAGGCAAAGATGCTAGGGCTAAGAGTCATACTGCAACTAGTACTGTGCCTAAGGTAATTTATAGCTCCCCAGTAAAGAACCTTAGAGCAGCAGCCGAGGTAGCTAAGGACTTAGCTAATTTGTCCGGCGAAGCACTGCATGAGCAGCAAGCCCGGCTTAACCATCTTTTGTCTAAAGCTACTAAGCAGCAGGAGGCCTTTAAGAAGGCAAACCCAGGTGCCGGGGCATCCCAGTACATTGCGTCAGTAGGAGGTGCCGGCGCTAGATCGAGGGGCGAGGCTTCGTCCCCGCATCCAAGTGCCCGGCGTGCCGGAAGTGTGACCTCTGGCCGCCGGGACAAGCAGATCCAAGTGTATGATCCGGCAATCGCCGGAAAGCAGGCAATAGTGCAGAAGAGTGCCGGACAGGCTGACAAGTATGTCGGCAGCAAGAAGGCTGGCCAGAATGTGCCGGCCGGGCATGCGGCAGCGTCGGCCGGTGGTGGCCGGAGTAACAGTGCAGCCCGGCGTCAGCAGCAGGGCGCCGGAGGTGCAGCACAGCAGCAAGGTGCAGGTCAGCCGAGATATCGAGATGATGACGGGAATTCCGCCCTAGCCAGGGCGGGATATCAGCAGCAAAACCAGCAAGGTCGGCAAACTGATCAGTGCCAGCCGGAGCAGCAGCCGGAGATGATTGCAGGACCAATTGCATCCCGGCTTGGACCTCGGTCCTTGGCGGCAAATGATGCACGCTTCAAGCTGGACAAGATTCACCAGTCAGAAATGGTGGAGAGACAAGGAGCTCCGGGTCCCAGGTGCTTTGGACCCCGGATTATGGGCGAGCCGGTGCCTTACTTCTTCCAGCTCGCGCGTGGCGCGAGGACATATAATGGCAGTACGAAGCCAGAAGATTGGTTGGCGGATTACTCCACAGCGGTGAACATCGCCGGAGGAAACCTCAGATGGGCGGTACGATATGTGCCGCAGATGCTAGAAGGTCCTGCCAGGATATGGCTGAACAATTTGCCGGCCGGGAGTATCAACGGCTGGATTGATTTCGAAGAGCAGTTTGTGTCAAACTTCACCAGTACATACAAGAGGCCCAACCGTCCCCAGCAGCTGGCTAACTGCCGGCAGGGAGTGAATGAGACCGACCGTGACTACCTGACCAGGTGGTGCACGTTGCGCAACTCCTGCGAAGGAGTTAATGAGCAGCAGGCCATCATGTGGTTCGCTCATGGGTGCCGACATGGCACCATGTTGTGGCAAAAGCTGCAGAGGGAAATGCCGGCCACGTTGGCCGAAACAATCAAGATCGCTGATAGTTATGCTCTGGGAGATCCCATGCAGCCCAGTCTCGATTCACAAGGACAGGGGCAGACCCAGGGGAACACCAACAGCGCCGGGAGACCAGGGCAATACTATCGCTCTGATAACCGGAACAAGAGAAGAGATGAAAGGCCGGATCACCGGTATGGGGCAGCACAAGTAGCAGCTGTGGAGGAAGAGCAAGAGGGTGCCGGCAGTAGCCAGCGTCCGAGATATGAAGGCTATCAGCAGCCTCAGCAGCAACAACCGCAGCAGGAAGCGCAGCCCTTCCAGAAGAAGAATGTGTGGGTCAACAAGAATGCCGGCGGAGCCGCAGGCCAGAAGAAGCAGTGGCCAAAGTATACAGTGGGATTGGCCATGGACAAGCCTTGTGTGTTTCACACATTCCAGCCGGGTAAGCCGGCAAATCATTTGACAAGAAACTGTTCATGGTTGGACGACATACTAGCAGGTCGTGCGGGTCCCTGGGGACCGGCTAGACCATCTGTCCCGGCAGCTCCATCGCCGTTGACAGGTGCAAATACAGTTGCAGTCCCGCCTAGGCCGGTTAATCCCGGGAACCAGAGCAACGCCGGAAATGCCGGCGTAAATCAAGTAGACCAGAGCTATAATCCGGGATATAATGCCGGAGGCCCAGGAGCGGGCCGGAATGAGTACAAGGAGTACGATCAGAGCTACATGGTCTTTGAGACCGAAAGAACAGACAAGCAGAGCTTGTACCGGCGGAGTTTGGAGGTAAACGCCGTTATGTTGGCAGTTCCGAAGATGATGCATTGGTCTGACCAAGCCATTGGCTGGGACAGAGCAGATCATCCCAGGATCATGCCAAACCCCGGTGGGTATGCGCTAGTAGTGGATCCGACATTTGTCGGGCCGGCTAATAACGTGAGGTTCAGCAAGGTCCTCATTGACAATGGTAGCAGCATCAACATCATGTACCGAGATACGATGCAGAAGCTGGGCATCAAGGAGAATATGCTGGAGCCAAGCAAGACCACATTCCACGGCATTGTGCCGGGACTTTCGTGTGCGCCGATGGGCAAGATCCGGATGGATGTCATGTTTGGCAGCCGGGATAACTGCAGGGTGGAGAACCTCATGTTCGAGGTGGTTGATCTGGAGAGTCCCTACCATGCTTTGCTGGGGAGGCCGACATTGGCAAAGTTCATGGCCTCTACGCATGTTGCGTACCTGAAGATGAAAATGCCGGGGCCCGGAGTGGCAATTACCATCATTGGTGATTACAAGCGTTCGATGGCATGTGCTACAGCCGGGTCTAACCTGGCCGAGACTCTGATCATTGCAGAGGAAAAGAAGAGGCTCAAGCGAGCAGTGGAGATTGCTGAAACGGTCGTGGCCGGCAAATCTATGCCGGGCATGACGAGTCCCGGCGGCAGCACTTCTTTTCAAGTAGGCAAGGAGGTCAAAAAGGTGCCTCTGGATGAAGCTTTCCCGGAGCGCCATGCCCTGGTTGGGGCAAGTTTGGATCCCAAATAGGAAAGCGAGTTCATCAGCTTCCTCCGTGAGAATCGGGATATCTTTGCATGGTCTACTTCAGACTTGCAAGGTGTGCCGAGGGAGCTGGCTGAGCACGCATTGCATGTGAGACCGGATGCTAAGCCGGTGAAGCAGCCGCTCCGGCAGAATGCCGGCGATAGAAGGAAAGCCATTTGGGATGAAGTGGCTAGGCTCTTAGCCTCTGGCTTTATCAAAGAAGTGCTTCATCCGGATTGGGTGTCAAATCCGGTTTGGGTGGAAAAGAAGAAGGATGAGCCCGCCATAGTGAAAGTATGGCGGATGTGTGTTGATTACACCAACTTGAACAAGGCATGCCCTAAAGATCCATTCCCGCTCCCTCGGATCGATCAAGTGATTGATTCAACAGCTGGGTGCGAACTGTTATCATTTGTAGATGCCTATTCTGGTTTCCACCAGATCCCTTTGTATGAGCCAGATCAAATAAAGACATCCTTTATTACCCCGTACGGGGCTTATTGCTATCTCACTATGCCGTTCGGTTTAAGAAATGCCGGCGCAACTTACCAAAGGTGTATGCAAAAATGTTTGCATGATCAAATAGATAGGAATGTGCAGGTATATGTCGATGACGTCATCATAAAAACCAAGGAGAGCAAGACTCTCATAGATGACCTCCGGGAAACCTTTGGGAACCTGAGGAGATTCCGGATGAAGTTGAATCCGGCAAAATGTACCTTCGGTGTGCCGGCGGGCAAGTTGCTCGGCTTCCTTGTCTCCAGCCGGGGTATTGAGGTAAATCCCGGCAAGATTCGTGCCATAGAAAGGATGAAGCCGCCGACAGATTTAAGGGAAGTACAGAAGTTCACTGGGTGCCTTGCATCCCTGAGCCGTTTCATAAGCCGGCTGGGAGAGAAAGCATTGCCGTTATATCAGTTGATGAAGAAGTCCGACACATTTGTCTGGACAACGCAAGCAGACGCAGCTTTCAAGGAATTGAAGCAGATGTTGTCTACAGCACCGGTATTAGCGTCTCCAATGCCCCGGGAGCCAATGTTGCTCTATATAGCGGCAACCAACAGGGTTGTCAGCGCAGTGGTGGTAGTGGAGCGAGAGGAGGGAGGCAAAACCGTGCAGCGGCCGGTATATTATCTGAGTGAAGTCCTCTCCACCTCAAAGCAAAACTACCCCCACTATCAGAAGATGACTTATGGTGTATATATGGCAGCCAAGAAGCTCAAGCATTACTTCCAAGAGCATCCAATCCGGGTAGTGGCCGAGGCCCCTATCTCGGAGATCATAAGTAACAAAGATGCCAGTGGCAGAATTGCCAAGTGGGCAATAGAGTTGTCGCCATATACACCTCAGTATGACAAGAGAGATACAATCAAGTCCCAGGTGTTGGCTGATTTCTTTATTGACTGGGCCGAGATACAATATGAGCCGCCATTGCCAGACGCAAACTATTGGAGGATGCATTTCGACGGATCCAAGACAATCCATGGCCTGGGTGCCGGCATAGTTCTCAGTTCACCAAAGAATGACCAATTGAGATATGTCCTGCAGATTCATTTTGCAGCATCAAATAATGTGGCGGAATATGAGGCACTCGTACATGGCCTGAAGGTGTCTAAGGACATAGGAATTCGCCGGATTATGTGTTTCGGTGATTCTGACTTGGTGATTCAGCAATGTTCCGGCATATGGGACGCGCATGATGCTAACATGGCATCCTACCGTTTCCTGGTGCAGCAGTTAAGTGGTTACTTTGAAGGTTGTGAGTTCCGGCATGTTCTTCGGGCTCAGAACGACGCGGCCGATGCATTGTCCAAGTTGGGATCTTCCAGAGATTCAATCCCGCCCGGCATTTCGTTGGAGCATCTGAGGAAGCCATCGATCAAGCCCTCGCCTGAGTCATCTTCCATTTATGTCCCGCCAGGTCCGGAGGAAGCAGTTCCGATGGAGATAGATGCCGGAGCTAGGTCAGATAACCCGAGGACTGATTCCTCAGCCCCGGGGACTGGGCCGACATATGCGGTGAATGCAGTATTCCGGAGCAGAGCTAAGGGCAAGGGTAAAATGCACCAAGAGGTTGTGCCGGTATACCCGGGGACTGCTCCGGCATACCCGGGGACTAATCCCACAGTCCCGGGGACTTCGCAGCCCATGGAGATCGATTATGTGTCGGTCGAAATGATGGAGATAGATCAGGCAGTGTTCACTGTCAGGGAAGTGCCCTCATGGGCACCTCCTATTATGAATTTCTTGGTAGATGGTCAAGTGCCGGCGGATGAAGCCGAGGCACGCCGGATTGCAAGGAGATCCAAAGGGTATACCATAATAAACAAAGAAATATACAAGAGAAGTGTCACTGGAGTATTGCAGAGATGTGTCGAATATGCAGAAGGTCTGGAGATGCTCCGGGAAATTCATCAGGGGGAGTGTGGTCACCATGCTTCGTCCAGGGCATTGGTGGCAAAGGTATTCCGGCATGGGTTCTATTGGCCGACGGCACTGCAAGAGGCAGAAGATTTGGTCCGGAAATGCAATGGGTGTCAAAGGTATGCCCACCAGATTCATCAGCCGGCGTCTGCCTTGAAGACTATCCCAATAACCTAGCCCTTTGCTGTTTGGGGCCTGGATATGGTCGGGGCTTTTAAGCCGGCCAGAGGAAAGATGACCCATATCCTGGTCATGGTGGACAAGTTCACCAAATGGATTGAAGTAAAGCCCATAAGCAAGTGTGATGGTAACACAGCAGTGAAATTCTTGAAAGATATAATCTTGAGATATGGTGTTCCCCATGGCATCATCATTGACAATGGGTCGAACTTTGCCCAAGGGCCATTTGCTAGATTTTGTGAGGAGGTGGGAATCCGGCTGGACATTGCGTCGGTCGCTCACCCTTGTACCAATGGCCAGGTAGAAAGGTCAAATGGTCTAGTGTTATCCGGCATAAAACCCCGGCTGATAGAGCCACTAGAGAAAACGCCGGGATGTTGGCTAGATGAGTTGCCGGCAGTGCTTTGGAGTTTGAGGACAACTCCAAATAGGTCAACAGGCTACACACCATTTTTCCTGGTGTATGGAGCAGAAGCTGTGCTTCCAACAGATGTAATACATGATGCACCAAGAGTAGTGCTATATACTGAGGAAGAGGCTAAAGAAGCCAGGGAAAATGATGTGGATCTGCTAGAGGAAGCAAGAGAAATAACTCTGTCAAGAACAGCAGTATATCAGCAGAACCTCAGACGCTATCATGCGCAGAAGGTAAATCCAAGGAGATTTCAAGAGGGAGATCTAGTACTCCGGCTAAAGCAAGGAACAGAAGGCCGGCATAAGTTAACTCCTCCGTGGGAGGGGCCATTCATTGTGAGCAGAGCTCTGCACAATGATGCCTACTATCTTATAGATGCGCAGGACCCCAAGAAGGATAAGGCGGACAGGTCCGGAGAAGAAACCAAGAGGCCATGGAACATAGCTCTACTCCGCCCCTTTTACTCCTGAGCAACACAATGTATGTATTTCCGTATTTCCTTTGTGTGCCGGCGTGTTATGCCGGCACAAGACTAATGAATGAAGTGCCGGCATCCCGAAGAAGCCGGGTCACTAGCTCCGAGATATATTTGTTGTTTATTTACAGTTTTTTGTTATATGCCGGCTGGCTTGATTCGAATGTTTCCTATGTCGGCCTAGTAATGTGTCGGCACCAAAGGCCACTCTTCGACTCAGCTGCTGTCCGAAACCCGGCTTCATGGCTAGCAAGAGTAGATGCTGGAAATTGTCTACACATGGAAAACGGCTAAGGAAATGTAAAGCAAGCGAACTGACATTTTTGTTAAAGCTAAAGTTAAAATTTGAAGTGTCGAATGATTTGAAGTCTAAGTTTCAAAGTTAAAGTACTGTATGTTCAATGAAGCAACCTTGAGACTCATATGTCGAAAGCCAATTAAGGTAGACAGGTAGCCAAGGTTGTGAAGTTGGGGAAACAGGAAAACAAACTCGGTGACTTAGCCAAAGATGATCCGGCGTTAATAACAAGCAAACCGAGATAAAACTTGTTCAGGTAGCAAACCAAAGGAAGTTAAACGTATATCTTACAACTGCACCCGGCATACCGGGGATCTGATAAAACTTAAAGTTTTTATGCTGCAAAGTCAAGGAGCAGCGGCAGAAGCAGAGCCGCCGGCAGGTGGAGCGGTAGCAGTGGAAGTGTCGGCTTCAGGTGTGCCGGACCCAGCAGATGGAATGGAGCCATCACCTCCGCCCGGGGCAGATGCCTGTTCCGGGGCATCAGTGTCGGCCTCTTCAGCTTCATCTTCATCTTGGCTGGAGTCGGAGCCCTCGGCAGCGGTAGATGCCCCGGCATCGTCCTTCTTCTCCGGCTCGCGGATGTCCCGGACGAAGGCGTCGGTGTCGGCATAGTCCACATAGCTGTGGGCCAACTCCCGGCGACGGCGGATATGTTCCGGATCCGTGGTCCAGATGGATCCTTCGCGCACGGTGCGCAAGGTCTCCAGGTCTTCTTTCTCATACCAGGAGAGGAAGTAGCTGAGAGCTTCATCAGCTCCTACCCTCGCGCCGGAATCTCGCCATTCCCGGAGGCGAACCTTGGCGAGCTGCAAGTCGTTGCCGAGGTCGACAGGATCAGTGGGAGTCCTTTGTCCCGGCCAGAGGGCAGAGAATGCCTCCTGGGCACCATAGAAGAGTTCTTCGGTGTAGAGCGTCATGGCGTTCTTCCGGGACTGCAGAGCCAGCAGCTGCTCCGACATGTCCCAGTTGGCCGAGTCAACCGGAACACCCCGGTTCTCTCGGTCCAACTGCAGAGCCCTCTCAACGTCTTCGACGGAAGCGGGGAACATGTCTGAGAAAAATAGATGATGTTAGCAAAAGGAGAATATGTCGGCATAGAGGGTATGTCGGAAGAGAACATGATATGTCGGGCAGGATAAGGAAGAGAGGATTTGAAGCTTACTAGCAAGGTCGACATTAAGCTGGGCGACTGTAACCTCCCATTTGGTCGCCTGCTCCTTCAGGCTGGACAGTTCGGCATGGGCAGTGGAGGCATTAGTCTCGGAGGCAACGAGCGAGTCCTGGGTCTTCTTCAGTTGGCCCTCCCTCTGCTCCTTCTCCTCCAGAAGCTCGGCAATCCAGCCCTTCAGCTGCTCAACCTCGGCCTTGTGACCGGCATCCCGGTCGTCCAGTTGCTTGGCCACATCCACTAAGGACACACAGTCCTGGTGGCGTGCCTCCAGTGCAGCTTTCTCGTCTGAAAAGATTTGAAGTCAAAACAAGGATTTGAAGAAAGAAACAGTGAAAAGATTAAAGGATTTGAAGTACAGAAGGATTATGTTGAAGATTAAGAGGATCCGGCATACCTGTCAGCTCCTTCACTCTCTGGACAAGCCCGGTGACTTGGGCTTCGGCACCAGCTGCGGAGTGACGGAAAAAGGTTATGTGTCGGCATATTAAGGTGTGCCGGCAAAGAGGAGGAAGGGTGTCCGGCATATAGCGGTATATCGGCGAGGATTACCTTTCTTGGACAGCTCCAGCTGAAGCTTGCTATGCTCGTCGGATAACTTCCGATGCTCGCATAACAAGTCATGAAATATGTCGGCCCGGGTGTTGTTCATGCGCTGCAAAAGTGCCGAGATTTAAAATGTCAGCAGAGAAATTTGGCATGATAATTAAGTTGAAGATTCTATCAAGTGATCATTCTTTTGAAGACCCGGCACAGGTGCTGCGCACCTATCCCGGCTCTCGGTGACTAGGATTTGAAGCTCGGATTGAGCTCATGTGTCGGCAGATAATTCAAAAGAAGCCAACTAAAAGACTATGAGAAAATCCCGGATGTCCGTATCCCGGACAGCCGACATTTTCGGGGACTGGGGATATGTGTATAGGTTGAAAGGACTTACGTTGGTGGCATCGGCCAATCGGTGAAGTCTCTGCTGGAGGCTGAGCAGCTCGCAGGCGATCGGTAGGGGTTTCGCGGCCAGAATATCTGCTGGATTGCCAGTAGCCGCGGCCTCGGCCATCTTCTTGCTCCTGGAATCCGCTGTGTCCATGTCACCAGCATCGTTCCACCTGACACAGTGCTCCTTGAGAGACCCGAGGCTTTGGTCACTCTTCGTCTCCAGGGGGACGCGGCCCTCCAGTTCCGGCGTGTCGAAGAAGTTGCGCCGGTAGCCAGGCCGGGTTGCTGCCCTGCCGAGGTGCAGGGCCAGAGCAGAGCTGGTCCGGGGCGCTGCCTTAGAAGGAGCAGTGGCGGCAGATGGAGTGCCGGACTTGGTCGGCTGAATCTTCAGTGTGCCGGGCTTGGCCGGGGCAGAGGTCTTGGCCGGCGCCGTGGTCTTGGCAGGTGCAGGAGTCTTTTCAATAGAAGGAGTCTTGGGCACGGCCTATTCCGGCGCGGCCGGTGCATCTTGGCCAGCAGGAGCAGGATCCGGAATAGTCCGGACTTCCGGCACGGCTGGGCCTTTCCCTTTGTCATCTGTGCCGGCGCTCTTGTTGCTTGCGCCGGCGTCTTCAGTTGTGCCAGCGTCGCTGGTGGGCGCGCCGGAGTCTGGTGCTTCGGGGTGGGCTCCTGTGTCCATGTGGACATCAGGAGCTGAGGTTTCCTGTTGAGCCCCCGAGTCCATATGGACGTCGGGGGCAGAGATATCTTGTTCCGGCGGAGGAACGTCCTTCGCCGGGGAGGTGGTCTTCTCAGGCGCAGGCGAAGATGCCGGCGCCGGGGAGGTCGTGTGACTTGCCGAGGGTATGTCGGAGGTGGCAGTTTCTGCCGGCTTAGTGATCTTGGGGCCGCCACTCGAGCCAGAAGCTTGTTCCGGCGCAAGAGGAGCCCTGAAAGAGAGAAAACACCAAGTTAGTAATCAGGGCAAGAGATATGTCGGAAATGAAACAAGCAGAAGGAACTTACCCCGCGGCGACAGGTCTCGGTTTCTTCAGTATGGGCACGCCAACCTTCTGCCTCTTCGGCTTCTGAGGTGTGTCGGGCTGGGGCTTCACCCCTCGCTTCCGGCCGGCACGTCCGCCGGTGGAAGGAGGTCCCTGGTTCAGAGGGGCGGCGTCGACAACCATATCGTCCGGGATAGCTGAGGACGGCATTGGAAACTCATAAGCAATAGGTGTTTCTGGAAAAGCATAAGCAAGAGGTGTCGGGCAGATAAATGTCTGGCAGTCTTCATTGGAGTCATCGTCACTCCGGTCTTGAGAGAAATGCCGGGATGAAGAGCCCTTACCCATGGCAGCTGCAGCACGGGTGCTCCTGGGTAGCTTATCCCAGTGATCCGGATCTTCAACATCCGCAACAGTGCGGTCTGCCGCGATCTTGATCCGGGAGTTCTCCATGGCTTGGAAGCTGAATTTCTGTATAAAAGCAAGTCAAATGATCAAACAAGGGAATATGGCGGCAAGTAGCAGTATCTCGGGCCAAGCAGGATATGTGTCGGCTTAGTATCTATATGCCGGACCTAGAGTTTATATATCGGACAAGAGGGTTTACCGTTGGGGCGGGCCTATCCCGGCTATATGGTTCTAGCCCCCAGGCAAAAGTGGCCTGAGAGGACTTGCAGACGTCCTTGATCCGCCGCAAAGTGTCGGCCGGAGTCAGCTCATGCGTAGAGTGCCGGGTGGGGTCCATGGGCCCGCTCATCTGGCAGATCTTGTGCGACCGGCGCTGCAGAGGGGAGACGCGCCGGCTTATATAGCAGGCCACCAGGTCTTGAGGAGTAAGACCGGCATCCCGGAGCTCGCCCTTAACCCGGTGGAGCGCGTTCACTGGCAGCACCGAATTCTTCGGGTTATAGGTCCAATTCTTCATGGCCAAGGGTGGCTCGTCCACGAAGGGCGGCAGGTTGAGCAGATCCGTGTCGGTGGTGTTCTTGACGTAGAAGAAGCTTTTCTGCCACTTCTTGCAAGATTCCAGGAGTTCCACCTTGGGGAAGTCTGAGCCCTTCCGGGACATGATGGTGGCCACGCCACAGAGGGTCATGGGGCGGTCCTTCTTTTCCTGGGCCGTCTCCGGCGGATCGTCCTTGCTCCGGGGCGGCTCCTGGACGACTTGTTTCCGGAGCTGAAAGTATTTTGCCCAGCCTTGGGTAAGGGGCTCTATGCCGGCATAGCCTTCGCAAAAGGCAGCAAAGGCGGAGAGGATCATCACGGCATTGGCCGGGATGTGATGAGGTTGTAGATCATAGGTGTTAAGGAAGTCCCGGAAGAAGTCCGATGCCGGCAGACCGAAACCCCGCTCGAAGTGAGCGATGAAGACGACTCGTTCGCCAGGCTCAGGTGCCGGCGCAGTTTCTCCTGCCGGGAGCCAGCACGCGACGCCCTCCGGGACTCTCCTGGTGGAGGTGACCCAGGATATGTCGGCCGGAGTGACCTCCGACCCCTCCCAGCCGGAGCGTCCTTGGGCCCGGGCCGAGTTATCTTCCTCGGAGGCCGAGGTACCTGTCATGCTCGATGAAGCCATCGGGATGGCCGGTACAAGGCGTGATAGCCGGAGTCCCGTGATGTTATTCCTATCAAAGCCGGAGAAAAGAGGGAGGTTAGTCTCTCCGGCATACCGCTCTCACCAATGT
The DNA here is from genome assembly GCA_007115705.1 of Dactylis glomerata. NCBI lineage: Eukaryota > Viridiplantae > Streptophyta > Magnoliopsida > Poales > Poaceae > Dactylis > Dactylis glomerata. The sequence goes on from QXEO01001225.1 coordinate 886,271, forward strand.
TAGCAGAAACAAAAGATCTACCGGGCCAGTTAAAACAGGAAACAAATAAGGGTGAAACTTCTAAGGAAGAACACCTGAGAACGATGTTAGCAATGCTAGTCGAATCCAAAGAATAACAAGCAGATGAACTACAGTAGATCTATGCGAGTATGGCTACCAATGCGAAGTTATAAAAAAGCATGAAAGAGGAAGAACAGAGGGAAAGAGGAACTCACCGGAGCTTGGTCGACGGCGGCGGAACGGCGGCAACGAGCGTGCGGGAGGAGGTCCAATCTCCCAGCAGTGTCGCGAAGGAGAGATGCGGCGGCGGCGGCGTCGTCGACAAAGATGTCGGGCGTCGTAGAAGCGTCGGCGTCGGCGGGGAGCAGGTCGACGGCGGCGGCGATGCTGTTCCTCTGTTCTTCGTTCCGGCGGTGGAGCGCAGGAGGCAGAGGAGCAGGGGAGGAAGACGATGGTGGGGGGGTAAAAAGAGAAGTTTACCCCTGCCGCCCTATTTATATGCCTGCCAGGTAAGGGTCGTGGGGAGGATAGTGCTCCACTCCCCCGACCGTTTCTGTGGCGAGCCGCCACGTGGCGGCATGGAGTGGGGCGGCGGTTCCTGTAACCGTGCCATGACGCAATGATGGCAAGGAGTAACTGCGCTGTGAACCGTCACATCGTGTGACCGTTCGAGGTGGCAGGGCAGTTACAAGTTTCGATGCAAAATGTCAGGCGTGGCTTCTCGAGGAAGACTCGTCTATATGTCGGAATAACTGCCCGATGTGTATGTTCCGTCCGGAATACCCTCGGGACTGGCCGGAATAACATTTGGTGAAGAAACAGTGGCCGGGATATGTGCGGATGTCCCGGCATATAATCCGATCGTCGGGATATACCGGAGAACCGGAGTATAATGAAAAGAAGATATGTTGAACCTGTCAAGGCTCCACAGTTATGACTGAGGAACCTCGGCAGCTTTGGGGACTAGTGTCGGGGGGATGACCCCCGGTAGGGTCAAGAGGCTAGAAAGATACAAGGACTATGATTGGCTTTATGCCGGTTGACCAAGAAAAGGTCTGGCCGGGATATAAGGGCATAGGCTGGGCCGGGGTATATGCGTATCCCGGCTGATACTTGGGTATGCCGGATTAACCGGAATACTGACTGAGGAGTGCCGGCATATACTCAGATATGCCGGCCTATCTATTTTGATGTGTTGTGCAGGAACAGGGAGGCCGGATTACCCGACCGTCATGGGTCATTGGTCCGGCATATGCGTCCAGGGTATGGCCAACGGTCGTATCCGGTATACATAAGTCAGCCAAGGTGTCACATCACTACAATCAAGGAAGAAAACATCCAAGCATGGTGGCAGAGTATGATAGCAGGGTGCACAGTGGAAGTGACCTACCCTCACTGTGCACAAGTACAAGCTTACCTCAGAGTGGTAAGGTCACAGTCCTGGAAGTACAAGGTACAGGGATATGAAGTCCCATCGAGAGCAATCAGGGAGGAAGTCAAGGGTCGCTGCCTTCGTCAGTAAGCCCTATTTGGAGTGTAGCTCGTGTCTGCTGGTCTCATATGACCGTTGTAACCCTGGCCACCACTATATAAGGTGGCACAGGGAGTCCTAGCAAAGGGTTGAAGGTTGGTCACTCTGTGTTCCTACACTTAGCTGTTATTCTTCCTTCTCTAGCAGAGAGCTAGGAAGCACCATTGTTGTGTACTCCATCGATCCAAATATACAACTAGTAGAGCAGGAGTAGGGGTGTTATCTCCTTACGAGAGCCCCGAACCTGGGTAGATCTGTGTTCCCTTCTGTCGTGCTTTTTAGCTCGTTCCCCTCTCCCGAATCCTCCAGCATCTAGTTCGGCCCCCATTTAAGCCATCCTATGGCATATGTTGTTTCACCACGACGACAGCACCGCAAAATACTGTCGTAGTTTACGTGCGGTTGTGAAGACACTGTATGCCAACTTCTGATAATGCAGGTACCTCTGTTTTGTTGGAGATAGCACTTCACTGATGAAGTATACCGGCCTCTGGACGCCATGAGCTTTTCCTTCTTCGCTTCGTTCGACTACTAGAGCTGTACTCACCACCTGATGGGTTGCGGCGATGTACAACAGCAGTGGCTCTTTCTCTTTTGGTGCGACCAGCACTGGTGGCATGGAAAGCACTTTTTTCAATTGTGCAAACGCTGCGTCTGCTTCTTCTGTCCACTCGAATTTATCGTCTGACTTCTTCATAAGTGTATAAAAAGGAAGCGCCTTCTCCCCTAGTCGAGCAACGAAGCGACTTAGCGCCGCGACACGTCCTGCCAACTTCTGTACGTCGTGGAGTTTCGTGGGTTTCCCCATTGTTAGAATTGCTTGAATCTTCTCTGGATTTGCCTCTATTCCTCGTGCTGATACCAAGAACCCCAAAAGTTGCCCTGCTGACACTCCGAAGGAACACTTTGTCGGGTTCAGCTTAAGCTTGTATTTATTCAGGTTGTCGAAGGTTTCCGCCAAGTCGCCGATTAAGGATTTCTCTTCTCTTGTTGTGATGACTACATCATCAATGTAGACTTGGATATTGCGTCCTATTTGGCTTCCGAGGCAGTTTTGCATCATCCGCTGATAAGTTGCTCCTGCATTTTTTAGGCCGAAAGGCATTACCTGGTAGCAAAATACTCCGTATGGTGTGATGAAGGCCGTTTTTTCTTCGTCCTCTTTCTTCAATTTGATCTGATTGTAACCAGAATATGCGTCCAAAAATGAAAGCCTTGCACATCCCGCTGTGGAATCGATTATCTGATCGATGCGGGGTAGAGGGAAGGGATCCTTTGGACAGTGCTTATTGAGAGATGTATAGTCGACACACACTCTTTGCACGTCTGTATTCTTCTTGGGTACTATGACTGGGTTTGATACCCAACTCGAAGTTTTGATTTCTCTGATAAATCCGGCATTTTCTAGCCTGTGCAATTCTGACGCTATCGCCTTCCTTTTAGGTTCATCACATCGCCTCAATGGTTGCTTGACTGGTTTTGCCTTGGGATCTACATTTAGTGTGTGCTCGACGAGTTCCCTGGGAACCCCTGGCATGTCCGATGGACACCAGGCGAAGATTTCCCAGCGCTCACGGAGGAACTCGACGAGCGCGCCTTCCTATGCGGGATCCAAGTTCACCGCAATTGATGTTGTCTTATTTGGATCCGTAGGGTGGACCTGAATTTTCTTCGAGTCCTGCGTTGTGTCGAAAGCCTTATCTGGTAGGGATCGTCCAACGTCGGGTAGCACATTATGATCCGTTTCTCCTTTCAACCTCTCATATTATGCTGTCATGCCGAAAGTTTGCGCCATCCTGTTGAATTCTCTGTCGCATGTGTTGGCTACTTCAAAGCTCCCTTGTACCGTAATTGTTCCTTTGGGCCCTGGAATTTTTAATGTGAGATACGCGTAGTGTGGTACTGCCATGAATTTTGCAAATGCTGGGCGCCCCAGGATTGCATGATATTGTGATGGCCAGTCCATGACTTCGAACTCCAGCTTCTCTCTTCTATAATTTTCGCTGCTGCCGAAACAAACATCGAGTTCTATCCTTCCCAAAGGGTAGTTTGCTGCTGCTGGTACTATTCCGTGGAAAGAGCAATCTGTTGGCTTCAGACTCACCAGTGAGATGCACATTGCCTTTAGTGTTCTAGCATATATTAAGTTTATGCCGCTCCCTGCATCCATGAACACTCTTCCGATGTCGTACCCTCCTATTTGCGCTTTTAGAACCATAGGCGAGTGTCCCGGCCTGGGAACTTTCTTTGGGTGGTCCGCTCTACTGAACTTGACTGGTTGCTCTGACCACCGTAGGTACTCTGTGGTAGCTGGTGGCGATGATATTGCTAGGTTTACTTGCCTAAATATGCTCTTTCGCTCTTTCTTTGACTTGGGTACCGGTTGAATCATGGCTGATATGTATACTTTTGACTCTAGGTGCTTTGCTAGTCTTTGCATTTGATATCCTTGACTTCTACGTCTTTCTCCTTGCCTTCCTTCTTGGCTTGAGCCCATGGCGCCTTGCAACCTTAGGAATGTTCTGCAATCCTTCATCTGGTGATTTGAGACCCTTTTTCCGTCGAGATACGCGTAGTGGATTCGACAAGGTCTGTATAGCATATCCTCGGCCGAAGGACCCGAGTATCTTGGTTTCTCTTCTCCTTTCGCCTGAAATCTCCTACTTTCATACCCTTCCTCTTCTTCTAGTGTATAACCCGCGGCTACCTGATTTCGCCTTCCTTGGTTACCCCCGCTGCGGTGTCGTCTCCTCTGTCGACTTATTCTGTCGACTTCTGGCGAACGTCCTCTTTTATTGTTATACGTGTCCTCTCCATCAGCGAATTTGTTGGCTTGTTCCATTAGCTCAGCTACCGTCGTAGGTCTTGTTCTTCCTATTTCTTCCACCAGATCTGAGCGACGAAGCCCTTCCGAAAAGGCGTCTATTGCTCGTTCGTCAGAGACGTCCTCTGCTGAATTTTTGATTGTACTCCAGCGTTGTATATAAGAACGTAGCGTTTCGCCTTTCTTCTGCACACATGCTTTAACTTCTTCTAGTGATGCTGGGCGTTTGTAGGTGGAACGAAAATTTCTTGTGAATTGACTTTCGAGTTCCCCCCAGCTTCCAATGGATTCGTCGGGTAGGGTGTTCAACCAGGACCGGGCGGCGCCGGTGAGGTGCAGCTGCAAACTTTGCATTGCAGTCGCCTTTGTTCCCCCTAGTATCTGCACTGCCTGTAGATAATCTGATAACCATAAGGTGGGTTCCTGTGACCCGTCGTATTTATTCTGGTCGTGTGGTAGTTTAAACACTTTGGGTACCCGCATTTTGCGAACCCTGCGGGTAAAGCATAACGCACCCATATCTTTATCGTCGTCTTCATAATTCTCTTCCCTCCAAGCATGTCGCGATTTATTTACTCGAGCTTGTGCTATTATACTTCTTGCATCTTCTTTCTTTTTCTGCTGCTTTTCCTCTTCTGATGACTCGCCGTAGTCGTAGTCTGCGCGATTGTATCTGAACTTCTCCTTGTGACTTGTCGATTTTATCTCTGGGCCTTGTTCCCTGATCTTACCTTCTACTATTCTGAGGCTTCGTATCGCGGCTCGGTGCATATCTTCTCGCGGGTCTCCATGCTTCGGTCTTGTGGCTAGTAAATATGCTTGTGCTGCTGCCAATGCCGCCTCTGGCGTTTTTTGTATCAGGTCATCTTCCTCCTCTTCTAGCTGTGGGGTGGGGCTCCTCGAGTACCCTTCTTCTCTGTCGCGTGCTGTCGCCCCCCTGTTATGTTTTGGATCTCCGCGCCTTTCTCTGCTATATTCTGAATCTTCACTATAGTCTTCCCAGTATTCCTCCCTTGATATATTGTTGTTGTCTTGAAACATCATGTCTCTTTCCTTCCTTAGTTTCTTCTTGTGTTGGTATAATGCATACTGATATCCCATTAGAACTTCTCTTCTCGATCCTTCGGGTACTTCTGTACCATGATTAATGGCTGATTTGATCATTCTCCATTCACCAGCCGAGACATGGATTTTCTCTTTTTCCTTTTTGTTGTGATCCTTCACTTTGTCGACTTGCCTGTCGACCTTTTTACTTCCTTCGCTGTTGTCTCCTTCTTCTGTTTCAGTGATGATGACACATAACTGATGTACCTTGGAGACGCCGCTGCTTCCTACGGCGAAATCCTTTGCGTTGCTGTGCGTCTGACACGCTTTTTCTTCTGAGTCGAAATTTTCCTAAATTTCGTCGCCTTCTGCGATTGATGCTTTTTCTAAGCTGACCGGCGAGTTTACCTCACTGGAAGAGCCTTCTGATGACTCCAATGTTTCCTCTGTTTCAGGCTTGCCTGCCGACGGATCTGGTTTCGTCGAATCCGAAAGGCGGGATGAACCCGATGGCCCGATGAGGATGCTCAAACTTCCAATTGTCAACTCCATCTCTTGATTTTTGTCGAGTTCTGATCTGTTGTTGGCTAGAAGCGAAAAAGCCGTCGAATTCATGATCCCAACGCCCAGAGTCCCCACGGTCGGCGCCAATTGACGAGGGTTGACTCGACAATTGTCCTAGATGAAGGACTTAGGATCGGGGAGATAGGGCGTCGGATGAACTCGAAGGTAAAGTTAGTCGAAATAGGTGTGTATCGAAAGTAAACTTGGGTGTTCAACCTGGCTTGCTTTCAATCTGCCCTACACCGTCCCCTCCTGGCCCCTATATATAGGTGGCCAGGTCTCGAGGATCGGGTAGGGTCCGATACAGATTACAATTATCGACATACGGTAATAACTCGTATTCGACTATCATTACAATTGGGCCTAGCACAACGGGCCTCAGGGGTACTCAACTAACGGGCTCTATTAACTATACCCTTGTCACATGTGTTTTTCTTTTTCTAAATCTCTTATTAGAATTCCTTAGCCTGTTTACTATTTACTTGCCTTTGTATCCTTGATACTACTCAGTTTTACTGACGAAGGAATGACAAACGAGCACCCGATATTTGCCTACCTGGTTTTCGGTCCAGGAAAGGTTTCCCTCAGAGGGCTCTTGAGGCCCATCAAGGCAGCGGTCTAGCGTGGCCCAAGAGTTAAAACTTGGCGTGCAAGCAAAGGCCCGAAGAATTAGAATTAGATTAGGCTTCGTCTGTACCGATCCGATCTGTATCAGGTTTGAGGTACCGTCCCGAGACCTAGCCTTCACATATAAAAGGCTGGGAGGGAGGCCTCAAAACCCTAGACACTTTTCCACCCACCTCACACCGGAGCGCTCGACGACTTAGAGCTCTCCGCTTCGGCTAGATCCAATCTACGCCACCATTGTAACACCCTCATCACAACCACACCATCAATACGAAGTCAGACAAGCAGGACGTAGGCCTTTTACCTTTCGAGGGGGCTGAACCTGGGTAAATCCTCGTGTCCCTTTGCTTTCGTCTGATCGCCGTCGAGTTCGCCAGGTTCCCAACACGCTTCCTAGATCGAAAGCCCTTCGACATGGGTATTGTCGGGGTAGAACCTCATCATTTACCCTCTCCCTTCTCACAGAAGCCCAAACTTGGCCTGATTGGTCGAGCTGTTGTCACACGGATCGTGCCCACCTACCGTCCATCCTATGACCTAACGAGCAGGATCGTGCACCCTCTCTCTATCTGTCGGTGGCAAACTACTACCCCTCTATGTATGCTAAATAACGAGTTGGCCACCGGATTCAACAAGTTTGGTAATCACGAATTTCCACTTCTTGTAGGCATTACTTTTCACGGTAAAATGATAAACTATCACGAATTTCCATTTAGGCATTACTTTTCACAGTAAAATAATAAACTATCACAAATTTCCTTTACGCTTTGTTTGGATGCGCATAAATGATTTTTGGAATTGAATTGAGTGTGAATTCCAAATTTAGAATGGAAAGGAAATGGGTTACAATTCAAATTCTATTGTTTGGATGGCTGGAAATTTGATGTTGGAAACACATGGTAGTATCCATTTCCAATTTATGTTTGGATGTACAAATCATGGAATTGAATGTTTTTTTAAGTTTAAACAATATAAAATTACATACGTGTATAAATAGTCATATTTGTGAACTCTTTTTTGATAACCAGCAAGTTGAATAAAGCAACTTATATCATATCCGTCAACTGAAGGAGAAATTATCTATGAGACTATTTATACACGACAATTCTTCACATGAATGTATCGCCACATCTTCACACGTCCACATTTAAAACCAAATTGAGCGTTTCCTTGCTGCTGATCAATAAAACAAATAAAGTTGTACACTAATCAAATCGATCTTCATCCCCAGTCGGCGTATATGTATGCTACTACCATATATTTTCCCTGCACCTTGGCGTATATGTATGCTGCTAATCAAATCAAAGTAGTATACATGACCGCGGTGACAGAGATTCAGAGAACACATCCACGACTCCATCCAGAGAGGACGTACGCCATGCCATTCACTCCATTTCAGCGCTACGCGTGCACGTCCGCCGGAGACTGCTCCATCCCCGCTATACGTGCCTACCACCGTTCTTCGCCGTATTCTGGCCTGGTCGTCCCCCGGCGCTGCAAGATCAACTGGTACGAGACCAGCCGCCGATGCGCACCCAAACCTAGGGTTCAGGCTGCAGAGAGGACGTGAGTAGACAGGACGGCCGAGGGAGGAGGCCGGTCGGCTGGGGAAGAGGAGGGAGGAGAGGTGGCACGGCGGAGCGCTAACGCGAGCGAGAGGAAGGCGAGAGAAGACGAAGCTGTGGACTTCGTTTCCAACCGATTTCGGACCGTCTGGGGTCGAAAACGAGCGATGCTCACGCTGGAATTCGGGAGCCGGCTGAGGGAATTCGGGCCGAAATTCTGGGCCTAGTTTCCACGCCACTCCAAACATTGGAATTCGGGTTTCAATTCTGGAATTCCTAATTCTAAGCCCAATTCTATACATCCAAACGAGGTGTTAGGCATTACTTTTCACGGTAAAATGATAAACTATCACGAATTTCCTTTAGGCATTACTTTTCACGGTAAAATAATAAACTATCACGAATTTCCATTTCTTTTAGGCATTACTTTTTTGTTGAGATATAAACACCCACAACGGTCATCTCCTCCTTAATTTATTATGTAAACCCCACAACGGTCATCTCGCCCTTATAAACCCCCACAACGGCCATCCCTCATGTCAATAGGTTCTGCCTCTCTCTTCTTCGTTTCTGCCTCTCTCTTCTTCGTTCATATACACTTGATCCATTGCCATGGCTTCCATGTCTCGGACGCCGACCGGAAGGGGAAGGGGAAGGGGAAGGGGAAGGGGAAGGGGAAGGGGAAGGGGCGGCCTGGGTGGTGGATCATCATCATTGCCACCACCACCGTCAACACTGCCATTGATCATAGAGGAGTTCTTAATCGTCATCTATGAAGACCCTTTGGCCAAGAAGGTACGTACGCGTTCCCACATATATGATGCATGTGATTAATTATGTGCATGTTCCAAAAAGCTTTTAATTTCAAGGGATCGGCGCTCGATCTCTTTGAAGGCACTCCCACAAAAGTTTGCGGACTATCTTGACGGCCAGGAGCCCGCAAAGGTGTATCTGCGAGCAGCTGACTGCGGTCCTCGTCTCTGGACCGTGGAGGTCCTATTTGACGGACAAGGCCGGATGTACCTCGACAAGGGCTGGGAGAATTTCGCCATCGCGCACGGTGTGGATTTTGGCTACATCGTACACTTCAAATATGAAGGCGATGATGTGCTCACAGTGAAGGTGTTCGATGTAACATTGTGCAGGAAGTACTACTACACGGACGACGAAGATACTGACGATGAAAGCGACGACGACGTGAAGCCATGCATCCATCCCTTTAGATAAGGGGATTATGACCAAGAATATATATGTAGCTTCATATGCATCGATTTAGAGATCTAGCTATTTTCTATATATTATGCATGTAAAAATAATAGGGAATCGCAATTTCCACCATGATTCGAGCACCACAGCCTCCAAACGATGCCGATGCCGATATCGGCATCGTCAGAACGGCTATGCATGCTCGCCGCCACTGCTAGGTCACCGTCGGGATGCACCCTCAATCCCATCCCCTCATTCGATCACTGACACACCAGAGATACCGCCGAGGCCAATGACGAACGTACATGCTGATGCCAATGCCGAACATGCACGCCGCTGTGGGCACGGCCACGCCGCCCCGCTATGCTGGATGCCACAGACCACCGCGAGGTCTTTCCCTTCGCCACCACACTCCCCTAGCACCCATCTATGCACGCCAGAAAGGAGAGACACTAGTTTTCTCTACATTGCTCGCGTTCGTGTCCGACACCGCCAGTCAAAGTGTTGAGGTCGTCGTCGATGTCCTCGACCATTTCTTCTCTTCTTTGCATGGTTAAACACATCTAGTTCATATCTATCTAATGCGTCTGGTCTCGCCTCATGCAGTTCTTTGTGGACGTCGATCTCATCTCGGCACCCCGCAGGCCACCTCCTCCGTGCCATCGCTGTAGAGCTCCGTTTAAAAATCTAATCATACCCGTGTATTGCCCCTAGTATCAGCGTCATGGCCCCACTTGTCATTCGATATACCGAAGCCCCACTCGTCCGCGTTTTGGTCAGGGATACGGCGATGCTTACGGTCAAACAAAGATAGATGCTCTGACATGTCTTTGCGGGCTCTATGTGGCCCCACTAGTCAGCAGTTAATGGTCAAAGGTGTTCAACTGTCGGGCAACCGGCCGTTCCAGCACTTGTGACGGTTTCAGACAAGGGCTTGGACAAAACTGAGGAAAAACTAAGGAGCTGGGGAAAACTGAGTACAACTAAGGACCCGAGGGCACGAAAATAGAAATCCCAATCTTATATTGCCTTTTCCCATATCTATAACGGTGCCCAGGAGCTTCAGTAGAGATCTTCCAAGTGTGATTTGTCCTTTTCCTACACATTCAATAACAAGATAATCAGTAGATACCATTCTTCCTAGGACTTTTGTAAAAACTCCTTCAGCTATTCCAATAGAAAATATAGTGGTATTATTAGTAAGAGAAATTTCTTCTCCACCCTCAGAAAGCTTCCAAAGACTTAAAGATTCATAAACATCCTTTGGCATAAGACAAAATTCAGACATAATATCACAACGAGCATGAAAAGTTTCACCACCAATGGTAATTTTTACCGTAGGATACCAACTCGAAGGTTCAGAATTTGTTGGCACATAATCAAAATGCTGGCGCAAAGTACTATAGCAAACATTCAAACAAGCAGTATGAGTCTCAAGAATATCAAGTCTATTAAAAATGCTCACAAGAGAGGAATCAAAATCAGTTGGCATGTTATAAATCTTAATCAACTTTTTTATAATATTGAAGGCTTGATCTCCATCACAATGAAGGAAATCTCCTTCTGCCATAGCATCCAAAGCATATCTATAACGAAGAGCAAGTCCAAAGTAAAAGAAACTAAGAAGCAAACTCAAAGTCATTTTTGGTTCAGTTTTTCCATGCCAATCATAAATTCTAGACCAAGCTTCCTTGAAACTTTCCTCATTCTTTTGCTTGAAAGTGAAAATCATATCCTCGGGCAACATAGTAGTAGCAACTAAACTAGACATAATAAACAACTGTAAAGGAAACTAAATTTTTTGTATTTTTGATAAAACGAAACAAGTAAAAATAAAGTAAAGCAAAACTTAAAATAAAGTAAAGGATGTGCGTGCGAAACTCCCCTTGCAGAAGTCTTCTTTTTCCCCGGCAACGGCGCCAGAAAACTTGTTGATGGCACGGTATTGAAGGTGCTAGAGAACTTGATTGCGTTTGTTGATGAAGTAAATGACCGGCCAGTTCGAAACCCCAAGAGAAGGTTTGATGAATATAGCAGCAAGTTTTCCCTCAGTTATGAAACCAAGGTTATCAATCCAGTAGGAAAAAGCCAAACGACTGAAGGTGATGCTTGCTAGCCTAGTGACACTCCAACAAGGGCGCCGTTAACGATATCTTGTTAGCGCGTCTTCAACTAGTAGCAACGTGGAACCTGCACACAACACAACCAAATACTTTGTTCCCAACTTACGATGAGGTTGTCAATCTCACCGGTTTGCTTGAAACAAAGGGTATGAGCATATCGAGTGGAAAGCAATAGTAGTATGCGAGTAAAGTAAACAGTACGAGTAAAGTAAACAGGTGATAGCAATATAAAGTAAATAGGACCAGGGTCCACAGTTCACTAGCGGTGTCTCTCCATAAGATAAAATAACACATGCTGGGTAAACAAATTACAGTTGGGTAATTGATAGAATAAAGACAACGTGCATATGTCGAGAGGATCACAATGAGATTTACTCTGGGCATTACAACAAGATACATAGACCGCCATCCAACTGCATCTATGACTAATAATCCACTTGTGGCGAATCAATCCGAGAACTCCACAAGTATTAAGTTGCGAACAACAGATTACTGCATTAAGCAAAGTGTGTAATGTAAACAAAGCATATGCCCTTGAGCATATGAATGTTGTTTTCCCCCTAGTGGCAACAACATATCTACAACCTTAGAGGTTTCTGTCACTCCCCCAGATTAAATAGAGGCATGAACCCACTATCGAGCATAAATACCCCCTCTTGGAGTCACTAGCAACTACTCGGCCAAGATAGCTACTAACAATGGAGAGCATGCAAGATCATAAACAATATAGAGATAACATAAGATAATATTCAGCACATCAACTCAATCATAACACCAATATTCATCGGATCCCAACAAACACAACATGTAGAATTACATAACGGTGATCTCGATCATGTAAGGCAGCTCACGAGATCTAAACAAGAAGCACATGGTGGAGAAGACAACCATCTAGCTACTGCTATGGACCCATAGTCCAAGGTAGACTACTCACTCATCGCGTCGGAGGCAAGCATGGCGATGAAGAAGACCTTTGGTGGCGATTCCCCTCTCCGGCAGGGTGCCGGGAAGAGCTTCTGGACCCTCCCAATCTCGGGTCGACGACGGCGGTGGATCGCGATATGTTTCTGGAAAAGTGATCGGGTATTTAGGTTTTTCCCATCGGGGGGTCTTTATAGGCAAAGGGGCAGCGTCAGAAGTGGACCGAGGCGGCCACACACATAGGGGGTGCGGCCTAGCCCTGGACCGCGCCGCCCTATTGTGTGGGCGGCCTGTGGCCCCACTCCGTCTTCTCTTCGGTTCTCTGGAAGCTTCGGTGAATTTCTGGATGTTTGGCTTTTGTTTCATCCAATTCTAAGAAGATTTTCTGTGTAACTTTTCTGAAACACAAAAATAGCAGAAAATAGGGGACTGGCACTGTGGCATCTCGTTAATAGGTTAGTTCCAGAAAATGCATAAAAATGCCACGAAGTGTAACAAAACACTAAGCAAATGGTGTAAAAACAAGCATGGAGCATCAAAAATTATGGATACGTTTGAGACGTATTAATCATCTATATTGAAGGAGGGGTCAATGGATCAAGGGTGATGTGTGACGACTATGGCCCTTGCAGTCAACCTCCAGGTTGACATGGGTATGATGTCACGGCACATGTAGGTAGCTGTAACTGTCCAATTTTTTTGCCATTTAACCTATAAACTATTATACCCAAGACAGAACAAAAGACCACCCCCACATTGTCATAGGTGACCCAAGTATCAAAACCTAGCCACTTACGGAGGCCCCCCTGCAGCACATCTTCCCTTTCCCGTCCGAGCATTTCTATTAGGCCAATCATAGCACAAACAAGGTCTCCATCATCACCACGATTCGTAAAATATGTATGCGGATGGTGGCTCTGTCGAGCAACATCCAAACAAAGTAGAAACATGCACGATAGGCTGTACCACTGACAAGGATATAGATAATAGAGCCCGTTAGTTAAGTACCCCTGAGGCCCGTTAAGCTAGGCCCAATTGTAATACTAGTCGATATACGAGTTCATGTCGTATGTCGATACTGTAATCTGTATCAGACCCCTCCCGATCCTTGAGACCTGGCCACCTATATATAGGGGCCAGGAGAGGACGGCGAGGGACAGATTGAAAGCAAGCAGAGTTTATTCTATGTTTACTTTCGATATACACCTTGTTTGACTGATTTCACCTTCGAGTTCATCCGACGCCCTACTCCCCCGATCCTAAGTCCTTACTCTTGGACATTTGTCGAGTTAACCCTCGTCAACCACTGTTTGTTTGGCACATACCCAACCAGATGGAAGATATTTCACCATGCATAGGAGCCCATGCTGACATGCTTTCCAAGTCCACATGTGCATCGGTATCCTGAGGTTGATGTCAACAATTTGATTGTTGGAAATATGTATATGTAACAAAATTTGATACTTAATTGTTTAAAAGATGCACCTTGAGCATAGTATTCTCGTTTGAGTTCTTAATTGACAAGCTTTCATTTTATTGATTCAAACTCTGACATTTCATGTTCATTTATGACAAACCAAGTGTTACTATCTACATGCTTATTTATGTTGATGATATTATAGTTGTCAGATCTTAAAAAGCGGCATAGGTGCTCTACTTATGAATTTGAGCAAAGAATTTTCTCGAAAGAATCTTGGTGATATTTACATATTTTTAGACACTAGAGTATGGACTTGTGTTAAATCCGGCAAAGCATGCTAAAGATATTCTTGCTCGTGAGGGTATGATAAATTTGCCAATGGGTGGAAATTCAAAATCTTTTGCACGCGGTACTTACCTAAACTTAAAAATTCATATTGATGCACTTCACGTGTACACTAATCAAGTTGATGATGTTTTCCATTCTTCCAGCATGTAATGCTTTTGAAGTGCAACATATGTGCATTAAAATTTAAAAACGATGCTATCCCCACAACTTTTCGATTATTCTCTATTTTCCTAGCAACTTAGGTGTGTTTATACCAAATCTATAGACCTGGAGAGGCCTTCCATCTTCGTCGTTTCATCATAGAGTCGGAACTACAACAAAGGATGCCTCTGTCAGGGAGATAACACGTGAAGAGTGATCGTTTGCGGAGATATTGCTTGGCACAAGTCTAATCTTTCCCTAATTTAATGCTCCTAAATAAATCAAAGTTGTTTTTCGCTATCTCGTTGACGTGTGTGGTCAACTATTTGTCAAGGGTTGATGCCGGTCTCATGCATCGCCATCGGTCTTCATAATCACTCCTTTTATGATCCTTTGCAATGAAGGTGGAGTCAATGGATCAATGGCGACATGGGATGACAATGGACTCTTATCATTTGCAATGAAGGCATGTAGTCAGCCTCGACATATATCGGCATGCGCGTGTGGAGTCTACATGGGTACTGATGGCTACATTTCATTTAGAGTTTTTTTAGGTGTTTTTGATTTGTTTCAACGATTTTTGCATTTCCACTAACAAATATATTTTAAAAGCAAGAAAATCTTGTATTCCTATGTGACTTTTAGGTAAAATGTACTTTGGAAAGGAAATGAAGCCATAAATGGATGATTTGGAGAAAATTAAGAAACTCGCCAGTTGGAACAAATTCAATGAGGCAATCTAGTATTCTTAACGACCATTATTACGGGAGCGCCCAATTGTAGCGCATCGTCCTACCATATACCGATGTCTCCATCTCGTCAAATGGAACAACTCACGTGAAGGATCTTGATGAAGATGGCCTGGAAGCAGACCAAGATGATGGTTGTTCTCCTTCAAATCTCTTCTCATCTATTATGGTTCTATTTGGCAGTGCATTGTATGTTTTTCATACAACTCATCAAAAATATAATATTTTAAGCCTTCTAGTGTGCTTATCACCTTATTGGACTTGCTCTAAGATGGTTTGGTCAGGGTTTAACATTGTTAATTTTTGGTTATGTATATAGATAGTGTACTCCCGTTGTTGATGATTTGTTCTCATTGCCTTGCACAAACTTTCATAAAGTCATTCATGTGCGTGTTGGAGAATGTGGAAGCCGAGAGGTACTCTCTCTATCCTGAAATATGATGCATATAGTTTTCAAAAAAGTAAAAAAAATAAAGTTTGACCAACTATATTGAAAAAAGTGTGAACACTTATATTCCTAAATTAATATTGTTAGAACCATCATGAAATATATTTTCATATGGTGTTCATTTGATACTGTAGGTGTTGATATTTTACTATATTTATGATCAAACTTTAGAAAGTTTGACTTTGACAAAAAACTATATGCATCTTATTTTGAAATAGAGGGAGAACAGGCCCCGTTCCCGTGTCGCTCCCCAGGCGACGCAGGGACGATTCCCAGCCGCGCCGCTGCTCGTCCCTCTCAGGCTTGCTCGTGCCGCCGCTGCCGCTGGCTCCAGCCATGGTGGCGGCGCGCCCCGCTACCTAAGGTAGTGCGGGTCCTTCTATCTGTTGTGGAAGCCGTTGGAGGCCGACAAGTGTGGTTGGGGGGCGGTGGCCGGAGCTCGCAGCAAGCAGAGACCGGGGCGGCGGCCCCAAAGATTGGTGTTGGTGGCGCCTTCTCAGCGGTGCTGAGGTGCTGCGGGTGCGGCTGCATGGTCTGGTTCGCGGTGGATCGAGGGATTAGTGCGAGATCTGAGGTTAGCGAGGTGTGCAGGCTAGGCTCCGACAGAGGCCTTGCTGGGTGTTTTTGCGGCGCAAGAAGCAGCGTGCTCTGGCCATGGTGGCAAGTGGAGGCTGGCGGGAGAGGTTGCTGGTCGATTGTGCTTGGTGTTGTGGCATGGCTGCATGCGGTGCCAGTGAGGAAGCCGGGGCGGCGGCCCCGGGCTAAAGCCACAATGTCAAGTTTCGTCAGCAGGTGTGGTTGTAGTCTCTTGTGTCTTGTGGTGCTACACTCAGGCTACAATGGTGGTGCTGGTGGTTGACGACTGTGGCGTGCGACGCGACGTCCACAACTCCATGGTTTGGATGCTGTGTGCTCCAGACCTGCAAGTCTTCTCCGTGGTTGATGAGATGAGCCAGGTGAAAACCTATCTTTGACTTTGGGTCAGGCAATGGCGACGCCTTTTGGCATCATCTTCCTTCTTGAAGGCATTGTCGGAGAGCTCATCTTCCTCTCACGTGATTATCTTGGGCTCTTTGGGTGAAAACCCAAACTCTAGTTGCCTAGAGTGGGCGACAGCGGCGTCTTCGTCGCTTCCCTCCTAGGGGCGTCGTCTTGAAGAGCTAGTTTGTGGATGTTTCTCTGTACTTCTCATGAGTCATGGATGGTGGATGTCGGGGCAACGACTCTGAGGGGGTTATGTTTGTGCGTCGAGGTGGCGGCCTTGGGAATCATCGCGAGTGGTGGCCCTATGAGGTAGGGCCGTGACTCGTCATGGCTTGGGTGGCAATGCTGAGCCGCTTGTGCGGCGGTGCTGTCGGCTCGGTTGACGTGTCCTAGAGAGGGCGATCGAACATTATGTTGGGGCGGCGGCCCCAAATGAGTTGGTGTGATGGTCGTGGTATGCGCCGGCTGCCCTACGTAGCTTGGGCTACCGGTTGACGGTTTGTGCGATGTTGCAGCTCGAGTGCGAGTGGTGGTATGTCGGGGCAGCGGCCCAGGAAGGTGGTGGTCTTGATTGACTGCGCAGGGCGTGGCGGAGCAGTGGAAAGTCGGAGCGGCGGCTTTGAGTGTTTGTTAGCTTTGAGGGTGTTTGACCTTGTGTCGTGTGGATGACGAGGTGGCTCTCAAAGTTGGTCGTCGGCGCGTTGGGCTCCTGTTCTGGTGCGTGGTCTTGTGGATGCAGGCTTCTTCATCATTGTAGGAGCGTCCCGGGTCTACTCCTTCCCTAGCCGGCGCAGCTTCTTCTCTATGACAGTGGTGGGAGATCAGCTAGGTTGGTGGAGCGGGTCGCCATGGTTGTGTTTGTGCGGTTGGCATCCTTTGGTGGTCTCCGATATGTCATCGGCGAGGGTGGGCTTGGCCCTGTTGTGTTGGTGTTTGGGTGGGTTTGGCTCTGTTTGTATCGGTTTTCATCCGGTTTTCCTCTAATTAACTGGACATCTTCTTCTTAATTAATAGATAAGAAAAAGGTTTTGCCTCGTTTCAAAAAAATAGAGGGAGAATATCCTTTATCATAAAACATTGACACAATTATTCTTCAGAAGTGAGATACTACTTCCTCTGTTCCAAATTAATTAATTAAACTATGTCTAGATTCGTATGTATCTTGATGCGTTTTAGTGCTAAATACATACGAATAAATAATGTGAAACGGAGAGTGCATATGATAAAGGTTTTACCACCGTTTTCTTTAAAAAAAATCTTTGGTCAATGTTCGTTTGTCGATGAGAAGAATGTATGCCCTTGGTGGTGCCAACTACTCCCTTCGTTTCATAATATAAGATATTTTAGGTTTGTGAAGCAAATGTAATTAGACACCTTTTAGTGTGTATATTTGAGTGAATCTACGCACTAAAAGATAACTAGATATATTTACTCCATAAAGCTAAAACATCTTATATTTTGAAACGGAGGGAGTAGGATTGAAGACGACATAGTCTTGAGATTTCACATTCTTTTTTGTGTGAAAATTCCACCGATCCACTAGTAATCATCAACAGCAGTACAAAGAAACCTAAATGACGAAGGAATGACCTGTGGGTCCTCGATATTCGCCTACCTGGTTTTTGGTCCAGGAAGGGCATCCACCGAAGGAACAGCAAGGCCCACGAAGATAATAGTCTGGCACGGCCCAGGAGCAAAACTTGACGTACAAGGCAAAGATTCGAGGAGACCAAGTTGAATTAGGTTTCGGCTAGGGTTTATTCAAACCGGTTCTATCTGTACTTTGCTTGGAGGACAATCCCGAGACCTAACCTTCGCATATAAAAGGTTGGGAGGGAGGTCCTGTAGCGCCTAGACGCCTTTCGCCACCATACACCCGAGCGCTCGAATTCTCAAGAGCTCTCCACTTTCGGCTAGATCCAATCTACGTTATCGTTGTAACATCACCATTATAGCCACCCCATTAATAAAGTCAGACAAGCAAAACATAGATCTTTACCCTACAAGGAGGCCGAACCTGGGTAAAACCTATGTTTCCCTGTCTGATCGCCGTCGAGTTCGCCGAATCCCACAAGCATTTCATGTCTCGAAAGCCCTCAAGCATGGGCATTACCGAGTTAAACCTCGTCACTAAAAGTAAAAAAAATTACAAATAAGTCATTGAACCATCTAGCAACAACTACAAACAATAGCATGAGCCTAAAGCGCGCCGCCCTCCAGTTGAGTTTTTTTCACAGGGCCTCATGCAAACTGCGGACCCAAAATATCCACAAAGTCTTGACACCGAACCGGGCAGAGCCGCGGAGGCTCGTCGCTCGTCGTCGGCCCACGACGAGTCGACGAGGAGGTGGCCACCGCCTCTCCCGCACGATCCTGTCCCCACTCCCTCTTATCCCCTTCCTCCTCCCAGCACCGCCCGCCCTCCCGCTTCTTCCCCACCGTACGGCCGCACCTCACCGCCATGCGCTGTACACTAGCTAGTACCACCTCTATAAGCAACAGGAGCTAGCTCGGCAGCACGAAGCGCATTTGCTGCTTACTCAGCTATGTCGTCGTGCCTGGCGCCGCAGTTCAAGTGGTCCCCCTCCACCCGGGCGACGGTGTTCAGGGAGCCCGGCGGCGGCAGTTGCACGGGAGGCGGCAGCTTCCGACCAGGGAGGGTCCACTGCACGATGTCCTCCGCGGCCGTCCTCGAGGCGGAGCGCTTGGAGTCCATAGCCGCCGGAGCGAGGCGCCTCGTCTACGACGGAGCCGTCGGGCCTTTCCCCACTTCTGATAACGCGACCCTCTCGGTAATGCTTATCTACGTTTTCCGTGCTAATGCTGGCACGCACGCACTGAACTAGTATATCATTTGCATTCAATCGGGAGATTGATTTGGAATGGGCTGTTCTGAAATATGTCTTTCTTGCATTGGAATTATTTGCAACCAGGGAGATTTTGGCCAGGCCATTCTCAACCAAGAGGCCGTGGTGACGGCCGCAGCCGCGGAGGCCGTGGCCTTAGCCCGAGCAGCCGCGGAGGTCGCCGGAGAAGTTGCCCGGATGGTGCAAACCGAGCACCAACCAGTAGACGTCGACAGCCCCAACGTACCGGAGGAAAATTACTTGACAAGAGAGTTCCTTCGCACCGAGGTGCGATCGAGGTATTCCGACACCAGCTTGCTGGATGACGCGGGTTTTGTCAGCATCTTCAGCGACGAATCGGAGTCAGACGACGATGAGCAGGGCGCCCCGGGCGTGGCTGTCAAGTCGGCGCGTCAGTTAGAGAGAAGAGCTCGTAGAGTGAGGGCGGCGACTAAGCTGGCTAAATCTTTCAGTGATCGGAGGCCCGTACTGGCCTCCTCGAGGAAGAAGAGGGTGAAGGGTTGCCGGAATCCTTTGGGTTGCTTCTATAAGATGTCCGGACGGAGGCTTCTGACGGCGAAACAAGAAGTTGAGTTATCAGAAGGCATTCAGGTAATGAAAACTAGTACTAACAGAATGTGAAGAAAACGTGTAAGATCTTGTCATGTCATACGAACATGCCAAAGCTGTCCTGTTGCTGGTATCTGATTTGGTACACATGGTTGCCATGAAATGGTGCAGGATCTCCTGAAGTTGGAGGCTGTCCAAAAGGAGGTTGCACACTACAACGGCGGTGAACCAACCTTTGGTCAGTGGGCAGCAGCAGCTGGCACTGACGAGAACACGCTGCGGAAACGTCTCAGCTATGGAATCTACTGCAAGAACACGATGGTCAAATCTAATGTGCGGCTTGTAATCTCAATTGCCAAAGAGTTTGAAGGCCCTGGGACAGAGTTTTCTGATCTTATTCAGGTATTTGCATGTACATTTCGACAAGAATCTTCATGAATAATTTTTTGAAGGAAATGTTTCTGATTATATTCATGATTTGCATTTTATTCTTTCTTCAATACAGGAAGGAATGCAGGGCCTTATTAGGGGAGCTGAAAAATTTGATGCTTCCAAGGGTTTTAGATTCTCTACATATTCTCACTGGTGGATCAAGCAAGCAATACGCAAGTCGGTTTTAGAACAGACCCAAATAATTCGTTTGCCAGTACGTCCTCTTTGTCCTCATACTCTCACCATTTGCATTTAAGTTCTTGATGTTGATGAAAACACATTACCAATCAGTAGTCATGATGGTAATTACCAATGTAACATCATGTGATAGTTAAGTGACTCCTCATCTATTTCACATTCAGAATTTCACAGTATACGAACTGTGATGTAAGGTGATTGGAAGTTTTGAAATAGAGCTAGCCTAGTTGATCAAATAGCATGAAATGCCATAACCAGTATCAACTTGATATCCTCTTATTCATCAATGAGGTATATTATTTGGTAGAAACCAGTAACCCGGGAGAATCAATAATTGAACTAGAATTATTTGTAAACCTGGTGCTGGTGGTATAAGCCTAGCAATGATGTGAAATTGAGATGGTTGTGCTCTTATACTAAAACATTCTCACGTGCTGTAGGCGCACATGGCCGAAGCAAGTTCCCGAGTGAAGGAGTGCCGCCGCCGACTCCGCCGGGAGCTGAATAGGCTACCCACGAATGAAGAAATCGCGTCAGACACAGGCATGACAACCAGACGGGTCGAAGCAGCAATGTGCCTCCCAAGGTACAGCGTATCCCTCACGAGCACGATCGGGAGCACGGACGTGACATACCAGGTCTGCTCCCTTCCCTCTGCAAACCACTTGCTGACTTCTGAAATTACCATACACCTCAAGACCCGAATCATCGTACTAATGCTGTGCACTGCAGGAGGTCATGGCGGACACGAGCACGGAGACAGCGGAGGAGACGCTGCACAGATTGTTTATGAAGAAAGACGTTGACAAGTTGCTGGACAGCCTGAGCCCTCGCGAGAGGGAGGTGATCAGGTACAGGTTCGGGATGGACGACGGCAGGTCGAGGACTCTGCACGATATTGGGCAGCTGATGGGGGTGAGCAGGGAGAGGATCCGACAGATTGAGATGGCCGCGTTCCGGAAGCTGAGGAGCAAGAAGAAGGTTACATCGTTGCAGCACTACCTGGAGCCGGCGGAGAGCTGGTAGCCTTGGGTGTTACGGACACGGCCTTTTTCTTGCCGGAGCTGCTGAGTTATACTGCATTTTCATCTTGTTTTGGAAGGATTATTGACCTGTATGATTCACGATCCAGTGACCCCCTCGTACTATACGTTGTGTAAATGAACGAACAGTCTTTTTGTACAAGCTAATATAAATAATACAGTATTAGTCCATCTCACAGAACTGATTCTTATCTAAGCTTTGTAGCCAAATCTGAACTTTGCACTCTAATTTCTATGTTTTGGCGCGGAAATCCGCTTTGAGTCATAGATGTAGATGCACCCATTGTTAGAATTTGCATTTTAAAATGCTAAAATATTCTGAAAAAAAAATCTTATGTTCGCACACAAGGGTTTGAAGAGAGAACAATTTGTGTGTATTTTTTTTCAATATTCCGCTACGACAGTTCACATGTATTTTATTGTCTTTTAATGCAGACCAGATTTTTTCTTTCTTCGTGAAAGTTTGTGTGCGAATATTGAATGTCCACGTGTAATTTTTTTGGAACTTCTTGAAATTTTGAAAATGATTTTATTCAATGTCATAAAAGGTACATATACACATGTCAGCCAAAACACCGCCCCTTTTGGTACATGTTATTGTAGGAAAACATGTAAGATCATGGTAAAAGATATCAAGGAGTTTATTTGACATGTTTTGTCAGTTTTTGTCATGTTCTCCGGTGAACTTAGGTCCGAGATACATGGCGTAAAACCTTAGATTACAAAGGACACATCCACCACATATGACAAACTGTCCCACATTTATAGATTATGATGGTGAGAAAACTTGGAAATACATCCAAGATTCACAAATTAAACCTCCCGAATCTACTGCTTCTCACGTTGTTGTCGCATCATCAGATGAGAGCACGAAGACATACATAGCAGTAACTGAATCGTCTACACAACCGGTAGAGGGAAAGTTCTCGTGAAAGTGCAGTAATACCACATGCCGCTTCTACGGGAGAAGAAAACAAATTAATAAGGATTGCGTCCCGATCTGTGCTGAAAGTCGGGCTAGAATCATCGGTGGATGGTGGGAGTGGACGTCTCAACCCCCATATGCTCGCGGAAGGGGGGAGGGGGGACATATGATGAAAATGCCACCGACAAGACCAACATACTGACGGCCAACCAAACACCACACAAAGCCCAACCACAAGCCCAACAACAATACATATCCACTCACTCCTTAGCGCCATTAACCATGTTGCTTAGATGGTTGGAAGCCGAAACACTATTATTCGATGCAACGCCGCCACCATCTCCATCATGTGAGCAATGCCACCATGACACCACAAACACTAACTTTAACAGCCTAGATACAACACCGAGCTCAAATCCAGGGTAGCCATCCCCTCCCGCCGCTAGAATGACAATCATATGACACATAAACCCACCGATTGATGATTGGGACATGCAATGAGTAGTAAAGAAAATTGATGTATCTCTTTTAATCTGAAAGAAATATAAAGGTGTCAAGTAGGATTCCGCCTAAAACCCGCTTTTAATAATTTTGTAATTTCTAGTTCAAAATAAATAGAGAAGACAAAATGCACTAGAAGTGAGATCTTGGCGGATCCCACTTGCATCTCTCTAGATTGTCGCCGAAAACTCCAATAAGTTCTTTTTTTAGATTAGAAAACTCTGAAGAGTACCATTTTTCGCAATATAAACCAGCATCCAAAAATGCAAAAATAACAAATCAGTAGATTGCCACGAAACGGCACGAGCCGGGGGCAGCAACGGGCGTTGTTTGGTGGAAGCACGCCGCCAGCTAAACCCTCGAGGCCTCAACAAAAACGCGAAGGGGGGGGCGCAGAAGAAGATAGGGAAGAAACCCTTGCCAGGACCAGGAGAGGAAAACCTCGCCCCTCTCTCCCCCTCCTCCCTAATCCACGGCGGCCAAATGGCGCTCACCTCCTCCCAGAGCCTCTTCTTCGCCCCGTCGCCCGCCGGCCCTTCGCGGCGGGCGCGGGGGCGCGCCGTCACCATGTCCGCCGCCGCTGCCTCGCATAACCCGCAACCCCGAAACAACCCCTTCGCCGTCTCCTCCTCCACCCCCAAATCCGAATCCAAGGACTCCAAGAACTCACTCGCCCTAGGCTCCGCCATCGCCGCCGCCGCCTCTGGCGCCTTCCTCATCGCCTCGTCCGGCGGCTTTGGGGGCGGCCCCGGGGGTCCCCTCGGCGGGGGAGGCGGATGGGGCGGCGGAGGCGGTGGGGCCGGCGGTGGTGGCGGTGGCGGGGGCGGGGGCTTCTGGTCGCGGATCTTCTCCGCTGGCGCGGCGAATGCCGACGACAAGTCCTCAAGCGACTGGGATCCGCACGGTCTCCCGGCCAACATCACGGTGCCGCTCTCCAAGCTGAGCGGGCTGAAAAGGTACAAGCTTTCGGAGCTCAAGTTCTTCGACCGTGCCGCCCCTGCCGGCGGTGGTGCCACGGAGGCCGGCCCGGAAGATTCCTTCTTTGAGATGGTCACCCTACAGCCCGGCGGCGTGTACACCAAGTCGCAGCTGCTGAAGGAGCTCGAGACGCTGGTCTCCTGCGGCATGTTCGAGCGGGTCGACCTAGAGGGGAAGGCCAAGCCCGACGGCACCCTGGGCCTCACCGTCTCCTTCACCGAGAGCGTGTGGAGCGCGGCGAAGCAGTTCAAGTGCATTAATGTTGGGCTTATGGCACAGTCAGGCCAGGCCGACTTCGATCAGGACATGACAGAGAGGGAGAAGATGGACTACCTTCGTAAGCAGGAGCGTGATTACCAGCAGCGTGTCCGTGGCGCCATGCCGTGCATATTGCCAGAGACCGTCCGAGGGGAGGTTCTTGCGATGATGAAGAAGCAGGAGAAGGTCAGTGCCAGGATGCTGCAGAAGATCAGGGACCATGTCCAGAAATGGTACCACAATGAGGGCTTTGTGTGCGCCCAGGTGGTCAACTTCGGAAACCTTAACACCAGTGAGGTTGTCTGTGAGGTGGTCGAGGGGGACATCACCAAAGTGGAGTACCAGTTCCAGGATAAGCTTGGAAATTTCGTTGAAGGGAACACACAAATTCCTATCATAGACCGGGAGTTGCCCCAGCAGGTATACTCCATACAACTAGTTTCTCAAATCAGCATGGATGAATAATTATATTAGCACTAGTCAATTAAAATGTTTAAAGTCAGCGTTTTGTGATTGCTGTGATATTCTGTTTTGACGAATGAGCTAAAATAAATTAACTTGCAGTAATGCATCTCACACTTTATGTTGACAAGTGAATTTTGTTATGAGTGGTTTTAGAAGGTTTATGTTTAGTACTTGTTCCAGTATCCTGTGAATTTGGAATGCAACTGGGTTCTGTGTGATGGTTGAAAACCATCTTTTGGTGCTTCTGCCTGATTGTATTAGCTTGTGGTTAGCTAGGAGAGTAGCAGCTCGTATTTTTACCCTTACATATTATGACGATTGTTCGGCATGGAATAATCTCAACCTGTGCCTTTTGCCATAATTCTTTAGTAGATGGGCTGCTTGTGCTGGCTTTTAAGGAACCTAAAGGTTCTCTTGTTCTGACCGTGATGTTAAACATGGTCATGATTCTTCGATGCTCATTGAGCTGATACGAATATTATGCAGTAAAATGTTTTTTATTGTTTCTGAGACTTCAGCATTTAAATTATACTTCTGATGCTCTGTTACAGCTTCGTCCTGGTCATATCTTCAACATTGGAGCAGGAAAACAAGCTTTGAAGAATATAAATTCGCTTGCTTTATTCTCCAATATAGAAGTGAATCCACGCCCTGATGAGACAAAAGAGGGTGGTATTGTAGTGGAAATTAAGCTTAAGGAACTAGAACCAAAGTCAGCTGAAGTAAGCACAGAGTGGAGTATTGTGCCTGGGCGTCAAGGAAGACCCACTCTGGTAATGTACCTACTAAATTAGCAATCTTCTATTTTCGCAATTTAAAATTGCTAGCCACGTGCCTAAACTACACAATATTGTAATCCTGTTTCACAACCTTGTATCTGATGTCAAATTTCTTTTAGGCATCCATTCAACCTGGAGGAACTGTGTCATTTGAGCACCGTAACATCTATGGTCTCAACAGATCTATTGTTGGTTCTGTTACATCCAGCAACTTGCTCAACCCTCAGGTTAGTTGGTAATGTGTTACTTGTTTCTGTAGTTTTTCTTTGTTTGCTTTTGTTTATTGTTAATTAACGTTAGTTATTTGGTTCAAGAATTCACAGGGTCAGTTAAGCATGTCATTCTTGATTCAGTTATTATCTGTTCCTTTCATTACACTACCATCTTGGAATTTTACATCTGTACATTGTCTACACTTCCATTTACAAAATTCTTAAACATAAGTTAGCTATAATCGCCAACTATATTGTAGAAAAATCCAACAATAGTACATGATGTAGCTGTTAGATGAAGTGCAACCATGTGATGTGCAGACACTAGACACATGCACATGGTTTCTATGTTTCCAGCATCACGAACAAGCTTTGGTTTGTTTTATTTTGGCCAAATAATAACGTAACATTTGTCTATCATTCTTTCCTGAGATGTTTTATCCCTTCTGATTTTAATTCTTTTAGGGGCATGTCTGATTTTCGGTGTTCTATATGCCTGTGCTTATCCATTGTTTCTTATGGCTCTTTAGGATGATCTTTCATTCAAGCTTGAATATGTCCATCCTTATTTGGACGGTGTGGATGACCGTAATAAAAACCGCACCTTCAAAACTAGCTGCTTCAACACCAGGAAGCTGAGTCCTGTCTTCGTTGCTGGCCCCAATATGGATGAAGCACCACCGGTCTGGGTTGATCGAGTTGGATTTAAAGCCAACATAACAGAGGTTTGCACATGTTGATATTACCTTGTACATCTATTTTATGCAAACTATTCAAGAAATGCCTGTAACATGACGAAATTACACTTCTGGATTTCAGAGCTTCACACGACAGAGCAAATTCACATATGGCCTTGTGGTGGAAGAGGTTACAACACGTGATGAGACCAATAGTATCTGTACACATGGTTCTCGGGCAATGCCTAGTGGTGGCTTGAGCATGGATGGACCACCCACAACCCTCAGTGGTACTGGTGTAGATCGAATGGCATTTCTACAAGCAAATATAACTCGTGACAATACAGAGTTTGTAAATGGTGCAGTTATTGGTGACAGATGTATTTTCCAGGTATGCTAATCTGTACCCTTATGTTTCTGAAAACACAAAGTAATCATGTAGTCACCGCTGAGCGGCTCCAGATAAGGTTCAGATACTACACTTAATAGCTCTAAAAGAACAATGACAGGCCTCTTTATGGTTGATCTTTGCTTCAAGTTTTCACTTTTAGACTTTCATACAGTGTTTATGACAATGTAAGGTTGGGACACGTTCGAGTGATTACTTTTGCTATATTATATGTTTGGTACCGCAGTTCGGTAATATGCAAAATGTCCTATAGCTTTGCAACCTATAAGCTTGTATCAGTTATTGTGTAGTACCATCATGTGCTTGTAGAAAGTTCTCCATGGCAATATATTCATTAGAATATTTCCTTATTGACTGCAGTTGGATCAAGGTCTTGGCATCGGAAGCAAAAACCCGCTGTTCAACCGTCACCAGCTTACGCTGACAAAGTTCATTAACCTAAACAAGCAAGAGAAAGGTGTTGGCAAGCCGCTACCGGCTGTGTTGGTTCTTCATGGTCATTATGCAGGCTGTGTAGGAGATCTGCCAAGCTATGATGCATTTACACTTGGTGGACCTTACTCTGTTAGGGGCTATGGAATGGGTGAACTAGGTGCTTCTAGAAATGTTCTTGAGGTGAGTACTGCTACAGAACTTTTCTCTCTCTCTGATGCATCGTATATTCATCACAAGTTATGTCATGCTTTACGAGTAACTGCTTTTTTTCTTTCTAATTTATTCATTTAATTGAACACGTTGAAAATTTGATGCATAATTTTGTGTAACATGTCGTGGTCTTTGCTTTGTTGCTAACTGTTTTTTACATGTGTTTTAATCCACGCAGGTTGCTAGTGAGGTGCGCATACCTGTGAAGAACACATATGTTTATGGATTTGCCGAACATGGCACTGACCTCGGGAGCTCCAAGGATGTGAAAGGGAACCCTACTGAGTTCTTCCGACGTGTTGGCCGCGGATCTTCTTATGGTCTTGGTGTCAAACTTGGCTTGGTAAGAGGAGAGTACATCGTAGATCACAACACTGGGGTTGGGACGGTCTTCTTCAGATTCGGCGAGAGATTCTGAGTGTGTTTCACTCGGCGACTGGGAAAGGCACATATCGTCAAGATGGGATGATTAGTGCGCTGTTGGGGCATTGGGTCTCAAAGTGGCTATGCACGTGGTGAGCTTTTTGGATTCAACTGGAGAATGAGACTTGTGTTCCACTAGAATAAAGAAGTTTTGTTGTATTTCTGGGCAAGAGATAAGGTAGTGTCAGGATGAGTTCTTTATTTGTAGGAAGTGAGGTTTATCTTTCAGATCTTCAAGCTGGTGGTTAAGTAGACGAAAGTTGAGCTCCTAGTGTTACCATGGAAGGTTTTGACAAGGCTTCTGTCACAGTAAATTTGTTTCACCGTTAACACTTTGTCAGGTTGTTTAGCTAAATTGTCAATGCAGCTTTTGCTCCATTGACGTCCTATACGATGTAGCTAAATTATTATGATGTTAAATGGAAATAACTCGTTGATCTCTTCTAGTTCAAATATGGGAACGATCAAGCTGAGTTTTTAGCTTGTATGCTGTGACGCTGTTCAAATACTTATGTTTTGTAACTGTTGCTATGCTGCTAAGAAGAAACCAATGCAAAGAATCAATAAAATAAAGTATAGAGGAGCTCTGCCCTAGAGCGAACTCCTACTAACCAAGCTGATCAAGAGTTCTTTACGGCGCAGATGTGCGTTAGGTTTCCTGAACGTTATCATTGATAGTGCGGGATCTCTAGGAGGGAGGGTTATTTTGATTCTCAACAAATGGATATCTTCCCAGTTGATTCGAGTTCGCTCTAGGGCAGAGCTTCTCTATACTTTATTTTATTGATTAGATAGATGCATATCCATCTTGATCCTAATCTATAGTATCATCCAGTCTGGTATGGTCTTGTGATAAGGTCTTCAGGAGGAAGAAGAGGTGATTTCTGAAAAAAAGAGAGAGAATGAATCTCCTTGTTTATAGGGAATAGGACATGTGACTTCCTCAAACGAAATGAATGTTGCTTTCGCAATAAGGCAAATCCTTTATTCGGTACAATAAACATCACATTAGAGAAGCGGAACCTCCAAGCTCAGACATCTCCTCAGAATCTACCCTTCTATCCCACCCTGCTCCTCCGACATCGGAAGCAGAACTACTTGACCGAAGGATATAGACAGGAAGGGAAGACGGTCATACAAAGGCCTAATAAGGCTCTCTTGAAGCTGAATAGTGTGAGAATTCACAGCTTATAAGCATGTATGCGATATCTGATCAATCGCTCCTGCCGGCGGTTGTATAGATTCTGGCTTTAGGTTATTCCTTCTCAGACCTGACGTCTCCATCACTACTAATAAGGCGCCAAATTATGTTATATATCACACAGAATACGGTACTCCCTCCGATCGGAAAAGAGTGGCTGTGACTTAGTGTAAAATGAATTATTGCTGGTGTAGATCGCATTTGAGAGGACATTTCAATTAAAATTTAGCCGTACAAATTTGACACTTATATCCACTTGTAAGTTTTTGCTGAAATTTTGAAGTGTAAAATGAATTTCGGACTCCGTTTGACGTTTAAAAAAAAGGGCCACTAGATAGTTCCTCAGCATGGTGGCAACCCAAGCATTTGACAGAATAAATCCCGCATTTTAAAAAGCCTCTCCTCAGAGGACAAATGTTTGCGCTTCCATGAATCACTTCTCTTGGTGATCTTCAGTCGATCCCAGAAAGCCATAGGTAAAGCTGCTTCGAACCCGCAGGAAATGCGTGGAACGCAGGCCAGCTCATGGATGAAGCAGCTCACGAGCTCTTCCCGGCAAGGCCGCCACATCCACGTCCTCTACCTCTTCTTCACCGGCCTCTGCCACCAACCCAGCATCCGCGGCACGGTGGACCCCTACCCTGCCGCCGTGCCCACCGCCCTCCGCGCCTGCGCGCACCTCGCCGACGCAGCCACCGGCCGCCTCATCCACGCGCTCGTGCTCACGCGCCCCGCCCTCGCCTCGGACGAAGTCGTCGCGACCGCCTTGCTCGACATGTACGCCAAGTGCGGCCTCGTTGCCAGCGCCCGCAAGGTCTTCGACGAAATGCCGGCCAGGGACCTCGTGGTCTGGAACGCGCTGCTCGCGGGCTACGCGCGCCGCGGCCTCCCCGAGCACGCGCTCGCGCTGGCCGTCAAGATGCGAGGCCTCGGCCTGAGCCCTGATCTGGTCACGTGGAACGCCGCCGTGTCGGGTTTCGCGGTGGCCGGCGATGACAGAATGGCCAGCGATCTGGTCGGCGCCATGCGAGAGGGCGGGTTTCGGCCGGACGTGGTCACGTGGACATCGCTCATCTCCGGGTCGGTGCTGAACTTCCAGTACGACAGAGCGCGCAGGCTGTTCCGGCAAATGGTGGACGGCGGCGCCCGTGTCCTGCCGAGCTCAGTCACGGTTAGTAGCATTCTGCCGGCATTTGCCAGCGTCGGCGATATCAAGCATGGCAGGGAAGTCCACGGCTACGCTGTGGTGACCGGCGTCGAACAGGAGCTCACGGTGAGCAGCGCTCTGGTCGACATGTACGCGAAGTCCGGGCTCGTCCACGAAGCGCGCCGGTTGTTCGACAAGATGCCAGAGAGGAGCGCGGTGACATGGAACTCCATGATCTTCGGGCTGGCGAATTCCGGCCATTGCCCGGAAGCCGTCAGCCTCTTCGACCGGATGCTGCGCGAGGGAGCAGAGCCGGATCACCTGACGTTCACCGCCCTTCTGACGGCCTGCAGCTATGGCGGCATGGTCGAGGTCGGGAAGGCCTTGTACCGAGCCATGCGGGAGGAGTACGGCATCGAGCCGAGGCTGGAGCACTACGCTTGCATGGTGCATTTGTTGGGCGGAGCCGGGAGGCTCGACGAGGCGCATGATCTCATCAAGGCGATGCCAGTCGAGCCGGACTGCTTCGTGTGGGGGGCGTTGCTTGGTGCCTGCCGGAGCCATGGGGACGTCGAGCTCGCTGAGTTGGCGGCGTCCCGCGTGCGAACTGTTGAGCCGGGTAACGCGGCGAGTTACCTGCTGCTCTCGGATGTGCTAGCAAATGCTGGTCAGCAGAACAACGTTTTCAGGATCAAAAGATTAGCCAAGAGGCGCCGGCTAAAGAGGATTGAAGGATGCAGCTGGATAGAGACGTCTTAGCCATCAAAGACGGGCAGAAACTAGAGAGATCATGCCGTCGGGAAGTACAGCGATAACAAATGCGTCATTGAGCCCAGGTTAGTTCATTTGCCGTGTCATTTCCTTTCCACATATACATAATGAGTTTCCTGCTAGTTTCGGTAATATTAGTTCATACACTGCATATAGGTGCAATCGTTTAGACACAATACGTTTACAGTTGTACATACAACACACTTACAGTTACATACTCAAGCTTACATAACACTGAACAACATATCACTCCACACTGGGAAATTATTGATTTACTAGTCCCTGAATTACAACACACATGATACAACTCCCTGAACTATCTATTGTACATCAGCACAGCAAACTCCCAATCTCTCATCTTCACGTAGCCCAGTTCAGAATGTTCAATTACTCCGTGAGTTACCTGGTGCTGGACCTAGAAGCAGCATCATTCCTCCCCTAGTTCCACTTCCTGGATCTGATCTCTCATCAGGAGTGGTCCTCCTTGCTGAACCTTGGCGCAGTGGCTCAAAGAATCTACCAGCAGCATCAGGAGGCTGTTCGAACGATTCCTCCCCAGGCAGAACGAGAAGCCCTTCCTGCTGAAGCATGGATGGCTGATGGTAGCATGTAACCCACAATGAGTCAACAAGATGCCTCTCCTCTCGTGCAGCATCAAGATCTTCAGGAGCCATCATCCTAATGCTTTGTATGCGTCCCCAGAGAAGCCGTTGTAGCCTGTCCTGGTCCGCTAGTAAGCTCCTGTTTCCCAGTGATGTGTCCCTTGCAAGCTCAAGCAGGCCTCCTAATGCTGCTTCTCGAACACCGGAGTCATCACTCGATACCAAACGCATCATAAGACGAGGAAACCCTAGCTGTGCAAATACCGAGCAATCGGAATTGTTTTCACTGAGCAGATAATGAGTCAGGCTCAGTGCTTTCCTGTCACAGCAAACAAATGTCAGTCACAAGCATGCTGGCGAGGCATTTGGCAAATCTACTGAGACCAAATCAATTATATTACCTCTGAAATCTTGCACTCTCTGAACTTAATGCGTCCCTCAGTCCTGCATATCCATTGGCTAGGCGAAATGCAGCAACTCCTGGTTTGTTGTTCCTTATCAAGGCTGAACATGAAGTGAGGACACTGTGAAACAGGCAGCTTAAGAAACATTTATCAGCGGTAGCATCTAAACCAGAAGAGAAAATACTTACAGGATAGTGCACCAAGAGCCTTTATGCGAGCAGTGAGATCAGGGTCTGATGTAAAATTGGATACAAGGGGCTCAAAACCACTAGCTTCCATGACCAGCTGCTGGCTAGTTGGATTGTTCTGAACAACCGTTGTTACCACATCAGCTGCTTTGGCTCGGATGCGAGCATTAGAGTTTCTGAGGTACCTAATAACTGGAACCAAGCCACCAACAGAATGCAGATCTAGCATACCAAAGGAACAAAAGTGGAATCAATCCACACCGTCCTGTTAGCATAACAAACGATTCACACAAACAATATATTCACAATGGTTTGTTGACTGGCAGATGCTCGTTGCTAATTCGTTAATCAAGCAATTCTGGGAACCTAAATATTTTAATTTATCCCCTAACAGATCAGCTCCCCTTTGAAGTTGTAATGTTAGCATAGTGAAAGGGGAAGCTGAAAGTTCACCTGAAGAGCAGTGTTTTATTGGCAAAAACCACTACAGTTGCCTCCATCCATTTGTTTAGCCACCACAAGAGGAACTACTCCAATGACGTGAAGGTTTACAGTTTTACACCAGTAAACTACGCCTTCCAAGTGCTACCTTTATTTCCTACAGATGGAACTGTAGATTTAACTCAAGGCAATACATCTGAGTTCACATACATCGAAATGAAATAATAATACATCTGCAGAACCTTAGTGCTTTTATCGATTACCAACTCATGGCAGTGGAGTTCTAGCGAAGAGTTTCATAAGTCATCAGACAATTTAATTATTTAGAATACTAAAATATTGTGCAAGGTCATGGCTTGATTGAGATATCGACATAATTATGTGAAAGGGATATGTAACTGGCTTATGCCTACCAGCCTAACCCAGTGTGGATGTGGTGGAGATATGTAATCATACACCTCAGCTGAACCATGGTAATCAATAAGCAGCACTGAATGAAAAAATTGACGGGGTGATCAGACATACCGTTCGCTATGTCGATAGACTCGACATGTATCTGCAACTCAGCAAGCAAATCTGCAATGATCACAAGTAACTAATTAGCACCAACTTCAAGTTGAGCAGACAAAATACTCAGGCACGCTTAATATGTAAATGGCAAGCCTAAAAAAATTCATAACTATGGGGAGTAAGACACAAAGGGTTTTATTCACGGTGACCTCAAAAGCCCAGGTGGGTTACGAATATCAGTGCCAATATAGTGCAGCTCAGAATACTGGGAACATTCCTATCTGTGGCATATGTTGGACCGAAGTGTTCAGAAATCAGAACCATCCCTGTTCCCACTCTTCCCAGGTGCGGTCAGATGGCTACAACAATTCCAAGTTTCCAACCATATATATCCTTAACTAAATTCTGATCGCTCAAATCCACGGTTAATACTACAATCGACCACCAATTATCATCGCACTTTGCATGGAACTTAGCAAGTGTCGATAACTGAATCGGTACCTTCGATGTCGTCGGGCGTGATGCCCTGCGCCTCCAGGACGGAGATCGGGGTGCTCATGAGCAGCGCGATCTCCCTCAGGCGGCCCACCACGTCCTCCGCCATGTGCCTCTCGACCGCCTCCGCCAGCCACCTCCGCTCCTCCTCGCTGCACATAGCGCACCAGACACTCGCTTCAGCCCCAGCCCCAGCCCCAATGAAAACAGGAGAAAACACGGCCCCGAAATACCAGCAAAACAGACTCCATTTCCTTTCCCCGCTGCCCTCATGTCCTCACCTGATGGCGCGAGAAGGCCGCCCGCCGTCAACGTAGGAGAGGCTCCACTTGAGCAGCCTCGCCCAGCTCATCCTGTCCCCGGCCATCCTGACCTCTCCTCTTCTATCCCGATGATCCCACGGCGCTGCCGGCGAAGCGAAACCACCACGCACTGCGGTGCGTCGGCGGTCCTTGCGGTTGGCCTTGTGCTCCTCGAACGGCGGTGATGGGTGCGGTGCGGCGAGGCGGTGAGCGATTGTCGTTCCTTCTGTTTCTTCGGGTGCGTGTCACGGCCAAACTGGCAGCAAATGCGGCAGGTCAGGTGGCGTCACACCGATTGATTTCAGTTCTGGATGGGGATAGAATCCTCTGGAATCCTCTCGGCCGCTCGGCTACGCTGCAGGCCTCCGGCCCATGGTGGCCCGTACGGGCCCATCACCGCGCGCCAGATTGGCCCATCCGTTTCCCGTTCGTCTCGACCGTTCATTTCACTCCATTCCATTCCCTTCCGCTGGCGCGAGGGCCGACGGGATAATGGCGGCAGCGCGCTCCCTCTCCCTCCTCCTGCCCCTCGCGCCACCTGCGGTTCCCACGCCGGCGCTCTTCTTCTCGAGGGCCGCTGCTTCTCGCCGTGCCAGGAATGCCGGGGGTGTGTGCGGAGGAGGAGCTACTGCGCGGCGCTTGCGTCTCGCGAAGAGGCTGCGCCCGGTCGCCGCCGCCGCCTACGAAGACGTGGAGCAGACCGAGGAGATGATGAGGGTGGCTGCCGACGACGACAGCATCACCGCCACCGTAGTTTCCGCGCTGCTCACCGTCGCGTTCGTGGGGCTCTCCCTCCTCACCATCGGGGTAGGTGACGCGTTTGGTGCCTCTTGGAACAGCGTTGCTGGATTGTGTTGTTTTTTATGGTCCTTCCTGATTACTCGTATAATTGATCCATCTTATATGGTTCCTTTTTTTTGCTGGCATCGCAGGTCATTTATTTGGCGGTACAGGACTTCTTGCAGAAGAGGGAGAGCGAGAAGTTTGAGAGGGAGGAGGCTGAGAGGCAGAAAGAGGAGGCCAAGCAGAAGAGGGCCAAGGCGAATAAAAGGAAAAGAAATCGGCGATGAATGGTTCCTCTGTAACCCCAATGTGAGTGACGATGTCTGGTTCTTCTGCAACCCCAATGCCAGCTATTCTTCATTTTCCTGCCTGAGTTTCTTGTAGTAATTTTTATACAGGTTTAGTTTGGGGGTCAGGTTTTGTCTCATATTAAGAACATGGGTATGAGATAAAAGTGGTCAACCACTGCATATGCTATCAGAATTTTGTATTTGCAGTTGTAAACAATTGCTATTTTTCTAAGAAGTAGAACAACTGTTCATGGTGTCACAGCAAAAGTTTATTGCATGTCTTGCAAGTTAGTTGCATTGTCAACTTGTCATACTGGATTAAAGAAACATCTCACACTCACATATGAAAGATCTTGTGTTTGAAAGTATATCCCAGTAACATGTTTCTATAGTTAGCAGTGTTATTTTGCCATAGAAGATAGAACCAGCAAATTCTAGAGCATTGAAGATTGTTTTGTTGTCAGTTAACTTTCAGGATTAATGGCCTAGTTTGCTTATCTTTCTGAATTTAGGAAGGCTAACGCTGTAGTCATACATTAGCAAGTGGGCATTAGTGTTATGTCATAATACTCAAGTGCCCTTCAGGCCATGAGTATGCAACATTCGTGTGCCTACCCTTACTCATTCGGGTGACAATCTCATAGAGAACATATCAGGTTCTTTCTCCCCTTACAGTGCTTCCGTGAATACTTATTTGCACACTTGTAGAAAGTCACATATGAAATTCACTTAAGATGATTATTTTGTTGACAATGAGAGTGTGGGCAGCATCAACTAGATATCGACATATCATTACAGTTTTGTACAACATCATTTTGACTACCAAAACTGCTTATGTTCTGAAAATCATTCACAGATGGAAGGATAGAAGCGATTCCAAATCGTAGATGCTAACTGAGCGGCTAAAATTTGCATAGAACACATGTGGGCCTCTATCTTTTCTTTGTGTTGTTTGGGTTCACAACAAGAAGGTAGAAACATGAGAATAAAGCAGGACCTGCCACACCTCAAAAGATGGTAGTACAAAATTTTATTGAAAACTCTAATAACATTGGCATTAGCTCGATCTATCATGTCATAATTTCTTATTTAAATCTAATCAAGAAATCAAGGAGCAAACACAAATTCACCACCCAAATCTGTTTGCATTCTCAGAATCATTCAAAAAGTGAATGATTGAGGCGATACCAATTGGTAGATGTTAACAGAGAGGCTAAATTGCCATAGAACACATGAGGACAGGATGGTAGAAACATGAGTACAGAACAGGTTCTGCCAGACTGCCACCACTCGAAGAATGATACAACTGTCTTGAAAATTCCGACAGCACTGACAATAAGATGATTCTATCATGTCATGTAGTTTATAAGTGGGATCTTCTTTAGAAAATTAGGAAAAAAAACAGGGAAGTTCTGTTGTGAGGGGTATCCCTAAAAAGCGCAAAATAGATAGCTAGCGTATTTCCCGTAGAGTTTGTGCAGGACGCTTGATTTGTAGGCTGGTAGCAACGTGTGGTAGAACTGGATATTTTCTGTATAAACGTAAAAAAACATATTGTTATTTTGACCTTTCAGAGAATAGCTCTTTGCGTGTTTTATACAGAGAAATCCTAAATTATAAAGGGCGAAAAGGTAAGTATCATTCTTCCAGTAGAGATTGTGCAGGATGCTTGATTATAGAAATGACCTATCCAACATTTTTTCTCCTTAATTTGTAGGCTGGTATCAACGTGTGGTAGCACTAGATATCTCTATAAACACGAAATATTGTTAGTTTGACCTTTCACAGATGAGCTGTCTTTAAAAAAATCGAAACCCCCTTAGGGTAGCCTTGTACTCTTGTTTGCTTCTTGAACCTGGATCATGTATTTAGCTGCCTGCGTTGTATCTAGGCCTGAAAACCCCTTTGTTCTTTAGTAATTCTTGGTTCTTGATGTTCTAAATTCCATTCTACTTGTAATTTGGTTTATACATCCATTCATAGTGTTCCATTTGGTAAATGCAGAGCAATCTACGGCATTCACTCACAGTGCTCCATTTTTGCACTGGTTTTGTGGCATTCTGAAGAGCTACAGCTTCTTTCTTGTGAGTTCTGTTCATACCTTCTTTGGGCTGTGACTTGTAAGTTACTGTACTAGAAAGGCTTGGTAAATTATATTTCTCACCCGTGTTGCCTCTTCAACATGCTACTACACCTGAATGCAAATACAGTAGTAGCATGTTTTGGTCACGTTGAATTTTGCTAGAGGGCCTCTGTACTGATCCTGAATGGTGGCACTGTTCTGCTGTCGACAACAATCAACAGTTGGTGGTTTCCATGCTGAAAAAGTTTGCACAGTCCTCCCAAATACTGAAATCAAGACCGTAGCACTAGGCATCAAACCAGCCTTTTTCTTCGTTGAATTATACACACTGCACGCTTTTGGTACCGCATGATTTTAGATTAGATATTTCGTTGCTTCTTTGGGATTTATAGGATAGTTAGGCAATGGCCTTTCGCCAGGAAACCTTGAGAAGGACAGCTATATCTGTGTTCGTTGGGGGTTGCTTTCCTTCTGGAAGCGCGGAAAAACTTGGTCCGTCCATTCTGAACTGCGCCGTACGGATACCGAGAGAGTCTCTTATATATGTGGACGCCAAAAGCTTAGCTATGAACACATGTGCCAAAAGCTTAGCTATGAACCGGCTGTTGGATGCTGGGTCATGCGTGGACATGTGTAGCCTCAGCAGAACCTGGAAAGCTGTTGCAGAACGAGGGATACATGATTGAGTATATCATATGCGTGCATGTTGGGCGGCGGAGCGGAGCAATAGTTTTATCGGCAAAGCATCTTGTTAGGTAATTTTCGATGTTAATGTGTGAATTGCGACCACTCTTCTACCACCTCATGCTCGGATAAGCACATGAACCGAACCATCTATATATGTGGGATTTTATATGTAGGAGTTGAAATTCGAAATTATATTTCTATTACTAGTATTGACAGTGATCATGGATATACAAGACCGCAAGTTATGGGCAGGAAGCTTCTTGTCAGCCCTCTCTCCTCAGCAGCAGACATGGAGTAGTGTAGCATGACTTTCCTGAACATGACAGCGCTTGAAATTTCTCTGTTTCTTGTGTAGATCTCATCCCCTTCCGTGACATGGACTTGAGCCCATGTCAACCTTTGCCTGAGTTGTGACACCAGGCCAGTTTGTGCCACGTAGGCAGTGTAATGGTCTTTTTCAGACAATCGTGTAATGGCGTGTAGCACCACTGGAAACAGCTGAGGTTTGTATGGTTAATACTGCTCCGTTTATTTGAGTGGTTAATAAGAACTTGGGGCGGTTACAGGCAGCAGGAAACCTTTTGACCACGGCGTTGAATCTACCGCCGGTGAGTCATCTGTTTACTCCTGTCAAAAAGGTGAGTGGAGGTGGGAAGTTGTTGCTGTAGTGGTGACCACCTCGAAGAAGTATCTGACGAAGCCGTGAATCGTCTTTGGTCTGGGAGACACGAAACACAGACCATACAAGGGGCAACGCGTGCAAAGTTTACCAAAGGGGCAGGAAGAATGTGCGTCTGAAAAGCGAACGAGTGCTGGCTTGAATTTTACAAGACAAAGTTCATTTTGATACGTCCTGCAGCCTTTTTTACCTTTGTCGACTGCAAAATCATGAACATTTTTCAAATATTTATATCCGGATGCTACTAGTATACGCTGCCAAACCTACGTAAATATGATTGTGCGCCGGACAACATAACGTGTGGACGCCTTATAAAATGATGAACCAGAGAATGCAGCATACCGCGTATGAGTAAAGTAACGGTTTTGCTAATTCTATTGACTTCTAAACGTTGGATTGCATCCTTTTTTTACTACAAAATAAGGTCCTGAAGGACCTCACGGAAAGAGAAAATTACAAATAGGTCCATGATTTTGACACAAAGCACCCTACAACGACCTAAAAATGCGATCGAATAGGAGCACAATGCCACTGATGATATGCTGACTCTAGGCATAGTTGTCTCTGCCGACTCGGGGGAGTAGACCACTTGGTTTAATCGAGATGCTTGTCACCACATCGAGACAGAAGAAGATCCTCCCTGGTCGAAGGAAGAAAAGGCTTGAGCCGTAGTGCTTAACCACGACAAGGCAAACTCTATGCCCATGGATAGTTGTGGCCATATGACGCCACAACTTGGAGATCACCGCATAGAACCTCAGAATCGTCACTTGCCGAGTTAGATTTCTCCACCAGCAACCAAAACCGATGGTTACCAAGCTCCTCCTCCTCGCCACCAAGGCCAACTGAGAGAAGTAAAGGAACCTGAAGGTCGCTGATGTGGTTTTGAGAACACTTATTTGAAGAGCTTGCGCCAGAGCTCTCCGAAATTATCTTCCTCGTTGGAAGCTTGCCGGAGATGCCTCGCCACAGTGGCCCCGCATTGCGCCCAAACGCCAGGGACGAACGAGCTTAGAGGCACATCCTTATTGTTTCAAACTTTT
Organism: Dactylis glomerata; assembly: GCA_007115705.1. Classification (NCBI taxonomy): domain Eukaryota; kingdom Viridiplantae; phylum Streptophyta; class Magnoliopsida; order Poales; family Poaceae; genus Dactylis; species Dactylis glomerata. Next base: position 925,753 of record QXEO01001225.1, read on the forward strand.
AGCCTCAGCTCTGCAGCTTGCATCAGCTCATCGCCAGATCCACGCAACAACAAACACTAAAGCCAAATTGTGCCAGATCTGGCCAAAAGGATCCAACACCCTGCTCCCAGATGCCACTAGGGGACAATAACCAACACATACTATAAAGACCGGCGGCTCCCCTCAGCCATCTTCGACGGCAGTGCCTGCGGGAGCGGCTCGTTTGGCCTGAAGTCACAAGGAAGACGCTCAACAAGCAATTGTAGCTAGGAGAGGGAGAGGAGAAGAGAGAGTGAGCCCCCCTCCCCCACCAATGTCGTCGTGATTTGTGCTATCTTGTGAATTGCTACGTGAGTTGCAACTAAGATTGTCTCGGTGTTAGATTTATATAAGTTGCAACAAGGTTGTAAATGAGACTTGGATGATATCACCCGACTGAGATTTGGTTAAATCTAAGTCGAGTGCCTGTGAAGTAACGTTGACACTATTTTCTTACGTAACGTTGCTAACAAATTCCATCACTTCAGTTTACTAGATTATTTTTTCTATAAGTTCATCTTGTTCCCTACTCCTAGATTACCTTGATCAAGCCAAACCGCAACTAAACATGACTAGGCTTGTTAAGCAAAATTTGCTGCTGCTTTTCACGTCGAGGTCAGACACCGTCCATGTACACGCGGCGGAGCCTATCCGGACACCGCCGAGGCCGATCCCTTCCCTCCGCCTGCTCTTTGACTCCCGCCAGGCGCCAGCTGACCAGTCAAGGTTAACGCGCGGCCGCTTTAACGCCGTGAGCCGGCGAGCCCACCCACTCGCCGCAGCGCGCGTGGCGTCGCCGTCAGCCGCGACGTCACCGCCGCGAGTGCGCGGCGCCGTCCCACATAAAAACGAAACCACCCACTCACCCACCACGCAATTCCCCTCCCCTCTCCAAGTCTCCTCCTCCGCTGCCCCGAAACCCCCAATTCGAAATTCGATTTGGGGATTTCGGCTCTCAGATCCGAGACCTCGCCTGCCTGTTCGATCTGCGTCTCCGGCAGGGGCTGGAGCTGATCGGCTTCCTCTTCGATTCGCTCGCGGGGATTTTGCTGCGGGGTTGGAGGTTTTCGCTCCGATGGCGTCTTCTCCGGTGTCCTACTGGTGCTACCACTGCAGCCGCTTCGTGAGGGTTTCGCCGTCCACCGTGGTCTGCCCGGACTGCGACGGCGGCTTCCTCGAGCAGTTCCCGCACCCTCCTCCTCCGCCGCCGCAGCGCGGGGGCGGCGGGAGCGGCCGGCGCGGGGCGATGAACCCGGTGATCGTCCTCCGCGGCGGGTCGCTCTCCGGCTTCGAGCTCTACTACGAGGACGGGTCCGGCGACGGGCTGCGGCCCCTGCCCGGGGACGTCTCGCACCTGCTCATGGGGTCCGGGTTCCACCGCCTGCTGGACCAGTTCTCCAGGCTGGAGGCGGCGGCGCCGCGCCCGCCGGCGTCCAAGGCCGCGGTGGAGTCCATGCCGTCCGTGACCGTCCCCGGGGGCGGCGGGGCCCACTGCGCGGTCTGCCAGGAGGCGTTCGAGCCCGGCGCGGCCGCCAGGGAGATGCCCTGCAAGCACGTCTACCACCAGGACTGCATCCTCCCCTGGCTCTCCCTCCGCAACTCCTGCCCCATCTGCCGCAGCGAGCTCCCGGCGGCGGCCGTCCCTGAGGCGGAGGCGGACGCCGGGCTCACCATCTGGCGCCTCCCCCGCGGCGGATTCGCTGTCGGGAGGTTCGCCGGCGGGCCCAGAGAGCAGCTGCCTGTTGTCTACACGGAGCTGGACGGCGGCTTCAGCAACGGAGTCGGGCCGAGGCGGGTGACGTGGCCAGAAGGAGAAGGGCAAGTGGACGGCGGCGAAGGTCGGATTCGCCGTGTGTTTAGGAACCTCTTTGGCTGTTTCGGCCGGGGCAGCCGGCCGGAGAGTTCCTCGCAGTCCCGTAGTGGCTGAGCAAAGTTTTCACGGTAACTCACTTTCAATTGATGATAGTGGTGAATAAGTAGGAGTTAGTATAAGGAGGAAACCCAGGCGATGAGTTCTTGGGTTTTTTTTGGTGTAAATGAAGGGCTTGCATTCCCACTTTTTTCTCTCTTTGAGAATTTAATTTAGAGATGGCCATGAGCAAACAACTCAGACATGACATTGGCAAATTAGGAGGAGCAAGCACAAGCCTTCAAGAATGGAATAGAAGTGTAGTATGGGGAAATCGATCATTTGAAATATTGTAGGCAGAGAACAACTGTTGTTCTCACTTATGTACTGATTGTGCATATACTGGATTGGTTCAAGATGAATTCCGATTTTGCAGTATGTTGGTGTTATACATGAAGTTTCAATATATATTTGTACATTTTATTATTCCTGGCTATCGATTAAGTAATAGGGATGACTTGCACAACATATCAGTGATATTCAGTCCATGTGCCTTCTTCTATGTTGCACTCTAATATTTTTGTCGCGCTGCTAAATTGTGAAACCAAAAGCCCCTATATTGGTTTTGAATGGTGTGCCGGTTAAGTATTAACTCTAGTATTGAAATACTGATATTGATGGATTTCTTACAGAGAGTTCAACTAATGTGAGGGGACATCTGAGATTGTGTGCTACCTTGCTCTATTGTGAGTAAAATGCTTAATGAAGTCATCTACAATATTAGTATGATATTCAGTTGTTCATATATGTCTATCAATACAATTAACAGTCTGTGATAACACAAGTTCAATATCTAGTCTCTGCTTTGCTCACTGACTTCCTTTTCTTGCATTTCCTTGCCCATTCAAGTAGCCATGCAGTTGCATGTCTTTGTTCTTATACTAGCGTTTTTAAATCTATTTTGCAATCACGAGTACTGAAAAATATTTGTGCTTATTTGTGTAATCTGTGGCATAGGTCAAACATCAACTGCATGTCTTTATTCTCCACGCTTCACACCAAGGTTTCTTAAGTGTTTTCACTCTTACAAGATAGTAGAACTTTGGAGCATAGTCTGCAGATAAGTAAAAAACGTATTTCTGGGTAGTTTTGATATAGGTGTACTTCATATAGCTGCTCATAGGCATCCACTGCTTGTTCATGATCTGCACCAGAAAGATTCCTATCCAAATTGCTAGTCACTAATAGCAAGTGATAACATGTTATTTTATGTTTTGCTCTTAAAATTGCTGCCCGTGAATTGTCATTCAGTGACCGACACGTTCTTGCTTTTCCGTTGGTTTCTTTACCCTTTACACCATCCCTCCTTTGGTCTTTACCGCTTTCTTCTGGTTAAATTCCTCCTGGGATGTATGTTTTGCTACTAAAGCTGTCGTTGTCGCTCCCAGTTAAAACTGGTCTTATTATTTTGATGAGAACTCTTCAGTTCCCTGCTTCCCAGGACTGGTTCGTATGAAGGGCGGAAGGGTTTTGGTGTAGTGCGGCACCATGTTTAGTTTTGACAAGGTCCTCCGTTGAACTTGTTCAGGGTAACGTCCATTCATTCCGAAGCTTCTGTTCGTACATTCTCGAAAAGGATATTACCCTCTTGACCTTTACAGAGCAGAGTATTATGCTTGAACATCTCGTGCTTGCGCTTGCAGACTCAGCTACAGCTTGCAGCAATTTCCCCAGCTGTTGTGGTACCTGCATCTTGATGAAACCTGTTCTCTTGTTCGGTGGACTCTCAGCATCAGGTAATGTCGGTTGACTCGACAGCATCTTGATTCTTGGTGCGTCCATGCCGCTATGTGCTGCATTCGCCCTGGCGATGGACAAAAACTTGGGTCTAGAGAAAAACTGGGGCCCTCTACAGGATCGCAACATGAGAGCCTCTGGCCACTACTGGGAAACAGTTGTCTGGTCAAGCGTGGCTGGGCCCGTTCTTGGGCCATTTATAGCGGCCAAATCGCTTTCGCTCTCTCCGTCTCTCGGACCTCGTGAGCAATCATCTTCGAATCGAGGTAGGCATCTTCCGTTAGGTAGCAGAGGTTCAGGTTGGCTTCGATAGTAATTTGGGAAATGTTTGGCACCATGGATCCAGGGTTTGGAAAGCGTTGCTGGGACCTGGACCTGGAGAGATTCCAGCTATCCTGGGACATGACATCGAGTGCTCGGCTAAAAGGATTTGTTATGGACGGGGCTACTAATTGCGGTACGTTATCGGCGGATGCTAATAGAGACTAGAGAGTACAGAGCTTTTCCAATATTCGAGTGGTTTGCTTCAGAAGCAATGGACCCTATGGTGTGGTGTCCTTGTACTGCCTTGTGAGGCTCCATGTTTTCTGAAAGCTCACTTTACTTTGTTGGGTTTGGTTCCTTTCTTTCTGATGTGCCGTTATCATTTTGCTCATCATTTTTGAGGATTAACATCTAGATAGATTGTGTTAATCAAGGAAAGCCTTATACAAAGTAATATCGAGACTGAAGGGGTTTGCTTTGGTACAAACTCCTCCAAACAATGTGTTTGTGCGTGGCAAATGTAATCATCGGCACAAACATCGCAAATAAAAGCATCATAATCTCTTGGACAACCAAATCTCAAACATGGTGTTTGCGAACCTTGGATAATGCACAGTTCATTTTGTACAAAACCCATGGTTTGCTGGCACCATCCCTTGATTACATTGTCCTAGTTCAAGGTTGTACATATCACACAGTGCCAAGTATTAATCATTTGCCAAAAATACAAACCAATTATCATATGAACAACGAACATGGGCCTCATAAAAAATAGCGCACACTAGGGGCTGAGATAAATCGTCCATTTAACAAATAACATGCACAACCACTGTGGTTGTTCAAAACACATGGTAAATGGGGATTATCTTAGTGCTACCAAAATGGTGCTACCGTACCATGTAATCATCGGCCGTGGTGAAATAAGACATAACAGTAGCATCGATCAAACATAACCGCAATTTATCAATACTAACAAAAAAAACTACCACAATAATAGTAGCAACACAATCTCGAGCATAAACGCAATCTACATGCATTGCATTCATTCAGTAAATCTAACAAACAGATGCAACGGAAACCGATTAAACATAGTTCATATCACAACAATCTTGACTCAGTGCTACAAACCGATTAAACAGTCTAGATGAGCGCCCCTGTTTTTCTTAGTGGGTGTCTTAGGGTATGTGATGTTCTCGGTTTCTAGTTGATTATGTTTTTCGATATTCACTCGTTTTTGGGTGTGTATGTTTTAAGTGGTGGCTTCGGGATTCTTAATATATAATTTTTGTCAGATCTTTATTAAATAAAATAATAAAATAGCCGTATGCATCTTTTTAATGTAGAGGCCGGGGTCTCCATTTCGGAAAAAAAATGTCAGTGTAGTAGCACACACCAGTAGGACAGCATCACACTGGTACACAGGACAATGTAACTCTCGGCATGAGAACACATGAATTGATATCTCACAGTAATACGCCAGCAAATGCCACTCTCATTAAAAATTGGAATGATAGTGGTTCTTCAATCATGAAATGGATATTACAAACATCAAGAATCAGATCCTGATACACTAGCCTAGAATAAAACGAACGCCCTTCTTCACAACTTACAAGTTCAAACCATGCAATGTAGACATCATTCATTGTAGATGCATACATTTTTCACTCAATTTCAACCGCGATAAATCTGAAAAAACAAGGTCAATTATTGTTCATTAAAAGTGCAAAAATAAGAACTCTGGTGTAAATTTAGATGCATACACCATATTCATTTGGATATCAAGGCGACCTCTCCTTTTCCATCCCGAGAGTAAAACAAGAAAACGCAAGCTACCATAAGCCAATAATCTGCAGGCTTGGTACAATATAATTTCAAAATTTTGTCAGCACAAGGCAACACAGGATCATACCTATAATCTGCAGACAAGGAATTCCAGACAAAGTAAGCTAATATCTACAACAGACATAAGGAAAAAAAAGGAATAATTGCAATACATGCTAGGGATGTCCACTTACAGCCTAAGTCTTTCATGGCTGGCTTACTGAACCAGAAAACCATTTACATGATGCAACTTATTAATTTATTTCAGCTTCCCCCTTGCCTATGTGCCGACAACGATGGGAAAAAAACAAAGTTTTGGTTTTCAGACAAGGAAAATATTACAACGAAAATGGAGTTGCAATAGTATACAGCACATCACTTCAAGGTGGACACACACACACATCTTGATCTGAATACATTCCTTGACTGGCTTAATGTAGTTCAGGGTGGACAGACAGTGTGGGAATCTAGTGTAACTAATTTGGCAAGTGCAACTAGCTAAAGGTTGGGTTGGGCTTGGAAACCCTTGCTCCGAGGAGGATATGAACATTTTTTATGCCACCACTACTATCCACTTAGGTAATGGGAAAAAGACACCATTTTGACATGCCCCATGGCTTGATGGCAACAAACCTAAAGATATTGCACCGCTACTTTTTGAGTTGTGCAAGAGAAAGAATTGGAACGTCGCCCAAGACCTCCACGAGGAGGCTTGGATTCGAAAGTTAGCAAGTGAGGCCACGATCTCTTTGGAGCATCTAACTCAATTTGTACAACTTTGGGTCCTCATCAACAACTAGACCCTTATGCGCGCCTTGCCGCGCCGCTCCTTAATTTAAATTTATTTTCATTCAATGACATGTTGTCAGTTTAAAAAATGATCTAGTGAAAAATAATAGAATGGCAATGTCTTTGCCCATCAAACAAAAAGGATGATGCTGAACATCCCCTTGAAATAAGTCAGAAGCTACATATATGTTCTTTTGTAGGCCATGAGCAATCTGGAAGCAGAGGCGTAAACACTTATTTTAACCCACAACAATCATAAGTATACCAATATTGAGTAATTTGGCTATTATTATTTCATATTCACCAATGGAATATCTAAATAGAAAGGTTTTTGTTTTTATCTAATTCGAAATTGACTTGTATTGAATTTTTCTCGTCCACTAAAATGCACTAATCCATACTATCATGTTAATGTGACACCTGGAAGCAGAAGCGTAAACGCTGATTTAACCCAAAGCAATCATATGGATACCAATAATGGTTAATTGGTTATTACTATTTCATATTCACCAAAGAATATCCAAATAGAAAGTTTTAGTGTATCTCTAATTTAAAATTAACTCCTCTAAATTGCGCTAATCCATACTATCATATTTATGTTTATTGGCCACTATATACCTTCAGATACCCATCAACCAAAATAATCGGCTTTGACAATGGAGAGAAATTCCCAACATTAATGAAAATGGGTATTCGGGCTCCATTCATACTGGTAAAGGAGGATGGTATGCCCGAATGTCGGATGAGAAGAAAGTCGAGTACCTGAATAATCTGTTTATATCCTGACAGCAAAAGAAAACTGCAACAACTTTGACTGTTAATATCAATGAACCACCACCATCTTCTTAGTTTAGTAGAGTTGCTGCTCTTCTCATTCATCTCAGGTCCAATATTCAGTTCTTATGATGGAACCATAATAAATGGCTCATGGTTATGTTGATTCTTCAGTAATTGAAATGCTATCTAAAATGAAGCCAATCTAAAATCTGCCGAAGGAATAAACAACAAACAAATTCTAGATAAACAACAAAATTATGCTTCGATTTATTTTTTCATTGTCGATGCAATCACAAATATGATGAAAACTAATGTGTAAATACTAAAATACAAATTTATAAGTGCAGCCCTATTGTTAACAGTTGACAGATTCAGCAAGACTGGTAGTGCCAATGAAAAACTGGAAGTATAGAATTAGTATTGTCAATGAAATGAAAACAAATACATTTTCTATTCTTTGACGGTATTTCTCAGTTAATATTAAGTTACTTAAGATAGAGAAACTATCCTTTCATTCTTGACATTAAGGTTTTTGATGGTCCGCACAACATTCATTCGTTGGAAAAATATTATCTACAAACATGACATATTTAAATACTAATGTTCTGTAGATTTATAGGTGCACTATAGAATAATTGTAAACCTGAGAAATGTCAATGTTTTAAAATATATAAAACATTAATTTGGTTTTATCAAAGTCAAACAGACAACTAAAAAGAACAGACGCAAATTGCCGAACGGACCGCCCACACCAACTTTTTACTACTTCACAACAGAAGCCAGTTAGCTAAACATTTTTATTTTTCTAAGGCATAATAACCAGTTGTAGAAGGAACAGGGAACAGACCACACCACACGTCCAACGGTCCAAGTTTACCAACTCAACGTTTCCATCTTTGTAGGTGGGCCTAAGAATAAAAACGAGTGAATCAACCACAGCTCTCCATTTGCTTCGCTACTACTTATTGGAATAGATATGCACTTGCAAGAGGAAATAGAAGATGACATAACTTGGAAGCTTACCGCTAACGGTCAATACTCCGCGGCCTCCGCATATAAGATGCAATTCCTTGGATTAATTGAGTCAAGCATGTTCAAAATGGTTTGGATAGCATGGGCACCACCCAAGGTAAAGAACCATGCATGGATTGCCATCCAAAATAGCCTATGGACGGCGGATAGGCTCTGGAAGCGGGGGTGGGAGAATTGAGGCCTATGCCCACTTTGCAAGCAAACCGAGGAAACCAATGACCATCTTTTTGTGCATTGTCATTTCACCAAAAGGATTTGGGGCTTAGTCAAGAGTTGGATGGGGCTTGAAGAGGTGCAACCGGCACAATGGACAAACCTAAGCATTGATGAATGGTGGTCCCATTTGGCCGAAGCCGCATCCCCTAATCGTAAGGGATTGTCATCTCTCACTCTTCTCATCGTTTGCGAGATTTGGAAGGAGCGCAACGCAATGGTTTTTCGCAAGAAGCTATCACCAACGTTTGTAATATTAGAAAAGATTAAGTGCGAGGCTAGGCTTTGGGTGCTTGCGGGTGCCAAGCGGTTGGGAATTATAATACCGGGAGAGTAGGCTTTTGTATTAAACTTTTACTTTTTCCTTGTAAACTCCTTCTTAATCCTCGAAACAGGCTTTCGCCCCGCTTTATAAATAAAGCCACATCGGCCGAATGATACAAGGTGATGGGGAGACCCCTTACAAAGCAGATCAAGATAAACAAGAAAAAACGCGAAAGACCAACACTTGCCACCGAAGACAATGATCCGAGACCGGGGTGGACCGGGGCTCCACGACAACGCCCTCAAAAGGGTAACGACACTCCGCGCCGCCGCTGCCAAGACCGATGGTCAAGGGTTTTCACCCGGAGCCCTATCGCGTAGAAGGTAGCCGCATCGACGCCCCCAAGAGGGTAACGATACCCGCAGGCATCGCCGCCGCTGGTGCCAAAGCACTGAGCTTTCGCCCGGAAAAACCTTCATGCCGCTCCCCGTCCTCCGCCCACGCCCGTTGTCTCCAAGGTAGGCCTCCGACACACGATCCGGGGCTGTCGGAGCCGAAACACCGCCAACACCAAAGTCCCCCACCGTCCACCCCTTGCCATCCACATGGCCAAAGGGAGGAACCACCACCACCGCCACGTCGCTCGCCACAGCCGTCCGCGCAGTCCACCTTCCAGGGCCGCCGCCCCGGCATCCATGGACTCGAGCCAAAGCTCCAACCAACGCCACATCGCACAGTCGCCGAGAAGGACGGGGTAAGTCACACGGGCTTGCGGGCATCGAGCCGCACGGCAGCCTAGGGGAGGGGAACTGCCCTCCATCACCGATGGTGAGTGTCGTCCGGACGTAGCAGCAGTGCCAATTAGGTCTAGATCAGGCCCAGCCAGGCCCAGGTCTAGCCCGGCCAGGCCCAGATCAGACCCAGATCGGGCCCGTTGGCTCCGCCACCGCGCTGCAGCACCCAAGCCGCCACCCCGCCATCGGCCTGCACCCCGTGCCGCGCCCTACCTGCGTCGCCCTCGAGCCGGTTGAGCCGCCATGCGCCGCCGCCGGAAGTCTTCAGCCGCGCCGCCGCTGCATCGCTTCCCCAGCTGGACGCCGACCAAGGCCAGCGCGCCATCACCGGAGGAAACCCCACTGTCGCGCCGCCCGGGGACCACGCGTGGCACGCGCCGCCGCCGGTCGAGTCCCCCACCAGCCACGAGGAGCACCGCCGCCATAGACCTCTTCCCGCGAGAAGCCGAGCGCCGGGTAGGGGAGATCCCACCGCCGCCGGCACCGCACGGGCTTTGCCCGGCGGCGCTCGCCGGCGGCGGCGGGGGAGGAGGGGGAGGTGGAGGAACTGGGTGGCGGCGGCTAGGGTTCCGTCTCCGTCGCCCGCGCGGGGGGCGACGCGAGACGGACGGACGGGACCGGACGTTGGCTTTTTCCCACCTCCAAAGGCACGGCAATTTACTCCAGCCAACTCCTTCTTAATCAATGAAAGGGGCAAAGGATCATCAGTAAATGGCAACACTTCTGCAGCAATGATACTTACGTTGAGCACGTGCCTCTGTCTGGTGCAATCGGATCTGGTGTTTGATCTGATTGAAGCTGTGGTCGGTGATCTTCTGGTGTCTTTGGGGTGTCGATGCAGCGGTTGTTTGCGGATAGCCTGGTGTTTGGTGGTGTTGATCGTTACTTTTGTACCTGCTGTTTGGTGAACTTCGTCATGTTGTCGTTTATAGGGTAGTTTAGTGGCAATGGGTTTTTGCCCCGTAGTGGATGTTTCGATGGCGAGCATTCACAGCGGGTTTCCCATTGGTGCTCAACTAGCTTTCCCCCCTCCTCCTCCAATTTCTTTTGCTGTGTGAGACAGTCTTCTTTTTCCTATTTCCTTGCTTGTGTGTGTAAGAAACTCTGTATTTCCGTTGAGCAATTAATGGAAAGGGGGTCAGCCCGGTTGGTATAGCAATGGTTGTTTGTGGATCAGATTAACCAGCTTAATTTTTTTTAGCAAAGATTAACCAGCTTAACTTGCTAAATACTCACAGGCCTCGCCAGACTCCTGCGCTGGATTTACAACTCTGCTGGGCCGGACTTCTTCCTGGGCCTTCGTGCCAGTGCTTAATTAAGCCACACCACCAGGTGTAGTTCGGCTTCCGTATTGTCCGATTCCAGCGTTTGCTCGAAAGAAAACTCGACTCCGACTGGCTCTGAACATCCGAGTCGGAGTGCTAGCTACCACATTAGCCTGCCGATTATAAAAGTACGGCCACTTAACTGCCTTGTTCATCGTGAAACCCAAGCCGTGACAGCACTGAGTCCCAGCGTAGCTCAAGTTGCCTTGATTCAGTCGAGTTGTTCCAGCCCGGCCAGACGAGAGCTGAGCATACGCGATCAGAACATGGCCTCTCGCCGGCGTGTCTTCCTGGCGGTGCTTTTCCTCGTGTTATTGTTCGTCTTGCCGGCGATCGCCTTTGCGGGTACGGCTGGCATGCATACGGAGTCCATGCACCGTAGACTTGGAGAAAAGAGCAAGCCTTCTAGGAGCGTCAAGATCAACACAAGGCGCTATAGAACTGTTAGGCATCGCAAACTTGGCGAGAAGCCCAACCCTCCTCAAGATACCGAGTTCAACGTAGTAAGCTATGGAGCTGTTGGCGATGGCCAAACTGATGACACACGGGCATTTGAGAAAACATGGACCAAGGCCTGCTCATCGTCTACACCAGCCACAATGTTGATCCCGAAGGAGATGAAATTTCTCGTCAAGCAGACCACGTTCTCGGGGCAGTGCAAATCAAACATCAGATTCAAGCTCGACGGAACATTAGTAGCTCCTGACCGATCAACTTGGCCGAAAGAGATTATTAGAAAGTGGATAGTATTTAGCAACGTTGATAAGCTGACCGTGACGGGTGATGGGACCATGGACGGGAAGGGCGAGTTATGGTGGAAAAACTCATGCCGTGTGCACAAGAATCTCAAATGCACAGAGGCCCCGACGGCGTTGTTGCTAAGCAAGTGCAATCACTTGAAGGTAGAAAATATCAAACTCTTAAATAGCCAGCAGATGCACATGTCGGTCGAAGACTGCAAGGACGTAATTCTAAAGCATATCACGATCGTGGCACCCGGTGATAGCCCTAATACCGATGGTATCCACATTGCCCGCACGAAGGATATACAAGTCCTGGATTGCAATATCAAAACCGGAGACGATTGCATGTCAATCGAGACAGGAACAGAGAACTTGTATGCTTCGAGAATAACTTGTGGCCCGGGTCATGGAATTAGTGTTGGAAGCTTAGGTGACAAAAACTCCGAAGCTCGAGTTTCCAACATAACCGTCAACAAAGCACACCTTGTTGGCACGACAAACGGTGCGCACATCAAGTCATGGCAAGGAGGAAAAGGATATGCCAAGGACATCAAGTTTGAGGACATTATCATGGACAAGGTCAAAAATCCAATAATCATTGACTAGAACTATTGCTTCATGGATGATCCTTTGAAGCCTAAGGCGTGCGAGAAACAAACTTCAGCGGTGGAGCTAAGCAATATTCATTTCAAGAATATACGAGGCGCAAGTGCAACAAAAGAAGCGATCAAGTTGGACTGCAGCGAGACCATCCCATGCCATGATCTAGTGTTGCAGGATGTGAAGCTTACTTATAGCGGGCATGACAAAGGCGGTGTAACGAGTACATGCAACAACGCGATACTAAAGAAATCGGACAATGTTGCACCAAAGACATGTTCAGGCAGCGAGACATAATCTAGTATTTGTTTCTTCTATCTTTGTTTTGCTTGTAAAATCAGCTAGTCTCTTGTGTGGAGAGAAAGGCATGATCGAGATTTATCTACTGTATATATCATACATGCCGCTTGTGATTTTTGACTATAAGTTGTTATTTGCATTCGCATAAAAAAGTTGTTATTTGCATGCACATGTTCAGCTGAGACCACAACCATTTGGTACCGCTCATCAAGTCAGATCCCACGGACTTTGTACACTCTGTGAGATGCACGCGTGCTTCCGTGCTCTTGTTTTGCTTTCACGTACAGGAATGTGCTTTCCATCATCAGAATTCGCAAAGGTAAAAATGGTGCGGTGGCGGGAGCCAGCCGAGCAGAGCGCAAAATAATAACATGGACCTCACAATCTCATGATCGCTGTAGCCTATGGAATTATTAGTTCGTTGGGCCTAGTATGGTGTCCTTCACTTCACAGGTTGATGAGATCTCTCTGAGGTCAGTGTCGTCTGTTTGGAATAGGGGGACGCGAACAGTACTTTAGACGATTTGTACTGAACTTTGCTAAATTTGTGCATTTGAAACAGGGCCAAGTGGGGCTTAAGCCATGGGCAGAAAGTAGGACTCTAGCCGAAGATAAAATGTCGTAGCTTCTTCTCTCTAAAGCACATAGATTTGTAACGTAATCACTCACCAGGCAGGAGCCAACAAAATCATAGATTTGTTCTGCAATCTCCCGTGTGTGCTTTAGTCATCCTCGATCGATCACCATGGGTTTCTTTTTTAAAAAGAGAGGCAGTTTTGCCTCATAATAATATATTTTTTTGGAAATGAGGTTGCCCCAGCCTTGCCTCATTTTAATAAAAAGATAGAAGAAAATTGACTAATTCATTTTTTCGAAACAGAGGCCACCGCCCTAGCCTCTCCATCGATAGATACATGCGACTATTTATTAAATTATTAATAACTTGTCTTATAGAAGATCACATCATGGGTCATACAGGGTCAATACATGTATCAACCATCTAAATAGAAGCCTGACAACGACCTAAGCATCAACATGTCAAACGGAGATCAAAACACCAGTTGCACTAGCTGTACAAATCTTGTGCAACCTTCTCTAGCCAGTTGCACCCAATAACCAAATTCTATCATTTCTCCGTTTGTTGTAGGAAGGATCACATACGGATCTAATGTGTAGCTAGTGCACAAATGAAGTAGATTTCACATTGTTAATAATATATAAATTTCTGATGTTCCAGATGGCCCAAACTAAGGATATGCACCCACTCGGATGTGTACTTTATCTTTTTTTCTGAGATTCCCACTAACCAATTCCCAATATTCTTTTATACTTGTAGGTGGGATAATATTGAAATCCATATGCACAATACGCCACACCATTTTTGCTAAAAGGCATTGAATAAAAAGGGTGTTGCACGGTCTCCTTATGATCACAAGAAACAACACTTTTCGAACCCCTGCCACTTCCTCTTAGTTAAGTTGTTCTTAGTTAACAAGACCTTTTTATGCAAGAACCACATGAAAACTCTATTTTTGTAGTGGAACTTTGATCTTCCATATATATTTGTGGACAAATTTAGTGTGCCATCCATATAATCTATATGCATGGATTTGACCGAGAACATCCCAAATTTTGTTAGCCCCCACTTAAACACAAAAGATTGTGGTGTTAACTGAGCATCCATCAACCGAGTACATAAATGAATCCATCTATTAGCTCGATTACCCGATAATGCTTGTCTAAAGCCTATGTTTAGTGGCATTTGGGACATGACCTTCGCAACTGAAACTTATTTTATTTGTACTATGTTGTATAACAAAGGATATTGTTGATTTAGTGGAGAATTTCCTAACCAAGTATCTTCCCAAAAATGAACACTCTCGCCATTCCCAGTTGTAAAGGATCTGTGATAAAAAAACTCATCTTTTAATTTCATTAATCCTATCCAAAAAGGAGAATTTTAAGGCTTCACCTTAACCTGAGATAAAGAATCAGAATGAAGATATTTATAGTGATTAATTCATGCCACACCCCATTTTCGGATAAGATCTTAAATAGCCACTTGCATAGTAAGCATTTATTCTTTAATTCTAAGACTTCAATACAAGTCCCCCTTGATCTTTCGGACAACAAATAATATTCCATCGAGTTAGTCTATACTTTCTCTTATGGCCATTGTTGTGCCAAAAAAACAAGATCTAAAATAATTCAATCTTTCGTGTACCCCTTTAGGTATCTCAAAAGAAGGATAACATAAACATTGGTAAGCTGGTTAATATTCAATTAATCAGCACCAAATGATCTCCATAAGAAAGCATTTTCCCTAAGCAACTAGCTAACTTTTTTCTCAAAGCGATCTTCAATTATATTCGACTCACTATTATTTAACTTTCAAAAATGAATTTGTATTCCCAGATATCTAAATGGGAAGACACCAGGTTCATAACCAAAAAGAGTAATATAATCGCTTTTGACATCTTTGGCTTTTCCAAAACAAAAAACTTCACTCTTGTGAATATTAATCTTAAGCCCCGACAATTCTTCAAAGATGCATAGAATAAGTTTCATATTTAGTGCTTTCTCTAAGTCGTGTTCCATGAAAATAATCGTGTCATCCACATATTGTAAGATGAAATCCCCCCCATCAACTAAATGAGGAATCAATTCATCAACTTGTCCATCCTCTTTAGCTCTAGCAATTAGGATATGTAACATATCCGCAACTAAATTGAAAAGAATTGGAAAAAGATGATCTCCTTGCCTAAGCCCCTTATGAGACCTGTATCATCATTAACTTTAACACCAACACTACCATGGCTTACAAAATCTTGAATCCATTTGCACCATATAGGATCTTTCATTCTTAGAGGTTCCTGCAAAAAAGGATATTTCACCTTGTCATATGCTTCTTCAAAATCTATTTTAAGCAATACACCATCCAACTTCTTCCTATGAAGTTCGTGGATAATTTCATGCAAAACCAAAAAACCCTCTAAAATATGCCTTCTTGGCATAAATGCGGTTTGCGTTGGTCTAATCACCAAAAGAGCAACCTTAGTAACCCGATTGGTGCCTACCTTTGAAAAAAATGGAACTTACATTGAACAAACAAATCGGTCTATACTGTTGAATCTGCACATCATTTTCTTTTTTAGGAAGTAAAACAATTGTTCCATAATTCAAATGAAACAAAGGTAACTCACCCTTTTGAGAAACTTCAAATAATCGCATAAGATCTCCCTTAATAACATCCTAGAAAGATTAATAGAACTTAGCTGAAAACCAGACTGTTCTAGGCGCTTTGTTCTTCATTTGCATAACCGCCTCATATACCTCCTTTTCTATAAAGTCAGCAGTGAGGATTGCATTTTCTTCGGGAGAGACTTGTGTGATATCATCTATGACCAACTCATCTAAAGTGAAATTGTTCATGACGGGTGCCCCAAATAACTTCTTATAGAAATTTGTTATATAATTTTTCATATTTTCTTGCCCAATAATAGTTCCTTCTTTTTGTTCAAGTTGAAAGATCTTCTTTCTCCTATGTTTATCGTTCGCAATTGATGTCTACGCACGCGTTTGTTCTTGTAGACAGTGTTGGGCCTCTAAGTGCAGAGGTTTGTAGAACAGCAACAAATTTCCCTTAAGTGGATCACCCAAGGTTTATCGAACTCAGGGAGGAGGAGGTCAAAGCTATCCCTCTCTAACAACCCTGCAATTACGATACAGAAAGTCTCTTGTGTTCCCAACACACCCAATACACTTGTCAGATGTATAGGTTCACTAGTTCGGCGAAGAGATAGTGAAATACAAGTAGTAGTGATGATTATAAGTAGTAAATGTAATCTCAAATAAATATCACTGCGAGCAAACATGTAACAAAACTGAATGTAAATGGTGTTCAATACTTGGAAACAAGGCCTAGGGATCATACTTTCACTAGTGGTCACTCTCAACAAAGGTAACATAATTGAACCCATAGATAACTATCTTCACTATGCCACTCTAAACTATTCTCCAATGGATAACGAACACTAATCATGCGTAGGGCTACGAAGCACTCCTCAAAGTTCGCATGTCCCCAAACTAGATTGTCCCAAACTATCACCGTGAACGCACTAGATGGTTCCAACAAACACCAACAATCATAGAGACACTAGCCAAAAAGACACACACAATGCGTACACTATCACCTTCACATCATGATACAAGGTGTCTCCGGAGATTACAATAATAAAGCACGGGAGTAGCATAATATCTGAATAATAGCATCTACCAATTCAACTAGATACAAAGCTCATGATCACATAAAGATCACATCATGGGAGAGAGAGGTGAACCACATAGCTACCGATAGAGCCCTCAGCCCCGGGGGGAGAACTACTCCCTCCTCATCATAGGAGATAGCAACGTTGGTGGAGATGACGGTAAAGTCAATGGAGACGGTAGTGGAGGCGACAACGTCGATGGAGATGGCTCCGGGGGTACTTCCCCGTCCCGACAGCATGCCGAAACAGAGAGTTCCGTCCACCGAAATTTGTCTTCGACGGCGGCGGCGCTGTGGAACTTAACTGGGGAAAACGCCGATTGATTTAGGGTTTGGACTTTGGGAGGGTTTAAATAGGCGGAGAGGCGGTGTCAGAGGGCCACCAGGGGGCCTCACCACCCCCTAGCGCGGCCAGGAGGGGGGCGCGCCACCCCCTGGTGTGGTGGCCCTCTGGCTTTTGTTTCGTCCGGGAAAAATAGAAGTTTCGGCTTTTGTTTCGTCCAATTCCGAGAATATTTCCTAGGTAGCTTTTCTGAAACACAAAAACAGCAGAAAACAGGGAACTGGCACTGTGGCATCTCGTCAATAGGTTAGTTCCGGAAAACGCATAAAAACGCCACAAAGTGTAACAAAACACAAAGCAAATGACGCATAAACAAGCATGGAGCATCAAAAGTTATAGATACGTTTGGGACGTATCAGCAATTAAATGAAAATATTTTGTATTATTGCCTCTCTCTTGGATATGCTTTATTAATGCGAAACCGGTTGAAAACTAGTACAAATCTAGTAGTGTCATCATGGAACACAACCATAATGTGCATCCCGACCAACCTGGCGACCCACACGAAGCGCACACGCGCCATCGAGAGGAAGCGCCACCGTTGAGGTTGCCATCGGTGTCATCGTCATCACTCCTTCACGAGCTAGTGACTCCGACTTCACCTTTCAACGACCACCGACGGGGCCCTTGCTGCAACCGTCGTCAGTGCCTATTTTGGCCCATGCCAAATAGTCGACCCCAAGCGCGCTGAGGAAGAGACAGCTTTGACTTTGACGATGAGCCTCGGAGGAGAAAGTTTCCTACGTTGCACCGAAGAAATCTCCAACAACTAGAAATCTACGCACCGGTACAGCCAATCAAGTGGCATTGCCGACATGCCAACCCGCTACCATAGCTCCGACTTCACCACATCATTGCAGGACGCCACATAGGAACCGGCCCGAATGCCTCAACGGGTGACGAATGGCATGCCACGACCCGGATCCGCTCACCAGTGGCATCGTTGCCACACAGATCACAATACTGCCAACACCACCATCACCGTCCACTGGTCCCTCCGGCCTAAGCGAGCTCCAAAACGATGCCCTGAGAGGGAAGACCACATATGAGCGCCCCCATCGTCCTACCACATCGGATCTACAATTCCCCCAACAGCTTCTTTAGAAAGATAGATGAAATTATAACCTCGAGGATGCCTTCAAGAAGAAAACGGCGTCCGAAGACATCGTCATCGCCGTCCCGCCCACCGGCCAACAAGGCTTTCGCCTAGATCTGAACTAGTATGAATTTCTCAACCACAGACAAGATTGTTCCACCGACAAGTCCAACAAGAAACAGTGGCAGTGCCTTGCACCGAACAGCTGCGCTGAAAGCTACTCGGCTCTGGGAGACTTCACCGACGAACACTCGGGTATAGAGATCTTCAAAGATACCTGGGCGAAGTACCACGTATTCATGGCCATGGCCTCCCTGAGAACGCTGCTTCCTTCAAGCGCAGAGCCCACACGGAGTAAAGAAGAGCGAACGTACTGCTACTACCACCCAACACATGGCACCAGCACAGGTTGCTTGTGAAAAAGAACACCAGATAGCAGATGGGATGATGATGAGTACGCTGTTAGGATTAACCAGGCAACCAGATTTGCAGTTGACGGTTGGTGTGTTCCTCACTTTCCTTGGTTATTTCCGTGCACAGAGCCAGTGGCCGGGAGTTTAAACCACACGGATAGAAAGTAGAAACTGCCCGCCAATGTACATGGAGTTGTTAATCGCTCTCCTCTTCCTCTTTCTTGCGAGAGCGGAGTCGGCGAGCTACGGCATTGGCGCCGGCGCCGGCGGGAGAGAAGGGAAGGCCGGGGGAGCGGTTCTCCTCCCACTCAGGGTGCAGGAAGTGGCGCCACCGCCGCGAGCGCCGGCGAACCGGCTGCGGTTCCGCCACAATGTGAGCCTGACGGTGCCGGTGGCCGTCGGCACGCCGCCGCAGAACGTCACCATGGTGCTCGACACCGGCAGCGAGCTCTCGTGGCTGCTCTGCAACGCCAGCAGCCTGTCGCCGCCGCCTGTGCCGTTCAACGCGTCGGCTTCTTTGACGTACGGCGCCGTCCCCTGCTCGTCGCCGGCGTGCATATGGCAGGGACGAGACCTGCCAGTCCGCCCGTTCTGTGACACGCCTCCGTCGAACGCCTGCCGCGTCTCCATTTCCTACGCCGACGCCTCCTCTGCCGACGGCCTGCTGGCTGCCGACACCTTCCTCCTCGGCGGCGCCGGCAACCTGCATGTGCACGCACTCTTCGGCTGCATCACCTCCTACTCCTCCAGCACCGGCACCAACGACAACGCTACTGATCCCTCGGAGGCCGCCACCGGACTCCTCGGCATGAACCGGGGCGGCCTCTCCTTCGTGACGCAGACGCGCACCCGCCGCTTCGCCTACTGCATCGCCACGGGCGAAAGCCCCGGCATCCTCATTCTAGGCGGCGACGGCACCGACGCTGCCCCGGCGCTGAACTACACACCGCTGATAGAGATCTCCCAGCCGCTGCCGTACTTTGACAGAGTGGCCTACACCGTGCAGCTGGAGGGCATCCGCGTGGGGCGCGCCCTGCTCCCCATCCCCAAGTCCGTGCTGACGCCGGACCACACGGGCGCCGGGCAGACCATGGTGGACTCCGGCACGCAGTTCACCTTCCTCCTGGGCGACGCCTACGCGGCGCTCAAGGGCGAGTTCCTGAACCAGACGCGGCCGCTGCTCGCGCCGCTCGGCGAGCCGGGGTTCGTGTTCCAGGGCGCGTTCGACGCGTGCTTCCGCGGCACGGAGGCCCGAGTGGCGGCGGCGAGCCGGCTCCTCCCCGAGGTGGGCCTGGTGCTCCGCGGCGCCGAGGTGGCCGTGGCCGGGGAGAAGCTCCTGTACAGGGTGCCCGGAGAGCGGCGGGGGAAGGAGGCGGTTTGGTGCCTGACGTTCGGGAGCTCGGACATGGCGGGCATGTCGGCGTACGTGATCGGGCACCACCACCAGCAGGACGTGTGGGTGGAGTACGACCTCCAGAACGGCCGCGTCGGCTTCGCGCCCGCGCGCTGCGACCTCGCCACCCAGCGCCTCGGCGTCAAACTATAATCGTCTGATTGCATTGCTCCCTGCTCGCAATCAATGTGTATCCGTATGTATAGTAGGTGTACTATAGTGAAGCAGGAGCAGGGCGCGAATCGTTAGTAGAGGGGCAGGTATTAGAGATGGTCCCTCTCCGATCACCTGCTGGTATGGTCAACTGGTTATTGGTTCATCGCTAAGTTAATTACTTCCTCGGTTCATCATGTAAAAATATAATTTTAAAATGCTTATATATAGATCACATTATTAAAACTATATACTAAAACGCGTCTAGATACATGAATTTTCGAGAAAAAAAATCTAAACCATTATGTAATAGTGAACAACACAGTATATGTCTTGATATATGTAACTACTCATCATGTGCTAATGTATGGTCACCCGTCCCGCGCGGTCATTTTCTAACAGCTTTTGCACACCATTGGGAGTACAAAACCTGTCTGAAAATCTGCTGGTCCTCCCTCCCACAAAGGCACCTCTGTGGATTAGCTCTCGCTTTAGCCTAATCATCCTCGGTCTTCCACCTTGCTTGTCAATGGCTGCTCGATATTATGTCTCCGGCAAAAGTGAGCCAGAAGGGACATAAAACTAAGGAGGAATATGTTTTATCAAGTTTTCTAGAACAACTCCAACCATGAGAGATGGTCATTTGAATTTCACAAACACAGGATGAACTTCACATAAATTTACGATAGACTTCCAAAATATTTTAACTAACTTTGGGCATCAATAGAAATTGAGGATAACTTCCAAAAAAGAAAAAGAACCTCCACCAAATTTAGGATCAACTTATGCAAATTTACATATCAAGTTTTTGAAAATGTCCAATTTGGATACTATTTATGGAGCATGACCTTGAAAAGGCAAGAAATCTGAAATTAATTTTATCAGCTTTCCGACAACTATAAAAAAAATTCTATAAGAGTGAATTATTTTGTTCTGGCGGTGCTCAGATGATGCTGCCATATATGCTGAATTTTTTGGTTGTGGGATATGGATATTTCCTATTACCTATTTTGGTATTCTGGTTCATTATCGGAGACTCACAAACATTGAATGGAAGCATGTCGAGGAAATATTACAGAAAATTTCTCTCGCTAGGTGAAAGATTAGTTGTCATTAACTGAGTAGTAAGTAACATGATACTGTATATGATTTCTTTCTTCCACCTACCCAAAGAAGTCTTGCACATGTTCAATTATTTCTGATCGACTCTTTTGGCAATGAGATAGTGAGAAAATAAATATAGACTGGCCAAATAGAGTGTGGTTTGCCGATCCAAAGATCAAGAAGGTCTTGGGATTCATGACCTAGAGGTCATAAATAAAGCTCTTCTACGTAAGTGAATTTTCAAACTATTTATCGAAGAAGGTGTGTGACAAACCCTCGTACGAAAAAATGCATAGGCTCATAGGCATTGTCCCAGGTATAATTGAAACCAGGAGATCCACATTTCTGAGCTGGCCTCATGGCGACGAAGAAATATTTCTTCCTATATGGGTCTTTTTGTATCAAGGATGGCTCAAAATTAATTTTTGAGAGGATAAGTGGCTCGAGAATGCTACTCTCCGGGAACAATGTCTAGCTCTATACAACATAATACACACAACAGCGATACTGACGCAAATTTGTTGGATTTGAATCCATGAAATGCGACGTTTAGAAAGGATTTAACTGTCCCAAACTTGCATCTTGGAATTCCTTGTTACTCTGGTTGGCAAGGGTCCAATTAATGCAAGGGCCGGATGAATTTTGTTTCGAGTTTACATAAGAATGGAAATTCTTAGTAAACTCAATATATAGAGCATTAATGCATGCAGAGTTGCCAGCCAGTAATAATAAAAAAATCTGAAAAATGAAGATTCCGCTAAAGACAAAGATCTTTGCATGGTATCTTCGTAGAGGTGTAATTGTTGGAATTATGCCCTAGAGGCAATAATAAAGATGTTATTATTATAATTCTTGTTCATGATAATGTTTATATTCCATGCTAGAATTGTATTAAGCGGAAACTTTAATACTTGTGTGGTTTATGAACAACACCGTGTCCCTAGTACGCCTCTATGGACTAGCTCATTGATTAATGATGGTTAAGGTTTCCTAACCATAGACATGAGTTGTCAATTAATAATGAGATCATATCATTAGGAGAATGGTGTGATGGACAGACCCATATAAAGCAGAGCAATTAGATCGTGTCATCGTGTTCATCTTTGCGAAGCTTTTCTTATGTCAAGTATTGTATTCCTTAGACCATGAGATAATACAACTCCCTAGTATCGGAAGAAAGCTTTGAGGTCATCAAACGTCATCCTATGTGAGGGTGATAATAAAGGTGTCTCTCAGGTGATCGGAAAGTACTTGTTGGGCTGTATGTATCGAGATGGAATTCGTCCCTCCCAAGTCGGAGAGATATACTTCGGGCCCACTCGGTAATCGATATCAACACCGCTTGCAAGCATATGGTTAAGGAGTTAATCATGAAGTGATATCGGATTACGGAACGAGTAAAGTACTTGCTGTGAACGAGATTGAACTAGGTATGGCGATACCGACGATCGAATCTCGGGCGAGTAATATATCGTGTGACGAAGGGAATACATATACGGGATTATTTGAATCCTGACATCGTGGTTCATCCGATATGATCATCGATGAATATGTGGGAGTCAATACGGGTTTCCAGATCCCGCTGTTGATTATTGATAGAAGATCATGTCTGCATATTCTCGAACCCGTAGGGTCACACACTTAACGTGCATCGACGCTACGATAGAATGGATAATTGGTTTATGAGTTTTAGTTCGGAGTCTCGGATGAGATCCAGGACATCACGAGAGGTTCCGGAATGGTTCGGAGAATAAGATTCATATAAAGGAAAGCAGTTTTTGGATTCCGGAAAAGTTTCGAAGTTTATCGGTATTGTACCGGAAGGTTCTAGAAGGTTCCGGAGTGGGACCAACGTGGGCCCACTTGTCGGAGGCCTGCATGGGCCTAAGGGGAAGTGCCCTGGCCACTTTAGGCCAGGCGCACAAGGCCCCAAAGGCCCAGCCGGCCAGCCCTAGGGGAAACCCTAGGGGAACATTCTAGAGGGAAGGGGGAAGACTTGCCCCCCACTCCACCCCTTGGCCGCCGGCCCTAGGGCTTGGAGGAGGGGCCAAGCTGGCCGGCCAGCCCCCCATATAAGGGGGGCAGGGGCGCAGCCTCCCTTTCACCCAACCCTAGCCGCCGGCTGAACTGCTGCCCTCCACCTCCCTCTCTCTCGCGACTGTGCGTAGGCGAAGCCCTGCCGCAGAAACTCTCCACCATAAGCACCACGCCGTCGTGCTGCAAATCCAATCTATCTCTCCACCATACTTGCTGGACCAAGGAAGGAGGAGACGTCGCTGCACCGTACGTGTGCATCTCTCGGAGGCGCCGCCACTTGCGGCGTAGGATCAGATCGGATCGCGAGGAGGAGACGGCGAGTACGACTACGTCAACCACGTTCTGTTGAACGTTTCCGCTGTGCGATATCTTCAAGGGTATGAAGATCTCATCTACCTCTCTCGTTGATTACATCTCCTAGATTAGATCTTGGCTTTCTTGTTCGCATCCGTAGGAAATTTTTTGATTTACTATGCTGCGAAACCCTTCAGTAATCCTCACCAAGAATAATCTTGTAAAACGTAATTGACATGGAAGCATTAAATGTGTTTTGTCATCAGGATGAGACAATCAAATACATATTCTTCCAGCATAAATTTTCTAGACTTATATGGCCAACCATCCAAGCAGCTTTTACCTTATATCCACCATGTAGTGTTGCTAATATATTTGGCAGTTGGCTATATGGTATCGATACTAGGTTTAAAATTATTGTTATGGCGGGGGCACTCGTTATTACTTTGTCACTTTGGCTATGTAGAAATGACAAGGTATTTAATGATAAAAATTTATCCTTTATGCAAGTCATCTATCGGTGCACAACTTTGTCGTCTCTACAACGTGTGAAAAATCGTGACTTGATTATGGAGCTGTCTTCACGGTTGGAGGACACACCGTTTTTTCCAACGTGCATGGCAGTGTGATCTTCGTATTAGACCTCCATCCCCATAGGTGCTCATACAATGTCCTTAGGATTACTTGCTTTGCACTTCCTTTTTTTTTGATTGGACTTGAGTGGTTGTGTGCATCCTAGTTATGTAGAGGACGGATGTAATTTTGAAACTTTTTTAAGTAATAAACCATCCTTATCAAACAAAAATGAAGAGGCAAACCAATTTGTCACTCACTTTCAGAATGGCAAGTACTCCTACTCAGGTCACTAAGAGGGACATGATGAAGATCTCATGACAACAGTTTACCTTACCGTTACTGGCACCAAGTCTTGTTGAATCTTAAGCCATGTTTTTGTCAAGGCACCCTCCAAACTCACATCGTCAATGCATGGTAGATTGTGGGACAAGACTTAGGATCATACAACATTGATTTCTTGGTGAACTACACTCTAGAAAAAAATGCTTGATTGGAATGGGGGTCGGGGTTTGGGTTGGTCTCCACTACCCTCGCATATGTATATGGGTGATGTCAATTATGTTGATGGTGCAAGCATGTCAACCTGCTCTCTCATGCATCATGGCTCTAAACCAGTGGCGGAGCTGCTCATTGTATATGATGTCAAGTGACATCATACAAAATTTGAGAGCACCATTATGGTAGTTATGAATGCACAATTTTGAGCCCAAAAATACTAGATAATGGCCTCACTTGCCCAGTTTATCATTCATTTTGGCATTTTGACATCACATGTCGCTGATCCTAGCTCCGCCATTGCTCTAAACCTCTAACAGTGGTTGTCGAGTGTGTCTCGGCGGGATAAAGGCGGGGAGGGTTGGTATGCACAACCCTCACATATGTATAGGGTGAAGTTAATTAGGCTCATGGTGCAATCAATGTCTCCCTGCTATCTCATGTATTATGGCCCAAATGGCAGTTATCGAGTGTCTCTGCGGAACAAAGGTGGATGGGGGTGTATAGAGAAGACATAGGAAAAGAGATCCGTAATATTGTACACATGTGCTTTAGAGGCTCGGAGCGCGGCATGCGCCTATAGTGGTGGTTGGAGTCTAGGTGAGCTATCACGAAGGTGACTTCTCACAAGTTCTCTGTTTAAGTACCGAGGGATGAATATTGAGAGCCCCCCATTTTATGGACACTGGAATTGTATGGACACTAACTACAAAGAGGTAACGTTGTATCCATATTTACATATTGGGATGTTGTTATAAAGTTTGTGAGAATCGTAACATTAGATGTGTTACTTGTATACATGTGGGAAGAAATAAACAATTGTATGGGTATGGCCGTATGGGCATGTGGCGATGTAAGCGCATATTTGTATCTTAAAAACTATAATGAACAGAAACAATAATAGATGAAAGTTAAAAAAGAGTGATGCATGTGAGGGGATAAACCCTACCAACATTGTAAGTTTTCCTTTTAGATCTGTTAGTGTAAGTTGTAAGTTTATGGCACGATAGGCATGGGCCTAGATATTTTTATAATAGATTGTCAAATACTTGGGCGTGCAATTCCTCGGACGGTACAATTTGTGAAGCAAACAACAATGCTCAAAGAACTTCAGTACCAGTTGAGTCTTGGCTTAATTGCCTAAGCAGCTGCAATCAACTAGCCCATGTCTTGACATTTTTTTTAGCAAACAATGCAACCTTTATTAATTTAGAAAGTAAGGTTACATCTTCCACTAGTTGTGGAACTAGGAACAAAGACGGATTATCTAACCATACATTTCTATCTAGATCTTTGTTGTATCTTGCCACCAGATGCGCCGCTTTGTTTGAATTCCTCAAACAATGAGCAATTCGTGTCGTATTGAATGCCCATGTCTTGACATTGATTGACTGTAAGGTCTCTTTTTATTCAACATAATTTTACATCATTTTTTTTGCAAGAATTGTATCCTTATAAATTTTTGTTACCTTGCTTACTTGATCGTAGGTCTGAAATTTCTCTTTGAGAGAAAAAAATCATCTGGGGTGGCGTTTTGGCACCCGGGAACATATGCTCCCGGTTTTTTAAATCTGTTTTAAACAAAGTTCAAAATTTCAAAAAATTCCGACAGAAAAATTGCACACATAGCTCTCAACGTTCTATGTTCTCACAAAGATGTTTTACGAGAAAGCGACATTTTTTGTGTTGCGTATAAAAAAGGATAAAATTTGGTGCTAAAATAGGAGTTGCACGAGACTTTTTTTTGTCTTTTTACACAAGACATAAAAATGTTGGTTTTCCATAAAACTTGGCGTGTGCATATAGAATATCAAGATGTACATGCTAATTTTATATTCAGAATTTTTTAACATTTTAAGAATGCTTTTTCCGGTGGCCGGAGCATATGCTCCCATGTCCAAATCAAATTTCCCTCAATCATCTACATAGCCTATTGCTAGAATTTCCTTGTGTTTTTGTGGCATTCTTCGCATTTTGATAATCCTACAAATCAAAGTCTCAAACAATGAGTATGGAGGACGGGCTCCATGAAGCATGTTTTTGAATTTTGTTAAAATTAATATTTTAAAGTTTCAAAAAATTCCAAAACAAAATTATAGATGTTGACAATGACTTATTCTACCACACTGCGAAATATCAGCGCAAGATAGTTTGTATCCCGGCCTACACAAAAATGACAAATTCTGAGTAATCTGAATTTTTTTTAATTTGGCACTGTTCATCATCTCAGATCTGGAAATTTATTATTTTTACATAGCCCAAAATACAGTATATTTCGCATTGATTTTTTGCAAGCGGGTACAACTCATTATTATCTACATCAATGAATTTTTTTTAGATTTTATGAAAACTTCAAAATATCAAATTTTAGAAAGTTCCAAAAAGGCCTTTCATGGAGGACGGGATCCATATTGACGCTCTCCTATCGAAACGGCTACTTTCCTAAGAAAAGGCCTGTGGCATGATCACTCCTAGGTCTAGGGCAACCAAAACCGTAAGATCATAATAAGATGGACGGTCTAGATGAAGCCGCGCACCTTGCACCGCACAGCCCAGACGATCTGAAACTACCCCAGAAAAAAACGCCTTTCTCGCTCTCCAGCTCTTCTCCTCTGCTCCTCCGTTTCCCCCCATTTCGCAGCCGCTACCTGCGTCCGCGCGAGCAAAACGCCGGCTCGAGAGGCCTCTCGTCTTCGATCAGGTGCGCGCCCTCCTCGAAATCATGCTCCATTCCTCGAATCCGCACCCGTTTCCCCCGATTCGGCCCTGAAATCGCGTGCCGTCGCAGCGAAGCTTCCGGAAGCTTCAGGGTTATCCTGGCGTTTTCCGCGCCTGGACCGCCGGGATTCCGGAAATTACAGTTTCGGTTGGGCGTCGCTTTCCGCCGCTTGTTTGATCTGCATCCTCGGTGCGCTCGTCGGCTCCAGTGACGTTGCTGCGTCGGCTTGTCGAAGTATTTGTTGCCAGGAGGGGCAGGAAGGCGCCGCTTTGAAGGAACACATCTTACACCTGGCGGTAGTGTCGGTGGTGGTTGCCGGTGGACACCATGAGCTTTGTGTTCCGGGGGAGCAGGGCCGACATCGAGGCCGGTGGCTTCCCGGAGTTCGCACCGGAGCGCCGTGCCATGGTGAGTTCCTGTTGTGCATTTCTGCTGAAATGATTCTTTCTGCATTCCGACATAGAGTAGTTCTGTTGTTCTAGATATCTGATTCCATTCACGTCTGTGCTTGTGTGTAGCGGACTCATGCCGGAGGCCGGCCGGTGAACAGCAATTCCTTGGCGTTTCTTGTAACTGGTAATGTGGGTCTGTCATGTGTACTACTGGTATTGTTATCCTGATGATAACGGTTAATGATTTCAACTAATCTATGGTCGGCTGTCTTTTATTGGGCAGTTCTTGTTCTGTTCATGGTACTAAGCTCGCACCAGATATCTTCCAACTTTTTGGTAAGTTGCTCATGCACACTGCAGTCATGTATGTGTTCTTATGCTTACGAAGCTTGATGGGAATTTCATAACTTTTGTCGGATTGCTCGGAACTGTCGGTTCTTGCAGCTTTGGCTGGTGTTGGGTGTGTTCCTAATGGCCACCAGCCTTAGGATGTACGCCACGTGCCAGCAGCTCCAAGCGCAGGCGCAGGCGCAAGCACATGCTGCAGCCGCCAACGGCTTCCTTGGACGCACTGAATTGCGGGTGCATGTCCCGCCAAGCATAGCGCTGGCTACGAGAGGCCGGTTGCAAAGCCTTAGACTTCAACTTGCTCTGCTTGACCGCGAGTTTGATGATTTAGGTACATAGTAAGTTAGTAACACTATTAGTTTCTATCACTCTTGCTGGTATTTTATATTGTTTTGTGCGAACATATCACCACTCTTGACTCTTGGATCTTCTGGTTGCAGATTATGATGCTCTTAGAGCTCTAGATGCCGAAAATAGCCCACATGCTCATTCTATGAGTGAAGAAGAAATAAATGTTCTTCCTGTTTTCAAATACAAATTTCAGGCGCAGCAGGGAAGCACCGCTGCCCAAAAAAGGCAAGATAAGTTATCCCTTTTAGGTGCATTATGGCAAAAAAAAATACTGATTATAAGTGCCTTTTTCTTCAATATGTAACCCGGACAATTATAGCACAGTAGAGCCTCTCCTACAAAGTTCCTCCGAGAAAAAAGTAACCAACATTATACATCTGCCTGCTTCTACAGTGTAACTGACTGCTTAATGTTTTTGATGCAGTAGTGATGGACCATCTGTACCATTGGTTCCCTCTCCTGGATCTGGCAAGGAGGTACTGAACAAATGTGTTTCTTTAATCATATTTCTTCTATTAAGCTGCTATATATTTATCCCCATTTTGATATGACTAGACAACTAGAAGTGTAGCCTGAGCTTGACTACCTGTTCGTTGGAATTTCATTGTAACAATCACACAACTCTTTTTTTCCTATCAAGCATGTATCTTAGCACTACCACGTTGTTGGGAAGCACTTCCTGTTTTACATATTGGCATTTGCTGTGCAGAAAAAGCAAGATGCAGATGGAACCAGCATAACGCCAGAGGATGAGTTGACGTGCAGTGTTTGCTTGGAGCAAGTTGCTGTTGGTGATCTATTGAGAAGCCTTCCATGCTTGCATCAGGTAATTATCATGAGAGAATTTTTTATTTGACGCTACTTAAAATTCCAATTCCCTATTTGGCCCTGCAAAAAAATATCTTCCCTATTTGACACTAGGTGTAAATTTGTTTCCTCATATGACACTAGTACATTTTGAACACTAACGATGTTAACTAGAGACCTAAGAAGATGATTTTGCCCCTTATGCATTATGTGACCAAATTTATGAACAGGGCAAAAGCAGTATTAGTACTATGATATATAATATCCACTCATGGTTAGATGACCAAATAAGACCCCAAATATTTGGTCACAGAACCAATTTTAATTCAATAACTTAGTCCTCGTATTTAATTGAAAGACTCAAATTTGGCCAAAAGCTTCCCTGTAATTTGGGCAAAGTAGAACAACAACAGTTGCAGCCATTGTTAGCTAGGTTCAGTTTTTTCTTCTTTCGGTAGTCTTTTCTTTGTTGAGAACGGTTGCGAGCAAATGTCTGTTTCTTCACTATGAATGTTTGATTTCAAATGAACTAGGTAATGCTGAAGTTGATATCTTTCTTATTTCGGGTCTTTATGTTGCACATGATTGCTGAAATATGACTGAATATCATCTGTCTAGTGTATCATTAGCGTAACTGTATTCAGAAACACGATGAAATTCTAATGTGGTCAGCAGGCTATCGACGCTTGCTCATCCCTGAACTGAGGAATTAATCATTCCAAATGATGCCACTGACGATGGCTTCAGGGTGTACCGTCGCATCGACCACTTTGATCCCCTCGGCCTCGTTGATCTGCAGCAGGTCGAGCTGGATCTGTAGCAGACTACCTAGCACTATGCCCTGTAGTTGTTGTCCTCCTCCTGGAGGATCTTTCTATACTTGTGCCGCAGCGACGAGCAGCTGATGACGATGTCCTCGGCCTGGCCCATGCGCTCCCCAATGGCGCCGCGGAGGGACTGCAACCACAGTGTGCAGTCGGAGTCGGTGAGCGGGACTCCAGCCCCTTGGCTGTCCTCCCTCGAGCCTTGGCCGCACTGCGCCACCGTGGTTGGCCCGCGCTCAGGTCACGCCTTGGCGCCCTCCGCCGCCCTCCATCGCCGTGCTTGGTGATCTGCTGCTCAGCTCACGCCTTGGCTGCCCTCCATGGCCCCTCAGCTCACGCCGTGGCCTCCTCTACGAGCTAGCAGGTTGCCACAGCCACTACGAGCCAGCAAGCTGCCGCCAACGCTAGGGTTCAGGGTGGACAGGGAGTGACGGACTCGGGACGGGTATTTTGGTCCATCCAAAGAAAAACTGACAGAACAATGTAAAGGAACTAACGGTGGTGTCATAGGAGGCAAACAAGTTAGATCAAGTGTCAAATAAGGAAGGAATAAAATTTCAGGGCCAAATAGGGAATCAAAATTTTAGGTAGTGTCAAATAAGGAATTCTCTCAATTATCATAGCGATCATCTTACAGTTTTTCTTCATTTTGACAACAGAAGACTTAAATTTTTGCTGTGGAGGACATGCTAACTGTAGTACTATCTGACTGTGATAGAGTAACTTAGTTGGCATAAAGTTGGCGAGCTCCCTATAGCTGTGCTAGGAAACCAAAACTGTGTTTGATGGTGGCGCATTTTGCATAATGCATGCACGATTACAATGAAGCAATGAGTATGCAGTTTTTACCTCATTTCTTTTACAGACATACACATTTTATAATTTAGATGTTCCACACTTCTAGTTGGTTGGACACTTTTGTACACAATGCTGCACTACTCTGAATTGTTGATATTGTACATTCTGCTGAATGGCCAATTGCCACATTATTGATAACAGTACCACTGATTTACCTTATTGGTTAAGCACATTCATACGAGAATCATCATAAATAACATGCGCGGTGAATCTAGTAAGTGATGGCCAATAATCATCTGGACTGTTTTATTGCGCTCCTCCGATGCCTTTGAAGGAGGTTCTATGCACTCTGCTGTGTATTACTACAGGATTGACTCAATCTACATTTTGCTCGCAGTTTCATGTGAACTGCATCGACCCATGGTTGCGCCAACAAGGAACATGCCCGATCTGCAAGCGCCGGGTGAGTGACGGGTGGCGCAGCGCCGGCGACGTTGAAGTGGATGCATCTTACATGGTGTAACGTAACAAGAGCTCCAGGCCTTGATATGATAGTACTTTTTTTTTGCGAATCTTGATATGATAGTACTAGCTACTAACAAAAACCCATGGAATTGGGGACTAGCTGTCTACTCCTGCCGAGAGTTTGTGTACATGACATGTTCCCAGCTCCTCCGTCTTTGAGGTGATGTTTATGCATCCAAAGGCTGCTGATAGTATTTTCTGGTTGAGTTTTATTTACCCTGATCACCAGCAGTGTATCTCTGCTGATAAAGCATCAGAATTCAGAGGCTATTTTGCTCTTGGCTCGACGCGCTACTGATTTTGCTCCGACGCTGACGACGCGAGGATTGGCATCTGTCAGTGACTCAGTGGTTTCAGACTTTCAGCTGATATTTTCGCTAGCCAACTCTGGTGGGGAGATCGACGCTGCTGGAGCCTTTGGATCTGCGATGGGCCGTCGTATTCCACTGGGAGGCGGGCGCATGGGCCTCCCGTGCGCGTCACGTGGATACCAGGATCTTCTGTGATTGGAACCAGGAGTAGAGTGAAAGTCACGCACTTCATTCCATGCACCTCCCGTTGCAGGCCACAGCGCTTTTTCATAGAGAAAATCCCAGCCCTGGAGAACCGATAAGAGTCCGTGGGCCCCTGGTGACATTGCGGATCCTCGGCTATATCTTAATCAGAACACCACTGAAGAAGCTACAGCTGCCTCGGTCTCCCTCTCTCCCTCGCTGTCTCAAATGGATCGCGGCGGAGCTGGTCGCGGGATGCCACGGGAGGAGAAGGAGGCGGCGGGTTCCACCAACCAGAAGACCGAGAGCTTCGAAGTCTGGTGAGCGCGACATCCTCTTCCCCTCCTCTATCCTGCACCGGCCATAAGCATGGCGCTAACTCTTTGGCTGATATTAGTTGTTCATCCGTTGGGGTAGCTCTGCCTTTTGTTCTTCTACTTCGGCGATCAAGCGAGAGATTAAGGTAGAGTAGTTCGATCGGTGCGGCCCAGGTGAGATCTCTGTGGGGGAAATGGGGAATCTTTGCCACTGTAGCTGGTTGTAATCTGTAGTCTTTGCAGTAAGGCCTCATGCCAAATTCAAGAGCAAAGCTCAGTGTTTTGTGTGCTTCTTACTGTGTTGTCGGCTTCCTAGTTTGTGTTTAAGCTCGCGATTGAGTGGATCGCAGAAGTGCGGGTGAAATTCGGGAAGGAGTGTGGAGTTTGTGACGCGGGTAGCTTGCTACAAGGTTAAGCAGAATTCATCTAAAAAAAGGTTAAGCAGAATTTGTGTTGCGCTGGATAATACTGATAAGGTGGAGTTATGGCAGGGTGCACCGAAAGCAAGCTGTTAACTTTCCCCATTGAACGGCTACCAGATAAGGTTTTCCCTTTTTGGTGCAAGCAAGTTTCTCAGGGAAAGGATGTCATTTTTTTTTGACCGACTACTGTGAGGCAAAAGCCCCACAGCCTAGATTTTATTGTATTGAACACATGAATACAGAATTAAGGGAAAACTACAAACAAACATGAGAGACTATCATCAGTCCAAGCTTTACATCATCAGCGTATTTTTTAGAGAACCTATGAACAGGAAGGTACATGTCATGAATAAAGTTACTACGCCAAGCAGTAAAGTTAGGTCGTTCATTCCTGAAGATCTTCCATTCCTCAATTTCCAAATATGCCAACAAGCTATAAAAGCTACCTCTGAATAGAAAGATTTCCCAACTTCTCTTAGCTTTCAAGGCCACCTGCATCATGTCATCACCTGTCTCCCATGTTATCTGAAGATAACTCCAAACCCTTTGACTAAAATTACACTCAAAAAGTAAGTGTTGCCTATCTACATACGTTCTGCCAGGGGAAAGCTCACAATGCTCATCATCTTTTACTCACCAATTCCTTAGTTTTAAAAGATCTCTTGTATTCAAACGGTCACTGATTAATAACCAAGCAAACATCTTAATCCGCATGATATACTTGCTTTTCCAGATTCACTTATAATAGGACAGGTAATCATAGGCCCAACAACTAATGCATAGTACTTAGCTGGAATGTATGCCCCATCTTTCCATTTACATTTCCATTCATCCTTTCTTTTTTCATCTATGGAACTTTATTATTTAATCGTTTTGTGCATCTAGTTAGGCCTATGAATCGTTGATGATACACATGATTACACCACAGAAAGTCAATTTGGTAGCGACCATGAATCGTTCATGATCTGGATGACATGTTGCCACATTTGTATTATTTGTTGTGGCTACGCAAGTAGGCTGATATCCGAGGAGAGGTGCTGTCCTAAGCTTCTTGAGAAATATCCTCCCAAATCTTAGCTGAACTATCCTGTGTGGATCAGGTGTTGATAAGAAAATCATGCAAGGAGACAAGAAAATATCTAGAGATTCTCAGGTGCACAAACAATACATAAGCAACAGCGAGAAGACCACTATTGGAATCAATATATATGGGATGGTATGCATGTTAAATTGGCTACATGTGGTTCTGATGCCTGCCATTTGGGTTTATGATATCTCAAACATGCTAATGCTAGGGTCATAACTCGTAACGCTTCAAGACATGGAGCAACATGAAATGCAAATTTGGCCAATCACAAGCTAACCTTCTTTTGTGCTATTCTTCCACTTGATTGCATATTTTCGCTGATTTAGCTACTATATGTTCCACTTGATATGCTACATTTGCTTTATCTGTAATTTCTTGTAAGGCCCGTTCATTAGGCTCAGAATGTGGTTGCTTAGCTAGGCTGTGCTTAACTTCTTTATAACCCGCTGCTGAAAAAGTGGCTGTGAAAGCATAAAATAGTTGGTTAGCCAAACTGTAATAGCAGACACAACCTTATCTTAGTCAGAATTCTTGGGCAATTTTGCAAAGTGGATCTACCAGAAATTGAAAAGATAACGTGGTGGTCAAACAAAATGAGAAAATCATTGGTCAAGTGTGAAAACACAGTATTGCAGTTTGTAAATCACCTCTGGGCCTCCACCTCACATTATGAGGTTCATATCGATTTTGTAAAAGTGGTTTCGAGTTTTACTTGATGGTAATATATTTTTAAATCTGTAAACAAAGTACCGACTGATATGGGAGTGTGGGAGTGGTGACTCAGCTTTTTTACTTGTATAAGTTGTGAGAATACTCTTCCAATGGAAAATTGAAGAAAATCTTCTGTCAAGTAAACAACTTATTGGTTAGTGCTTATTGTTATGCGCAAATAAAATTCAGGTTTGTAATAATATCTCATGCTATATTGTAGTTCTAGCTCCAATAGCGTGAAGAAAGTTTACCCTATTGACAGTCCAATTAAGAAACGGAAGCCACAGTATGATCTCAATGATACTAGGCTGTCGTCTCTAAAATACAAGTTCCAGGACCGATTAACTTGGCAGGAGAACGAGACCGCAAGAACAGAAAGCTTAGGAGGTGATGACATTTTTATCAACAAGAATGTTGGTACAAAGATGGTCAATGGTGCTAAGGAATTGCACTCTTGTGAGAATACTCAAAGCCTTTTCGGTGGGTGCATGGAAGTCGACTCCATAAATGGAATCGAGAGCCAATCTATGAGAAAACGGGCAGCTGTATCGAGCAGCTCAAGCAACAACGTATCATCTGACGCTTACAGTTCTTTCAATAGCTGTGGCACCAAAGAGACTGACAGCTGGGTGAGGCCACACCTGGAGCATGATCACTCGGGTTTGATGATGCAACCGTACGATGATGACATTGAGAGGATGTACGATGTGATGAATGAGCTAGCAAGTAGTGGTGTTGATGGTTCTGCAGATCATATCATGGATGAGAAGCTTTACTCGAACGGTGTCGATGATTTCATGCTTTTGCCAGCAGGCAAGACTGGATGTCATGGTAAGCACTTACGCGTATATTTCTTGAACTTATGCTTGAACCTGCTTGCTGTTTATACATGGGTACTAACACATTGCAACCGGCAACCAAATTCAGGTGAGAAGAAGAAGCTAACCATCGATCAAGAATTCGAGCAGTACTTCTCAAAACTCATGCTTTAGCATGACAGTAACAGACACTAGCTACCTTGGAACCTTCAAAGATGCTCTGCATCCTAACCACATGCAAGTTGGAACTACTATCAGCGAGTTAATTCTGTATTTTTTAACTTAAAATATTGCATCTGCAATGTATATATGTTAACATTTTAAAACTGTATCTTGAGTGGCCATCAAATATTGGCGGCATCAGGTGTGTCATGTCTGCAGATCGGTGCATACAGATACATCTAGAATTCTAGATAGCGTGTTACTCTTGTCTGCTGGTGTTCTGCAAGGATCTGTAACGCCATATCCTCAATCTCAGTGGAATGACCCCCACTGATAGATCGGTGCATACAGATACATCTAGAATTCTAGATAGCGTGTTACTCTTGTCTGCTGGTGTTCTGCAAGGATCTGTAACGCCATATCCTCAATCTGGAAGTGTAAATGCGGATTTGCGCTATCAGTGAGTGAAAAATAGTAGTTTCTAGGGTCTCATT
Source organism: Dactylis glomerata (assembly GCA_007115705.1). Lineage (NCBI taxonomy): Eukaryota > Viridiplantae > Streptophyta > Magnoliopsida > Poales > Poaceae > Dactylis > Dactylis glomerata. The sequence goes on from QXEO01001225.1 coordinate 961,780, forward strand.
TGAAAGGCTGAAATGTGTCAATCTTGAATGCTTGATGGAATGTCTTGTTGGGTAAACGAATGCTCAGTAGAGGGCCATGAACGGCTCAGCATGCAAATCAGCCGATGTGGTATCTCTTATTTCTTCCGACTGAAAAAGGTTATCTAAATTGTACTAAATCAACCAATAACCTTTTCTGATTGGAAGGAGTAGCTGTTAGCAGCATGAGTGATAAATGCTTGTGCAAAGATATGCCGTGTCAGAGGCTTGCAAATCCTGGCAGGTGCTCCTTTGAAAACAAAACTACCAGCAGTTTGCTGTCTGAGGCGCTCAAATTCTACATATCAGTTGAGGGAGTGATACGTAGACTGGACAGTTCATCACACTTTATCAATTTAAGCACCTCGTGCTAACTTTTATGCATATGCATGCTTACATCTTAGTGACATAGCAACACTAGTTTTAAGCACTCGAACAGAAGCATTTTGTACTGTAGATTTTAACTTTTTTTGCGTTGGCAGTATATACTTAGAGCAAGTCCAAAGGAAGCGGGAAATTTGACTCTATATCTTCATTTGGAGAGCTCTCTAAAGGATTTGCCGCTTTGGTTAGGGCATCCACAATGTGTAGCCAAAAGTGATTTCATATTTGCCTTTGGCTTTTGGAACTAGTTTCCAACACTGTGAGGGTAGTTCCAAATTCAGAAAAAGAGGAAACCGGAGCACCTTTTTGCTCCGATGCCAAATTCTATCCCCATAATAAAATATTATATCTCCTCCGTTTATCTACTAGCAAACTTGACATGGGGGGAAGAGAGGGCAGCTTTGTTCTATGCTGGTTTATCATGTATTGGGACCCATGCTACAGTTATTTAGCTATGGAACTAGTTCTCTACACTGTAGACTACTTGCCAAATTCTACTTCAGTGCTAAATCTTGCCAACATTTATGGATGCCCTAGCACCGCCATTTCAATGGAAGCGGCAAATCCCACTCTCTATATCCCACTCACATATATTATATTAATTTTCTGTGACTACCAAACCTCTATCTCTTTCAGACACAAACATCTGATGATACATCATAATTTTGATACAATACAACAATTCACATAAATTCATAATCATCTGACATTTTTTCGAAACGGAGGCATAGCGCGCCCCAGCCTCTGCATCGAGTGATGCATACGGCTTTTTATTAACTTACTAGTATCGATTATTACAAAAAAATTACATCATGGGTCACACAGAGTTGATACATGAATCAGCCATCAGAACAAACTAGCCAAGTAAGATCGTGAAAGCATCAACATGATAGCCGTAGATCAAAACGCCAGTTGCACTGGCTGTATAAATCCTGTGCAACCTTCTCTAGCCGGTTACACCCAGTAGCCAAAACCTCGCGTTTCTCCATTGGCAGTAGGAAGGACCACATAAGGATCCAGTGAGCAGCCAAAGGAATCACCTGCATAAATAAAGAAGATTTTGCATTGTTAAAAATATAATCATATGACATAATTAAGCATCACCGGTTTTTGCCGTATGTGCTAGACTAGATCATCTTGAAGCTGAGAGCGAGTTTTCTTATTCATGAAATTGCAAGATGCTTCTGAATAAACTCATCAAGCTCAGGTGTATTGCCATGATATGCAGTCACTCCTCCCACATATTAGCAACTGTAGTCTACTTCTTGGCCACACTCATTTTTCACTATCATATTATGCATGATGACACGCGCTATCATGATTTGTTCGAGCATTTCTTTATCTAAAAAACGACATAGTCCACAAACAATGACGAAACGAGCTTGTAGAACTTCAAATGCATGTTCAACATCCTTCCTACTCCCTCCATTCCGTAGGTTGTGTACTTGACCAATTTAATATGTAGTATATATTATAAAAATATATCATAAAAAACTTCAAATGTTATATTTTATTTTGATATAATTTTCGTGTTATATAATTTATTTTATATAGCTCAAATTGATAACCTAAAGATAAGTGTAGGACTAATGCAACAAAATGGAGGTAGTAATTGCTTGGGTTATACATTTGTACTTCTTTTTTTGTGAGGATTGCACATCTTGTATAGGACATTCTTAGGATGCCCCTCTTCAAGTAAATACAACATATCTTCTCTTTTAAAGACGTTTTGAAAAGATTAATTAGCTTGCCAAAAGATGGATGGGTGTCCTAATTGGTAGTTCATGCTAAACTTGTCCGGTTGGATCCAGTGTAGTCCTATAAATAGAAATACTAGTATAGAGTATGCCACACGATATGCTACGAGTTTATCAAATGATTGTATAATGGGAGTCGTGTTTTGGCTCTTGGTGCATATGCTTCTTTTTATTTAAAATAGACTTTCAACATATTTTGAAATGTTTTCTTTCTGGTGGAGAGAACGTATGCACCTCAGAGCCGAATTAAATTTTCTCTTGTTATATAAAAATTACTCCCTCCGATCAAAAAGATGATCCAAGTACACAATTGTGGCGAGGGTGTAATCATCGTTCCAAACCAAGTGCACCTGCAAAATCTCGATTGTGTCAAAAAAGTACAAGCATATTTGCATGAAAAAAGGCAAATTTTGTACGGCAGTTCCAACCTTTTTTGCCTCGAGAATTTCAGCAGTTCGAACAGTTCTATATAAAAATTGAATTTTATTTCCAACAGGAGTCTCTCACAATTCACAAACCTATGTTAAGCCCTGGCTACTTCTTTTGCCTAGTTTGATTGGGTTCCGCGAGTTTGTCTCCCCGCCGCCGCCGCCGCCGCCGCCACAGTTTCTCTCCTCCTCGCCCCACTGCCTATCCACCTCTTCGTCTCCGCCAAATCCGGCGTGCCGCCTCACCTCCGACGCCGCATATCTCCACCAAACGCCACCGCCGCCGCTCCCCGTCCCCCCGCCGTTCCTTCCCTTTTCCACCCCACCCCTGCAGCCTCCGAGCTCCGCCGCGGCGCCGAAAGTAACTGCCAAACCCCCCTTGCCGCTGCTGTATCTCGCGGAACCTCCTCTTCCTCACCGCGGGCTACTATCTTTTCTCAGGTTCCTGTATTAGGTCTTGATTTGGAGACATGGCGGAAGTGGAGGATAAGCTCAAGGACTACGAGATCAAGAAGGAAGGCGAGGCTGAGATCCTCATGCTCAAGAGTAACGCCGTCTTCTTCAATCCCGTCCAGGTATCTTGGCGTTCATATTTTTTTGTTTGTTATTGGCACGCTCTGGATTAGGGATTAAATCTGCCTCCGTAAGTTGTTAACCTGTAGGGCGTAGTCTGTAGTGATTGTATGTATTGTTACAGAGCACAGCTGGCTTCTAGTTGATCAGTGCTTGCAGTTTCAGAGCTTTGAGTTAGTTTTGAGGATTCCAAATAGGGTGATGTGGTGATTAATGTGTGATTGTGCTTGGTTCTGTGGGCGTTTTATCTCATTCTACCATGGTGTGGTTTCAGGGTAGCTAAGTAGTTTTTTTCTTTTTCTGATTTTCTTTATCAAAGCCCCTAGCAGCTAACCTGCTTTGTCTATATGGTATTACGGTACTGGGATAAAGCTATTGGCTTGATATATCATATATGCAAAGGTTTCAAATTGCATGGCTTGTCTGGGTTCTATAATACAAAATTTAGGAAAGTGTTTCAATGGTAAGCTCTGAACTTTTGCCATAGAGAAGCTTTCTTTTTTAATATAAAAAAGACATGCATATGGAATGTAAATTTCTTTTCTGAAATAAAAACTATCTCATACTAATAGTTAATATTATCAGGTCAAATATCGGTCATGTTGGCCAATATTTCGGTCTATGAAGTCCGACAAGTACCAACCCAACAGCTCAAAACGTCATATTAGTGGGATCGATAGATGCTGGCAGGCAGCAAAACAAATCTATATAGATGCCTGGTAACAAGGCTGTTTTTATAAAAGATAAAATCGAAACCACAAACCATAAACTTAGGGGAACCCCTCAGTTAACCATCATGCATATTTGTGTTAAGTTCAAGTCTGCTGCTTTGATTAGGTACACAACAGAGATATGTCCATTGCCATTTTAAGGACATTTGTTGCCAAGCGCAAGGAAGAACATGAAGCACTGATGAATAAAAGGAATAAGCCTCATAAAAAAGGCAATCAGATTGAAACACCTGTTGTAAATGGAGACGCTGCTTTAACTAGCAAGCATGATGAAATGGACGTTGTTAATGAAAAGAAGCCAAATCAGGCTACAGATGAAATAGAAGATGCGCCAAAAGAAGCAGAGAAGACACCTTCCTGGAAAGTGACCAAGGAGCTTAAGCCACCAGTTGTTCTTGAGGTGAGGCATTCAGGCATCTCTTACATATGAAAGATGTAGAATCTATTTCTCTGTTAAGTTGGGAGCATTTCTATTATTTGCACTACCTGATATCGGATTTGCAATGACAAAAAATGCAGGCTTTAGCTGCTTCTGGGTTGAGGTCTCTTCGATATGCTCGTGAAGTCGATGGATTAGAAAAGGTAGTTGCTCTGGACAACGATAAAGGTAATACACAGGTTTCTCTACTTTATGCTAATGTTACGAATTCTGCTGATCTTTAATTTGGTTTTCTTTCTTCAGCCTCTGTTGAAGCTTGCAAGAGGAACATAAAGTTCAATGGGGCTGCTGCTATTAATAAGGTGGAAGCTCACTTGGCTGATGCACGAGTTTATATGCTCACGCATCCAAAAGAATTTGATGTGGTAAGGCTTCTAAATATTTCTAATTTGAGTTTGTTGTGGGTGCACAGGGCAGTTGCTTATTCTATGCTCTATCCACTAGTTTGTGATAACTCTGGGAGATTCTCGGGCAACATAAATTGTGGATTTTTTCCTTTGCCTGTTTTTTTGTGCTCAGTCAGGCAAACTATTGAGTACTGACCAAATCCAAGGGTCTAATGTAGTAATGTTTGAAGTATCTAGATTGTTAATGGCTTTTGGGTGAGCCTTGTTCTTGGTCTGAAGGCTCAAAATACACCTGTGAATAGTACATTGGATTACCGCATTATGTATACATGATTATTACAACAATTTTATGGATTAATGTTATATAAGATGCTTTACACTGCTTTTATTTACTTCTCTTTATTATCTTTCTTACCATCATGTTTCTTGAACATTTTTAGGTTGATCTTGACCCATACGGGTCACCATCTGTATTCCTCGACTCAGCTGTACAGGCTGTTGCTGATGGAGGACTATTGATGTGCACTGCCACTGATTTGGCAGTTCTGTGTGGAACTAATGGAGAAGTTTGCTACTCCAAGTATGAGCAATACTTAGTAAAAAAAGTTTCAACTGAAGAGTGCGTTTCCTGTTGTTGTCTAAGTTGTAACTTTCAATTCTACTGTGTAGGTATGGTTCCTACCCAGTTAAAGGCAAATACTGCCATGAAATGGCTTTGAGAATCCTCCTTGCCAGTATTGAGGTACACAACTCCAAAGCAAACTCCGAGTGATTCCACTTCTAACTTTCATTATGCTTAACCATGATTAAGGATGAGCTATTATAAAATAATATCATATACTCTGTCCCTCCGAAATCAGTTGTCTTAACTTTGTCTAAATACACATGTACCTGTGACATGCTTTAGTGTGTAGATACATGTGTATCTAGAAAAAGTTGAGAAAACTACTTTGGGACAGAGAGAGAGTAAAATATATGTTATCCAATTGAACAATTTGAAAATTCTGAAGTTACAAGATTTTGCTGAAGGGCACATAAATTTGACTCTAGTTCCCATGTTTCATCCTTTTGGTATATTAATTCTTGATGTGCTTACCATTTTCTCTTTACACCAGAGCCATGCAAATCGGTACAAGAGATATATTGTGCCTGTTCTCTCTGTGTTTATGGACTTCTATGTCCGTGTATTTGTTCGAGTATTCACGTGAGTTCCTTTTATCTTTGTTTAGTTTTTCCTTTCTGTGCAAATACTATATTCTGTTAATTATTTGGTTGTACCTGTTAATGTTTCAAACTAAATATTATATTTGGATTTCACTGCAGTTCTGCAAGTGAAATAAAGAATACCCCCCTTAAACTTTCTTATGTATATCAATGTGTGGGCTGTGATTCTTTCCATCTTCAGTCTCTCGGGAGGACTGTTACAAAGGTATGTTTTGCATACCGTTCACTCCTTCAGTATAAGTTTTCTCAACTCAACTCGACAGTCTGAAGCTTCTTTTTACCTTGTTCTTTCTGTATGAACTGAAGAATAACAGCGTGAAGTATGCACCTGGTATTGGACCAGTTGTTCCTCAAGAGTGCAGCGACTGCGGAAAGAAATTTAATGTGGGTGGACCAATATGGTCTGCTCCTATTCATGATCAAGATTGGGTAGTTTCTACGCTGACAGATGTTAAGCCAATGAAGGACAGATATCCTGCATACAACAAAATTACTTCAGTTCTAACTACTGTATCAGAGGTAATGCCATAGCTATTTTTTTTCTCTCTTTTCGCAAATTGTGATTGGTGAAAAGCCTGGTCTGCCAATTCTTAGTGTTATTGCATCAACGTACTGATGGTACTCTTGAGAACATTAAACCATGGTCTATAACTTTTAATTTTGGTTAAGTAGGACTGGCCTTTGAATGGACTACTAATCATGGCCCATGGTAAAGACACCGCATCCACACAATAATATATTCGGTGGCACAAATACGTACATATTGCATTGGCCAAAAAAATGTGGCTTTATATGGGTTTTCAAGCATTTTATGTATGGTTGACAGCAGTTTGCCAAACACATTGTTGGTTTCATTAAGTTTTTAGGAAAAAAGTAAAGTATATTTAGCATGAATTTTGTAAATACTCGAGCATTTCCAAAAATTAAGTTAACGTTTACACAGATTTTGCATCGGTTTCGTACACATTCTCACCAGGCATGTGTTTCCATCAAGTTTATCATGGCTAACTAAAGTAAATTTTCAACCACTATAAACTTCACTGTAACTCTTATGAAAAGTTTGATGAAATCATGAAAAGTTAATGAAACCTGATATGAAACCTACATAAATAAAAGAATAGTTTCATATGTTCATTTGAGTTATAACAAATGACAATTACAAATTTCAAAACATATTCAAATTTATCTTGTCTTGAAGAGCTCGTAGAGACCAAGACGATGGTGAAAATAGATCCCAAGTCAGACACCTGGATCAAGATTGTCTTTTTCTTAGTTAATAGTAAATAAATGCAGATGAGAGAAAGAGGAAGTGGACTGCAGGTTGATTTTATTTGTGCAAAACTAACTGAATGCTTGAATCTGGGTCGGTAATTGAAAATCAAACTTTGCCATACAGTAAACTTGGTTACTCCAGCTACAAGTAGTTGAACATTTCCTGTCTGGTCCCGGGCCTTGCTTGATAAGAGGGTGAAGGTTGTAAATCAAAGCCTTGCATGTAGCAAAGGTTTGGGAGGATTTTGCATAAATTTAGACTGCCTAGCTGAGCATTTGATTGCTGTGTCCCGTACTCACGTGCATAGTTGCAGAGAAATTATCTACAATTGACGAATTATTATGTACACTTTTTAAACGCCATCCATGTTTTCTTGTTATGCAGGAATTGCAGGACTTCCCGTTGTTTTTTAGTCTCCACAGCATATCTGGTACTGTTAAGTGCACATCTCCATCTGCGGTTATGTTCCGTTCAGCAGTTATAAATGCAGGATACCAAATCTCAAGCAGCCACGTTAATCCGCTTGGGCTGAAGTCTGATGCTCCTTGGGATGTTATTTGGGACATCATGCGCTGCTGGGTAAATATTGATTTGTACCGCTTTTTTGAGAGAGTGGATTTTTGTAGCCCGAGCTACATGTAGCTCGGTTTTTTGAAAAAATCAAAAATAATATTTTAAAGTTTCAAAAAAATTTGAAAAAAATTCCAGATGTTGACAATGATATGATTTACCAACGTGCAAAGTTTGAACTCGATATTCATAATATTCTGGGCTGTACAAAAATGACAAACTCTGACAGATTGTGAGATTTCGAAAATCTGCACTGTTCACTATTGTAGATCTCAGAATTTGTCATTTTTGCACAGCTCAAACTATAAGGTATTTCGACTTGAAAATAAGCAGGATTGTAGATCACAACATTGTCTACTTGTAGATTTAATTTCAGATTTTTTTTTACTTCAAAATGGTATTTTTGAATTTTTCAAAAAACGAGCTACATGTAGCTCGAGCTACATTTGTGGTTTTCGCCGCTTTCGATCATAACTAACATTCAGTGTAGCCTGTGAACTGATAATAACTTTACAACATTATGGAAAATTTCAACATAGGTGAAGAATCATCCTATCAAGGAACAACCGCGTGACACTCCAGGCACGGCAATCCTTTCGAAATCACCACAGATAGAAGTATGCCATCTGTTCAGATCACAATGTCCCTTGTATCCTCATCGCTGCACCTGAGCGGAATTGTATTTTTACTCATCCATTTGTTTTTTCGTAGGCAAATTTCTCTAGAGCAGTTGCTGCCCTCAGCAAGGCTCAGACAAAGAAGGTGAAGCGGTTCCTTCCAAACCCAGAAAGCCATTGGGGTCCGAAGGTCAGGGCAGGCCGGACAATCACTAGCAAGCATATCTCTCTGTTAGGCGCAGAGGCTATCAATGGAGCTATCGGTCACCAAGAGGCCAATGGAGCGGCAACTGATAAGCCAGCTTCAGATACTGGAGGGGCCGGTGCTACAGATGAAGTGAACGAACCTTCAACCAAACGCCAAAAAACCAGCGATGGTGAACAGTCTACCGAACCTTGATTGACACGGTTAACTTTCGCCTTCTAAATCTTGATGATATCCTTCACTATTTGTTGGTTGTGAGCTGTGACAGACTAGACATGTACTGTGGTGACATGTTTTTTTGGCAATGAATTTTGATCGGGACAGTTCCACTGGAGATTTTATCGCATTTTGCTTTATGTATATATGATGTGCCGGTTGATGGTGATTAACTAGTTGTGTGACGGATATAGCTATGCAATACAAGAGGAGGATATGCCCTCTCTTAAGAAAAAGGCTATGCTGATGTACCCAACTGGAATGCAGCATGCTGCGGTGTCATGTCAATCAAAATACAAACGAAGGAAATATTTCCGGGGTATTTGCTGCTGAAAATGTGTTCACTGCATAATTAGGAAACGTGTCTTGTTGCGACGCAAAGTACGCAGTAGCACTTGTTACAGATGAAGCATGTAAAAGGAGCAACGCTGATACAGAAATGTGATCTAGGGAGACAGCAATACAGCATGGCGCAGTTTTCACAGAAAGAGTGAAGTGCATTGCTGCACATAATCCCTGAAGCCGTGTTTCCTCGTCTAAACCCACATTTTTCGTGTAACCACGAGTAGAATCAAAGGAGTTTTCGTGCTTCCGGCAAACTGCTGGATGCATGTGCAGCAAAGTCCAAACTCCAACAAAGTCGACAACAAGTCTACATTGGGGCAGAGCAGCCTTCTCCTGGTCCAAGAAATTACTTCGCCTCCAAGTACCCCTGCGTGCGTGCACTCCGCAGTAGAGATGGCGGTGTACCCTCGTGGGCAGGCGATTTAGACAGAATTAACCCAAACTTCAAACTATTTCAAATAATAAACCACTTTTGAAAATATTTCACACGAATAACCCCTTTTGGCCACGCCATTCACGGTGGCGTGGCAGAAGGTGGTGCCACGCCACTGGTAGTGGCGAGGCAGGTGCAGCCACGTCAGCTGAGCGGGTCTCGCCCTGCAAGTGCGGCGCCACTGGTAGTGGCGCGGCACAAGTGCTTGCGGCGCCACTACCAGTGGCGCCGCACTTTAGGGTTAGGGTTCCCGCCCAGCCCCGAGCTGGGCTCCTCCCTCACTTTCTCCCTCATCTCTTGACAGCAAAGGCGGCTGCTCTCTCTCCCCCTCTCAATCCTCCAACCCAAAACCACCCAAATCGAAGCTTTTCTCCGTGGATTTCTCCTTCCCCAAGTCTCCTAAGATACTCTCCATCATTTCCCATTCATTTGACCAATTGGAATTTGCATATTTGGTTTTGAATCCCCAAATCTTGGAAACCCTAGAAATATTGATTCACCCAAATTGCAATGTTGATTCTTGTTAATTTAGTCAATGTTGGCTTGTATGATGTGTTGGCTTGCAATGTTGATTCTTGTTAATTTGGTTAAATTGTATGATGTGTAGTGTATGAAGTATTTTAGTGTAGATTGGTAGGTTAGGATAAGGTTTTGTGAGGTAAGGGTTTGTTGTTATGGTAGGGTTAGGGTTAGGGTTAGGGTTTTCTTGTTATGTTAGGGTTAGGGTTAGGGTTATCTTGTTATGAAGTATGATGTGTTAGTAAATATTTGCATAGGTACTTATTAATTTTTTTACCTTATTGTTGTTATACCAAAAATAGGTATGGCGAGAATTGTTCATGTTCATCATGTTGACAAGGAAGCATATTTGAAAGGCAATATAGAGCCCGACCCGGATGAGCTTGACTTGGTGTTCGAGCGTACTCCTACGTGATAGAGTTGAAATGGATGGACCCTAGTGATGTTGTTGAGTTGGAGGGTAGGCACAACGCCGGATTTGGCATGCACTTCCGTTGGAAGATAATGCGTATCAACTCCGAGCAACGTTGGGGTGCATACAAGGAGGTGGTGGCCGAATCTTGAAGGGTTTCGCAGCATAGAAAAACAAAATTTTCCTACGAAGACGAACAGAAACAAGCCAAGATCTGATCTACGAGATGCAAAACAACGAGCGGGGAAGATTAGATCTACATACCCTTGTAGATCGCACAGCGGAAACGTTCTGATGAACGTGGTCGGCGTAGTCGTACTAGCGTCTCCTCCTCGCGATCCGATCCGATCCAATTCAAGCGCCACAACGGGCGGCGCCTCCGAGCGTTGCACACGTACAGCGCACCAACGACTCCGCCTTCCCGGTCCAGCGAGATATGGTGGAGTGGTAGATGGGATCAGCAACACGACGGCGTGGTGCTTATGGTGGAGAGTATTTGCGGGCAGGGCTTCGCCTACGCGCGCGAGTTGGAAGAAGAATAGGCAAAAGATCTAGTCAAACTAGAACAAGAAAATACTACAAAAGGCAGCGACGGCGCCGGCTGAAACAATTTTCGGCATTAGGTGAGACAGCGGACAGCACAAAAGCTGATCAAAATCAGGTCCGGCGGCTTGCTTTAGGCTCTCCTATTTATAGGCGACTTGACCGATCGATGTGTAGTCCTCACGTGGAGCGCACGCTTACGTACGAACCAAGTTTCAAAAACTTACGTGATACACACGTATCATCGATTAGCTGATCGATCAGCTCGTTCCTAGCGCGTGCGTGGATCGATCTCTGCCTCGGTGCCGTGCACGGCATGGCTCAAAGCCTGGCCAGCTTTGCACACCAAGGCCCAAAGGCCTGGCCGCTGATGCATGCATGCGCGCCAGGGACTTGTTCCCTGGCCGCTGCATCTTTCCTCTTTTTTTTCTTTTTCTTTTCTTTTTGCTTCTCTATTTAATAGTTTGTCCAAATAGATTACAAAATTAGCCCGTTTAGCAAAACTACTAATGGACTACTTTTAGCCCTTATTTATTTCTAGTAAATAAATATATATTAATATTTATTAATTCAATTAATTAATAAATCATTAATCTTCTTCCCGGAACAATTCCGTAACTCTCCGAAACAATTTTCATAAATCCCGAAACTACCCTAGCATCGATGAGCGTTAAGTGTGTGACCCTACGGGTTCGAGAATGTGCGGACATGATCAATATCAATAATCAATAGCGGGATCTGGAAATCCATATTGACTCCCACATATTCAACGAGATCATTATCGGTGAACCACGATGTCAGGATTCAATTAATCCCGTATACGAATTCCTTTGTCTCGCGATATTTTACTTGCCCGAGATTCGATCGTCGGCATCGCCATACCTAGTTCAATCTCGTTCACAGCAAGTACTCTTTACTCGTTCCGCAATTCAATATCACCTTGTGATTAAACTCATTAATCACGTGTTTGCAAACGGTGTATGATATTGATTACCGAGTGGGCCCGGAGTATATCTCTCCGACATGGGAGGGACAAATCCCATCTCGATACACGCAACCCAACAAGTACTTTTTGATTACCTGAGAGACACCTTTATGATCACCCTCTCATAGGATGACGTTTGATGATCTCAAAGCTCTCTTCCGGTATCAGGGAGTGGCATTATCTCATGGTCTAAGGAATATGATACTGACATAGGAAAAGCTACGCAATTGTGAACACAATGACACGATCTAATTGCCGTGCTTAATTTGGGTCTGTCCATCACATCATTCTCCTAATGACATGACCTCATTATTAATCGACAACTCATGTCTATGGTTAGGAAACCTTAACCATCATTAATCAATGAGCTAGTCTAGTAGAGGCGTACTAGGGACACGGTGTTGTTTATAAACCACACAAGTATTAATGTTTTCGCTTAATACAATTCTAGCATGGAATATAAACATTATCATGAACAAGAAATATGATAATAACAATATTATTATTGCCTCTAGGGCATATTTCCTTCAGTCTCCCACTTGCACTAGAGTCAATAATCTAGTCAACACTTGCGCATTCAACACCTATGGCATTCCGGTGTTACTCATACGCGTTGCACGTGGTAAACCTTATCTACGGGTCTGACACTTTCAGGTCCGTTTGTATTTGCATATCTTTTGCGTCAGCACGCATTACTCATCTTCTATGAGATGGCATCGTATAAACTTGGTCTTCTGGTGAGATCTTTTGTTTCTTGGCCGAGACTATGTTGTCACTATTGTCATACAATAGAACTACATGGTACTAGCACACTTGGAACTACACCTAGTTCTCTTGCTGCTTCTCGAGCAATTATACTAAGCCTTCGTTGCAGTATCCGTCACAATGTTTAACTTTGAAACTCATCCAAGTTATCATGGAACTTTCTTCCATCTTATTGTGCCACCTTCTAAATCAAAACAAATAGTCTAAAATTGAGATTAAAATTCAACTGTATATGTGACAAAGCCAATGTAACACATTGCAATGAACCATTTGTCACTTCTGCATACAGAACATATTCTTACTTCTTCAAAAGTACATAAGAATATTCTTAATATTGTCCAACAATCATCATATGAATGCTCGTAACCTTTAAAGCATCGGACATATCTGGATATACATATCATGGTGTACAAGATTGATAATGTCATTCTTGTGGTTTCACTCATCGAGTGTCAAAACACTTGATTCTTGCTCTAACCTCTTCCATGCAACAAGAACCGTTCTTATTGTTTTCATATTGAACAAATTCAATATTTCATCTATGTACTCTAGCAAAACTATATTAGTGCCTCAATCTATCTGCATAGACATTGGTGCTCAATATTCTTGTTTTGCCTAAGTCTTTCATCAAAATCTAATTTTAATGAAAACTTAACAATATCAAGAAAAACACATAATTTCTAATGATCAATATGTCGTCTACATATAGCATTAGAATTATGTCTCAGCGCTCCCACTTACTTTCTTGTAAATACAAGCATCTTCAAATATCTTGATGAAATTAACTCTTTAACATTTTTCATCATTGAAGATTACAACTCCGTTATGCTTACTTCTACCATAGAAGTTTGCATACATATCTAGCAACCTTTGAATGAACAAAACCCATTGGGTCGTGTCAGGTACACGTCCTTGGTGTGCATTCCGGTAGAGGAATGTTGTTTCATTTATTCAACTATCATATCTCAATATGTAATTGTTGCTAGAATAATCCATATGACGAAGTCAGGGCCCATCACCGCTTCTTTGTATATTGTTGGTTACTATTATCTAATAATATCTCATCCTCAAATCATTCTATTTGATTACGACCAACTTGGTTAAATAGGAACTTAGATGCCATACCTACAACACATTGTAGACGCGTGATCCATGAATGCAGTTGCCGCTTCCAGAACATTTTCTGGTGCTGAGCTACTCTGATCATCTTTCTTAGGTTCAATAACCTCATCAAGTTCTATTTTCCTCCCACTTAAACCTTTTGCGAAAAACTCCTTCATAAGAAGTTCACCTTTTAGCGACAATCACTTTGTGCTTGGGTTCATAGTAGAAGGAATGCCCATCGACATTCTTTGGGATAACCTACAAAGACTTACTAATCCGATTTTGGTTGTAACCATTTTACACATATGCCTTGCATACCAAAATTTAAGAAAAGACAATTATAACTCGTATAGTGTCATTTCAGCGGATTATGATGGCACTCTATTCAGTGAAAAGCGGTAGTCTCTAAAGCATAATCCACAAATTATATTGGCAGTTTTATTTCATCTTTAATCTAACCATGTCAAACAAGGTTTGATTACATCCATCAAAAACCCCATACTCATATGGTGTTTCACAAGATGCAAGTTTGTGAAACAATTCATTTAACTCTTAGATGTTTGCTAAACTTGTAACTCAAATGTTCTCCTTTATGATCCAATCATAAAAACTTGAATTTTCTTGTTACAACAATTTCCACTTCATAAATTGAACAATTTTAATCATTTCATACTTCTTTCTCATCAAGTAGATATACCATATATCATTGATGAAATAGAAAATACACCGCAATCGATTTCACACCATGAACTACATACATCAACATGTATGATCTCCATTTAGTTAGTCGCTTGTCCTGTCCATGGCCCATGAACGGAGTTTAATCATCCTTAGGAAAATTCTCACAAGCGTCAATCAATTCAAAATCAAATGACTCGAAATCTATCAATATAGAATTTCTTTCATGTTTTGTTTCCAATATGACTTAAACGGCGGTGTCATATATAAGTGAAATTTGTTTTGTCTTGCGACCTTTAGCATCAGTGTTATAAATGTCTATTTCACCAACAAGATAATAATAATCTATCCATCGATTATGGAAGACGGTAATAATTTGAACAACCATTGCTCTCATAATACCAGAACAATATAACAATTATTAAGTTCTTAACAAATCTTGAAGGCTAGGTTTGATGCCAACGAAAAGCACAATAACATATTTATTTGTTTCTCGACGTGCATCATTACCACATTCTTTTGCTAGTTACTTAGGCCATTGTAGTTCTTGCATTATGTTGCTTTGTATGACATTTCATACCAACAAATCAGTATCGAATACTCAAGAATTACATTGTTAACAAGCAAAGAATCCATTTATAACATGTATATCGTTTATATACCCGAGCTGGACATTTCCAGTCTTTTCCTTTTTCTACCAAATATTTTGCAGATCCTATTTAGCGTTTCCTCTCTACTTAGAAGAATTTATCAACATCAATAGTGGCGTCAATCATTTGACATATAGTCCAAAGGATGTTAGTCAAATACTAATGGCCTTGGATTTTCCACTTTTGAGGTGGATCACCATCATCATATAATTGGTGTTCTTCTAGATTCAATTCTTTAGCATTCTTTTAGTATAGCAAAACAATTTGGCCGATACCTTTTCATTCATCCTATCATGACAACTTTCATGATGAAACTACTATAGCTCTTAAGGACGAATACAAGTATAATATTAGTTTCCCAAACTGTTGGGTGATCTGGACGCCCAGCGCCTTCAATCTTCACATATATTCATACAATATGAGCATATATTCTTTTACTAAATTATACTTCATCATTTTGCAAACAATCAAAGTTTTAGATATCAAATATCTTGCACTTCTTGTTTGTTTCTGAAACAATTCTTTCAGCTCGATGATCACTTTGATTCTCAAACAATTTTGAAGATCAATTTATCATGAAGGCAAACATATGATCTTTAGATACTAAACTTGAATCATTGCTCTTAGATTAATACAACTTATTAAATCGCATGGAGCAAGTGAGGTTTGCTAAAATTTGCAATAGGACTTAATCTTTAGTCTTGACATTCTAACTAAACGGCACTAGACCGAAAAATGATTATCCAGAATTCTATAGTTCTTTTAACTAAATTAAGCTAAGTGTCGGTGGGAAACGGTGCCAAAGACTACAACGACTTATGCAAATACAACAAGATTTAGTTCAAGATAATTAGTTCAAGTTAATCAAATTACTAATGAACTCCCACTAAATTCAACATCCCTCAAAGTTGTTTAGTGAAGCATGATCCAAATTCACTACACCGAGACCGATCATCACGTGAATGATGTAGCTTTAATGGTGAACATCAACATGTTGATCATATCATCCATATGACTCATGCTTGACCTTTCGGTCCGTGTGTTCCGAGGCCATGTCTGTATATGCTAGGCTCGTCAAGTTTAACCCACGTATTTTCGCATGTGTAAATCTGGCTTACACCCGTTGTATGTGAACGTAGAGTTTATAGCACCCGATCATCACGTGATGCTTCAAAACGACGATCTTTCGCAACGGTGCATACGAGGGGAGAACACATTTTATCTTGAAATTAAGTGTGAGGGATCATCTTATAATGCTACCGTCGCGATCAAAGCAGAATAAGATGCATACATAAAGAATAAACATCACATGCATATATAATATGTGACATGGTATAGCCAATCTTCGCGCATTGATCTCCATCTCGTGCGTGCCGGCATGATCTCCATCACTCCACCATGATTGTCTCCACCACGAATAGCAACTACAACTATTGCTAACTACTTAGCGATAAAGTAAAGCTATTACATGGCGTATAAGAAGTTGACACGCAGGTCATACAACATATTAAAGACAACCATATGGCTCCTGCCGGTTGTGAACTCATCGACATGCAAGTCGTGAAACATTACAAAACATGATCATCGCATACATCACATATATCATACACATCACATCTTGTGGCAATACCATATCACAAACACTCCCTGCAAAAACAAGTTAGACGCCTCTAATTTGTTGATTGCATGTTTTACGTGGCTTATGGGAGCTACGCATAAGAACGGTTCTTACCTACGCAAAGCCACAACGGTGATATTATGGTTGCCAACATCCGTTGTAAATCCCATGACTACTATAATGAGAGAAACTGACATCCACCAGCCGCATGTGTGGAACAAGCCACACGTCAAGTGCGGAGCCGGTCTCGCGAACGAGGTCGCGTAAGGTTGGCCTGGACCGCTTCAATCTCACTATGCCGTGCCATAAGAAATACACAACATAGAGGTTTGCAACAGAAAACATCAACGCCCGCAACAACATGGTTGCGTTTTACTCGTGTAAAACATCTACGCATAGATCTCGCTCTGATACCACTGAAGGGTTTCGCAGCATAGAAAAACAAAATTTTCCTACGAAGACGAACAGAAACAAGCCAAGATCTGATCTACGAGATGCAAAACAACGAGCGGGGAAGATTAGATCTACATACCCTTGTAGATCGCACAGCGAAAACGTTCTGATGAACATGGTCGGCGTAGTCGTACTAGCGTCTCCTCCTCGCGATCCGATCCGATCCAATTCAAGCGCCACAACGGGCGGCGCCTCCGAGCGTTGCACACGTACAGCGCACCAACGACTCCGCCTTCCCGGTCCAGCGAGATATGGTGGAGTGGTAGATGGGATCAGCAACACGACGGCGTGGTGCTTATGGTGGAGAGTATTTGCGGGCAGGACTTCGCCTACGCGCGCGAGTTGGAAGAAGAATAGGCAAAAGATCTAGTCAAACTAGAACAAGAAAATACTACAAAAGGCAGCGACGGCGCCGGCTGAAACAATTTTCGGCATTAGGTGAGACAGCGGACAGCACAAAAGCTGATCAAAATCAGGTCCGGCGGCTTGCTTTAGGCTCTCCTATTTATAGGCGACTTGACCGATCGATGTGTAGTCCTCACGTGGAGCGCACGCTTACGTACGAACCAAGTTTCAAAAACTTACGTGATACACACGTATCATCGATTAGCTGATCAATCAGCTCGTTCCTGGCACGTGCGTGGATCGATCTCTGCCTCGGTGCCGTGCACGGCATGGCTCAAAGCCTGGCCAGCTTTGCACACCAAGGCCCAAAGGCCTGGCCGCTGATGCATGCATGCGCGCCAGGGACTTGTTCCCTGGCCGCTGCATCTTTCCTCTTTTTTTTCTTTTTCTTTTCTTTTTGCTTCTCTATTTAATAGTTTGTCCAAATAGACTACAAAATTAGCCCGTTTAGCAAAACTACTAATGGACTACTTTTAGCCCTTATTTATTTCTAGTAAATAAATATATATTAATATTTATTAATTCAATTAATTAATAAATCATTAATCTTCTTCCCGGAACAATTCCGTAACTCTCCGAAACAATTTCCATAAATCCCGAAACTACCCTAGCATCGATGAGCGTTAAGTGTGTGACCCTACGGGTTCGAGAATGTGCGGACATGATCAACATCAATAATCAATAGCGGGATCTGGAAATCCATATTGACTCCCACATATTCAACGAGATCATTATCGGTGAACCACGATGTCAGGATTCAATTAATCCCGTATACGAATTCCTTTGTCTCGCGATATTTTACTTGCCCGAGATTCGATCGTCGGCATCGCCATACCTAGTTCAATCTCGTTCACAGCAAGTACTCTTTACTCGTTCCGCAATTCAATATCACCTTGTGATTAAACTCATTAATCACGTGTTTGCAAACGGTGTATGATATTGATTACCGAGTGGGCCCGGAGTATATCTCTCCGACATGGGAGGGACAAATCCCATCTCGATACATGCAACCCAACAAGTACTTTTTGATTACCCGAGAGACACCTTTATGATCACCCTCTCATAGGATGACGTTTGATGATCTCAAAGCTCTCTTCCGGTATCAGGGAGTGGCATTATCTCATGGTCTAAGGAATATGATACTGACATAGGAAAAGCTACGCAATTGTGAACACAATGACACGATCTAATTGCCGTGCTTAATTTGGGTCTGTCCATCACATCATTCTCCTAATGACATGACCTCATTATTAATCGACAACTCATGTCTATGGTTAGGAAACCTTAACCATCATTAATCAATGAGCTAGTCTAGTAGAGGCGTACTAGGGACACGGTGTTGTTTATAAACCACACAAGTATTAATGTTTTCGCTTAATACAATTCTAGCATGGAATATAAACATTATCATGAACAAGAAATATGATAATAACAATATTATTATTGCCTCTAGGGCATATTTCCTTCAAATCTCTCGACAAGGCTCTTGAGTTATTTGCCACCAAAAAGGTTGGTGGTACTTTGCAAGTGGACTTGAACCGGAGTGCCTCCCGGGTTGATGCTAGGAATTCTCCACCGAACCACCAAGAAGAAATGACGGATGGAAGACCAATTTCAAAGGAGGCACTATCATTGGAAGAGGAGGATGATGAGTGGGGGGATGATGACAATGATATTGAGCTTCATAACCACAATGTTGGAGATTTGGATATGTACTATACGCAAGAAAACATGGACCATGACATCCCGTACTCGCGATGCTATGCATCGGACTCGGATGACGATGGTCCCGAAGAAGAAGTTGATGAGGAAGGGTTCACGGCCAAGGAGGCCGAAGTCCACGAGAAGGTATTGGGACGAGATCATCGGATACCATTGTTCCGTGATCTTAGTCTCGCGGATGAAGCCACGGTTGACGGCGGCGAGGGTATAGTGCTTGGACCAAGGCCTACTTCTTACCGGGATGGCAGTCATGAGAGTTATGGTATATCAAAAGGCTTGATGTTCAAAACCTTGCTGGAATTTAAACAATGGATCAAGGACTTCTCGGTTAAGTATCATCGTCCCTATACGGTGCTTCACTCAGATGTGAAGAAGCGTTACACTGTTAAGTGTGAGGAGGATTGATGTCCTTGGATTGTGCGTGCAAGACCATGGAAGGGAGGACCCGATTGGCGCATAACAAGTTGTGTGCCAACTCACATGTGTCGCGGAAAGAGGGTGGATGGCAAAGCAGTAAAGCACGATCACCGACAACTCACCTCCGAGTTCATCGCATATAGACTTTCCAACCAAATCTCGTCACTTCCAACAATGAGCATCAAAACAGTCATGGAGCTTGTGAAAGCTCTCTTTCACTATGATGTGAAATACGGCAAGGCATGGAAAGCGAAGCAAGCTGCATTTAGGATGTTGTATGGTGATTGGGAAGAAGCATACAACCGAATTCCTCGGTTGTTGTTAGCAATGGCCGATGCAAACCCGGGCATGGTTCATGTGGTGGAGCCTTATGGACAGGAAACAAGGATTTACAATGGAAGAACTGTCCGAGTATTTGGCCGTGCATTTTGGGCTTTCCAGCAATGCATGAAAGCTTTTGAGCATTGTAGACCGGTAATCTCCGTTGATGGCACATTTCTGACTGGGCAATATAGGGGGACTCTCTTGGTTGCAATAGCAAATGATGCCAACAACCGTTTGGTTCCTTTGGCATTTGCTTTCGTTGAGGCGGAGAACAACAATAACTGGCAGTGGTTTTTTCACCTTTTGAGGACCAAGGTATTACCGCCACAAAGGGAAATTTGTGTCATCTCAGATCGACATCAAGGAATTCTCGCAGCGGTAAATATTGAAATTCCAGGGCATGCTCCTTTGCACCATAGATGGTGCATGAGGCATTTCTGTTCAAACTTCTATAGGGCATGTGGTAGCAAGGAGTTGACCGATGATCTTCAAGATTGTTGTCTCGCTTTCACTGACCGGCGTTTCGCAAACTTGTACATCAAATTGACCTCAAACAGAAAGCTCGATGCTAAGGGTCAAGCATTTCTTAGTAGGCACATCCAAGATAGAACAAAGTGGGCAAGAGCCTACGATGAAAATGGTCGGAGGTACGGTCAAATGACAAGCAATATGGCAGAGTGCTTCAACAAGGTGCTCAAGGGTGTCCGTGCATTGCCCGTGACGGCAATTGTGCGATACACATTCGACAAGTTGAATGAGTATTTTTTGAAGTACTCAGATGAAACGGAAAGGCAGATTGCGGGAGACAATACGCAAAACCACAAATACGAGTACCCACCCAAAGTTGACGAGTGGAGGACATTTCAGTCCCGTAAGGCAGATTCTGAAGTTGCCACCGTTTATGATAACGAAGAGCTCGTTTATCAAGTGAACGAGCCCGGAGGAACCACGGCCGACGGTGTCCAACACGGAGGCCGAGCATTCAAGGTCTCGTTAAGGACTTGCAAGTGCACATGTGCGAGGCCATCTTTGGTCCATCTCGCTTGCTCGCATTTGCTAACGGCGGCTCGGGTGCGTCATTTGGACTACAATCACCCTCTCACCGTGAGAGAGTCAGAGTTCTCCATCACGACGACCAAGAAAACATGGGCTCCTAGATTTAACCCATACCTAGACCAATCGCAGTGGCCCGAGTATCATGGAATCCAACTATGGCCCCATCCGTCATGGAAGGTTGTTAAACATGGTAGACTTCAGACAAAGCGTTTTAGGGGCGACATGGATGGATGGGGTCGTGGTGGTGCGAGAGAATCAGGAAATGACCAATTTCAAGAGCCATGTGATAGATCTCGTTGTGGAAAGTGTAATGGTCATGGGCACAATGCTAGGACATGTACCCAAAGGAAAAGAACAAAGAGAAATGACCCGAACGCAAGCCAACCCATAAGTAGTCAACAAGGTGGTTCAAGCCAGCAAGATGTTCCAAGCCAACAACGGAGTACCCAACAAAGTGGTCCAAGCCAACAACGGAGTACCCAACAAAGTGGTCCAAGCCACCGAGATGTTCCAAGCCAACAACGGAGTACCCAACAAAGTGGTCCAAGCCACCGAGATGTTCCAAGCCAACAACGGAGTACCCAACAAAGTGGTCCAAGCCCAAGCCAACAAAGGAGTAGCCAACATAGTGTTGCAAGCCAGCAAAGTGGTCCTAGTCACCGAGGTGGTCGAAGCCACCAAGGTGGTCCAAGCTATTGTAATCCTAGGCAACAAAGAGGAAGACAACTAGGTCTTAGAGGAGTCCGTGGTGTAAATCGAACTAGTATGATAGGATATCTACAAGGACCATTTTCGTATGTACTTTTATTTTGTGCTCTACAATTTCTAAATTTGAGATAACATTTTACATATTGTGTTTACTAACTTTTATCTCCACTCTTGTTGTAGATATGGCGGGGAGTCAAGCCAACAAGGAGGGGGATCAGACCTTCAATGAGTCATGGAGGAAGGTGATGGAGATGGATGCGGCCGAGAGGAAGAAGAAAGAGGCAACACAAATGAGGATGGAAGAAGAGCAACAATTGATGGTTCGTGAGAAAAGAATGAGGAGAGAAAGAGAAGAGCAACGTCAAAAGGAGCTTGCGGACGGGGTAATAAAGAGCATTCGTGAGTACGACGAGATAATGAAGAGAGCCTATGATAAGATAAGCAACATGGACGTAGAGATGGAGAGGGAGAGAAAGGTGAGGGGGACGGGACATAGCTCAACTCAAGGTCACAAGGAGGACGAAGATGTTCAAAATGAGGCTTGGAGGAGAGTGAAGGAACAAGATGCGGCCAAGAAAATGGAAGAAAGAAAGAGGAAGCTGAACGAGGAAGCTGAAAAAGAGGAAGCGGAGCGGGAAAGGTGGCAGCAAATGCGGCGGGAACGTATGATGTGGCAGGACAAGCAGCGCGCCAAAGCACTTAAAGAGAAGAGAGAACGAGAAGCGCGTGAGTTGAAGCAGCGGCAGGCTGTTTGGGCGGCGCACCTAGCAAGGGAGGACGCAAGGATAAAGAGGGAGAAGAAGGAACTATTTGAGAGGGTGGCTGCCGAGGCGCGTGCCACAAGGGAGGAGAAGGAAGAAGAAGAGAAGAAGAGGAAGGCCATGGCGATGGCGAAGGCAAAGGGACCATGCTTGAGCGAATAGAGCATTCGTGAATTCGGATTATTCAACTATTGCATGTGAACCTTGTGACCTTGTCATTTCGAATTATTCGTGAACCTTGTCATTTCGAATTATGTCAGAACATTATTATTTGGAACTATGTATGCATATTATAATTTCAAACTATGTGTGAACCTTGTGTATCACTTGATTTTGAGCTTGTTTTCTGATATATTTGTGATTTCCAGCTTTAGCATGATTTTTAGCATAAGTCTTAGCATGTTTTTCGAGCTTCAGGCTTGCCACGCCACTCTCAGTGGCGCCGCAGCCTTGCCACGCCACTGTGGGTGGCGCCGCTGCCATCTCTGCAACGCCACTCACAGTGGCGCCGCAGCCTTGCCACGCCACTGTGGGTGGCGCCGCTGCCATCTCTGCCACGCCACTGCCAGTGGCGCCGCAGACCTGGCATTCGAAAAAGATGCTGAAACCCTTGCTAAAATGCCAGCTCAACATGAATTCACAAATATATCGGCATACAATCTCACAAACATCATATCCAAGCATCATATTGGAACACAATATCATATATCAAATTCGAACACAAGATAATATATCAATCAAACATCTTGATCATATATTCGGGCACAACCTAACTAGATAGCATAAAACATAGTGTCATACACAAGCACAAGTTCAAATCGAGATTACTAAACATGGCAAGTTCATATAGCTAGATAGCATAAAACACAAGCACTACTTTCTTCCATGCTTCCCTCCTCCCCTACGCGGAGCAATCTTCTTCCGTGCCTCCAACACGAAATTATCATCGTCGGAATCGGAGACTTCTTCCGTGACCACCTTCTTCTTTGTCTTCTCCTTGAAATCATGTGGTGTGTATTTGTCCCTATGCACACCTTTGTTCTTTCTCTTTGATGGTAGGGTATCCTCTTGTTCCTCTTCATCCTCTTGTTCCGGCGTGGATTCCTCGTCCACGGACGCCGATATGGCATGAGACTGGGACGGCGATGCCGTTGATGCAATCTCAGGATCACGGCAACCAAGAAGGTTTCCTAATCTCCGTAACTTCTGTCCCTGACGCTATAAGAAGAAAATAATTGTGAGTGCAGTAGTCAAAAGTATAAAACAATGCATTGTAATGGTCTCATGGTCTTAAAGTTTCAAAAGAAACTAGCAACATGTAGTACTTGGCATTTAGCAATGGCTAGGCAATAAAGTAGTTCATTATCCAGCATTTGACAAACTTATTCTAGATCGCATAACAACTACTTTCTCCATTCATGAATAGAAGACGTTTTAACAAGCTAAATCAGCTACTAGTCAAAAAAGGTCAAAATGTGTTCATACCTTCACGAATTCTCGCAATCTTGAATAGCCATCTTTGTTCTCCGGCAATTCTAAAGCCACCTCGAATTCATCAGCTTGCTTTTGGATCTCCGTGCGCTACCATGTATATGAAAATGTAAAGACACAAGTGCCAAGTGGAGATAGTAGTGAGATTACAAAATGAAGAACAAGCTTACCACAAAGTTAATCGCGGGAGCAAAAGGGACTTGGCGCCCTTCTCTGACAAGCTTATTGTAAGCAAGATTGCCAAGCTGGTCGAACGGCAAAGGTTCTTCCAAAATGGCATCCGTGTAGGCATCCGGAAGAAGCTGCAAACGAGTCCGCGGTTGAAACCAACGGAGATAGTTGTTGAAAGCAACATCAGAATGGTCACAAAAATCGCCTCCTTTTGCCCGCTTAGCCTCCGCCACACGTTGTTGAAACGTCCTGATATGCTTCTTGTGAATATTGGGCCAATCCGTCTTCCGATGTTTGATCCTGTCATAGCTGCATATTAAAATAGCACACTGTCAACAAACAAGAAGTACATTACAAAATGGCGGAACGGCGGAAATAAGATTCATACCGGTGAAGCATACGATCCGTGTCCTCATACATTGGCGGGCACTCTTGAAAAAAACCAAACTGCCGCATAACCCGCTGCGTCAACTGATGTTCAACAGCCCACATGCATATCAACGGGCAACGCATATACCACAGATTTCTTTCAGCCGTGCAAGCAGGGTTAAGGTCCCAGGCAGCGTCACCGAAAGCATATCCTTTGCCGTATGGCTGCCATATCACCTACAACATGCCCAATAATGAAGATCCTAAATACCGGAAACGGAGAGTGAGGGAATAGAGTTTTTTACCTGCTCAGGGGTTAGGTTGTCAAACTCGTTGGTGTATTATTGATATGCTTGTTGTGGGTCAGAAGTAAACTCAGAATGCACGTCCCAATAGTAAGCATATGTGGGATACCGGTCGCGGTCGTCACCATCGTGCCATTCTTTACGAGGACCAATTTTTGGCCGTCCAACAGGGAAGCGTTCCCAACTCCACAACGAAAGAAGAAGCAGGGAACCACCAATACAAGTTTGTGTATCTGTCCTACAACAAGCATCGTCAAGCTGCACATGGTATGAAAGCAAACATCAATAACAAGAATGTAGCCAAAATGGAGAGCAAATGTACGGAGTGGACAAAACAGCTCATTACCTGACGATACAACCAAGCCAAAGCAGCAGTGCCCCAGCTCCACTTCTTATCCATGACGGTGAGCGCCTTCAGCCAATGCCAGTGCGCGGTCTTCCCACTAGCGTCATTGAACAGAGTCCGTGTGATAACATACCACACGTACACGCGGGCGTAGATCTTGACGACATCCTCATCGGCATCCTCAGGGCACGTATTGAAGTTATCTGAGATCCATTTGAAAGTAGCCCCGACGGTGACCCTCAACTTTACTCCTTTATCGTTGAAAGTATCCCCTGGGCACGCCCCAATAAGATCTAGCATCTTCCCGCGCCAATCATCACAGGCTGTATCGATACAAAGAGGAGCCCCCTCGATGGGGAGCGCAAGCATCATCGCCATGTCCTCTAGCGTGACCGTCATCTCGCCGGTCCGGAGGTGAAAGGTGTGGGTCTCCGGCCTCCACCGATCCACAAGCGCGGTGATCGCGGCAGTATTCACGTTGAGTGTGGTCCGGGTGACCATATGGATGAACGGTAGAAGCCCTAGATTGCGGATGTAGGGGGTGTACCGCTCATCGTAGTTCATCGGCGTTGACGACATCTGCGAGTACCTAAGTCGCAATGGTCCAAGAACCTGCAAACACACGAGCTTCATTGTCACATATCAAATCAACCATACCTATATTACATTGAGTAATTGGTTTTAAAATTACCTTCTTCTTCTCCGTCATCAAATAGGCACGGTGACGAACATCAACTTCATCCTCGAGAATGCTTTCATTGGTTAACTCCTCCATCCTAAACAATCCGACTATAATGTGAGCATATATGCACATAAGTCATACAATTCTTCTATAATAATTTATCTCCAACATTTCATCTAAAACTATACAATTCAACTAAAATTAACTTCAACTATAAAATTTATCTACAACTCATCCAATTAACATATATGTGAGCATCTATGCACATAATCAAACAATTAATGTACAAAAAATTCATATAATATGCAAATAATAATTCTACATGTCTACATTTGCACATCACAACTAATCTAAATTTGCTAGTTAAATAACAAGCTACATAACATATAAATTAATACATTACAACTAGGGTTCCCAAATTCTACCATATTCAAACAAATTGCACATTACAACTCCACCATACAAATTAATACAAATCCATCCATCACTAACTAGGGTTCCCAAATCCATCCATCAAAAACATTGATTTCAATCAACCATATCAATCCATGCATCAACCATATCAATCCATGAATCAACACTCAAACTAGGGGATTGGAGAAGGGGATGAGGGAGAAGAGCAAGGGGATTGGAGGGAGAATACCTTGATGAAGATCTTGAGCAAGGGGAGTCTTCTTCTTGGTGGAGATTTAGAGAAGGGAAGGAGAGAGAAGAGGAGCCGCCGGCGCCGCCCTAGGTGAGGGAGAGAGAGGTGGGGAGGGAGGGAGGAGAGGTGGGCCGGCCGGGCGGGTATCTAACCCTAAAGTGCAACGCCACTAGGAGTGGCGCCGCACGCACCCTAGCCGCGCCACTCAGAGTGGCGCCGCACTTCCTGCCTCGCCACCGGCAGTGGCGTCGCAACGCCTTATGCCACGCCACCGTGACTGGCGCGGCCAAAAGGGATTATTCGTGTGAAATATTTTCAAAAGTGGTTTATTATTTGAAATAGTTTGAAGTTTGAGTTAATTTTGTTTAAATCGCCTCGTGGGCATCGCCTGTGCGTACGGCCATCGCAAAATAGTCAAAACCACGACGCACTCTGCAGCCTCTTGTCGCCCAAACGTGACGTTCTTTCACGTGCATATGCGTAGATCCGACTGTGCACATGCGGTCAAATTTTCTGAAATCTTGTTCAGTCCGCCGGCAGATTTTCCAGGGGCCAGACGCCCAGAAGCGAGAGGTGAGGCAAATAGAGGCTTTCGTATTGTATTGGCAGGTTTTGCAGATTTGCAGTCTGATGATGTGTGAAACCAGTCGACGTTGGTGTGAGCACGTCGTCCCGGGGCTGCCGGCGCCATCCGTGCACAGCAGAGCGTTGACGAGGGCCCGCCGCACGTGTCCCGGCCGGCTCCCCGGCGGACGGACTCGCCGCCGTGGATTCTACGGCGTGAAGGTGAAGCGGCTACCTACCTACGTGGCCACGGCGACGTGACACGCCACCCACGGACAGTGCGCGGTCACTGCGACGGTCCCGGCCGTAGCGGCTACCGCGTAGCCGGGGTCCGTGGACGTCGAAATCAGCGGGTTGGATCCAGGTCCGGTTGGTGGGGGCACCCCCACGTGCGATGTTGAGGCTTGTCGCCGCTCGCCGGTTCCTCGGCTGGACCGGCACCGGAATGCCGGTACAGTGCCGCCGGAGTCCAGCCCGGCACCCGCCCGTGGGTCAGCGGTCAGCGTCGCGGCCCATGCCCACTCATGTCGCGAGGCGGGCGTCGATCTTAAAGCACGCACGCGCGCACGTCGGCGTGCATGCGCTGGCTCGGTTCGGATCCACCGGCACGACCTCGACCGATCGTGCGGGCCTCACGCTTACGCGGTGCCAGTGCGTGCGTGGGAGATCCAGCTACGCACTCCACGTGTGGTGGAACGCGAGCAGCGCGGAGGATTTTCGTCAGGTGACGCGGGAGCTGTGCATGCGCGCGAGGAGTTGGACGAAATGGGAGCGAGCGAGCGTGCGCGCGCCGTGTCTGCTGGCCGCTGTCGTCTCCACTACGCACGCACTAGAACGCGCTCGGCACAGCCCACGCCAAATGCCGTCCGCGCGTTCGTGCGGCCATCTCGCGCGGCCGGCATCCGTCCGCGCACGCTTCCAGTGGTGCTGAAACCTATTCTGCTTCTGCATGATGACACCTCACCGTCGGCTCCACCTGCCGCCCCCCGTGCGCGGCAGCTCTCAGCTCTCGAGTGCAGGGGCGAAAGATCTGGGCTTTCCATCTCACCTGTCGCATCCGCGCGCACGGGTGGGTGGCTCCTTCCGCTCGGCACTCGAGTCCAGATGGGATGGGCCATGCCTCGCTCGCGCTGCATGCATGGACTTGTCATTTCCGTCCATGGCGTGGTCGCCCGGTTGTCTGCCCACTGCATCGTGTCGTCTTCCTTGCGGTTCTGTTCTAGCACTTGGAGAGAGGTGGAGAATTAGGATCATCTGAGCTGTATATACTGTCAGTAATACTCAACTCCTCATGTTGTAGCACATGCCGAACCACCGCTGATTAATCCGAACGAAGTCAAACCAACGTGGCGACAGGATTTAGCACGCGCGCCCTGGCACGAAACTCAGCGTTCAGAAAGATTCTGATGCCAGGGAGAGACTTTTGCGTTAACAAAGGAAGAAAAAAAACATGGTGCCGTTTCCAAATGCATCTTTTGCGCCGGCGAGTACAAAACAATCACTAAAGAAAGTACATAACAGTCACGAGATAGCTAGCCCTGTCAACTGGGCAAGTGAAGTGCAGTATCAGCCTGAACAGCAATGATTGGCACAGTCCCCTATCGTATCGATGCTCCTCCTCCGGTCCGGCCGATCTACTGACGTAGTAGTACTACTAGTCGTTAATGTGTATGCAGATGCCGTGGCGCGCATGGCGATCAAGCCGTGTTTATCCTTGCTGCTTGTTACTGGTAGCAGGCGTGACATGATAGGGGGCGTGACATCGGTGGTGTTTGGCGCGGGCACATGGAGTGTCTCGGCTAGGACAGGACAGGGGAGGAGGGGCCACGGAGACACTGTGTTCCTTTGCTCTCTCCACTCCACCACCACTCGTGCTCTACTACCGCCCGCCCGCCCGCCCGCGCGACTGCGTTTTCGTGCTAGGGCGCTACAGGAAAAACTTTTACGCCGACGGCTAGAATCTAAGCTGACGGCTTTATATCGGGGCGATCAGTTTAGGTTCTGAAATCGGGTGTGTCTGAAACTTGGCCCCCGGTTTAGGTATGTTATCGGCGGACCTAACCCGATGTCAAAGTTGTCGGCTTAGGTATTTTTTTGGTATATTCTTTTTTCTAGGGACCTATTCAAAGAAAATGGTAAAAAAAATAAAAAAAATCCTTTAAGATATAGTTATGTTACGTGATCTAGTTGTTAGGAAAACTAAGAAAACTTGAATTTCGACGTATTTTACAAAAAACTTTATATGCCCTTTTAATTTCTAGCTAGGGTTATTTTCCTTGCAAATATGTCATATTTAATGACTCCACGCAAAGATCTTGCATTTTTTTTATTTTTTTGAATTAGTTATGTCCGACTTGGGGGCCGCTTCCCGTGAAATCGGAAGGAGCTTGCGCAAAATTCAAAAGATACCTCCCAAGATTTACACGACGAAACAAGAGCTGATATGTGTATCCCAAATGGTCTATTACTTATGTGGGGTGTTGTGCCCGGCTTTCCATTTGCCGTTACGGTAGCTGTCTTACAAAAAAACTCGATTTCCGCACTCCGAAAATGGAAAATGCATTTTTCATGGGACAAAAAAAATCTGCCTCCGTGGCGTTCCTCACCCATCCCAAGGGCCACAAGCGTGTCTGATATGGCCTCGTTCCAACAAACTATGCCATGATTAGAGCCAAACATAGCTCATTTAACCTAAAAGCCATGCAACCTCGAATGGGTAGGTCATTTTTATAAAGAGACTTTTTAGTAAATTGCTTTATCAAGGTTTGAATTTTTTCCAATATCTAGGTGATATAAAATGACGCCACGCGAAGGTCTCACATTTTTTCGATTTTTAAATTAGTTGCGCCCAATTCGGGACCCGTATGAAATGACAATGTACAAAACTCCCGCTCGTGGCCAGGCGGTGCGGAGTCCTGCTTTAACGGTCAAAGTTAAGTGAAGAAATGATGTGTTGCGGATATAAAAATGATTTTTTCAAAAAAAAACATGAGCTCATCTTATTAGCGCTAAAGTGCAAACCCACCCCGGTTCCAGCGAAATCGAGAGGAGCTTGTGCAAAATCCAGAAAATAATTCCGAAGGTTTGCGCAATGAAACGTGAGCTGATATGTGTATCCCATGTGAAAGAGCATTTCTCGAGTAAATGATATTTTGGTGTTTGTTGTCAACACTCGAGTTATTAACCGTTTGTTTAAGTGTGAATGTTTATTGGTTAATGACTCAGAGTTTATCAACCCCTCAAAAGTGAAAAGATTGAAGCTTTGAAGACCTAGATTTTCGGTTGTGTATTTTAGATCTCCGTACTATCAAGGGGGGTTGCTCGATGAAAAGCTGGGGTGAAATCTTATCGCACTACTCACTTCACCCTTTGCAATCTGGTTGAGAGAAGTCTGCAGAAATCCTGTTGTTAGGGATTTTCTGGGCAGAGACTCTGGCCCTCAGAGCCGGAGACTCTGGCCTGTAAAGGCCGGAGACTTTGACTCTGAGCCGAAGACTCCGGCCAAAGAATCCGGCCTCCCAAACTCGGTTTTTCACCCGAGTGGTGCAAGCCTCTGTTGCCCCTCCGGAGTCTTTAAAAGGACTGTCCGGAGACTCTGGGGTTTTTGCACCAGGGAGCCGGAGACTCCGGTCCTTACAGGCCGGAGACTCTGGGTGGCACCGGAGACTCCGGACCCAAAGTCCGGAGACTCCGGGGTTAGTCTACCCCAACGGCTAGAATTCTTAGAGGGGTATAAATAGTCGTCTTCCATCTCCGGTGGCTGCTGCGGCTTCTACTCTTTCTCCTCCATTGTTGCAAAGCTTCAAAGCACTAGATCTCCCATTCTAGCCACTAGAACTTGAAGCCCTTTTAGGATTTGAGGGAGGAGACCTAGATCTTCACTTCCACCAAGGCGATTTGATTTCCCTATCCATTTCATTGAGGCACTTGTTACTCTTGGGTTCCTTGGAACCCTAGCCGGAAGAAGCCGTCCTCCAAGCTCAACTTCATGTGTAAGAGCTTGGTGGGCCTATTTGAAGCCTCCAATTGAGTTGTGGAGCTCGCCCCAATACTTTATTTAAAGGTCTCATGCCGCCTTCAAGGGCATCGCTTAGTGGAGCGTAAACTTGCCTTTGTAGCTTGTTCACTGGAGAATAGGGTGAGCCTTTATGGCGTTGGTGTCCTTTGTGGTACCACATCTCTGCAATGTTGATATACTTCCCGTAACAAGGAAGGAACTACGGGAATACATCCTTATGTCTTCGTGTCTCTATTGCGGTTATTTCTATCCTTTACTTGTACCTTTACTTATATTGTTATTGTTAGCTTGTTGTCACTTTAGGTAAATTCACTTAGTAGCTCATATATATAATTTATCTTCTTGTCTAGCCTTAATTTGAAAAAAAGTAAAAATTGGGTAGCTCCTATTCACCCCCTCTAGTCGCTCATACGATCCTTTCACCAGGTGGTCTATTATTTATGTGGGGGTGTTGTGCCCACCTTTCCGTTTGCCGTTTCGGTAGCTGCCTCACAAAAAAACCCGAATTCGGCACTCTGAAAATGGAAAATGCACTTATTGTGGGACGAAATGCAAATCGGACTTTGTGGCGTTCCTCGCCATCTCAAGGGCAACGCGCGTGTCTGATATAGCCTTGTTCTAACAAACTATGCCATGATCAGGGCCGAACCTAGCTCATTTGACCTAAAAGTCATGCAACCTTGAACGTGGTAGGTCATTTCTGTGAAGGGATTTTCTCGTAAATTGTTTTATTAAGGTTTGAAATTTTCCCACATCTAGATGACATTAAATGATGATATGCAAAGGTCTCTCATTTTTTGAATTAGTTACGCCCGATTCGGGACCCGTAAGAAATGACAACGCACGACAACTCCCGCTTGCGGACATACGGTGCAGTATCCCGCTTTAACGGTCAAAGTTTAATGAAGAAATGACGTGTTGCGGATCTATTTTTTTATTTTTTTTTGAATTTGTTTTTTTAGTTTTAATTTTTTTTCAAAGTGTTACTCCCTCCGTTCCACAATATAAGCCTTTTTCGCAAGCTAAAATAACTTACTAAAAAGGCTTATATTGTGCACACATACATAGACATATACACACACATACGTACACACACTCATATAGAAATAGATATACATGGCTTAAGAGGATTGATATGATACTAATATCAATAAGAACTTAGTAGCGTAGGGGTAGCTTATACAAATAGAACTGAGTGGGAAGTCAGTGTTTCAGTGTCATTAGAGGGATATAAACAAATTCAAAGAAAAATAATAATAATAAATTTCTTCAAAAATTCAATTTTTTTTTGAAAATGAAAATCACCTACGTTGACGACATATCTAGGCCGTCGGTATAGCCTACGCCGACGGTATAGCCTAAGCCGATGACATTTTCACCTACGCTGATGACACGTAACCCGATGGCTACCGTCGGGTTAGGCTAAGCCGACGGCCTTTTTGGCCAAGCCCGGCGGATTCTGGCCGTCGGCGTAGTCGTTATGTGCTGTATTGAGGTGTGTTTGGTTTGAGAACCAAGTGGAATGTAATGTCATGGTTCCATTCTGGAAGAATTGGTTGGTTTCATTCTTGTGTTCAGTTCGACCTAGAATATGGAATGGGTTGGTTCCGTTCTTGTGTTCGGTTGGAGAGTGGAATGTGGTAGATTATAGAAATAGAAGATGTGAGCAAGCATGAGGTACATTTAGCAGAATAAGTTATAAGAGAATAGAGGAGATGAGTGAGTGTGGGCGGCTTTAGCATAGAGGAATGAGTAGATTCCATCGATTTTTGAGGAATGGATGTGTTCTGGATCTAGAGGGAATATTCTCTTTTGATGAACCACCTCGTTCCGTTCCATTTTTCAACTGATCACCGGAACGACGTCTAGGTGCGGAACCATTCCATTACATTCCACTTCGTGACCTCAATCGAACACATCCAGAACCACGAAATTTGGGGCTCAATGATGAAAAACCGCAGGTTTATGTTTAAATTGCAAAATCTTGTAAGTACAGGGAAGATTTTTTGCAATGTCAACTAAAATAAAATTAACAACGACTTGATGCTCAAACTGACAGCGGGACCCACTCTCCAAGGCCGATGTAGCAATTCTCACCTTCTTCCCCACCCACCCGACCACCACCGCACCTACTTAACTGACCGGAGTCGTCGGAGCTGCCGAGTCTTCTGGCTGGAGACACCGCTCCGCCCCCGCGCCCGGCCGCTCGCACCCGCGCCCGAGCTTGCCTTGGTGAATCTCGCCAGCGCTCGGGCTGGCCGGAGCCGCTGTGCCCACCCCGCGCCCGCTGCTTCCGTCTGCGCTGGAGATTGACTCGATGGAGCTAGTTGCAGCCCCGCGCCCGGCCGCTACCGCCCGCGCCGGAGCTCGCCCTGCCCGGCCTGGTTGAAACCGCCGTGTCCGGCCGCACCCGCCTCGCCTCCTCGCCGCCACGACGACGCCGTCCCCGTGCCCACCCTCCCCGAGCTCGCCCGCCATACCCCGCGCCGCCATGAGCTCGCCAGCCCTGCGCTCGCCCCTCATTGAGTTTGCCGGCGGTGGTGGTGGGGTGGGGAAGATGCATGCGCCTGTCCTGGTGGCCACCTGTCATCGGCGATTTCCTCGCTGTTGGGTTGGCCGACGACGGGCATGACCGATGGTGGTGGTGGCCTCATGGGGTCAGCGGGAAGAGAAGAAATGATTTTTATTTTTTTATTTTCTTTAAGATTTTTAATTGGACTGACATGTAGCCCTCCTGTCCACTTAAGCGCAAGATTTTTTTTTGCCATATCATCCTTACATGAAAGCTCACTATGTCAGATTCTGTATAAACCGTCCAGAAATGCTCAGTTAGTGCACATTGCAAAAGATCTCCCGTATACCTACAAGATTTTGCAATTCAAACGTCTGCGGTTTTCCGTGAAATACCGTGGTTCTATACTAACTACTAAATCTTTCTTTTGTTCTTTTCTGAAACGAATGGGTTGCGTCATTTTATTTCCTGCAGCAAACAGCGACCTGCCTGCCTTTTCCCATCGTTTTATTCTGGACGCCAACATCACCTGATCCCTATCGCATCAACGTTGCTATATGAGCCGCAGTCTGCTTGGGCGTGAAGAGCCCGTGCATCTCCATCGAACAACCGGGGTCCGGACATAATCGAAGAGGGGACCCGAGTCCACCTCACGGTTAATTCAGGCATAGTTTAGCCATCAAGTTACTATTAGAAAAAAGGAAAGAAAAATAATGCAAGCAAAGGCATAGTGTTGACGACGACTTCGCCGCCACATTCTGCGAGGTGATTCAGTCTGTCTCTTGGGGAGTCGGGCAGGAGTAGCCGATCATCGTAAACTAATCGGCATGGGTCTCCGGCCGCGCGCGTTGAGAAAGGTTAACTAAGCTTTGACATCGCGTGATCCGAAGGAGGAAGAAGAGGAGTGGCGCGGTGGTGGACCGGAGTTCTCGATTTGGCACCAACCGGTAACAGCGGACTAATTGCTCCTTCGTCCTGCTGCGTCTCGCCGGGCCTACCTGCTCTGTTGCTCCTAGCAAGGTCCCTGTCAAGTTTCCGACCCGTTTCAGGCAA
Source organism: Dactylis glomerata (assembly GCA_007115705.1). Taxonomy (NCBI): domain Eukaryota; kingdom Viridiplantae; phylum Streptophyta; class Magnoliopsida; order Poales; family Poaceae; genus Dactylis; species Dactylis glomerata. Next base: position 996,617 of record QXEO01001225.1, read on the forward strand.
GATTCTTTTGAATTCGGGCGACTAGCTACTGATTGCAGTGCAGATATATTTGCCTAAATCCCTTTGAAGGTAAGATAATACCGATCGATCACAGCAAGAATGGTGGATTGTTCGTTGTCGGCTGCATCTGCGCAGGTGCGTAGTATGTAGCAAGATTCAGGTGCATCCATGCGATTGCCGATTGACGCCAAGCGCCTCCTACCCAGCCTCTCCAACTGTTCGATCACGGGCCGTCGCGCAGCACAGCGTCCGTACGCGTATGTACAGGGAAGCCTGCCCGGCCCTCCACACGAGCGCACAGCGCGACCGCAGCGCGAGGGTCCTCCTCCCGCGCGGCGGCCAATGGCGGCGTCGCCGTGCGGCCGCAGGGCCATGATGGCAACACCAGCACTACTAGTTTGCCCGGCGTACTGCGCGCGTTGATCAGCCGGCAGGAGAGGGGTGGCCCGATTTCACCTGCAGCGACGTACTAGAGGAGAGGGCCAAAGCCGAAAGCAGTGGCATGGCCTGGCGCGCACAGGCACGCATGTACTGATCTCTCTCTCGCACATTGTTTGATGCTTTGATTCCCTCGGTCGATCGATCTAACCATTGATTAACAAGGGGTTTCGAGCGTCCTACAATGACGTAATCTGATTGAGCATGAATTAACAACTCTATCAGCCTCAGATCAGAGCGTCCTTGTTCCTAAAAAATATACTATCACAGCCTCATAGTACAGTTGAAGCGAGGCGATGCGTAGGTAGATCTTTTCTTCTTCTTCTTTTCACTCTCCTCGCATCTGTGTGCGCTGTACATGTTTCATGGCTGCTGGCTCCAAGTCGGGGAGGGAGGGGAGGGGAGCACAAGGTGCAATAATGGAGTGGCGTCAGATGGCCACGCCGCAAATGGCAGTCCCAGAAGGGTGAGGACAAACCAAGGGATGCCATCACCCTCACCATCCCCATTTACTGCCCCCTGCCTTCCTTGTTCCTCTTCCTAATCCCAACGCAGCGCAGCTCACCACTCGTCTTCGTCTTCCTCTCTCAACTCTGTCCATTTGATTGATTCCTCTTATGCCGACTCGCGCCTCCCTCAATTTGGCATCCTCGCGGCGACCCGGCGCGAGAAAACGGCGAGATCGAGGAGGAATCGAAACGGTGAATGAAAGAACACGAAATGAATGGTGCGGTGACATCACAGCAGTATGTGGTTGCGTCTCATTTCTTTACCTATACATCATTGGTAGTGACAACTTTCCAGCCTTGCACTGGCAGTACAATAGTAGTAGCAGCAGAAGAAGATCCACTAGATTTTTCAGCTAGGCCTAGCTAGCCCTGTCTGAGTTCTCTCCTAGCTACCTAGCCTCTGCAGCTCCAGATCCCCATCTCCTTCAGAAGGTGATCCCAAAACTTGCACACAGTAGCACACAACTAAGTACTCTACTAATCACTGACTAATCAAGCTGCTAGTAATTTCTCCGAGGAACATCCCGGAAATGGGACGAAAAAAGAAGAACAAACACTCCTAATAATTAAGGCTGATCTGTACATACATCGCCCAGTTAGCCGCCTTCTTGGAATCCCTTCGCCTCTGTCCTGCGGCTAATCCGGGGAAGGAACAGCGGCGGGAGATCTTGGGCGCGGCAGCGGGAGGCTGTGGGCTACGAGCAGTCCTTCCAGCAGACCAGCATGGTGACGCAGCGGCGCATGATGTAGAAGCGCGCCCGCTGCTCCTTCACCAGCCCCGCGCACCGGCTCGAGAACGAAGGCGCCGGGCACCCGCTCTCTGATGAGGAGGCGGCGCCGGCGCAGCCCGCCCGCCGGCCGATCGCGTGGTCCCTTGTGCTCGCAGACCTCTTGAGGAACGGGTCGCCGCCGCCGCCCGCGCCGCCGGAGACGCGCCTGCAGCTGCCGTTGTTCCGGCTCTTCTTGGAGAACTTCCACTTCTCGTCCACGTAGAACTCCATGGATTTGCTCTTCCCTTGTGGTATGCTCGGAGTGGAGGGTGAAGTGGTGGAGAGAGAATGGGGGTGTGGGGAGTGCGATGACTGAAGAATCCACGCTATTTATAACGGGAGAGGCTGGAGAGGATGGGGATGGACTGGACCAGCCAGTAGAGTGTATGGTTGGATTGGCTTCAGATTTCCAGTCTTTGTGAATCTCTCGTATGAAAGGAAATGTTGGTACTTACTGATTTTGCAATGACTATTAGTACTCCTATTAAATTGTACAAACATCTGTTCACTAATATAAGATGTTTTGGCAAGCAAGTCTTTGTGAATCTCTATCATGCTAAAGGAAATGTTGGTGCTTACTTATGTTGCAATGAAAATTAGTAGTATTAAATTGTACAACCTCTCTTCACTAATATAAGATATTTTGGCAAGCTGGTTAGCTTGTCAAAACATATTATATTAGTGAAATGGGAGTAATAGTTTTCACAGATATATGTTGTAGTTTATCAGTCATATATTTTTATTAGATAAGTAGGGAACATGAATCAAAACACTCATACGATGAAATGTTTCAACTACATCACACCCTCAACCTTACTAATCTTATGAGATCTCAATTAACGACAATATGCATACTAGGGCTATAATTCAACAAGCTAGCTTTATATTCATTACAAGAGGGTAATTGGATACCACTACTTGATTGCAAAGAGTTATAGAGAACTCCGAACAAAATGAGAAATGTTCAAGACTATAATACTTGATGGAAAAAATAAAGAACATGAGATATAGTAGTTTACTTCAATTACAAATAATAATATATACAATCTCACACATGCCCCATGCATCCAAAGACACGAGTGGGCCCTATATATGTTGTGTATGCTTAGATGAAAGAGGGTAATTCACAAATAACAAACTTTTACTAAAAAACTTGCATTGCGTGTATGGCTTGCAAATGGGGAAAGAGAGAGGAGATCTAGATCTACAATTTGACCAATCAATTCTCTCTTCTTAGTGAGGGAAACCATTGAGTTTAGATCTTAGAAAATTTGTTGTTCTTGTTTTTTGTTCTTCCTCTCTTATTCCTCCATATCACTAGTTCATTTGGTGGAACTTGGGAGAAAAGGACTTGAGCACTTGTCTTATTGCCATTTGCATTAGTTGTATCGATTTGAGTTCTCCATTAGGGTTTGTTGAGTGAAAGTTGAGAAGCTTGAGCTTGTTCTTGTTGGGATCTTGGAACCATAGATAGCTTAGTGGCTTCATGGTGCCATAGATCATGGTCTTGGTGGTGTAGAGCTTCTTGTCTTGGGAGCCTCCAATTAAGTTGTGGAGATTACCTCAAGCTTGGTGTAAAGGTTAGGTTGCCACCTTCAAGGGCACCACTTAGTGCATCGTGGTATCTTACATTGTGCAAGAGCGCGAGGAGAATAGATGAGTCATTCTGGCAATTTGGTGTGTGCCACGGATGCATGTAAAATGCATCCATGATCTTTATTATTTTTTAGGTCATATTATTAGTTATTTGGTAGTTATATAAGGACACGGGCATGTTTCCATTGATTCTGAGGATTTTCTAAATAATGCCCTTTCATTTGGTTTTAACACTGCGAAGCAGATTGCAAATATGATTGATTTTGCATGTTTTTGACTATCGGGGACCTTTCGGACATCAAATGAACCCAATATTTTTGCCCACATCATTTTTTCAGGAAATAGAAGACCATGAGAAGAAGAAGTCAACAATATCACGAGGGCGAAAAGAGGACCCACCATGCGAGCCAACTCCTAGTCATGTGGTGGGGCCCATCTGGTGCCTCGTGGGTCGCATTGCTGCAAACTTCGGCTCCACGGACTCTTCTTGACCTAAACCCAACTATATATAGACCCTCTAGCGATTTTGTGACGGGGAGGTGGAAAAACACAAAATTAACAATTCTAATCTGAAGAATGCAAGGATAAGAGGGGAGACGCTACCAAAGCCGCTCCCGATTGCCCCTTCGACTCCATCGACACCATATCCTTTAGCAACATGATGAAGAGGGAGTAGTTCACCCCCTCGACTATGGGATTATGGAAGTAACTTGTATCAAACTATCTCTTGTACCTCGATGTTTAGAGTCACATGAGCTGCCTATCATGATTGTGACCATATTTGTATTACCCCTATGGTTGATCTTTTGTTTATAACATGTAGAGAAGTTTTTTTTGTCTCTGATGTATGAGTAGATATATATGTTACCCCGTTTTTGTGTGTTTGTTCTGATCAAACTAGTATGCTACAGTTTCTAAGGGGAATGTGTGCATCAGTTGGAGTCATCTGGTGGTTAGTTTAGAGATGTGACAGAAATCTCTGAAGTTCTATGGTTTTTACCTTTTTTTGATTGCCTCAGGGAGAATGGTTTACCTTGCATTAAACATTTAGAGACAAATGGACGCCTTGTTAGAAAGGATGCATAGTGTTTTCGACATCATGTTACAATTCTGATTGCAATACTCGGTCACTTCTTAAAATTTACTTGAGGTGGATGCCCTTGTCAAAGGAGTATTAGGGACTTGTGAACAACAACTCTATGTTAGAGTGTGATGCCCATGTTCATGCTTATCGGTGACATCTTGTGTGTTTGCATGCTCTTAACTTGTCGTTTGTGCTTAATTACCATCATGTTTATGAGAGAGGATCACGTCAAACCCATGATCCTTGGTCTTATTTTAGCCATAAGAAAGTTCCTTGTTACTTTTATATTGTTTTCTTTCAGTTCTTCTACACACAAAAATCACAAAAATACTGGTTACTTACATTGTTTACTTTGGTTTTGTGAACTTGCGAGCTGTTGGTGACTACAACCACCACTGTTAGTTGGAGATGCAACGTTGTTGTTCTACTGTTGTAGGTTGCATAAAGAATGGAGAGAAGGGACCATCTTTTCTTCCCGAGAGGTCGATATAAACCCTCGAGTCACCCTTATGGGGAAAACTATGTTTGCTGCATCACTCTGTACTTGGAGTCCCAACGAGTGGCATTTAAAGAATAGAGTTGCTGCTATCAAGACTATTTTTTGGAGCCGTGATGCATGCAAAATACATGCATGATCTTTGTTGTTTATTGATGCATATTCCTACATATTATAATGATATTAGTTGTTATAATCATGTTTTATGGAGATTTTCCATCGATCCCCCTTATTTCGGTTATAACTCTGCAGGACAGGAAAACCTGTTTTGCGTATTTTTAAGTTTTAGGAACCTTCCCGAACTCAAATTAACCTGAGATTTTTGGAGCATTAATTTTTTATCACGAGAGACACCTAGAGATGAAGAAGTCAACGAGACGAGGCCTAGGGGCCAAACGAGACCAGGTGGCATGGGCGCCTAGCTTGGCTGCGCCACCCAGGCTCGTTTGAGCCTGGGACCTCCGATGTCATCCATCTTTGCGTCCAGATGCTCAGCTTGACCTAAAAATGCCTATATAAAGATCCTTCTCGATGATCACGATGGGAGGTGGCGGAGAAACACGAAACACAGAAATAGAGGCTGTTCCAGCGAAGATTAGAGGGGGAAACGCTGCCGGAGTCACCCCCGGACGCTTCTCCACCTTCTCCGACATCAACACCATCATCACCGCCATGAAGAGGGATTAGTCCACCTCTGGACTATGGGTTTGTGGCATTATCTTGTCCTATTTTTCTCTTGTGCTTCATCTTTTAGACATCATATGAGCTGCCCAACATGGTTATGATGCATATTATGTAATTCCTGTGTGGTGGATCTTTATTTTATTGTATGATTGATAAGATGTGATAAGTTATTATGTTCTTGATGTATGAGTATATGCATGTTATCACTCTGTTCTTTATTACTTGTTCTGATCCAACATGTATGCGAGGGCATGAGGGGTATGGTGTGTATTGGTGAGATAACTAGGTAGTAGTGATTGAATAGATGAAAGTGTTCATTGATCTGCTAGGGTTGTGTATCTTCTTCCATGGTTATTTTCGCTAGGGATAAAAAGAATGCATGTGTTATAATTTCTTAGTGACAGCTGAGAATCCCGAGTAACATTCATAGACACAGTTTCTATCGTAATATGTCCAAGTGGTAACATATTTCTTGTTCAATATTTATGTCAAAGTACCTAAGGCTATACTCTATTAATTCTTAATACTAGATTGCTTGAAGTTTATTTCTTTCTAGTGGACTATAAGTAAGATGTGTTGCATCATCTTTAAATTAGGACATGATGCCCATATGAATATTATCAAGTAACATAATAAAATCATGTCGATGTTTCGGTCATCCGCATTGCGTTTAATGCCACCACAACTTAACGAGAGAGTAGACAAGTGAACCCATGAACCCCAATCCAATTTAAACTATAAGAAACACATTTCCAACACTTTTATATGCACTTTTATTTTCAGCACTAAATTATTCAGAAAATACAAAAACATATTTACTTCTTTGCATACATAATAAAAACCCAAAAATATCATTAACACATCATATTACCTTATTGTATTGTTATTTAGTTTACCATATTGCATATCATATTTTATTTTTTACTTACATTCACACCTTGTGATTGACAACCACTCGGTGGAGTTGGAGACATAAGAACGAGGAATTATTTTGCAGGTTGCTGGAAGAAGAATGACGAGAGCTTTTTTGACTGTTCCCCGAGAGTTCGATATTAACCCGATTTTCCCTCATGGGGAAAATTTACTCTTGCTACAACACTCTACATTTGGAGTCCCAGTTTGGAACATTTGCTTAGTGTCATCAAGCTGTTGCCGAGGAAGACGAAGGTTCTTCACTTTTGTGAGCTTTTCTTTCACTGTAGACTTTGCAGTAGTTTTTATTTGTTGCTCTGGTTATGGCTTCTGCTAGCAAGGTTAATTTCCTGATGAGTCCTTGATGGAAGCTTTGTTTTGAATGCTTGATATCAAATAAAATTGCTTTTATCCACAGACTCAAACTCATGTCCTTGAAAGTTTTTACAATGGTTTAGGAACTTGGTCTAAGATTTTGCTAGATAGTTTGTCTTATGGAAACTTTAACTCTACACCTAAACAAGATAGCTTTATCATGCTCAATTTGTTTGGAAACCCTCGTAGAACTAAGAGAGGATGATAGGATAAAAGAGTACTTAGACACTATGATAATTAAGCTAGAAAATGTTATGATGGAAGGACCCAACCGTTTCATTATTGACAAAACTTGCACCTACACTCAGCAAAAAATGTGAAGAAAATGGTAAACATGGTTCAAACTTTGAAAAAGAAAGTGGGCTCCCTTGAAATTTTGGTGAAAACCAAGGACTGTGCTATTAAAGATGTTCAATCTAGAATAACCTTTATGTGTCATATTCTTGGAAAAGCTAAATAGTTTGGAGATTTTCCTGTAGAGAAAGCAAAGAAAGATGAAGAGAGTAGACAAGTAGAGGAAATTAGGATGCTAGATGATATACCAACACGACTGTGAACTTCAACGAACTTTACACCACCACCCATACTGAGCTTCAAGGGCAACCTCTTACGTCTAGGGTTCTAATGAACCAAAGAGCAACAAATTCAACAATGGAATGGATTGGGGAAAACAGCTTTCTTTGGTGAAGGTGTCGATCTAAATCTACTAACGCAAACCCTAGATGGACATGGATATACAAGGGCTACAATGAGAGATCTAGGAAATTCAGAGCTTGTAGTAATAGCGGAGAGAGAGTGGAAGTCGCAACCTCCTCTTGGGGAAGAAGGGGGCCTTTTATTAGTCCCTTCAAAATCTAGCTGTTCGAACCATCTTAACTCCCGAAGAAGGGGAGTTTTGGCAACTTCCGGACAACTCCCGACCGAACTTCAGGACGGGCAACTGAGAGTTGCACCACTTGGGTTCAGCGCTGAGTGAAGAACTCTGAAATTTTAGGCCGGATTTTTTTTGGGTGGACACGAAAACTTTGGGTTTTTAGTATACTGAAACTTCTGATGTAAATATTTTGGTCCCTAAAAGTTCTACAGTGGATAAGATACAACAACTGAATCTTGAGGAATCTCTCCAACCAAACTTAGGAAGTTTTAGTTGTTTTAATATATGATTGGTGCATGTTGTTTTCACTAAGAATTTCCATTGTGCCATCCCTTTATATAGTACTAGTTTCCTACACTAAACAAATATAACTTGAAAACCGTCTTAAATCCTTTTCACTTTTATGGGGTCGATCAACGTCTTGTTCCATCTATCAAATGTACCGATTACACTTAAGCACACAGTAAATATTGTGATTATGTTGTCATTAAGCACCCAAAACCACATACGGAGGGAAATGCGCTTTCAACACTTCTAGTGGATCACATGGCCTTCTCCCTCAGCAGATCTCAGGTGCTCGCATAGGGCAAATAGTTTTTGTGTCTAATGTATCCTTTGGATCTTAGGGCTTGTGTATCCTTTGGATCTTGATGCAACAATTATTCAGGCGACAAAAGATGGAGGTTATCATTTGATGATGCCATGTGAATCGCTAGAAACCTATGAAGTGTATGGCTAACCCAATAACGAAAGTTTCGTAAGGGGACTGGCTACTATGAGAGAAAAGATCCTCTTTCTAAAGAGATTCGATTCAGAACTTGTATATGTCCAAGGTCAATATGGAAATTCTTTTAGAAGTTTTCCCTTACTTTGTCCGTGTCAACAAACAATTCGAAATGCCTCATCTTTTTAGAATAGGTCTGAGTCAAATAGCCATTATTCGAATCACTTATTTTTCCATTGGCATTTGGATGATCCATTTCTCAAATGCAAGCAAGGAAACATTGAATGATCTGTTGATGATTAGCAACAAAGCAACATCCCCCCCCCCCTCTAATATAGTCACGGTCCTTAAGATCATATTTTTCTTAGTTGTGGATCTTGATTGACATTATGGGCCAATATGATCTAAAGCCACATTGATCTATTCAAGATATTCCACTTATTAATTAAACAAATCGCTAATCAATTATCGAAGCCCAAAATGCAATAAGCCCACACAATTAGTGACGAGGGGTTAACTCGACAAATGTCCTAGATGAAGGACTTAGGATCGGGGGGATAGGGCGTCAGATGAACTCGAAGGTAAAGTTAGTCGAAATAGGTGTGTGTCGAAAGTAAACTTGGGTGTTCAACCTGGCTTGCTTTCAATCTGGCCCACACCGTCCCCTCCTGGCCCCTATATGTAGGTGGCCAGGTGTCGAGGATCGGGTAGGGTCCGATACAGATTACAATATCGACATACGGTAGGAACTCGTATTCGACTATCATTACAATTGGGCCTAGCTTAACGGGCCTCAGGGGTACTCAACTAACGGGCTCTATTAACTATACCCTTGTCAGTAGCCCCTGAGATTCTACCAGAATTGTAGATTCGGGTTGAATCTCTAATCTTCAAATCTTCGACTTGATCAATTCCTCGACTTCTTCTTATCTTCAAATCTTCAACTTGGTCTTTCGACTTATATTTATAATAATTTGTTCGCAAGGTGTCTTGATGAACAAGCCTGACAACTCTGACGGATCAAGAGGTCAGTTAACTGCCGGAACAGATACTTGTCACCTACTTCAAATTCAATCCCCTTGGATTTGAATTCGGGATACCGGTCAAACCCATTCTTCTACCGCATTTAGGACTTACAAAGAATGAATCCCAGTGGTTCTCAGGGTACCCAGTGCGTCCACCAGGATTTTCTTCGCGTCGTAGACACGGATACATACCAGCAGAGCGCATCCATGTGCGTATACCAGGCCACACAGGACGGATCCCGGGGTCTTACCTTCGTGACAAGTCACGGCATTCGAGTTGTGTTGCGATAACGCAACTCGAGAATCTCATATCGCAGTCAAATCTTGACTGAAAATATTCGGGTTTCTTCAACCATAAAACTAGCTCCCGATGGGAGTAACACTCCTGCACTTCTCGAATTATAATGTTTTGCCAAGAAATATCGTCGGGTGCGCGCTCAGCTCTCCCGATGGGAGTAGCCCCCGAGGCTATAGTCGAAAAAGGCTTTTTTTCGAGTATAGGCTCAAAAATGTAATGTAACTTATCATACTTCAACTCGAGATATTCTAACTTCCAGATACATCATCGTCGAGATACTTCAATTTTTGAGATACCTTAAGGACATCTTGCCATCGAATACTCATCCACCACTTCAGAGAGAAGTTTGTATTTACCATTCTTGAAAATAGGAGCCCCCATGGCTATAATCAAAATTCCTTCGTATACAGTCTTGTGCACCTACTTGGCATTCGTCGGCGCCATCTTTTCTTCTGTGAGCGTCTCACTGTTGGCGAGCCCCCGAGTCCAAGTCGAGGTTTTCATATCGTGCGACCATAGTCTCCTTTTCTTATTTTTCTTCTTTGATATTATCGTCTGATGTGCACATAATTTCACTCTTGCTGTAAAATACGTTTACGGGCTTTGTTGTAGCACGGGGGCCCAATAACACGTGCTTATAAATAAGGCACCTTCTGGTTAAGGTAAATAAACCTAATCAGATTCCTCCTCCGCCGCATCATCTTCTCTCTCCATCTAGGGTTTTCCGAGGTTTCTCCCTTGTTCTCATGGCTGATGCTGAAGGTTCTCGTCTGACCCTTGGCTCCCCGGTAGCGCCACGAGGTCGGGGTCGCCCTCGTGGAAGTAAGAACAAGAACACCCCGCCGGCCGCCGCAGGAACTTCTTTGGACGCTCCGGCTAAGCGTCGTCTCGGCCGCCCACCTGGTAGCAAGAACAAGCCCAAGGTGACTGGCGCTGCTCCAGGTCCAATCGCTCCTCCTCCTGCAGCTCCTGCTGCGCCTGCTGCGCCTCCCCGTATCTTTTCCTTCCTCTGCATTGCCATGGCGCAGTGCCGTGAGATTCAGCGCCTGCCGCTGAATTTTACCAAGTTCATGGATGGCCGCGAACTGCGAGAGGCGGTTCTCCGTGAACAGTCTGGCAGTGGCATCCCATACGAGGTGGAGGTGTGGTATGATGGCGACGGCGAGCAGTACTTTAAGGGCGGCTGGTCACAATTTGCAGAGGACCACGACATCCATCAAGGCTTCTTCATGGCCTTCGACTTCCACATCGGCACGTCGAAGTTCGACGTGAAGATCTACGACGGCACCCTTTGCCAAAAGAAGTATGAAGCTGAAGTCCACTTCCATTAGGACTTGTTTTTATGTAATTTCATTTGATAATGTCCTTGCTACCATGCTTATCTGTAATGAATATTCGCACTTGGTGTCGATGTTTTTGCTAGTACCAGGAAAACAAGTCATTGTTCTGAGGTACACTTTTCCATCTATCGGGTTCTTTGCGAACCAATTTAAGTAGAATATCAGGTTCCTTTACGAACCAAGTTATTTCAATATTTATCGGGTTGCCTGTACAACCTTATAATGAAAAAAGTCTTCCAAGTTGCGATAAGAATTCCTTTCGTACGACCCGAGGTTTAAAGCCCCCAAGGCGAAGAAGTAGATATATTTGTACAATTTTATCGAGTTCAACCCCAAAGAACCCGACCTGTGGCCTCATGTTCTGGGTTCAGAAGGTTAACTCGAATTTGCAGATAACACTACTTTTATCCTACGCGTAGAAACGCCATAGCTGCTCTGCATTCCACGGGTTGCTCTCGTCCTTTCCAGTCTTCTTGTCTTGTAGTCGATATGCTCCTCCTGGTATTACTTCGGTGACGATGTAAGGTCCCACCCAAGGGGACTCTAATTTGCCATGGCTATCTTGCCTGAGTCGCAAAACTAGGTCTCCCACCACGAAGGATCGTGGACGAACTCGACTACTATGGTAGTTTCGTAGACTCTGTTGATACTGCGTAGCCCTTTCTAATGCTTTATCTCTTGCTTCATCTAGTGTATCGACATCATCCTGCAATGCTTCTGTTGATGTTGTCTCGTCATATGCTGTCACTCTTGGAGCCTCGTGTGTAACCTCGACTGGAAGCACGGCTTCTGCGCCATGAACCAAGAAGAAAGGAGTTTCTTGAGTTGCTGCATTAGGCGTAGTTCTTAGACTCCAAAGAACGGAGGGCAATTCTTCTACCCAAGCGCTCTTGGCTTTCTCGAGAGGCGCTAGGAGCCTCTTTTTTATCCCACTACATATCCGGCCATTAGCTTTTTTGACTTGCCCGTTTGTCTTCGGGCGCGCCACCGATGCGAATTTCAGCTTGATTCCTAATCCTTCGCAGTAACTCTTGAATTCCTTTGAAGTGAAATTCGTCCCGTTGTCTGTGATGATGCTGTGTGGCACCCCAAAACAAAAAACTATGGACTTGATGAAGTTGATTGCTGCTGTAGATTCTTGAGTTGTCACCGGGGCCGCTTCCACCCATTTGGTGAATTTATCAACGGCCACTAGCATGTAGACATGCCCTCCTGGCCAGGATTTGTGCAACTTTCCCACCATATCGAGGCCCCATTGTGCAAAAGGCCAAGATAATGGTATTGTTTGCAGTTCCGCTGCTGGTGCGTGCGGTCTAGATGCAAACCTTTGACATGCTTCACACTGTCGAACTATATCTTTTGCGTCCTCGATGGCTGTTAGCCAATAGAATCCTGCTCGGAAAGCTTTTGCTGCTATTGCTCTGCTGCTAGCATGATGGCCGCATACTCCACCATGTATGTCTTGTAGTATTTTTTGTCCTTCTTGGGGCGTTACGCAACGCTGCAAAACGCCAGTAATACTTTTCTTGTATAATTTCCCCTGTAACACGACAAACGCTTTCGATCTTCGAGTTATCTTCTTGGCCTCTACTGCATCTTCTGGTAATTTTTTTATTTATCATGTATGCAAGATATGGCTGCATCCATGTTTCTTCTATCATCATGACCTCCTCTGGCTCTAATGTAGCCCCTGAGCCTCCTGTAGTAGTCGAGCTTTTTCCACTTTTTATTGATCTTTCTACTATTTCCTCCCAAAATACTCCAGATGGCACAGGTAAACACTGTGACCCGATATTTGCTAAATTGTCGGCTTCTTCATTGCTGTTCCTGCTTACGTGCGAGACTTCGCATCCATCGAACGTTCCTTCGAGGTAATGGTACACATTTTTGTAGGCCAGCATGTTGTCATTGATTGTGTCACATCTGTTCATAACTTGCTGGACAACAAGGTTAGAATCTCCGAATATTTTTAGGCGAGTTGCTCCACATGCTTTAGCCATCTTCATTCCGTGCAACAAAGCCTCATACTCTGCTTCATTGTTAGAAGCCTGCGGAAAGCTCATCCTCAGGACGTACTTCAATTTGTCGCCATGAGGTGATATCAACACTACTCCTGCGCCTGCGCCTTGGACTCTTTTAGAACCATCGAAGTACATTGTCCAAACACTGGATAAATCTGGTGGTCCTGTGCTCTGCAGCTCCAGCCACTATGCCGTAAAATCTGGCAAAATTTGCGACTTGATGGCCTTCCTTTTCTCGTACGTGATGTCCATGGGAGATAACTCGATTCCCCATAAAGAGACACATCCTGTTGCTGAGGGATTATTCAATATGTTCGACAGTGGCGCCTCATTCACCACTATAATTGGGTGCACCGCAAAGTATTGCCGTAGTTTTCGTGCTGTTGTGAAGACATTGTATGCTAACTTCTGATAGTGCGGGTACCTTTGCTTTGTTGGAGACAACACTTCACTGATGAAATATACTGGCCTTTGAACGCCATGGGCTTTTCCTTCCTCACTTCTTTCGACTACTAATACTGTACTCACCACCTGATGGGTTGCGGCGATGTACAATAGCAGTGGTTCTTTTTCTTTTGGTGCGACCAGCACTGGTGGCGTGGAAAGCACTTTTTTCAACTGTGCAAACGCTGCGTCTGCTTCTTCTGTCCACTCGAATTTATCGTCTGACTTCTTCATGAGTGCATAAAAGGAAGTGCCTTCTCCCCTAGTCGAGCAACGAAGCGACTTAGTGCCGCGACGCGTCCTGCAAGTTTCTGTACGTCGTGTAGTTTCGTGGGTTTCCCCATTGTCAAAATTGCTTGAATCTTCTCTGGGTTCGCCTCTATTCCTCGTGCTGATACCAGGAACCCTAAAAGTTGTCCTGCTGAGACGCCGAAAGAGCACTTTGTCGGGTTAAGCTTAAGCTTATACCTGCTCAGGTTGTCGAAGGTTTCTGCCAAGTCGCTTATTAGAGATTTCTCCTCTCTTGTGGTGATGACTACATCATCAATGTAGACTTGTATGTTGCGCCCTATTTGGCTCCCGAGGCAGCTTTGCATCATCCTTTGATAAGTTGCTCCTGCATTTTTTAGGCCGAACGGCATCACTTGGTAGCAAAACACCCCATACGGTGTGATGAAGGCCGTTTTTTCTTCGTCTTCTTTCTTCAGTTTGATCTGGTTGTAGCCAGAGTATGCGTCCAAAAAGGAAAGCCTTGTGCATCCCGCTGTTGAATCGATTATTTGATCGATGCGGGGTAAAGGGAAGGGATCCTTTGGACAATGCTTATTGAGAGATGTGTAGTCGACACATACTCTTTGTACGTCTGTGTTCTTCTTGGGTACTATAACTGGGTTCGATACCCAACTTGAGGTTTTGATTTCTCTGATAAATCCGGCATTTTCTAGCCTGTGCAGTTGTGACGCTATCGCCTTCCTTTTAGGTTCATCAAATCGCTTCAATGGTTGCTTGACTGGCTTTGCCTTGGGATCTACATTTAGTGTGTGCTCGACGAGTTCCCTGGGAACCCCTGGCATGTCTGATGGACACCAGGCGAAGATTTCCCAGCGCTCACGGAGGAACTCGACGAGCGCGCCTTCCTATGCGGGATCCAAGTTCACCGCAATTGATGTCGTCTTGCTTGGATCTGTGGGATGGACCTGAATTTTCTTCGAGTCCTGCGTTGTGTCAAAAGCCTGATCTGGCAGGGATCGTCCAACGTCGGGTAGCACATTATGATCCGTTTCTCCTTTTAACCTTTCATATTCTGCTGTCATGCCGAAGGTTTGCGCCATCCTGTTGAATTCTCTGTCGCACGTGTTGGCTACTTCAAAGCTCCCTTGTACTGTAATTGTTCCTTTGGGCCCTGGAATTTTCAATGTCAGATACGCGTAGTGTGGCACTGCCATGAATTTTGCAAATGCTGGACGCCCCAGGATTGCATGATATTGCGACGGCCAGTCCATAACTTCAAACTCCAGCTTCTCTCTTCTATAATTTTCACTACTGCCAAAACAGACATCGAGTTCTATCCTTCCCAAAGGGTAGTTTGCGGCTCCTGGTACTATTCTGTGGAAAGAGCAATCTGTTGGCTTCAAACTCGTCGGCGAGATGCACATTGCCTTTAGGGTTCTAGCATATATTAAGTTTATGCCACTCCCTGCATCCATGAACACTCTTCCGATATCGTACCCTCATATTTGCGCCTTTAAGACCATAGGCGAGTGGCCTGGCCTGGGAATTTTCCTTGGGTGGTCTGCTCTACTGAACTTGACTGGTTGTTCCGACCATCGTAGGTACTCTGTGGTAGCTGGCGGTGATGATATTGCTAGGTTTACTTGCCTGGATATGCTCTTTCGCTCTTTCTTTGATTTGGACACCGGTTGAATCATGGCTGATATGTACACTTTTGACTCTAGGTGTCTTGCTGGCCTTTGTATTTGATATCCTTGATTTCTGTGCCTTTCTCCTTGCCTCCCTTCTTGGCTTGCGCCCATGGCGCTTTGCAACCTTAGGAATGTTCTGCAATCCTTCATCTGGTGATTTGAGACCCTTTTCCCGTCGAGATACGCGTAGTGGATTCGACAAGGTCCGCATAGCATATCCTCGGCCGAAGGACCGGAGTACCTCAATTTTTCTACTCCTTTTGCCTGAAACCTCCTACTATCATGTCCTTCCTCCTCTTCTAGTACGTAACCTGCGGCTACCTGATTTCGCCCTCTATGGTTATCCCTGCTGCGGTGTCGTCTCCTCTGTCTACTTATTCTATCGACTTCTGGCGAACGTCCTCTTTTGTTGTTATACGCGTCCTCTCCATCGGCGAATTTGTTGGCTTGTTCCATTAGCTCGGCTACTGTCGTAGGTCTTGTTCTTCCTATTTCTTCCACAAGATCTGAGCGACGAAGTCCTTCCGAAAAGGCGTCTATTGCTCGTTCGTCGGAGACTTCCTCTGCTGAGTTTTTGATTATACTCCAGCGTTGTATATAAGAACGTAGCGTTTCGCCTTTCCTCTGCACACATGCTTTAACTTCCTCCAGTGATGCTGGCCGCTTGTAGGTGGAACGGAAATTTCTTGTGAATTGACTTTCGAGTTCCCCCCAACTTCCAATGGATTCGTCGGGTAGGGTATTTAACCAGGACCGTGCAGCGCCGGTGAGGTGCAATTGCAAACTTTGCATTGCAGTCGCCTTTGTTCCCCCTAATATCTGTACTGCCTGCAGATAATCTGACAACCATAAGGTAGGTTCTTGCGACCCGTCATACTTATTCTGGTCGTGTGGTAATTTGAATCCTTTGGGTACCCGCGTTTTGCGAACCCTACGGGTAAAGCATAACGCACCCATATCTTTATCGTCGTCCTCGTAATTCTCTTCCCTCCAAGCATGTCGCGATTTATTTACTCGAGCTTGTGCTATTATACTTCTTGTGTTTTCCTTCCTTTTCTGTCGCTTTTTGTCTTCTGATGATTCGCTATGCTTGTCACCTGTGAAATTGTATCTGAGCTTTTCCTTTTGACTTTCCTTGGAATTTGTCGACTTCATCTTTGGACCATGTTCCCTGATCTTTCCCTCTACTATTCCGAGGCTTCGTATTGCTGCTTGATGCATATCTTCTCGTGGGTCCCCAGGTTCTGGTCTTGTAGCTAGTAAATACGCTTGCGCTGCTACTAATGCTGTCTCTGGCGTTTTTTGTATGAAGTCGTCTTCCTCCTCTTCTAGATGCGGGGTAGGACTCCTTGAATACCTTTCCTCTCTGTCGCGTGCTGTCGCCCCTCTGTTGTGTTTTGGGTCTCCGCGCCTTTCTCTACTGTATTCTGAATCTTCACTATAGTCTTCCCAGTATTCTTCCCTTGATATACTGTTGTTGTCTTGAAAAATCATGTTTCTTTCCTCCCTTAGTTTCTTCCTGTGTTGGTACAATGCATACTGATATCCCATTAGAACTTCTCTTCTCGATCCTTCGGGTACTTCTGTACCATGATTAATAGCTGATTTGATCATTCTCCATTCACCAGCCGAGACATGGACCTTCTCCTTTTCCTTTTTGTTGTGATCTTTCATTTTGTCGACTTGCCTGTCGACCTTTTTACTTCCTTCGTTATTGTTTCCTTCTTCTGCTTCAGTGATAATGACGCATAGCTGATGTACTTTGGAGATGCCGCTGCTTTCCACGGCGAAGTCCTTTCCGTTGTTGTGCGTTTGACACGCTTTCTCTTCTGAGTCGAAATTTTCCCAAATTTTGTCGCCTTTTGTGATTGATACTTTTTCTAAGCTGACCGGTGAGTTTACCTCACTGGAAGAGCTTTCTGATGATTCCAATGTTTCCTCTGCTTCAGGCTCGTTTGCCGGCGGATCTGGTTTCGTCGAATCCGAGAGGCGAGACGAACCCGATGGCCCGACGATGATGCTCAAACTTCCAATGGTTAACTCCATCTCTTGAGTTCCGTCGAGTTTTGAACTGCTGTTAGCTAGAAGCGAAAAAGCCGTCGAATTCATGATTCCAATGCCCAGAGTCCCCACGGTCGGCGCCAATTGACGAGGGGTTAACTCGACAAATGTCCTAGATGAAGGACTTAGGATCGGGGGGATAGGGCGTCAGATGAACTCGAAGGTAAAGTTAATCGAAATAGGTGTGTGTCGAAAGTAAACTTGGGTGTTCAACCTGGCTTGCTTTCAATCTGGCCCACACCGTCCCCTCCTGGCCCCTATATATAGGTGGCCAGGTGTCGAGGATCGGGTAGGGTCCGATACAGATTACAATATCGACATACGGTAGGAACTCGTATTCGACTATCATTACAATTGGGCCTAGCTTAACGGGCCTCAGGGGTACTCAACTAACGGGCTCTATTAACTATACCCTTGTCAATTAGTAATAACAACTAGCTCATAACGGATAAGATCATACTAAGGGGAAATGGTGATGTTGGTTGGCTCAGGACTGGTGGAGGCAGATGTGGAAACCGATTAGTGGCGGTATGTGGGAAAGAGCGAAGCAACATGGAGGGGCAAGCGAGGCAAATGTTCTAGTGGAAGAGAGGGGGAAAAAATATGTGTAGCAGAGTAGGTAGGAGTTTGTAGGAATGTAGGGAATAAAACAGAAATATTAACCTCGAGCTAATATGAAGCGCGCGTCTTCGAAAACAAGATGCGGGGTGCACACAAGTTTTAGAAAGACGGTTCGGTACAAGTTGATTATTAGCTTCTAATTAACCATCAACAAAATAGTCCAATTCCTGAAACTCAGAGCATGAATATGAACAAGGAAACGTTGTGTCATAGAATGATGAAGTGTCCTATTTTTCGGTGGTATCTTTAGACACACTTGCCAAAAGCGGTCAAAACACAAAACTTAGCGGACCCGAGTCCATGTGAGTTTAATCAATGCAACGACGTACGGCCCGAATCTTACCAGAGACCAATCTCGAGCGGAGGCGGAGCATTATCAGTGCCGATGCATGCATGAACGTAATCAACAAAGATTGCGCCGGAACCCAATCACATATTTTGCACTGAGGAAGCCCCTTTTCCACACTATATGAAGAAAGAGTGACACAGCCGTACTGTTTGCTGGAGCCAAGTGATTGTTTCTTCAAACCTGCGACAGTGAGATTTGGTAATGGTCTAGAGAAAAATGTGATCTCGGCTGCTTGTTACTCCTCTCTAGGAAATGAAGGCGTGCTTTCCTTAAGATAAATGGATGGATTGTGATTCCAATCTGGGCTGAGTCAGATGGGCCTGGAAACGGGCCCCGGCTGTGCTCCCTCGTGTTCACAGGGGGCTAGCAGTGGATTGAATGCGCATGTCTCCTGGTGTGGTGATGCAGCTCCACAACCACCGCCGTCCGCTCATTTCGTCCCCGTCCAATCGGCGTTTCGAAAAGTAATTTTAAGTCCTTTCTTGGTCTGGATCTCTTCTCTCCTGCCAATGTTAGTAATTTCAGCCATGGCGATGTCGGCGGTAAATTTCGCGGCTGGTTCCGTGGATTCACCGAAATAATAATTTTATAATTCTGTACTAGGCTTTGGTATTTACTGTGGGTTCGGCCCGGTCGTGCTGCTTGCGATCTTGGTGGATTCGTTTGGTTTGACCCGACGTGTGGACGGACGCGCAAGCCGTTGCGGTGCCCCGTGGTGCCCACGTGCGGCGAGATGTGCCGCCCGTGCGCGCTGCTCGGCGGCATCCGCTCAGTCGATTTTTTTTTTTTTTTGCATACTTTACCGCACGCACACAACGAAAAAGCAAGGTCGGTCGCCGTCCCGAATCTCACGCACGCGCCCGCCTTTTGGGCATGGGTCAAGCGGATGGGCCGAACACCGGATTGGGCCGGAACCTCGGAATGGACCTTATCTCCTCGTCTGATGTTCCAAAGAAACGGGATCGCCTGCTTCTTCTCGAGTCCTTGTCACGCCGGGATGGCCAGCCTGCGCTCCGATATGGGCGTCTCCCGGCGCGGCCATACCGTCTGCCGGCAACTGCGACTCTGCGAGCCTGTCACGGCTGAACCTGCTTCCTCGTCGTAGGTTTGCACGTCAGTGCTGCCGTCTTATCCCGTCGTGCTGATCGAGGAAGAATCCTCCACGGTATGTTCCACCTCAGCCGCCTATCACTACGGATTTATGGGCACTCCAAAGTGCCCTTAAATATTAAAAAAGTGTTCTCAAAAGTTTTTAGGGTATTTTAGCAAAGTGCCGAATTTACTCGTGTCTTTAAAAGTCTTTAGGGCACTTTGATCTTAGTACCCCAAAAAAGTTTTTAGGGCATTTGTTTAAAGTGCCCCGAAAAGTCTTTAGGATATTTGTTCAAAGTACCCCGAAAAGTCTTTAGGGCATTTGTTCAAAGTGCCCCAAAAAGCATTTAGGGTATTTGTTCAAAGTGCCCCGAAAAGCATTTAGGGTATTTGTTCAAAGTGCCCCGAAAAGTATTTAGGGCATTTGTTCAAAGTGCCCCGAAAGTATTTAGGGCATTCAATCAAAGTGTCCCGAAAAGTATTTAGGGCATTCAATCAAAGTGCCCCGAAAAGTATTTAGGGCATTTGTTCAAAGTGCCCCAAAAGTATTTAGGGCATTCAATCAAAGTGTCCCGAAAAGTATTTAGGGCATTCAATCAAAGTGCCCCGAAAAGTATTTAGGGCATTCAATCAAAGTGTCCAAAAAAGATTTTAGGTATTTGTTCAAAGTGACCTAAAAAGTTTCGAGAGCATTTGATCAAAGTGCCTCTAAAACATTATAGGGCAATTTGGCAATGTGCCTCTAAAACTTTGCATGGCATTTGTGCTTAGTGATTTAAATCATCATTAAGCAGACCTCATAATCCACTACACGGTATTATAATCATCACTAAACAACAGTTTCAGTAGAGCATCAGATTACACAAATGCAACCAATGCCATAATCGTCACTGCAGCGTTCTTTATAATTCACACAGTTCAAATTCTGAAATTCACACAATTTAGTGATGCCATAATCATCACTACACAACAGTTCTCAAAGTCGACAGCATGAAATTATAGAAACTATGTAGCATCAAATTACAGGAAGTCTACAACATTAGATTACAGAAATTCTACAGCATTCAGATGTTCCTGTTGTTCAACAGCATCAGATAACAAAAAATCTGCAGCATTCACATCTTCCTTTTTAGTTTATACCTGCAACCATAATCAGGTTTCAACATAACAAATCAACCATAATCAGGATAGTTCTGAAACTAGGTTTACTGAAACAAGGTTTACTGGAATAACAAATCAAGCATAACAAATCAACCATTCAGATTTCGAGAGGGATATGCTTAAAAAAAACTCTAGAGGAAACCCTACATAGATTTTCATACTCTTGGGCAACATTTGCTACTTTTTTCAGTAGGCTACATGCATGCTGAGTTTAAAATGGCAGCAAGAATATATAATGTTATCTTTTCTTCTGTGTTATTCAAAAATCTGAAAAACTGCACCCAGCAAGATATGTGTGTCTATCCGTAACTTTGCAGTATAGAAATGTACCTTGCGAACTTGTTTTCCTCTTCTTGTTGTCCATGACATCTGAAGTCCCTGTCCTAGTCTTAGTCTTCAACTACATTCACAGAGAGAAATGATAAGACAACCAATGCATACAAACCAGGTTATGCATACAAGTCACAAATATCAAACATGGAAGTCAAATTACCATCACCCTTGGCCACCGTATGCACTGTGCTTGCGCTTGACCAATATTTGTCATCCTTCCTGTTGGCTTTGGTAGAACAGTACTAGTTCTGAAGATCACATTAACTAGCACTTCAACAAAAAAATCATCTTCTGTGCTCTGTATTGTAGCCATAGCTACCACAGCTAGACTATTTGGTGATAGTAGTCCAACCTCCATTCCTTTTTTGATATTTTCACCCTGTAGGATGCACAAACAACATTTAAGTAACAATAGTACAGATAAGTGACAAACCAAAATGACAAAGCAATAACAAAACATAGATCTACACCACAGAAATAAAGGAATGGTTTACAAATATTTGCCTAGAGCAACAACATAAGATTACAGGTTAGTTAATTACAGGTTCATGATGAATATTTTCAGATATTTTCACTACTGCACTAGTAGTGCTACTACATAAGATTATATACGATCAATCACTTTCTCTTTGTGTTTAAAAAAACTAAGGTTGGAAAAGATAGATACTCTGAACATTCAGAAGCTTCCTCTGCAATTATTAAATTGAGTTTGGAAAGGAAGAGAACAAAGCAGAAGATGCAACATTCAGAAGCTTCTATTACATAAGATTATGTAGGTGCAGGAATTTTTTTTAACAAACCTTCATATTTTTCCCTTTGTTGTTAATTTCTTTCTGTGATGCAGAGCTATTCTTATTTCTCTGTGATGCAATGTTCTCCTCGATTTTCTCTAACTTCACTCTTTTGAAGGCCATCTCCTGTGCCTTGTAGGAAAGTTTCCTTTCTCTCTTCATTGTACTTATGATTTCAACCTCTTCAGATATTTCTTTTGCCTTCTCTACTACTTTTGACTTAACCATTTCAGGTGCTTTAAATTTCCTTGCTACTTTCCTTGTATCTGTTTCATCTTTGTTTTCTTCTCCTGTTGAATTGGTTCCTTGGTGCTTAATTGCCATTCCTACTTGTTTGGTTGCAACAGCAACATCTTTAGCTTTGCCAGTTGGTAATTGCTCTACAGATACTTTCCTTTGCAGGTGTTCTTGTGGTGTTTTTTTGCTCAAAAGTAACATGTTCTTAGCTGCATCCATACTACTTGCATCTTCCATAGCCTTTTGTGTGGATGACAATCTCATTTTTGCTCCAGAGACTGCTACATCTTCTCTAGTCTTTTGTGTTGCCGACTCTCTGATTGGTGCTCCTGAGAATATTGCTTTCACAGTTTTGGTTGCCACTGCTGCTACATCTTCTCTATCTTTCTCTTTTGCTGACACTCTGATTGGTGCTCCTGAGGATGTTGCTTTCACAGTGTTGGTTGCCACTGATGCTACATCTTCTCTAGTCTTTTGTGTTGCTGATCCTATGTTTGACGCATTCTTAGCTCCAAAGACAGCTGCTTTTATTGTTTTGAATACTCCAGATACTGCAGAATCTCTGCTTTTTTGTGCGGATGCTTCTAAGTTTGGTTGCTGCTTCAATGATCCTGAGACTGCTCCTGTTGCTTCCACTTCTACAGCCTTGTCTGTTTCTCCTCCTAAGGTTGTGACCTTCTCTACTGGTGGTACTTCATGTTCTCTGTTGCTGCCAGTTGTTGTCTCACTTGTTGTCTGTTTCTGGCTTGCCATAACTAAATTGAGCTTCTCTTCCATGTTATCACTCCTCAAAATCAATGCTCTCTGGCTTGATATCACTTCTCTCAAGAGACTCTTCAACTCCATATTCTCCTGCCTAGATTCTCTGAGGGCAGCAAGTGTTTGATCAAGTACTTGTTTAGTTTTGCCACCAACAACTAGTCCAAACCCATGCATCCTAGTTCTTCTTGACTGAGGAAAAAGTGTTGAGTAAAGATCACCAGAGCTGTGCTCTTCACCATGAAGATTAGGGTTGGCATCTAATTCCTTAGTTATGTCAGCCTACAAAGATTATAGATGCAACATTAGTAAATTACAACTCATATATAATTTTCCATAGAATTACTAATAAAATCTTACTGTTGACTTACAATTTTTTTCCTTGAAAAAACATCAACCGGTTCTCCATCTCTACTTGTATGTACAACACGGTACAGTTCAGCTCTAGATACTGGTCTTTGTAATTCCACCTCCTATAAGAACTTTGTGGTCACAAGCTATTTTCAGGATAACTGTAGCTGCCAAGAAGTGTGACTTACCATCTGGTTATGTATAACTGCAAAACTTCTTGATCCTGTTGTGTGACAGGCATTTGCTTGATTGGTCCTAGTAACTTTATTCCTGTCTGACATTACCTACAAAAAATTGATATACAGCCTCAGTAGCAGACAAAGATTCAGTAAAGTTGTCATGATAACTCAACATTTACTGTACTTACCATCACTTCTTCTTTCTTGTAGTAATCTACCATGTACTCCCATTGATCATCTGGGATTCTATTTTGACATCCATTCTCAATGTTCTGCCTTTTAGAAAGCTCAGATTTGTAGTACAGTACCTTGAGCAGACCTCTGAATGTTCTCCACTTTTTGGATGCTGATTTCAATACCCACTCTTTGTGGACATCATCAATGTTAAAGAAACCCTGTACAGCAGTATTACATGGAATTAGGGAATTAGAAGAACAGTACTACAATCACATGTTCACAAAAAGGGCCTAAAAATTACCTTTACTGTCAACCATAACTTATCCTTCTCTTCTTGTGGAACTTTCCTCCAGTTTGTTGCTGCCAGTGACACATCTTTGCCCTTCACTAAGTACCCTATGAAATTTGATAGCTTTGGAGTCTTCATTCCATAGGGCTGACCCAAATGGTTAAAGGCCAGGTTAATCTTGTTGTTGGGGCCATGTTTCTTCCAAAACTTTTTAAGTTCTGTTGGTCCTCTACCTCCATCTTTTTTCCCTGTTAAAATAATTTATTAGTACTACTATGCCAGTAATGGAATATGGTAGTTTATCATGCTCTGAAATTGTAATCAGCATTGTCTGCACCTTTGGTTGGATTAGGAAATTCCATTTTATCACTTGTTGCACCACCTTGCTGTTGCCTTCCATCAAATTCAATCTGAGTTTCTTCAACTTCTTCTACATTGGGTTCATTTTGATCATCCCTTGTCTCATCTGAATCGTACTCTTGTGATTGCGCCATAGCATCATCATGGTACAATCCATCTGAATCGTACTCTTGTTCAGACATTTGATTAAGCTGCAGTTACATAGTCTGAATCAGTCCAACATACTACGGTACAGAGCACATATACAACTAAACTCATAATGGGTTTAGAAAAAGTTACTTCTGGCTCTTCGAAGTAGACTCCTCTTTCATCTGCAGGTTTCCTAATATTCATTTCACGAATCACTGAATCTAGCACATTTAGTGCAATTAGCTTCCTGTTCATGTCCTCAAGTCTTCTGTCCTGACTATCTACAAATGTACTCCCTGCAAACAGTAGACATATTATATCAGTAAAGCATCACCCATGACATAGTTTTCAATGGACAACAGGAAATACAAATCACTCACAAAATTCACTCTAATTTTCATCATCAATCTTTGACTCCATATCATAGTAATCCTTTATTGTTGGGCAAATTACAGTTTGCCAATTAGGTTTAACAGGATCTTGCACATAATAAATTTGTGTTGCTTGACTAGCAAGAATGTATGGTTCAGAGTTCACTTCATGTGCACCATACAAGTGGTTAAAATTAACTTGTGTGATTCCAAAATTGTTGAACTCCCTAACTCCATTTTGTTTCACCCAGTCACACTTGAATAGAACTACACTTCCTTCATTTGAGTAGTTCATTTCTATAATTTCATTTATCCTACCATAATATGTTATATCTCCTAGTGCTGGGTTTTTATCCTTTGAACTAGCAAAGCTTGTAGTCTTTGCAACTACTGAAACACCATCACACTGTGTTGCTTTCCCTTTTCCATAGGTACTTGTTTGAAAAGTGCAGCCGTTAACACAATAGCTTGAATAGTTTCGGACCATCATATATGGTTTCGAAGCTAAAACCCTAACTTCTGAAGGAATTATCTCTCCAAGTGCAATCAAATCTTGTACCTACGAGGATAGTAGTAAGTATATTAGTTTTACTATGAGAGTTTTTAAACTTTGTTTTCACAAACTAATTTTTTTAGCTCACTTACATGTTTCACAAACCAAGTGTGGAAATGTGTGTGATGTGCTCTCTCTATTTCCCTCTTTGACTTCTTCCTACCTTGTCCTAAAGCAATTTCCTGCTTATGCTTCCTACATAATTTCCAAAAAAAATTAGTACCTATTAGGACCTAAATTATTCATTGCCTACAATAATTCAGTCACTCACTTGGCATACTCAGATATATGTGGATAGCTCATGAGTACACATCTCTGTGCTTGTATCCATGAGACTCTATCCAGTTGAGTTACTGCAAATGATGAAAGTGGCCTTCCCACTAATCTAAAATATGGTAGATCCTTTGATGTAGGAATTGGATTCAAGTCTTCATCAATTATACAATTCCTGTTTGACTTAGTTGGACAATCATGCAGATACCTGGAGCAGAAAGTCAGACCCTCATCAAATATATACCCTTCAACAATTGACCCTTCTGGATATTTGTTGTGTGCACCATGTTTGCCAACTTGCCAATGAACCTCTCCATTGACCACATGGATCTGTACTGTATTGGACCACCTATTCTCACTTCCTTTGCAAGGTGGATCACTAGATGCACCATTATATCAAAAAAAGAAGGTGGAAATATCTTCTCCATTTCACATAAGATAATAGGTATCTCATTTTCCCACTTCATCATTTCTTTGACAGAAACCACTTTTCCATACAGAGACTTGAAGTATTTGCTAAGTCTAGCAAGTGGCTTAGCTACACTTTCTGGCAGTGACCTAAATAGAGCCAATGGCAACAAGTCTATCATGATTATGTGGCAATCATGGCTTTTCAACCCATGAATCCTGTTGTCATCTAAATCCACCTTGTGATTTTTTTTTGAAGCATATCCTTCTGGAAATCTTGCATATTTCAAAACCTTCAAGAAAATCTTCTTTACTGGAATACTCAGATGATAAATGGCTCGAGGTATTACTGGTCTAGTTCCAGTCAAATCAACATGGAGCCCAGATCTTATGTTCATGTCCTTTAGGTCTAGTCTACTCTTGAAATTATCCTTGGTCCTCTTATCAACATCAAGGATTGTGTTCACAATATTGTCAAATACATTTTTCTCTACATGCATGATATCTAGATTGTTTCCCAGTTCAAGTTTTTCCCAATATTCTAGTTGGAAGAACACACTTCTCTTTTTGAACGTACATTCCACACTGTGTACGTACACATCATCTTTCTCCTCAACTTTTGCTGCACATTTTTTTCTTCTCTTGCCTCTCTGCTATTTTTGTAGCTTTCCATAATCTGTGTGCACAGCTGCAGTCCTCTCAGAAATTTCAAGGCCTGTTGGCTGAATTGGTGGCCCTCTATGTTCAGGCTTCCCATTAAAAGAATCTTCATCATATCTGAATTCATGGTCTTCATCCAAAAATCTTCTGTGACCCATATAGGACATTTTCTTCCCATGTTTCAAATACCTTCTGCAAGTGTTTGTTAAGCAGTGAGAGTAAATATTCAGATTCTCACCACTTAAGCAGCCTCTTCCAAGCGAGTCACTTATAGTCTATAGCAAAGCAGCATGTAGCTCAAACTTCTTGCCAACCACAACATCATATGTCTAGACCCCAGGTTTCCAAAACTCTTGAAGATCTTCAATTGTCAATTGCATATACACATCCATCTCCTTTCCAGGTGACTTTCTCCCAGGCACAATCACATTCAATATAAAATTAGACTGCTTCATGCATATCCATGGAGGTAAGTTGTATGGAATAAGAACAATAGGCCAAATACTATATGAAATGTTCTTGGATTTGAATGGATTAAATCCATCTGTTGCAAGGGCAAATCTAATGTTCCTTGGTTCAGCACTAATCCATTGGTGTTGCTCATCAAATGATTTCCAGGCTGGTGAATCTGCTGGATGCCTCAACAGACCATCCTTAGTCCTGCCAGTGCTGTGCCAAACCATGTCAGGAGATGTTTTTGATGACAAGAATAGTCTCCTAACTCTGTGTTTCAGCTTGAAATGCCTGATAACCTTCTCTGGTGTCTTGTACACTCTTTTACCATCTATTCTAGTTTTAATAGATTTCCATCTACTTGTTTTGCAGACTGGGCATTGTTCTGCTTCTGAATATCTCCCTCTGTACATTATGCAGTCATGTTTGCATGCATGTATACTTTCATATCCTACTCCAACATCTTTGATGTATTTTCTTGAAGCATGGAAATTGTTAGCTAGGTAGATCCTGGCCTTCAGGGAGTGCTTCTTTAATTAAAGACAGAAAGGCATCAAAACAACCATTTGGTATTCCCCAAATGTTTTTGATGTTCAGTAGCTTCACTAGAAATTGCAGCTTAGAGAACTTCTTACACCCAGTGTACAATTCACTACTGCCATCTAGTACTAACTTCCTATATGTTTCAGCATCAAATTGTAATTCTACTTCTTCATTTGCCTGATCATCATCTTCATCTTCTTCTGAACCTACAATAGCAGTGTCATACATTCCATAGCCTTCCAGAAGCATGCTGTCAATCTCATCATGGTCAGCATATTCAGTTTCTGACTCTGCTTCAGGTTCATTATGTTGAAAATCTTCTCCATAGAAAACCCATGTGGAATAGCCAGTCATGAAGCCATGACAGACTAAGTGCTCCCTAACCTGACTATGAACCAACCAATACCTGTTGACACATTGGTTGCAAGGGCATAACAATCTGTGTACCATGCCAACTTTCTCAATTGCAAACTCGATGAAATTGCTAACCCCTTCATCGTACTCAACTGTTGACCTAGGTGCACTCATCCATGATTTGTCCATTTTTAAATTACTAATCACAACTCAAATTCCTACGCAATCAGCAATGCAAAGTTCCTATTCATGAATAACACATAGCAATTACATGACTGAAATTGTAGTGTGTAATTGCAATTTACACTAAACACAGCTTATCAACTAAATTCAATGCAGATCAGAAATGAGCAAAATTACCTGAAGGACGACGGGTGCTGCGTGAATCCATCAACGGCGGTGGAGCTGTAGGTCCAGGTCGAGGTCGAGTTCCAGGTTCTGGTTGATGTGTTGGACCTGGGTGTAGAGGCGGATGCGGCGGATCTCGACGGCCGCGGATCTTGAGTCCAGTTCCAGATCGGCGAATCTCGAGTTCCAGGTCGACGGAGGGGGAGCTGGGTGTCCAGAGGGCGGCGGGGGTCCTAGGTGTCGCGGGGGCAGAGGCGGAGCTGGGTGTCGCGGGGGGCGGAGGCGGAGCTGGGTGTCGCGGGAGCGGAGGCGACGGCGGCAGAGCTGGGTGTCGACGCGGAGGCGGTGGCGGTGTCGCGATGGAGGCGGAGTGGACACGAAGTAATCGAGTGGGTCGCGTCGCGTCGGAGGAGATAGCTATGACATGTTGGGCGCACATGTGATAGATAGTATAGAGGAGCGCCCGTTTTCTCCACGCGTCGAGTGGATACGAGACGTCGTGGGTGGCATTTCCTTTTCCCCCTCGCCTCCACTCCCACCCCCACTCCGCCATACTTCTCTCACTTCTCTCACTCTCTCCGCTCCGCCTCGCTTCTCACTCTCTAAGAAAACATCGCCTCCACTCCGCCTGCTTCTCACTAGGGTTTCTCTTCTGATCTTTTTCTATTCTCTACTATCGATTTGTACTGTCTTGAATCTGAAATGCGTGCATCGACTGTAGGTGGCGGAGAGGAAGTTGGAAAGGAGGAGAAATTTTTTGTCGGTCGATTTTAACTGCAGGCAAAATCTACTCTGAGGTATTTGTGTCCCCTTCATGTCTTCTGTGTTGGGGATATACCAAATAGGTATACCAGCGACGTAGTCCTAAATTAGCAAGCCGGGGTGGCCCATCAGGGGTGGTATGACGGATTGCCTACCGGGAAGCCCAGTTGCTGAAGTTGCCACGGCGGTACTGGACGCAGGCGCTTATGGCGGATCCGGAGACAGGCCCATGGCGGGTTGCCTTGTAGTACACACATAGGACTTAGTCTAGGACTCCAAGTTGTATCCACTCTGGTACCAACGTGTAGCCCACGCCAGGCGCCTTTATAAGCCCGGCGTGGAGCAGCCCTTGAGGCACGTTCTAGCCATACGGCCAATCGCATAGCGAAATAGCCAACCTCATCATTGTAATCGAGCACTTGTTGCCATATAGTGAATTATAGCAGCACGTAGGATCTCGCCACCGTTGCGGGATCTGAAGCTGAGTAAACTCGTGCTACCACCATCCTGGATTGCTCCTCCATGTTCACCCCCCTCCACAAACCGCCATACCCCTACCTCTATGGCAGATCTATTGACGAAACCACGACATTCTGTGTTATCCCTCTTGCGCTAGATGATATCGGATCTTGAAACTAGTAGATCTATCAAGGTTACAGTACATTATCTAGGGATTTTGATTGGTTTTGTGGTTCATCTTCTCTTATTTGTCCAACAACATTATTCTGCCCAATTTTTTTTCCTTCCCCTCCTATGAGTACATGTGTTTTTCAGTTTTCATATTTTTGTGATGTTTGTACAATGGGATAGGGTTTTTATGTTTGAGGATGTTTTTGTAGTATGAAATAATAGAAGTGAGTAAAATGAAAAACCATGATATAGGGTTTTTTAAATCTGTTTATATGTTTCTGGTTAGTGTTCCATCAGATTGCATTTTCACAGAAAAGGTGGACTTTTACTCTTTTTGCTGTTTGTTTCCTTCTTGTGCTGTCAAGTAGTGCAAACTAGTTGAAGCTTACCATTTCTCTGGATGTGAGTTCAAACTAGTAATAAGATGTTATATAGAAAATCCTTTTTAGTATGCTGTGGAAGCACTCATGTTTACTAAATGCAATGATTTTTTCAACTAGGATTTTTAATGCTTTTGTACTTTGTAAGGAATTAATCCATCATTTTTTTGTTTTCACAATAAAATGGAAGGTTCTTAAGTAGGATAGTACAAAATTGCTAGTTAATTTATAAGTAGGAATATATTTATCTTTTTTGGAAATATGTAAGGAACTAATCCATCATCTTATTCATGTTTTTATCTTTGTCATGAATTAGTATTTTTATTTGCAAGTACACACTCTTTATGTTGAATGCAGTTTTTGAGTTTTTCTTGTTTAAATTATGGGTACTAATTAACTATGGTTTGTTCTGTTTCCTATTTTTTATGGATGGACCTTTATCCAGTATGTCCACCAGGGACAGGATGGACTTGCAAAACCTGTTATCAACCCAAAGGGAATTGCCGTCGATCAAATAGGCATGCAAGATCTTTTAAGGTTTATATGCCATTCACCTTTGATCAGTATTTGGTAAGTACTGTTTTCTATTTTACCAGTAAAATATTTTATTTATACTGATTCTATATATTGAACTTTTTACATCTTTTTAGTTCCACACTGCCCTAACTTTTTTGTTTACATCTTGTTTTCTTTTATTAAACAGGCCGTTCCGTGTCATTTCAAAGAGCGTTTGAATGACTTTGCTGACAAGTTGATGCATTGCGCTGCTAGAGCTCATAGATTTGAGCTGTACCTTCGGAAAGATGCAACGAGGACATTTATAATGGGTCCCTTTTGGTATGACCTTATATTGTCGCATGGTGTGAACGCTGGTGATGTTGTGACTTTCACCCTGCGGGAGGAAGAAGAGATTGCCGATGACAGTGATGATGAAGATGATAACCTGCTTTGTTATGAACAAGCATTTGTTGAAAATGTTTTTGAAATAACTGTTGCTAAACCAAATGGGACAAACAAGCCATTTGATAGAGTCAAAGGTATATAGTTTGATTCTGCAATTTTGTTATTATTTTGTTCAATCTTTTTCTGTTTTCTGGACTATCATTCTTATAAACAGTGCTAAATTATATGCAGGTCTTCAGTTCCTGCCTGACAGTATTAAAGTCCCTTTCTTCAAGACTTTTTTCTCTGATATGACAGAAATTGATGAACCAGATATGGCAGCAATATCATTTGAAATACTTAAGGAAGTAAACAACCTTGGGTATGGTGATTATGCAATAGATGAACTGCAGTTCTTTGTTCACAGAGTTCAGAACATTGACCTGCAGCAGAGATGTCTGGTAATTTCTATTTCTCTTTTTCCTCTAGTAATTGCTATGTGTTTTCTTCTTGATCTCAGATGTTCTATTTATATATTTTTCTAGTTGTTTTATTTTTTCAATTATTCAAACTGATTTTTTCTTTTACCTTACGATCTGATTATTCTTGTTTGGTCTTTTGCCTTATGATCCGATTATTCTTGTTTGGTCTTTTATTTCACAGTCAATGCCAAAACAGATTCTGTATGGTTTCAAATACCCAAGGAATGGAGAAGTTCTTTTTGACAGCAGGCATTCCAATGAACCAGTTGTTGGCGAGTACTCAATCAGAGGAGGCAAGGTTGCTTTCCACCTTGATGAGGACGCATTGATGCATTTCTGCAATGCAAACCAAATTGCTGTTGGATCAGTACTTGTGGTTTTGCTTGACTGCAGGGAAGAAGGCATTGTCCTTCATGTGCGCAACGTCGACAACTGATCTCCTGCTATCCTATCTTATTACTAGCATTCCTGAACTATTTCTCCAGCCTACGTGATGTGATTTGGTTTGTATTAAGTACTTGTTGTCTTTGTGTCTGGGGCTGACCAGTGTGGTTGGCCTCATAGCTGGGTACTTTCTGTCTGCCAGTTATGTATGAACCAATTACTGGATTGATGCAGTTGTGTATGAACCAGTGTGTTATGTATGAACCAAGTATGTCTTGATGCAACTATGTCTTTGTGAAATCCTAGAAATGCATCGAGTGGTGATACATCAGATCTTTTGAAAACCTAGCTCTTTTTGCAGCTCTCTCCTCTGCTGCTTGCTTCTTCTATTCATCAAGTTTCTTCCTCTTTTCTTCAGCTAGTTCCTTCTTTGCCTCTGCAATTATCTTCCTAGTCTCCATCCTTGCTTTCCTGTTGACCTCTACATCATACATTTTCTTCTCTCTTTTTTTGTGCAGCAAGGCTAGCATTTTCTTCTGCTAACTCTGCCTTCCACTTCTATTGTTCAAGCTTCCTTTTTGCATTCTCCTCTACTCTCTTGACTTCTGCAGTGTATTTGGCTTCCAGAACAGCTATCTTCCTGTCCTCTATAGCTCTGTTTTTCTCTTGCTGTATGGCTAAAAGTTTCTGAGCCAGATCACCTTGCCTCAGTGTGGATGAGCTAGTGTCTGATGCACTCATCCTTGCTTGGGTGGTGCTCTCCTGTGTTGTATTAAGTACTTGTTGTCTTTGTGCTTGGGTGGTGCTCTTCATGTTGAACTTTTTCTATGTTTTTAAAGTATGTGCTTTGTGGTTATGGTTGACATGCTTATTCTGCAAAACTAATGAAAGTGTAAAAGACAATTATCTATGTTATTTTGATTCAGGACTTTGTTTCCTAGATTATGTGATGACCTTGTGCAAGGTTAATGGCTTTTGAGAACAAATATTAATCCAGTTCACATTAATCCAGTCATGCATACTAGAAAAATAATTACAAGAACCAACTTCACCACACAGTTCACATTACACAAAATAATAGTAGTACTACCAACTTCACCACACAATTCACATTACACAAAATAATAGTAGTACTACCAACTTCACCAGACAGTTCATATATACTGCATCACTGCATCTAAAAGATGGCAAGCTAGTCGCTCTACAACTACTTCAATCACTAGTCTAAGCCAAGAATGAGGGTCTTTTTTGGTGTAATTCCTTTCATCCATAAAAGTGAAGATACAGAGATCATTCACTTTTAGATTGTGCTTTTGCATAGTGTCATACCACCCAATCTGGATCACAGCTTTTCCTGACTTGCTGTAGCTTATCTGAGCATAGCATGTCTTGAGGCTTGTTATGCAGTTCACAACTATAATTAGTGGCCGATCTAGGAACCGTAGTAGGAAGTCATCTGTGTAACTCTTTTTAAATTCCTGAAATAGAGCAAGCCAAAGAGTGTCAACTACAATTACCTTGGATGAAGATTGAACTAAACTCAAAATAGTCAAAAACCTACCAAAGTGAAATCATTTGGAGCAGTAGCACCTGTCAACCTGTCAACATAAGGTTTGATTCGAGGTCTTGGGTTCCAAAGAGATTTCTTCATATAACTAATTTGGTTAGAAGACACCTTAACCGTGTTCCCAAATATGAACTCTCCATGGTACCATTCTTCTTTATGTCCATTGCACACTGGTCCTAGATGAATATAAGGTTGCAAGATTCATAAGTATGGGTTAGATAGCACTACTCCTTTAACATGAATACTAGCACACTTAAATTACAAGAGCAGATTCATAAGTATTTGTCCAAGATGGATATAAGGCAGCTTCACGTTAACATACAGACAACAAATGTAATTATATAGGCAAGAATAGGAATTATATGTATAGACAACATATTTTACTGACATACTTATTGTCACTTCCATTTCTTGATCCTCTTCAATGATCTGTTGTTTTCCTTTACTTATCTCTTGGATATCTGCACTCATGTCATCTCCTCCTTCACTCATCTGTTGATCATCTTCACTCATCTTATCTACATCTTCACTCATGTAATCTCCATCTTCACTTGTCTGCTGTTCATCTTCACTTGTCTGTTGTTCATCTCCACTTGTCTGCTGTTCATCTCCACTTGTCTGCTCATCTCCACTTGTCTTCTGTTCATTTACAGGTAAACCAACAATAAGCAGATCAAGCTGACCCTTTTTCTTGGGAGTAAAGCAGAAGAGTATGATCTCTCCTTTTCTTATATTGTATTTCCTGACAGCTTCATGCCATCCAGATGTCATATGGGCATTTTCTTTGTGCTTTGCCATCTTCAGTACTAATATAGTCTTCTGATTTCTTGTAAGATATTTAGCTTTCACTTCCACAGGTTCATCTAGGAGCTTCTTTAGATACCTTTTAGTGAAGGCAGATCCAAATTCCTGGCACAACAGTATTTGAAAAATAAATACTAAATCTGAAAAAACCAATAGCTTCAATAATGTGTACATTAAATTTGCAAATCATCTCACCATTTTGCATTTATTTTTGATAATATTTGAATGTGTCATCTTATGCACATAAAACTTCATATGATTTTCATCAGCATTTTCACAGAAGTCTTCAAGAAACTCTTGGTGTTCTTGAGATAGTTCCATGTCATTGCCAAACATGCAATGCTCATCAAAGAATTTTGTGCCCAAATTCTTAGGGCCTACAATTCAAAATCATGGTGTCACTACTAGATTTGCACATACTAGCACAGTTAAATTGTTGGTGCCACTACTGGCCTTTGGCTACTGGAATTGCACATACCTCTAAATTTTGGTGTCATCAGATGATTCGCCAGATGGATCATCACTACATATATTGAGAGGATCTTCCTTACAGGTGCCCATCTACAAACATATCATCAACTAATTAAACTACTGTTGGTGGATCTATTCATCATATCTAGAAACCTATCGAGAACCATAACAGATCTACTAATCCAGCCACAAGGGATCAATTCATCATATCTAGAGGAGGCCATACTGGGGAAAGTGTGAAAAAGGGACACCTGAGAAGATCACCGGCGGTGCGGAGCTTTCTGCGGCTGCGGCGCCGGATAGTTGTGCGGCGGTGTCTTTCCAATGAGAGAAAGAGAGTGAGAGGGTGAGGGGACGAGAGATAAAGAGCAAATATATAGTACGGTGTTTTGCCTACAAAAACAACAAATATTTTGAATTACGTATAAGTCCTTCCCCGTTGGCACCGTACGTAGTTTGTTTCACATATAACGCCCCCAATAATTTAGTCTGTTCACAAGGTGCCCATCTGCAAAACCACGCCACCGCCCCCAATATAACCCTAGCCCTAGCCGAAGCATCCATTTCTTTCTCCGCCGACGAAACCACTGCGTCCTTCCAGGTGTCCTTCCAGGCATCCACAACGGCTCTGATGGACCGCCGTCTCCACCCCGGCGTCCTTCCCGGGACCTCCACCCCATCGCTCTTCTCCACCGCGGCGGCCTGGACCGCCAACTCCTCATCTGCGACCGGGAATGCCGCCTTCATCGCGCCTCGATCCACTGCATCGACGACAAGATCTAGGAGCGCCACCTCTGCACCTCCCTTCCAGTATGTCTCCCTTTTCTCCTCTCTACTCCCCTGTAAGCTCAAAGATATTTTTAGGCAGGAAATATTGCTGGACTATGAATTTGTTCAATTGATGTGTTTGTGTATTTTGTAAGTAAGTGAGCTTGTGAAATTTCTAAGTGAGATAGTGCTCAAATTATGTGCCTTGTCGCACTAATCTGCAAGACATATTGCTGGAATATGAATTTGTTCAATTGATGTGTTTGTGAATTTTCTAAGTAAGTTAGCTTGTGAAATTTGTAAGTAAGATAGTGCTCAAATTATGTGCCTTGTCACACTAATCTGCAGGACATATTGCTGGACTATGAATTTGTTCAATTGATGTGTTTGTGAATTTTCTAAGTAAGTTAGCTTGTGAAATTTCTAAGTAACATAGTGGTAAAATTCTGTTTTAATATGTGTATCACATTTGTTCAAAATAAATTTAAATCTATGTGTGTCACATTATGTTTGAATGACCCCTATGTGTGCCAGGATTTAACTGCAGTTATAATTTACTTACTTATAATTTACTCAGGCTTGTGTTAGGATTTAAAATGTTTGAATAGGTGTGTCACATTTGCTTACTTATAATTTACTAATGACAGGGATGCAAACATGACTGATGACTTCACTGAGGAAGAGCTTTCAGAAATCATAATTAGAGGTATGAATCCCTATATGGTAAAATTAATTACAATGTTCCATTTAGATCAGTAGGTAAAAGTATGTATTTGCTTGTGCATGATTGTAACAAAATGTACAACCTTGCCATGTAGGTCCTGGATATGTAGGAGATGAGTCATTTGACAAGAACATTGTCTTTGGCAATGTTGTTCAACTGAATTTTCACCAAGCAATGCAACTTAGAAGCCTTGTTGAAGATCTACCAAGACCTCATATTAAGGAGTACATATTCACAATAACAAGAGAAAATGTCATGGCCTCTGAGCCAAAGATGGTGAGTTCAGCAAGTCCCAGTCAAGCACATTCCCTGTTCTACTGCTATCAGTACATGCAGAATTAAATAGACTTCCTATTTTCATTTTTCAGGAATTCAATCCGCAATACACAAACCAGTATCTCTTGCAGTTCATGATGACACCATTCAACATATATGTGCCTGCTAGAACACAAGTTGTCAGTATAGCTGTCACCACAATAGCAAGCAAAGTTAAGAAGTACTACAGGCTGAAATTATAGACCAATGGTAGCTCAGAGATATCTGTTGGATGGAATTATGCTGTCAAGGAATTCCACCTTCAGGAGGGAGATGTTTGGATGTTTAGCTTTCAGGATGAGAGGATGCTTCAAGGGAGACGTCGGGATCCTTTTGCCCAGCTGAAAGTGGAGATGGTCAAGCTTGAGCCAGAATCACCACCCCTAATCCCACAGCACATAGACCCCAAGGCGGCCTCTGCGCCTCCACCCCTCCAGTAGGACTCCCTTCTCTCCTCTCTTTAGTAAATTTAGGATAAATTATCTTGCAAATGATTTAGCTAAATTATCATGTTCTGACTCTATCCTGATATTGACAGCAATGAAGATAATTTTCAAAAGGATAACATTGAATCTCATGAGGATAACATTGATTCTGATGACTACTTTAAGCCAGAGGATGATTACATTGAGCCAGAAGATGATTACATTGAGCCAGAAGATGATTACATTACTGATGAAGATTATTATATAAGTGATGAAGAACTTGTTGATGAGACCAAGAAGATAACAATTCGAGGTATGGTTGCTGTATGGTTGCTTGTCTCTGTCTTCTCAAACTTAATTCCAAAATTTCATAATTCACTCAAACTTGTCATGTACGCCCTGGATATGGTGGGTATGAATTGTTTGATAACAACTGCATATTTGGAAACATAGTGGAGATGAATTTTTCCCAAGCAACCCAGTTAAGAGCAGTTGTTGAAAAATTACTAAGGTCAGCAGTCAAAGGCTATGTCTACACCCTGACAAAGAGCTTCCTTGCACCTTTTTGTGGGAAAATGGTTAGTTTGTATCATTTGAATATTTGAATAGTTATTTTGAGTTCTCAAGGGTTAACCTAACATATTCTTCTGTAGGAGTTCTCCATGGAATACACCAGTGCTTTCCTATTAAGGTTCATGCTTTTAGAACATAGTTTGAGGAATGGAATACCTAGGAAGGAACAAAAAGTAGTCCTTTCTGTGACATCATCTACTAGTACTGAAACCAAGTACTGTCGTCTATGGCGAGATGATTCTGGGAAGACACAGATTTCAATTGGCTGGTTGTATGCAATCAGGGCATTCAAGCTTAAAGTAGGAGACATCTGCATGTTCTCCTTCAAAGACACTAGATTCCTTCCAGAGTCTAAAAGGGATGAAATGGCTTGGCTGAAGTTGCATATTACAAGGCTATAGGAGTAGGGAGTTGACTGAATGGCAGACCTGTTAAAAGTAGAAGTGTGAAGTTCTGTAGTAAGTAGTAATGTGAAGTCAATGACTATGATCCTGTTCTGTAATAAGTAGAACCATTTGCAGTCTGATGTCCTTTGTTGTGAACACTAGTCCAGTTATATATGTTAGACTTTTAAGCTTGTGATATCTAGTTATTTACTTGTTTCTGGATGAATTTGTTCCAATACATGACTAGCATGCCTTCATTGTTCTGAAGTACAATGCAATCAGAACATAGGCACCTAGCCAACATTTTCCTAGTTTTTTTTCCAGTTTTTCCATTGGTATGAATTTTTTTGGCTGTTTAGGAGTAGCAGTTTATTAGTTTCCCGTTTGAAAGGATCGTATGAGCGACTAGAGGGGGGGGGGGTGAATAGGAGCTACCCAAATTTTTACTTCTTTGCAAGTTAAGGCTAGACAAGAAGGTAAATTCTCTAGATGTGCTACTAAGTGAATTTACCTAAAGTGACAAGCAAGCTAGCAATAACAATATAAGTAAAGGTACGAGTAAAGGATAGAGGTAACCGCAATGGAGACACGAAGACACAAGGATGTATTCCCATAGTTCCTTCCTTGTTACGGGAAGTACGTCTACGTTGGAGAGGTGTGGTGCCACAAAGGCCACCAACGCCACAAAGGCTCACCCTATTCTCCGGTGAACAAGCCACAAAGGCGAGTCCACGCTCCACTAAGCGATGCCCTTGAAGGCGGCACGACACCTTTACACAAAGTATTGGGGCAAGCTCCACAACTCAATTGGAGGCTCCCAATAGGCCCACCAAGCTCTTACACACAAAGTTAAGCTTGGAGGACGGCTTCTTCCGGCTAGGAATCCGATGAACACACAAGTTACGAGCCCCTCAACAAAGAGAGGGGGGAAATCAAATCGCCTTGGTGGAAGAGTAGATCTAGGTCTTCTCCCTCAAATCCCAAAAGGGCTTTGAGTTCTATTGGCTAGGGAGAGAGATCTAGTGCTTTGAAGCTTAGCAACAATGGAGGAGAGAGAGTGGAAGCCGCAGCCTCTTCTTGAGGTAGAAGAAGGCTTTATATAGTCCTCCACGAAATGTAGCCGTTGCTGGACGACTAGGGCCGGAGTCTCCGGCTTGGAGGGCCGGAGTCTCCGCCCTAAGTGACTCCAGGGCCGGAGTCTCCGGCCAGAGACAAAAGTCTCCGGCCCAACTCCGGCCTGATCACTGAACCGTCCGAGCCTTTAGCTAACCCCAACCTAGCCAGACAGACCGGAGTCTCTGGCCCCTGGGGACCGGAGTCTCCGGCCTCAACATGCTGACCCGGAGTCTCCGGCCAGAGACAGAAAGTCTCCGGCCCAACTCCGGACGGGCATCTGAAGCGTCCGACTTTGCGGATTGCCTGGGCGAGTCCCCTAGGCCGGAGTCTCCGGCCACCCGGGTTGGAGTCTCCGCCCTAGAGGAAGCAACAGCAGCACTTCGTGGATCCCCTCTCCACCATTTCCACCTTCGCGAAGCACCCAACAAGACAACTAAGCCCTAACTCCACTACTGGACTACGGGCTCCGATCTTTTCTTCCTTTTTGGGGTGAACCTCCGGAAGATCCAGAATCAACCTAGAAAATCTGCAGAACTTTAATAGCATGGTTAATTCACCAAATGTTGTTAACAAACACCAAAATACATTTATTAGGAAAATGCTCTTTCAATCTCCCCCTTTTTGGTGTTTGATGACAACATACGGATTTGCAAGATATAAGCACAATAAATTAAAATATATAGCCAAAGCTCCCCCTACTTGTGTGCACAATACCATTTGCATTTGAACATGAATCCACACAAGTAAGGATCATCACTCCCCCTATATATTTCACAATTATACTAAGAGCTAGTAAAACATATGAGACTAACCACAAGCATAGAAGTAAGACTAACAAGATAGCACACATTAATAATAGTCTTACTAGGAATAGAGGAACTTAAGTCTCACAATTATAACGTACCACACACACGATAGTTCAACACTAATATAGATGAGACACAACATGAAAGTCCATGAAGTTGTGTCTTGACCAAAGCAAAGGCAAATCCAAATTCAAATAAACCAACCCATGGCAAATCCCAACGAAGACATCCTAATAGAGTTACTTCTCCCCCTTTGGCATCGAGACACCAAAAAGGGAAAAGAGCGATGCTACACGCCCATGAGATCACTCATCGTCTTCATCCTCGGGCTCGTCCTCGGAACCGGCATCGAAGTCCTCATCCCCTTCTTCAATATCATCAGAAGCCATGGGCTTCTTGCCATGACGCACATTGGAGGTGCCAGAGGTGACCTCCTCAAAGGCTTGCCAGTCAGTCAGACCCTTGCTCCACTTGCCATAGGAGTGAGTGCCGGATGATGAAGAGGAAGGAGGAGATTCCACATAGCCCGGTTGAGACTTCCAAAAAGCCTTGTGAAAAACTTGTTGATTGTCATTTATGTGCTTTTGAGCAATGTAGCTCTCATATTGCTTGTGACAGATGTCCACATTCATGCAAAGCACATTCCTTTGGAACCAATTGAGCTTCTTGTATTCTTGACCAAACTCATTGTTGGAGCTAGAGCCGGCATTGCTAGCATTCTTCATCCTTGGGCCCCTCCTAATTGAAACTCCTTCGGCAAAGGCATCATCATCTTCACCTCTCACCGGAGCAAATGGTTCCTTGGAGTGACCGGTGGGTTCTTTGCGTTGAAGCTTCACAACCTTGTGATTCACAAGGTTTGCCGAGAGAAGAGGAAGGTTGAGTTGTTGAGCATGAATGAGCTTCATGACAAAGGGGGCATAAAGAGTAGTCTTCTTGTTGAGAATGCAATCATTGATCTCCTTGTGAATGAAATCCATCACATCATGTGGCTTGATACGTCTCAAACGTATCTATAATTTTTGATGCTCCATGCTTGTTTTTACACCATTTGCCTATTGTTTCGTTACACTTCGTGGCACTTTTATGCATTTTCCGGAACTAACCTATTAACGAGTTGCCACAGTGCCAGTTCCCTGTTTTCTGCTGTTTTGTGTTTCAGAAGTGATACACAGGAAATATTCTCGGAATTGGACGAAACAAAAGCCAGAAGTCTTATTTTCCCCGGGAGCATCCAGACATCCGAAGAGAGGAAGGAGAGGGGCCACAGGCCGCCCTCACACAGGGCTGGCGCGGCCCAGGCCCTGGCCATGCCACCCCTGTGTGAGGAGCCCCTGGCTGCCTCCTGACGATGCCCCTTCGCCTATATAAAGCCTCAGGACGGAAAACCCTAAAAGAGTCGGCAATTTTCCAGAAAGAGTTCCGCAGTTCCGCCGCCACCACCGACGAATTTCGGGGGATAGAAGTCTCTGTTCCGGCACCCTGCCGGGACGGGGAAGTGCCCCCGGAGCCATCTCCATCGGTCTCCATCGCCGTCTCCGCTGTCCCCATCGACCTCACCGCCATCTCCATCAACCTTGCTGTCTCCTATGATGAGGAGGGAGTAGTTCATCCCCGGGGCTGAGGGCTCTACCGGTAGCTATGTGGTTCACCTCTCTCTCCCGTGATGTGATCTTTATGTGATCGTGAGCTTTGTATCATGTTGAACAACTAGATGTT
Organism: Dactylis glomerata; assembly: GCA_007115705.1. NCBI lineage: Eukaryota > Viridiplantae > Streptophyta > Magnoliopsida > Poales > Poaceae > Dactylis > Dactylis glomerata. The sequence goes on from QXEO01001225.1 coordinate 1,038,175, forward strand.
ATTATTCAGATATTATGCTACTCCTATGCTTAATTATTATAGTGTACTCTAGTGATGTTATTAAAGTAATCTATTCCTCCTGCCATGGTGTAACGGTGACAGTGCGTGCATCGTGGTGGTACTTGGTTTAGGCTATGATCGTGATCTCTTGTGGATTATGAGAGTAATTATTACTATGATAGTATTGAGTGATCTATTCCTCCTTTCATGGTGTAAAGTTGACAGTGTGTGCACCGTGTTAGTACTTGGTCTAAGTCGCAATGATTTCTATCTTGAATTGTGATCTGATTTGGATGTCTCTATGAGTGGTGTTTGTCAAGTACTTGATGAACTTTAAGGGGTGCTTCTGTAGCCACTATGCAATGATTATTGTTATTCAATAGGAGAGTAATTTAGAGTACCATCGTGGAGAGAAGTTGTTTATTTGTTCAATCATGTTATATTGTTGGGAGTGTGTCCACTAGTGAAAGTATGATCCCTAGGCCTTGTTTCCAAGCTTTGCACACCGTTTACTTGCTGTTTTGTTACTTGTTTGCTCGCAGCGATATTTATTTCACATCACGTTTGCTACTTATAATCATCACTACTACTTGTATTTCACTATCTCTTCGCCGAACTAGTGCACCTATACATCTGACAAGTGTATTGGGTGTGTTGGGGACACAAGAGACTTTCTGTATCGTAATTGCAGGGTTGCTTGAGAGGGATAGCTTTGACCTCTTCCTCCCTGAGTTCGATAAACCTTGGGTGATCCACTTAAGGGAAACTTGCTGCTGCTCTACAAACCTCTGCACTTGGAGGCCCAACAAGTGTCTACAAGAATAGAAGTGCGTAGACATCAAGCTCTTTTCTGGCGCCGTTGCCGGGGAGGTAAGGTAAAAGGTACTCGCATCCTCCTGTGCGAGTGCTCGGAGTTATTTCCTTTAGATTCTGCAATTACATCTTTTTGTTTCTTGTTTTTATTTTCACTAGTTAGGCTTAATGGAAAACAATGAGTTCTGTAGTCTTTTTCCTGAGTTTAGATATGAAGTGTTTGAAGAGAAAATTGAAAAACCTTTGGAGCTTAATTTGCATGCTAATAGTGTTGTTAGTATGAATGCTTTGAACACCGTCATTGCTAATGCTATAGAAAAGTCTAAGCTTGGGGAAGCTGGTTTTGTTAAGCATGATATTTTTAGTTCCCCAGCTTTAGTGGAGAAAATTTGCTCTGATGATATTTTATCTCCCATATGTGATGTTCCTTCTTATGATGATATGTTTGATGAGTATGCTTTGCGACATAGTAGTTCTCTAGCCTATGATGATGAGTATAATATTTTCAGTTCACCTACTTTTGAGGAGAAAATTAGTTATGATTACAATATGCCTCCTATTTATGATGATTATGGTGATGAGAATAATTATTCTGTTGAATTTTCTCCTACTACTATTGTTCCTGTGGTGAGTATTAATTCTTTTATGCATGTGGCTCATGATAGGGATGTTTTATGTGATAGTTATATTGTTAGTTCTATTCATGATGCTACTGAAAGTTATTATGAGAGAGGGAAACATGGTTTGATGGATCTTAACAATATTAAGTTTCCCCTCTTTATGTTGCAAATCTTGCAGTGGCACTTGTTTTATCTATCCATGCTTGCTACTATGTGCCTCGTTGATTTATTTTCTTACAAGATTCCTATGCATAGGAAGTGGTTCAGATACAAATGTCTTTCACATTTGCTTTTTCATGCTCTATATTGCTTTAAGTTCCTATATGGCGCCTTTGCCTCAAGCTCTTATATGGCGCCCACATGAGCATCTTTGCAAATTACTGCGCCTAGCTCAAAGGCGTTAAAGAAAAGCACTCTTGGGAGATAACCCAATGTTTTATTTTCAGTACTTTTTATTTTATTTGAGTCTTGGAAGTCATTACTACTGTAATGACCGCTCCTTATCTTGTTTAATTTTGTTTTTGTGCCAAGAGAAGCCTCTAATTTGAGTGAGGTAAGATTTGGGGATGTTGCTGTCCTGAAACAGTTTTCGGTGCTGCACCGTAAAAATTCGTGAAAATTCTCTGTATATCTTTTGGACCTGCGATTTCTTGTGCATATGCCCCAGGTTATATCCAAACTTTCATTAGTTGAACACTTTTTGATTTGAGCAACAGAAAACCCTCTAAAAATTCGACCTTTGACAGCTGTTCTGTTTTGACAGATTTCTGCCAATATTTGTGTTTGCCGCTTTATCACTTTCTTTTTGAGTTCTTTTAATCACGGAACTTTTGGGGAAGTTGCTACAGTAGTATATGGTATATATGTGGTGGTTTTAGGTTGAAACCTGAAGCAAATAGAGGATTGATTATATGTTATGCTTGCACTAATGTTGCTAATAGAATTGTGTTTAGTTTTGTATGAAGGAAGTTTTCAAGTGTAGGGATTGGAGAATGATGAGATGAGTTGAAGAATGGACAAAAGCTCAAGCTTGGGGATGCCCATGCATCACCCCAAGAAATATCCAAGAAGTACAAGCGTCAAAGCTTGGGGATGCCCCCGAGGCACCCCTTCTTCATCGGCAAAAATCAGGTCACCTTTCAAGACACTATATTTTTATTGCTTCATGCACTATGTGTTTTTCTTGGAGCGTCAGTTGTTTTAGTTTTCTTTATTAGTTTAGTTTTGTTTGCTACAATAAATGGTTTGATCACATCATGTTGTTTTGGAGGGAGATGAATTCCGTTTTTCATTTGCCAAGAACACTCTGTTTTTCACTCTTATCGTTTCAATGAGTGTTCTTCTTTTTCTGCTACTGCTTTTGGTTTTCATTTTCGCCTTGATTTGCGTTCAGATCTTGTCATATATTTTCATCAAGGTGTATTTTTGCCTCTGATCTTTATTGGTTTTCATCAAAAGAGGTGTCTTTAAAAAAGTTTGAATGGTGTTGGAAAAGAGAAAAAGTTTCATGCAAAAAAGTGGTACAAGAAGGAGCTTGTGTAGACTGCGGCCTAGGCTTTTGCATGTCGTGCTTGATGTCTTTTTGATAGTATGCTTAGTGGTTTTGCTGTAGCATGACTTGTCTCAAATAACCGAGATTGCTTAATGAGCCTTTGAAAAAATCATGCGTTGTTTTTATTATTTGGAAGCATTATTTTGGTTTTCTCCTTGAAGCTTTATTTGGGTTGACTTGGCGCATGCTCACACATGTTAGACTCATACAAAGTCGCCAATAGCCTCTATGATCATTTAGTTTTTGACTTTGATGCCATCTTATGCTTCTTTCAATGATGTTTTGTCGCTATGCATGATTATGGCCGTTATTGCTCTCTTAGTTGGTCGCTCCCAGTCTTTTGCTAGCCCTCATTTTGTACTGAGTATGAGCTCTACTCGTGCATCCAACTCCTAAAAACCAAGATTGCCATTGTGTCCACTATAAATTCCTATGCATGGTATTTGTAAGCCATTCCAAGTAAATTTTCATGTGCTACCTTTCAAAAAAACCTTCAAAATACTTCTCGTTTTGTGACACTGTTTTCAGCTCATGGGGACGTAGTGGTCGGATTTGCTATCTTCCATATTGCTTATTCCAAAAAGAAAAAAAAAGAAAAAAAGAAAAAAGGCACTCCTCCATGGAATGTGAATGTTGGTGGGCACCCGATGGAATCGGTTAGCCATGGTTTGTGAAAGGAAAAAAGGTGGGGAGGAGTGCCAAGGTTTATAAAAGAGCACAAAAAGTGCCAATCTCTCTCTCTCAAAAACTTGCTTCATTTTTGTATGGAAGATAGTAAGAACCCCATTGCCAGTCGTTGACAAAAGCAACCACCTCTCAAAACCAATTTTTATCTATCTGTTTTACAAATGAAAAGCTCTAGCACATGTTTAATCACTGCTTCCCTCTGCGAAGGGCCTTTCTTTTACTTTTATGTTGAGTCACCACCTTCTATCTTTATGCACCATTAGGAGAGCATAATTGTCATTCTGAGTATAATGTGCATTGTCCCAAAGTTTTCATTGATTGATTCATATTGTTGGTTTCACTTGTTCTTAAATTACTTGTATCTAGTCGCCCTCTTAAACTTGAAGGTGTCCTATGCATTTATGTTTTGCTCTCTATTAAGGACAAGCTGAAACCATTTGTATGTTTTTCCTTATGATTTGAACACACGTTTGACTTTCATTGTTTCATTATTCATGATGTTTTGTTTGTGTTCATTTGCATGTTTACAACATGGTTGCTAAGTTCTTATTGTCAAGATTATATCTTCATGTCCATGTTTTAAGTTCTTATGATCCCAGCTCACAAATGCTTACATATATGATCAAGATTGTGTAGGTGCATGTCACCTCAAAAATTATTCTTTTGTTATCACTTACCTACTCGAGGACGAGCAGGAGTTAAGCTTGGGGATGCTTGATACGTCTCAAATGTATCTATAATTTTTGATGCTCCATGCTTGTTTTTACACCATTTGCCTATTGTTTCGTTACACTTCGTGGCACTTTTATGCATTTTCCGGAACTAACCTATTAACGAGTTGCCACAGTGCCAGTTCCCTGTTTTCTGCTGTTTTGTGTTTCAGAAGTGATACACAGGAAATATTCTCGGAATTGGATGAAACAAAAGCCAGAAGTCTTATTTTCCCCGGGAGCATCCAGACATCCGAAGAGAGGAAGGAGAGGGGCCACAGGCCGCCCTCACACAGGGCTGGCGCGGCCCAGGCCCTGGCCGCGCCACCCCTGTGTGAGGAGCCCCTGGCTGCCTCCTGACGATGCCCCTTCGCCTATATAAAGCATCGGGACAGAAAACCCTAAAAGAGTCGGAAATTTTCCAGAAAGAGTTCCGCAGTTCCGCCGCCGCCACCGACGAATTTCGGGGGACAGAAGTCTCTGTTCCGGCACCCTGCCAGGACGGGGAAGTGCCCCCGGAACCATCTCCATCGGTCTCCATCGCCGTCTCCGCTGTCCCCATCGACCTCACCGCCATCTCCATCAACCTTGCTGTCTCCTATGATGAGGAGGGAGTAGTTCATCCCCGGGGCTGAGGGCTCTACCGGTAGCTACACCTCTTTCTCCCATGATGTGATCTTTATGTGATCGTGAGCTTTGTATCATGTTGAACAAGTAGATGTTATTATTCAGATATTATGCTACTCCTATGCTTAATTATTATAGTGTACTCTAGTGATGTTATTAAAGTAATCTATTCCTCCTGCCATGGTGTAACGGTGACAGTGCGTGCATCGTGGTGGTACTTGGTTTAGGCTATGATCGTGATATCTTGTGGATTATGAGAGTAATTATTACGATGATAGTATTGAGTGATCTATTCCTCCTTTCATGGTGTAAAGTTGACAGTGTGTGCACCGTGTTAGTACTTGGTCTAAGTCGCAATGATTTCTATCTTGAATTGTGATCTGATTTGGATGTCTCTATGAGTGGTGTTTGTCAAGTACTTGATGAACTTTAAGGGGTGCTTCTGTAGCCACTACACAATGATTAGTGTTATTCAATAGGAGAGTAATTTAGAGTACCATCGTGGAGAGAAGTTGTTTATTTGTTCAATCATGTTATATTGTTGGGAGTGTGTCCACTAGTGAAAGTATGATCCCTAGGCCTTGTTTCCAAGCTTTGCACACCGTTTACTTGCTGTTTTGTTACTTGTTTGCTCGCAGCGATATTTATTTCACATCACGTTTGCTACTTATAATCATCACTACTACTTGTATTTCACTATCTCTTCGCCGAACTAGTGCACCTATACATCTGACAAGTGTATTGGGTGTGTTGGGGACACAAGAGACTTTCTGTATCGTAATTGCAGGGTTGCTTGAGAGGGATAGCTTTGACCTCTTCCTCCCTGAGTTCGATATACCTTGGGTGATCCACTTAAGGGAAACTTGCTGCTGCTCTACAAACCTCTGCACTTGGAGGCCCAACAAGTGTCTACAAGAATAGAAGTGCGTAGACATCATGGCTCAACATGTGCGGTCTCCCCTTTGCAATAGACTTCATGTGAGTAGGCCAAGAGATTCACCAAGGCCCCACGAATAGCATCAAAGTTACCGGCTTGAGGGGCAATGGAGGCCCGGAATATGCCGAGCAAGATGTTGGACCGTTTGGATAGCCCAAGGGTGCCCCCAATGACAATCTTCTTATCATCCCCGGTGTAGAGGGGAGTAAGCTTCTTCTTCTCATAGTACTCACCATCCACATGCATCCTCATGCCACTAGGAGTAGTAGCACCACGAAACTCATACCCAAGGAGAGCGGCAAAGTCCATGAAGTTGGAGTGACAAACCTCTTCTCCGGTCATCCAAGTCATGGGGATCTCCTCACCATCCCCAAGAACCAAGGTAGCAAAGAACTGATGGACCAATGTGATGTTATAGGGCTCTTGAATCTTCATGAGTGGATGGAGCCCAAGCTTGCGAGTGATCCACACGGCCTCTCCGAAATATGCACCGTGCTTGGCAAAATGAGAGAAGTCCATGACCGTCTGAGGGCAAACCGGATACTTCTTGAGAGAAGCATAGAATTCCTTCATGATCAGCTCTTGCTCTTTGCGGACAAAGCAACGGTCACGAGAGTTGCGCGGGAGAGTGTACATGTCCCTCTTCCTCATCTCAACATATTCAGATGATGACAGCCCTTCCAAGGTCACAAGGCTATCGAACTTGACCTTCTTAGCTGCCTCAGCACGTTCCTCCTCAGCCATCCTCGTCTTGAGTCTCTTAGCATCCCTAGCTTGCTGAGCAATGACAGACCTCTGAGCAAGAGCCCCGGTGGCAGGATTGACAACCAACTTGTCCTTGCTGTGAGCGGCCGGTTTCCGAGAACCACCTGCACCTGTGAATGAGTGAGGAAGATAGCAAGGTTGAAGTGACATGTCCTAGAATCAAAAAGTAAGCAACTATGCTGTGACTAGTGCACCCAGGCCTGATCTAGCCGGAGTCTCCGGGTACTCGGGCCGGAGTCTCCGGCCAAAGCCGGAGACTTTGCGTCCAGGCCGGAGTCTCCGGCCACAGGGGCCGGAGTCTCCGGTTGGATGCAGGAGCCCGAGCCTAGGAGACCACATTGAACAAATCGAGTGCAAAATCCACAATAAAGTTGCTAAGAAGATGATTGATAGCCACTAGAAGGTAGTACACCAATTCAAACTAAGGGAAACAAGCACATCTCATAGATCTAGAGAGAACTAGATGGAGGAGATGGAAGGAAAGTTTACCGGAGTCCATGGCACAAAATCAATCGGTGGGATTGATCCCACACGTCCAAGGAGTTGATTTGCCGGTGGCACGGCGGATCCCAAAGCTTGGAGAGGCTCCGGGGGGCGATCTAGGGCAATGGGGGCGGCAGGGGGAGAGCAGGGGCACGGGGGTGGATGGGGAAGAATGAACCGTTCTACCCCACCCCGTACCCTAGATATTGATTCGAAACTGCCCGGCCGGAGTCTCCGGTACTTACCCCGGAGTCTCCGGCCCACCGGAGTCTCCGGGCTGTAAGCCCCGGAGTCTCCGGCCCCATTGACAAGATCAGCATTTATGGTGTAATAAGGACATGTCATTTAGAGTTTAAGTATGTTTGAGGATGAGATAGGCTTGGGATGGAAGCAATGTCACTGTGTGGTACAAAATGCTCATGTTTGCAAACATGCAAATAAAATCAAATAAGACCAAACATGAGCATGTTCCCATAGAAAAAGAATAAGACAATAAAATCAAATGGGAAACTCCTCCACTAAGGAGGTCGGTGACCAAAGGCCACCATGTATGAGTATATAGGTATGGCACCGCAAAGATATATCTTGGGCCCAAAACCTAGACTCATCGATTAAGCTCAAAATTGTCACAAATGACAAGATAGAACAATACGCTTACTATTGGCATTATGGGGGGGAGGGATAGTCCAATCAATTAGAACCGCACTCCCCCTATTTCCATGCCCACATCTATAACAACACACAAGTTAGAGTATGGGAGTAAATGCACCTAGCTCAAGCCACATTGCTTGAATCAATGATATTTAGTTCATGCCTCAATTCCCGGAATCTTGCTTCATCAAGAGGCTTTGTGAATATATTGGCAAGTTGCTCATTAGTGCCAACATAAGATAGATCAATATCTCCACAATTGACATGATCCCGAATGAAATGATGATGAATCTCAATATGCTTCGTCTTGTTGTGTTGCACCGGGTTGGGAGCGATCTTGATTGCACTTTCATTATCACATAAAAGAGGCACTTTGTCAAAAATGACATCGTAATCCTTCAAAGTTTGCCTCATCCATAAGAGTTGTGCACAACAACTAGCCGCGGCTACATATTCGGCTTCGGTGGTAGAGAGAGACACACAATTTTGTTTCTTAGATGACCAACACACCAAAGACCTACCAAGAAATTGGCAAGCCCCGGAGGTTGATTTCCGTTCCACTTTGTCTCCCGCCCAATCCGAATCCGAGTAACCTACAAGATCAAAACTTGCTCCCTTTGGATACCAAAGACCAAAGTTAGGGGTATTCACTAAATATCGAAAGATTCTCTTGACCGCCACCAAGTGGCTTTTTCTTTTGGTGTGGCTTGAAAACGTGCACAAACTCCCACACTTAACATAATGTTTGGTCTAGATGCACAAAGGTAAAGCAAGGAACCAATCATAGATCTATAAAGTTTTTGATCCACTTCTTTACCATTAGGATCGAGATCAAGATTAACCTTTGTTGGCATGGGAGTCTTTGCACCTTTGACTCCAATCATCTCGAACCTCTTGAGCATGTCTTGGGTATATTTGGCTTGGTTCACAAAAGTCCCTCCCTTCAATTGTTTGACTTCAAATCCGAGGAAGAACTCTAGCTCCCCCATCATAGACATCTCAAACTTGTCGGTCATGAGCTTGGCAAACTCATTATTAAAAGCTTTGTTAGTAGAACCAAATATAATATCATCAACATATAATTGGCAAATGAAAAGCTCCCCATTGACCTTCTTAGTAAAAAGAGTGGGATCGATCACCCCAATTTCAAAACCACGATCAACCAATAACTCTTTAAGGTGCTCGTACCACGCACGTGGGGCTTGTTTGAGGCCATAGAGCGCCTTATCAAGTTTGTAAACGTGGTTAGGAAACTTTCGAAGCCTGGGGGTTGCTTCACAAAGACCAATTCATTTAAGGGACCATTAAGAAATGCACTTTTAACATCCATTTGTTGAAGTTTAAAGTTATGATGTGATGCATATGCAAGTAAGATGCGAATGGATTCAAGACGGGCAACGGGAGCGAAAGTTTCACCAAAGTCAATACCCTCAACTTGGGAGAAACCTTGAGCTACCAATCTTGCCTTGTTACGAATGACAATGCCATTTGCATCTTGCTTGTTCTTGAAAATCCACTTGGTCCCAATGACATTACGGCAATCTTTAGGCCTTTCTACTAGAGTCCAAACTTTGTTGCGCTCGAAGTTGTTGAGTTCATCATGCATGGCATCAAGCCAATCCGGATCTTCAAGCGCCTCATAAACTTTCTTGGGTTCTACACAAGAGACAAAAGCATGATGAGAGCTAAAGTTAGAAAGTTGCCTCCTTGTGGAGACACCTTTACGAACACTCCCAACAACATTTTCCAAGGATATGCTTCTTCGTCGAAGAATGGACTCAAGCTTCTTCTCACGGTGAGTGCGAGCCTCAAGAGGAGATTCTTGAGAGACTACTTGATCATCTTCATGATCACTGTTCTGGTCCTCGCCTTGACCAGATGGATTGCCTTGATCATCAAGTGGCCCATAGCCACGGAATTCCGAAGGATCTTCATCAAGGCCTTGATCACCCCCAGAGACTCCGGTATCCATACCCGGAGACTCCGGTATAGGCCGGAGAGTTCGGACCACAGGGGCCGGAGACTCCGGGCAAGATTGCTCGGTGGGATGATCTTGAGGTTGAGGGTGCCCAGCTTGTCTTTGGTCAATGTCCTGTGGGTGTTCACCAGGTGAAGGTGATACGTCTCCAACGTATCTATAATTTCTGATGCTCCATGCTTGTTTTTACACCATTTGCCTATTGTTTCGTTACACTTAGTGGCACTTTTATGCATTTTCCGGAACTAACCTATTAACAAGATGCCAGAGTGCCAGTTCCCTGTTTTCTGCTGTTTTTGTGTTTCAGAGTGATACACAGGAAATATTCTCAGAATTGGACGAAACAAAAGCCAGAAGTCTTATTTTTCCTGGGAGCATCTAGACATCCGAAGAGAGGAAGGAGAGGGGCCACAGGCCGCCCTCACACAGGGCTGGCGCGGCCCAGGCCCTGGCCACGCCACCCCTGTGTGAGGAGCCCCTGGCCGCCCTCTGACATTGCCCCTTCGCCTATAAGAAGCCTCAGGACGGAAAACCCTAAGGGAGTCGGCAATTTTCCAGAAAGAGTTCCGCAGTTCCGCCGCCACCACCGACGAATTTCGGGGGACAGAAGTCTCTGTTCCGGCACCCTGCCGGGACGGGGAAGTGCCCCCGGAGCCATCTCCATCGGTCTCCATTGCCGTCTCCGCCGTCTCCATCGACCTCACCACCATCTCCATCAACCTTGCTGTCTCCTATGATGAGGAGGGAGTAGTTCATCCCCGGGGCTAAGGGCTCTACCGGTAGCTATGTGGTTCACCTCTCTCTCCCATGATGTGATCTTTATGTGATCGTGAGCTTTGTATCATGTTGAACAAGTAGATGTTATTATTCAGATATTATGCTACTCCTATGCTTAATTGTTATAGTGTACTCTAGTGGTGTTATTAAAGTAATCTATTCCTCCTGCCATGGTGTAACGGTGACAGTGCGTGCATCATGGTGGTACTTGGTTTAAGCTATGATTGTGATCTCTTGTGGATTATGAGAGTAATTATTACTATGATAGTATTGAGTGATCTATTCCTCCTTTCATGGTGTAAAGTTGACAGTGTGTGCACCGTGTTAGTACTTGGTCTAAGTCGCAATGATTTCTATCTTGAATTGTGATCTGATTTGGATGTCTCTATGAGTGGTGTTTGTCAAGTACTTGATGAACTTTAAGGGGTGCTTCTGTAGCCACTACACAATGATTAGTGTTATTCAATAGGAGAGTAATTCAGAGTACCATAGTGGAGAGAAGTTGTTTATTTGTTCAATCATGTTATATTGTTGGGAGTGTGTCCACTAGTGAAAGTATGATCCATAGGCCTTGTTTCCAAGCTTTGCACACCGTTTACTTGCTATTTTGTTACTTGTTTGCTCGCAGCGATATTTATTTCACATCACGTTTGCTACTTATAATCATCTATACCACTTGTATTTCACTATCTCTTCGCCGAACTAGTGCACCTATACATCTGACAAGTGTATTGGGTGTGTTGGGGACACAAGAGACTCTCTGTATCGTAATTGCAGGGTTGTTTGAGAGGGATAGCTTTGACCTCTTCCTCCCTGAGTTCGATATACTTTGGTTGATCCACTTAAGGGAAACTTGCTGCTGCTCTACAAACCTCTGCACTTGGAGGCCCAACAAGTGTCTACAAAAATAGAAGTGCGTAGACATCAAGCTTTTTTCTGGCGCCGTTGCCGGGGAGGTAAGGTAAAAGGTACTCACATCCTCCTATGTGAGTGCTCGGAGTTATTTCCTTTAGATTCTGCAATTACATCTTTTTGTTTCTTGTTTTTATTTTCACTAGTTAGGCTTAATGGAAAACAAAGAGTTCTTTAGTCTTTTTCCTGATTTTAGATTTGAAGAGAAAATTGAAAATCCTTTGGAGCTTATTTCGCATAGCAATGTTATTAGTACGAATGCTTTGAATACCGTTAATGCTAATGTTATAGAAAAGTCTAAGCTTGGGGAAGCTGGTTTTGTTAAGTATGATATTTTTAGTCCCCCAGCTTTAGTGGAGAAAGTTTGCTCTGATGATATTTTATCTCCCCTATGTGATGTTCCTTCTTATGATGATATGTTTGAAGAATATGCTTTGCGAAATAGTTGCTCTCTAGCTTGTGATGATACTAAACCTCTAATTTATGATGGCTATGATGATGAGTATAATATTTTCAGTTCACCTACTATTGAGGATAAAATTAGTTATGATTACAATATGCCTCCTATTTTTGATGATTATGGTGATGAGAATAATTATTCTGCTGAATCTGCTCCTACTACTATTGTTCATGTGGGGAGTATTAATCCTTTTATGCATGTAGCTCGTGATAGGGATGTTTTATGTGATAGTTATATTGTTAGTTCTATTCATGATGCTACTGAAAGTTACTATGAGAGAGGGAAACATGGTTTGATGGATCTCAACAATATTGAGTTTCCCCTCTTTATGTTGCAATTCTTGAAGTTGTACTTGTTTTGCCTTCCTATGCTTTTTGCTTTGCGCTTTCATGACTTGTCTCTTTACAAGACTATTTTTCATAGGAAGTGGTTTAGATTTAAATGTGTTCCACATTTGCTTTTTGATGCTCTCTATTGCTTTAAGTTCCTACTAGATGACCCGTTGCGCTATCGCGCACTTGGCAAAATCAAGACAATATTCAAGTCATATAAGTTTATTCATGATATTGTGTTGATGTTAGAAACCATGAGGTATTAACAGGGTCAATTCAAAAATCAGATACACACATACTATTTGGAGTCTTCGATTTGAAGTTCTTAGATACAATAGCTGACTTATGGAGAAGCATACAAAAGCAAACACCTGGCACTTTAATTACTTGGTCGATATTGCTAACTGCATATTACAAGGCACACTCTTTTCGCTAAGGATTGTTTATAGAAGTGAACTTCTATTTATATAAGTGAACTTCTACTACAGCTGCGCTTATACAAAAGAGCCTCTATAGATATTTACGCTGAAGCACATAAGATACATCTGGTGGCAGCATGGGGGAAGGAGCCAATGGCACCACTTTAGCTTGACTTAGTTGCAAAGAACCCAGATGAAGTAGCAGTGTTCATCAAGGCGATTAGCCGGACCCGATGTTAGTCTTGTGAGTGTGCAATAGACGATGGTTTACCATAGGCATTAAAACTTTGCCCCGATGTACCCAAATTAAAAAATAGGAGCCAAACAGCAAATATTTTTCATGGGACTGAACTAACATAGGCGTTTAAGCTTGTCAGCTGAGCAAGTATATTGGACAATCAACTTTCTGAATGTAAAATAAACAACAGAAGCACACATGGATGATAATATTCCTTTTTAGCAACTGTGATGCTTAACAACAGATTAAGTCGCCAGCAAACAAAAACACTATGATGATACATAACTAAGAAACTAAGAACATAAGCCATGGTAAGAACACTATGAGTATCAAGGTGACGATACGATGGAGCAACGGAATTAAGGTTTTACACACCGATACATTTCTGAAGGATAGTACCCTGCATGGGTATTATATGTGAACACTGATATTCAGTGTACAAAATTAGACATCAACAATGCAATAGGTAAATAGCATTGTTAGCTGACAGATTTTTTCTCTCGAGAAAACGCGAAGGAATCTCTGTGTTTCATTTCATTGATGAAAAGGTCGCTATATTGTAGACATGGCGCAAAGATCAAAAGCGAGATATAATTGTAGACATGGTTATATCTTGTTTGTTGTTTATATATGTCGCTATATTGATTGAGATTCACTGATTTAGGGTGTAACCGCGAGAAATTGTGAATCACAAACATGTGAACCCCATGTCTACTGTTCAAGGGCTTGAAAAAGTTGCTAATGCATATCGCTATGGACCGACAACCTTCTTATAACGGTGAATATGAAAGCAAAGAAATTTATACAAGAATAAAAATGGTTAAAACAAAGAAAAGGTGTATCTAATCAATTGGACACTACATTTTAGTTTATAGATGACATGTTGCGCAAATTGGCGCAAGCATCGGAATTACACCAGATATTATTTCCATATGATGATTGAAGAAACATATTCTAAGCTATACTTGAGATCTGCTCTGAATTATGCCAGATTTTGTTTCCACATGAAGAGCATGACCATGTACAGCAAACGTGTTTGGAGGGAGGGGATTATTGCGGCAGAAGAGCACATCGGTGAGGACGATAGTAAATTTAACTCGGCCTGCTTAGTATATAGATAGCGGCCATATAGCATGGGTTCTAGGCTTTTAGCCTAAAGCCGTCGATATCAACAAATCTCTGTTGGTGTGGATAACTAAATATGCATTCAATGATAAACAAGTCGTAAAGTTCAGTTGGCGCAAAGCATTGGATCACTTCTGAATTCAATCACAGAGCGCATACAGAATTCAAGTTCTACTTCTGCACCAATATAGAACCGCCAAGGTCATATTCCGATGTAAGGTTATGATTTAATAAGGAAGAGAAAGCTTCCCAGAACAAGTGACTAAGGATAATAGTTGCATGATGCATCTATTTCTAAAGTAACATCTACAATAAATAGCTTATGAGCTAAACCAAATTTAGATCTCTCGATGAACAGGAAGATGCATTTGGCACTCTGGTATTTAGATATATCAAGAGTATATGCCTATATGGCATACAATTAGCTTGGTATGCAAACGTGAAGCATTTAGCAGATATAGTACCTTACAGATGGGTTATTTCTATAGATAAGTGTCCTCCTTTTCACTCTAAAACAATTAAATGTATGCTCTGGAACTTAAGACAAAGAATTCCAGGAGCCATATCTATCATATATGGAGGAACTACCTATCAAATATACTACAAATAAGGAAAACAAAAGAGACGAAAATTAGATCAAGTGAATTCGAAAAATAATTGAAAGGTAAGATATGGCAGAAATGCAATAGTGGTATCCAAGAAAGGAAATACTAAGTTCTTTTCTATTCAAGTAAATTAGCACAATAAGATCTTGATGCACATTCACCAAGAGATGATAAAAACATATGCCTAGTATTAATTCCCAAGTTCTTTGATAATTTGGACATTTACTAAGCTCGCTGATGATTAATTCCCTAGTTCTCAAAAACATGAACTGCCTCATGAATTATCCACCGAGAATCAAACACTCAATCTTCTGATGAGAAGACTGTCATTGAGGAACAAGGAGCATAACAGTTCAATGAAGATATCCATAAGGACTTGGATTTCTACATAGCAATTGCTAGTTAAAGTTCACAACAGTTCAATTCCAATTGGAAGAGTCGTTTAACTGGGCTGGAGCCTTCTAGACCCATCGTCTGTCCCTTCTCCCCTTCTTGTACCACGTACCATCTCATTGAGCAGGCAGCCCTCTTCAGCATCTTTCAACTGCAGCAAGTAGACGAACAGATATGAGAGCACAAATTGTCAATTTTCTCAAGTACGTGCACAGTTCAAAACATAAGCTCAGTCAAACATATGTGATAGTCTTCAATAAAACCAGCAACGATCAATCAGGTAGCAAGTACATGATCTAATACACGAGTAGAACTTGTCAATTTTCTCAGGTACAATACACGGTTCAAAACACATGCTCCATCAAACAAAACTATACATGAAAGATAACACATACCTTCTTATACACAGGCTCCATTGTCCTCCTCGTTTTAAGACGATATACACAGGCCCAGTCACAGCACAGGAACACTAAAAGCTAACTCTAGAGATATCCATACATCTACAGCATTGCTCGTTCTGCTACATAGTTCATGATTTTCCGAAATTGAGGCATGAGTCGTGTCAGACGTAATCACTTCATTGCTGCAGGATCGCATAAATTTTCCTGAAAATAAGACATAGTATTATCAGAAAATATTTTTATGACATAATAATTATGGAAAAGCAGGTGTTCGCAGACAGAAAAGGCAATTATCAAAGCCTCACAGAATTTGGTCTTTAGGTCTTTGGAGTTTGGATGCACTGGCTCCTGGGCAGTGCAACTATTTTTCTCGTCGCCTCACAAAAAACTTGCTATCTTAGTGAGGGAGATAATTAACTAAATTCACATAGAAAATAAAAAGTTATCTCTCATCTGGCATATTAGGAAGTCTAACACTACTGAATCAAAAGAAAAGCTTGTGAATATAAACCAGAGCTGAACATGACTCAAATACCTGCAGATCTTAAAACTGAACTATGCAAGCGAACAGATAAATTCTTACTGAAGTATAGTTTTCCAACCGCTAACTTTGCACAAAGCAATGGGCAACTTCCCTAGAAGATACCGATCGATTTAAATGCTTACAGTAGACATATATGTTTCAGAATAAAAATATGATACTCCCTCCGAGAAGCCACTGCTAAGACCAAGTAATCCTTCTAGACTGTCGACTACCGTGAAGCCATCACAAGCTTTACCAAACTACACCGCACACAATTTCAGTACAATGCTTAGTCTGTCAGCTAGCAGGATTCAGTCATGTAACCATGATGTTCATTGTCTCGTAACTGAAAGCACATCGACTCAAGACAACAGTAAATAAGTATAGGTATATAACGTACATACTTCTTGTATGGGTAAATATGTAGATTCTAGGAAAGAGACAAAAAATCTCAGAGAACATAGTGTTCCGTGTCTCACACCATGATGTACCATCCGCTCCAAACATGAAGCAATACAGGAAACTCAGTTGGTAGCAAAATACAAGTTCAACCATATGAATTTGAAACATACCATAGATGAGATAAGCTACAGTCACATCTCATAGCTCTCAATCATGTGCTAGTACCCACCTATTTCGTGAACAAATGGTTGCAACTGAAGTCAGAGTCATAAAGAGGATAAAAGAGGGAGGAGCACCTAATATGGATTTCTTGTGGACTGCCAATCTCTGAATCTAAGCTTTTAAAAGAGTTAGAATGTAGATCGCAGGAGGGAAAGAAGGCATATTTCTCTGAACAATTTTCAACACGATGCTCGACAGTCACCCGGCCAGTCCACGACAGAGCATCCCTCGGCAACTCTACGTGATCTTGTCATATATAAGCATTGAGTAATTTCACTTTGTGAAACATGCCACTGCCTATTGGTTTCAGATTCCATACCAACATGGCAATATTTTGTCAACACTCCTGCTTTACTCCTAGAAATAAAATGGTTCATCAATGGTTGTCACTCTGAAATTTAAAAGATCTGAAGAACAAGACACACAAAGTTGCTCATGTATAACTTCATAATTTGACTGAGCAAACCTTGAGTATAAGGTGGACCGAAATTTGACCGTAGCAGATGTGAGGTTCTCGCAGTTTTCTAATGATACTTCCAACACCAGAAGCACACGTCTAACATTAGACAAAAGAGAAAGTAAACCTGAAGCCACTCTGCACGTGAATAAATTTATTTCCCTCCACGCCCCTGAAGCCAACAAATTAAGCCAGGTTTAGCCTAATAATCTACAGGCCACACCCCAACAAGTGGGAAAAGAAAGGAAAAGGTATATAACGTACATACATCTTGTATGGGTAAATATGTAGATTCTAGGAAAGAGACTAAAAATCTCAGAGAACACAATATTGTCTAGGCACTTATATTATTGCAAGCTAAATGTACAGATGTAGAAAATCATAGTTAGTTGCAAAAGAAATCTGAATGTTTAAACAGAGGACAACCGATGTCATGGATCAATGAAAATATTACATAGGAAATGAATGTTAGTGAATAGGAAATGAAACTTCGACTGAGATTGAAGAAAGAAAATAGGATGAGCTCACCATGGATCTGCAATAGCACATTTAGGAATAACCAATTTCTTCCTCAATCATGCAAGTACCCAGAACAAAAACACTTCCAGTTCACTGGTAAGCAACCTTACTGAAGCTCCTACAAATATGATAATGCTGATTTCAAGAGGGGAAATGATAACATTAACTATCAGATATTGTCATACCGGCATAGCTCAGCTATATAAAGTTGGCGGCATTTACAAATTTGGTACTGATTGCAGCTGTAGCGATAAGCATAAGATGCAGCAGTATATAGGTCAGATCAGCATAAGCTAAAATACATCTATATACTGCCAACAGATAAAAGAGCAACCTAACTGTATTTCCTCTGCCAAGATTACTTCCCAATGGTTAAACAACATATTGAATTCATAATAGTTACCTCTAGGATTGGTGAAGCCCATGAAAACTGGAATCACCCACAGATATTTAACCTGCAATCAGACCACTAAGATTGTAACTTCTACTATGTATGACTAACATATTCTACAGAAAAACATCAGCCAAACAAAGTATTGAATCAGTCTGCATACCTCTGGGATTGGTGAAGCCCATTGAAACTGGAATCACCCACAGATCAGACCACTAAGATTGTAACTTCTACTATGTATGACTTCATATTCTACAAAAAAAACATCAGCCAAACAAAGTATTGAATCAGTCTGCATGTGTAAAAGGCTACAACTATTTTGTAGTGAACAGAAAGTAGATTGATATTGTCACACACACTATGTTAGCACAAATTCTTAACCTGCCAGCTAGTTTACCAACGTAGGTGCATAAACATAAAAAATATGAAATTAAAATTTACGAATACTCCAACATATTCAGGTTCTAAAAATAGAGCTATACAACTTCTAAAAATCAGCCGCACATGTTTGCTCATCATAAACAAGAAAGTAATGCACTACTACAGCTACTCATGCCTCAGAACCAGCATGCCCGATGCCACACCAGAGTAAACAGCTGCCATTAAGTAACCAAAGTAAAAAACAGGAAGAACACTCATGTATCTTATAACTCACAAGATAACCTAAGATAACCTACAGAAAAACAGCTGCCATTAAGCTACATCTCAGAAGCCAAGCGAACTCTGCATCCAACAAACCAACCCAGTTCAAACCAGAGCACACCACAAATCTGCAAATAGGGACAAAGAGAAAGCAAAAAAGGGGAGAAACAAATCCTAGATGATGCACCACCGGAATTTTTGTGATGTGCCCTATCATCCTATGATGCACCACCGGAATCTGAATGATGCACCTCACAAGAAGAAGGGGAGAAGAAGAATCCTCAAGTCGTGTGCTCTTTTCAAATATTGGTGGTCATATATAGACCAAAAACCTTCAGCATCAAATTAAAATGTTTAGAAAGAACAAGAAACTATCATTGATTCATCTGTTTGTGGGCTATTATCTGCTTGCTACCATCCTGTTCCAACAAGCAGAGAGAGTCATTCCTACGGGGAGAAGAAAAGGATGATTAGATAGATCCAAACTGACAGAAACGTACTGAAACTGAAAGGCAGCATAAAAATTGAAATAATCAGTCAATCACCTCAACCAGCGCCACCAGTCCACCACGCTAGACTGAACGGGGAATAGAGTAGATCTTGCAAAAACAAAAGGATATTACAGTCAATCTTGGGCCAACACATCTGAATGCTCTTCAATTAGTATTCACCAGAGATATCTTTCCCTAAATATAAAACAAAAATAATCATAGAATTAGTCCACACATACCCTGTAGGTTTAGAAATAAATCTGTAAATGGCAAAAAATGCACAACTAAGCACTCACCATGAAATTCTTTGGGAGAGAAGCTAGCGGTTGCACCAAGGAGATAAATCGAAGATCCTCTCATTCTTGTTCCCTTGCAACGTCTGTGGACTCTCAATAGTCCAGCACCAGCATGTCAGGAGAGCGAGGAAGAACACAGGGAGCAAATCCGCATCTTGCCTGTTCCCCCCAAAAAAGCAAAGAACAAAATTAATCAAATCCGCATCTTGTCTGCTCCCCCAAAAAGCAAACAGCAAAATTAATCTTGTAACGGTGGCCATGGCCACGAAGCCCGTTGACCTGCAGCGGTGGCGGATGTGGGCTCAGCCCACCTAATCTTCGTACGGCGGCACCCGCGACCGGCAGCGATGGTGACCTCCTGGCGCTCGATGCAGACGGTGGCCATGGCCTGCAGCGGCGGCGGATGCAGGCTCAACCCACCTAATCTTCGTACGGCGACGCCCGCGACCGCCGGCGATGGCGGCCTCCTGGCGCTCGATGTAGCAGCGTCCAGCGCGGCTATCCTTGTCCCCGCTCCTCCTAGACCACCGCCAAGAGGCCGTAGCCAAGAGGCTGCTCCCGTCCACCGGAGAGGTGGCAGAGAGCGTAGCAACAGCACGGCCGGCATATGACGCCAAGACTGCAGGGAGGAGACGAGTTGGTGAGCAGCGAGGAGGGTGACGCGGGCGAGCTCGGAGGCGGTGAGCTTGACGCGACTGCCCGGCTCCAGCGCCGCCGCAGCCCACAGTCGCCTCCTAGCAGTGGGACGCCGCAGATCCCATAGCCCCCCACCACTGCGCCACCTTCCGCCGGTGAGCCTGCCTCCTTCCACGGTGTGCCGCCAAGAATTCCGCTCACGGAGAGAAGATTTTTTGGGGGAGAGGCGGCTGGGCAGACGGGAGAGGGAGAGGAATGATTGGAGGAGAGAGACAAGGAATGATTGGGGGTGGGAGAGAGACGGTGAGATCTAGGTTTTACCCAACCTTTGTGCGAAAATATAGTGCGACGCTGGCGAGGCCGAACTGCTTCGTGATAAACGGCCCTCACGCGCAACCGGACCCAGCCATCAGCGAACCATACGGAAGAAAAACAGGTGACAAATGAAATAACTGCATCCAACGGCTGGAGTAAAAAGGGCGGTGCAGAACTTACTGTGCAGGGACCATCCAACGACCCAGCGCCATGCGGCAAGCGTGGATAGCGTGAAACGGCGGGTAGTCTAGGCGGAATTAAGGGTAGAATATGGCGCCCACATGAGCATCTTTGCAAATTACTGCGCCTAGCTCAAAGGCGTTAAAGAAAGCACTCTTGGGAGATAACCCATTGTTTATTTTCAGTACTTTTTATTTTATTTGAGTCTTAGAAGTTATTACTACTGTAATAACCGCTCCTTATCCTTTTTATTTCGTTTTTGTGCCAAGAGAAACCTTTAATTTGAGTGAGGTAAAGATTTGGGGATGTTGCTGTCCTGAAACTGTTTTCGGTGCTGCACCGTAAAAATTCGTGAAAATTCTCTGTTTATCTTTTGGACCTGCCATTTTTTGTGCATATGCCCCAGTTTATATCCAAACTTTTGTTAGTTGAACACTTTTTGATTTGAGCAACATAAAACCCCTCAAAATTTCGACCTTTGTCAGCTGTTCAGTTTTGACAGATTTCTGCCAATATTTGTGTATGCCGCTTTATCGCTTTGTTTTTTAGTTCTTTTGATCACGGAACTTTTGGGGAAGTTGCTACAGTAGTATATGCTTAATATGTGGTGGTTTTGAGTTGAAACCTGAAGCAAAAGGAGGTTGATTATATGTTATGCTACACTAATGTTGCTAATAGATTTGTGTTTAGTTTTGTATGAAGGAAGTTTTCAAGTGTAGGGATTGGAGAATGATGAGATGAGTTGAAGAATGGACAAAAGCTCAAGCTTGGGGATGCCCATGCATCCCCCCAAGAAATATCCAAGAAGTACAAGCGTCAAAGCTTGGGGATGCCCCCGAGGCACCCCTTCTTCATCGGCAAAAATTAGGTCACCTTTCAAAACACTATATTTTTATTGCTTCATGCACTATGTGTTTTTCTTGGAGCGTCAGTTGTTTTAGTTTTCTTAGTTGGTTTAGTTTGTTTGTTTTCTGCAATAAATGGTTAGATCACATCATGTTTCTTTTGGAGGAGATGAACTCGCTTTTCATTTGCCAAGAACGCTCTAGTTTTTCATTCTTACAATTTCACCGAGTATTCTTCTTTTTTTGCTACAGCTTTTGGTTTTCGTTTTCGCCTTGATTTGCGTTCAGACCTTGTCATATATCTTCATCAAGGTGTATTTTTTGCCTCTGATCTTTATTGGTTTTCATCAAAAGAGTTTCCTCAAAAAGGTTTGAATGGTGTTTGAAAAGAGAAAAAGCTTTATGCAAAAAAGTGGTACAAGAAGGAGCTTGTGTAGACTGCGGCCTAGGCTTTTTCATGTCGTGCTTGATGTCTTTTTGATAGTATGCTTAGTGGTTTTGCTGTAGCATGACTTGTCTCAAATAACTGAGATTTCTTAATGAGCCTTTGAAAAAATCATGCGTTGTTTTTATCATTTGGAAGCATTATTTTGGTTTTCTCCTTGATGATTTATTTGGGTTGACTTGGCGCATGCTCACACATGTTAGACTCTTACAAAGTCACCAGTATCCTCTATGATCATTTAGTTTTTGACTTTTGATGCCATCTTATGCTTCTTTTAATGTTGCTTTGTCGCTTTGCATGATTATGGCCGTTATTGCTCTCTTAGTTGGTCGCTCCCAGTCTTTTGCTAGCCCTCATTTTGTACTGAGTATGAGCTCTACTCGTGCATCCAACTCCTAAAAACCAAGTTTGCCATTGTGTCGACTATAAACTCCTATGCATGGTATTTGTAAGCCATTCCAAAGTAAATTTTCATGTGCTACCTTTCAAAACTTTCAACTACTTCTCGTTTTGTGCCACTGTTTTTAGCTCATGGGGACGTAGTGGTCGGATTTGCTATCTTCCATATTGCTTATTCCAAAAAGAAAAAGAAAAGAAAAAAAGAAAAGAAAAAAGGCACTCCTCCATGGAATGTGAATGTTGGTGGGCACCCGATGGAATCGGTTAGCCATGGTTTGTGAAAGGAAAAAAAGGTGGGGAGGAGTGCCAAGCTTTATAAAAGAGCACAAAAGTGCCAATCTCTCTCTCAAAAACTTGCTTCATTTTTGTATGGAAGATAGTAAGAACCCCATTGCCAATCGTTGACAAAGACAACCACCTCTCAAAACCAATTTTTGTCTCTCTGTTTTACAAATGAAAAGCTCTAGCACATGTTTAATCACTGCTTCCCTCTGCGAAGGGCCTTTCTTTTACTTTATGTTGAGTCTCCACCTTCTACCTTTATGCACCATTAAGAGAGCATAGTTGTCATTCTGAGTATAATGTGCATTGTCCCAAAGTTTTCATTGATTGATTCATGATCATGGTTTCACTTGTTCTCAAATTATTTGTATCTAGTCGCCCTCTTAAACTTGAAGGTGTCCTATGCATTTATGTTTTGCTCTCTTTGAAGGACAAGCTGAAAACCATTTGTTATGTTTTTCCTTATGATTTGAACACACGTTTGACTTTCATTGTTTCATTTTCATGATCTTTTGTTTGTGTTCTTCTTCATGTTACAACATGGTTGCTAAGTTCTTATTGTCAAGATTATATCTTTCATGCCCATGTTTTAAGTTCTTTGATCCCAGCTCACAAATGCTTACATATATGATCAAGATTGTGATGGTGCATGTCACCTCAAAAATTATTTCTTTTGTTATCACTTACCTACTCGAGCACGAGCAGGATTTAAGCTTGGGGATGCTGATACGTCTCCAACGTATCTATAATTTCTGATGCTCCATGCTTGTTTTTACACCATTTGCCTATTGTTTCGTTACACTTAGTGGCACTTTTATGCATTTTCCGGAACTAACCTATTAACAAGATGCCACAGTGCCAGTTCCCTGTTTTCTGCTGTTTTTGTGTTTCAGAGTGATACACAGGAAATATTCTCGGAATTGGACGAAACAAAAGCCAGAAGTCTTATTTTTCCCGGGAGCATCCAGACATCCGAAGAGAGGAAGGAGAGGGGCCACAGGCCGCCCTCACACAGGGCTAGCGCGGCCCTGGCCCTGGCCACACCACCCCTGTGTGAGGAGCCCCTGGCCGCCCTCTGACATCGCCCCTTCGCCTATAAGAAGCCTCAGGACGGAAAACCCTAAGGGAGTCGGCAATTTTCCAGAAAGAGTTCCGCAGTTCCGCCGCCGCCACCGACGAATTTCGGGGGACAGAAGTCTCTGTTCCGGCACCCTGCCGGGACGGGGAAGTGCCCCCGGAGCCATCTCCATCGGTCTCCATCGCCGTCTCCGCTGTCTCCATCGACCTCACCACCATCTCCATCAACCTTGCTGTCTCCTATGATGAGGAGGGAGTAGTTCATCCCCGGGGCTAAGGGCTCTACCGGTAGCTATGTGGTTCACCTCTCTCTCCCATGATGTGATCTTTATGTGATCGTGAGCTTTGTATCATGTTGAACAAGTAGATGTTATTATTCAGATATTATGCTACTCCTATGCTTAATTGTTATAGTGTACTCTAGTGGTGTTATTAAAGTAATCTATTCCTCCTGCCATGGTGTAACGGTGACAGTGCATGCATCATGGTGGTACTTGGTTTAGGCTATGATTGTGATCTCTTGTGGATTATGAGAGTAATTATTACTATGATAGAATTGAGTGATCTATTCCTCCTTTCATGGTGTAAAGTTGACAATGTGTGCACCGTGTTAGTACTTGGTCTAAGTCGCAATGATTTCTATCTTGAATTGTGATCTGATTTGGATGTCTCTATGAGTGGTGTTTGTCAAGTACTTGATGAACTTTAAGGGGTGCTTCTGTAGCCACTACACAATGATTAGTGTTATTCAATAGGAGAGTAATTCAGAGTACCATAGTGGAGAGAAGTTGTTTATTTGTTCAATCATGTTATATTGTTGGGAGTGTGTCCACTAGTGAAAGTATGATCCCTAGGCCTTGTTTCCAAGCTTTGCACACCGTTTACTTGCTATTTTGTTACTTGTTTGCTCGCAGCGATATTTATTTCACATCACGTTTGCTACTTATAATCATCTATACCACTTGTATTTCACTATCTCTTCGCCGAACTAGTGCACCTATACATCTGACAAGTGTATTGGGTGTGTTGGGGACACAAGAGACTCTCTGTATCGTAATTGCAGGGTTGTTTGAGAGGGATAGCTTTGACCTCTTCCTCCCTGAGTTCGATATACCTTGGGTGATCCACTTAAGTGAAACTTGCTGCTGCTCTACAAACCTCTGCACTTGGAGGCCCAACAAGTGTCTACAAGAATAGAAGTGCGTAGACATCAGAAGGCTCCACTTGTGTAGAGCATTGTCCTTCTCCTTCGGCCAAAAGGTGTCCCTCAATGGGCCGGAAGAATCCGACACCCATTCTTCTTATGGCTTGGGGAGGAATTTCGTCACCTATATCACGAACACCACTTTGTCCCACAAAGGAACCATTATCTTCATCGAACCTCACATTACAAGTCTCTATAACATGCCCGGTGGACTTGCTATAGATCCTATAGGAATGTGAGTCCGTGGAGTAACCAACAAAGATACCCTCTATAGCTTTAGAATCAAATTTTGACAAACGAACACCTTTCTTGAGATAGAAACACTTACAACCAAATACCCGGAAGTACATGATGTTGGGCTTTTGCCCGATAAGAATTTCATATGGAGTCTTGTTCAAGTTCTTGCGGAGATAAAGCCGGTTGGTGGCATGGCATGCGGTATTAATAGCTTCAGCCCAAAAGTTGTATGGAGACTTGAACTCCGCCAACATAGTTCTTGTCGCATCCATAAGAGTCCGGTTCTTCCTCTCGGCAACTCCATTTTGTTGCGGGGTATATGCAGCGGAATATTGATGTTTGATACCCGCATCACTAAGAAACTCATTTAGGGAGTAGTTCTTGAACTCGGTGCCATTGTCACTTCTTATAGTCAATATGGTGGTATTGAATTGACGCTCAACTTCGGTGGCAAAGTCTTTGACGGTTTGTTGGGTCTCACTCTTGAACTCAAAGAAATAAACCCAAGTATATCTTGAATAGTCATCGACAATCACCAAGCAATACTTCTTGCCACCAAGACTTGCATAAGTGGGAGGTCCAAAGAGGTCCATGTGAAGGAGCTCCAAGCACCTCTTGGAAGAGATAATAGTCTTGCTCGGATGGCTTGTTTCATGCATCTTTCCTTCAATACATGCCCTACAAATACGATCTTTGGCAAAATAAACATCCTTTAGTCCGAGTATGTGGCCGCCGGTGTAGAGATTTTGCAAAGCTCTCATGTTGACGTGGGCTAACCGGCGATGCCAAAGCCATCCCACGTCGGCCTTAGCAATTAGGCATATCGCGGCCGTAGTGGGTTTCTCCGAGAAGTCCACCACATACAAGCCATTTTCGACATACCCAACAAAAGCAACCTTGAGAGACTTACTCCACATGACGACCACAATATCAACATCAAAATATGTGGCATAGCCCATAGTAGCAAGTTGATGAACGGAAAGTAAATTATAACCAATGGTTTCGACAAGCATGACATTCACTAGGGACACGTCCGGAGTGATCACCACCTTACCGAAACCAAGTACCTTAGAGGATGATTTTGAAGGGTTTCGCAGCATAGTAAATCAAAAAAATTCCTACGGATGCGAACAAGAAAGCCAAGATCTAATCTAGGAGATGTAATCAACGAGAGAGGTAGATGATATCTTCATACCCTTGAAGATATCGCACAGCGGAAACGTTCAACAGAACGTGGATGATGTAGTCGTACTAGCCGTCTCCTCCCCGCGATCCGATCCGATCCTACGCCGCAAGTGGCGGCGCCTCCGAGAGATGCACACGTACGGTGCAGTGACGTCTCCTCCTTCCTTGGTCCAGCAAGTATGGTGGAGAGATAGATTGGATCTGCAGCACGACGGCGTGGTGCTTATGGTGGAGAGTTTCTGCGGCAGGGCTTCGCCTACGCACAGTCGCGAGAGAGGGAGGTGGAGGGGCAGCAGTTGGCCGGCGGCTAGGGTTGGAGTGGGAGGAGGCTGCGCCCCAGCCCCTCCTTATATGGAGGGCTGGCCGGATGCCTTGGCCCCTCCTCCAAGCCCTAGGGCGGCGGCCTAGGGGGAAGAGTGGGGGGCAAGTTTCCCCCCCTCCTTCTGGAAGGTTCCCTTAGGGTTTCCCCTAAGGGCTGGCCGGCTGGGCCTTAGGGGCCTTGTGCGCCTGGCCCAAAGTGGCTAGGACACTTCCCCTTAGGCCCACATAGGCCTCCGACAAGTGGCCCCACGTTGGTCCCTCTTCGGAACCTTCTAGAACCTTCCGGTACAATACCGATAAACTCCGAAACGATTCCGGAATCCAAAAACTGCTTTCCTTTATATGAATCTTATTCTCCGGACCATTCCGGAACCTCTCGTGATGTCCTGGATCTCATCCGAGACTCCGACCAAAAACTCATAAACCAATTATCCATTCTATCCTAGCGTCGATGCACGTTAAGTGTGTGACCCTACGGGTTCGAGAATATGCAGACATGATCTTCTATCAATAATCAACAGCGGGATCTGGAAACCCATATTGACTCCCACATATTCATCGATGATCATATCGGATGAACCACGATGCCAGGATTCAATTAATCCCGTATATGTATTCCCTTCGTCACGCGATATTTTACTTGCCCGAGATTCGATCGTCGGTATCGCCATACCTAGTTCAATCTCGTTCACAGCAAGTACTTTACTCGTTCCGTAATCCGATATCACTTTGTGATTAACTTCTTAACCACATGCTTGCAAGCGGTGTTGATATCGATTACCGAGTGGGCCCGAAGTATATCTCTCCGACTCGGGAGGGACAAATTCCATCTCGATACATATAACCCAACAAGTACTTTCTGATCACCTGAGAGACACCTTTATGATCACCCTATCATAGGATGACGTTTGATGACCTCAAAGCTTTCTTCCGATACCAGGGAGTTGTATTATCTCATGGTCTAAGGAATACAATACTTGACATAGGAAAAAGCTTCGCAAAGATGAACACAATGACACGATCTAATTGCTCTGCTTTATTTGGGTCTGTCCATCACATCATTCTCCTAATGATATGATCTCATTATTAATTGACAACTCATGTCTATGGTTAGGAAACCTTAACCATCATTAATCAATGAGCTAGTCCATAGAGGCGTACTAGGGACACGGTGTTGTTCACAAACCACACAAGTATTAATGTTTTCGCTTAATACAATTATAGCATGGAGTATAAACATTATCATGAACAAGAAATATGATAATAATAATATTATTATTGCCTCTAGGGCATATTTCCTTCAGTCTCCCACTTGCACTAGAGTCAATAATCTAGTTAATACTTGCGCCTTTAACACCTATGGCATTCCGGTGTTATTCATACGCGTTGCATGTGGTAAACCTTATCTACGGGTCTGACACTTTCAGGTCCGTTTGTATTTGCATATTCTTTTGCGTCAGCACGCATTACTCATCTTGTATGAGATAGCATCGTATAAACTTGGTCTTCTGATGAGACCTTTGTTTCTTGGCCGAGACTATGTTGTCACTATTGTCATACAATAGGACTGCATAGTACTAGCACACTTAGAAAAATAGCGATATCCACCATGCGTCGAAATACTCATTGGTCCGCACACATCGGTATGTATGATTTCCAATAAGTTCGTTGCTCGCTCCATTATTCCGGAGAACGGGTTTTTGATCATCTTGCCCATGAGGCATGGCTTGCACGTGTCAAATGATTCAAAATCAAGAGACTCCAAAAGTCCATCAGAATGGAGTTTCTTTATGCGTTTTATGCCAATATGACCTGGACGACAGTGCCACAAATAAGTTGGATTATCACTATCCACTTTGCATCTTTTATGCCGCTTCTAAAGCGATTATATACTTAGCCCTCGTTGCAGTGTCCGCCACAATATTAACATTGGAACTCATCCAAGACATCATGGAACTTTCTTCCATCTTATTATGCCACCTTCTAACTCAAAACAAATGGCTTAAAATTGAGATAAAATTTTACTTGTATGTGTGACAAAGCCAATGTAACTCATTGCAATGAACCATTTGTCACTTCTGCATACAAAACATATTCTTACTTCTTCAAAAGTGCATAAGAATATCTTTACTATTGTCCAACGATCATCATATGAATGCTATAACCTTTAGAGCATTGGACACATCTGGATCTACATATCATGGTATACAAAATTGATAAAATCATTCTTGTGGTTTCACTCATCAAGTGTCAAAACAATTGATTCTTGCTCCAACCTCTTCCATGCAACAAGAACCGTTCTTATTGTTTCCATATTGAACAAATTCAATATTTCATCTATGTATTCTGGCAAAACTATATTAGTGCCTCAATCTATCTGCATAGACATTGATGCTTAATATTCTGGTTTTACCTAAGTCTTTCATCAAAAACTAATTTTAATGAAAACTTAACAATATCAAGAAAAACACATAATTTCCAATGAACGATATGTTATCTACATAAAGCATTAGAAATATGTCTTAGCGCTCCCACTTACTTTCTTGTAAATACAAGCATCTTCAAATATCTTGATGAAATTAATACTTTAACATTTTCATCATTGAAGATTCCAACTTCGCTATACTTACTTCTACCATAGAAGTTTGCATACATATCTAGCAACCTTTGAATCAACAAAACCCATTGGGTCGTGTCAGTTACACGTCCTTGGTGTGCATTCCGGTAGAGGAACGTTGTTTCGTTTATTCAACTATCATATCTCAATATGTAATTGTTGCTAGAATAATTCATATGATGAAGTCAGGGCCCATCATCGCTTCTTTGTATATTGTTGGTTACTATTATCTAATAATATCTCGTCCTCAAATCTTACTATTTGATTATGACCAACTTGGTTAAATAGGAACTTCGATGTCGTGACTACAACATATTGTAGACGCGTGAGCTATGAATGTAGTTGCCACTTCCAGAACATTTTCTGGTGCTGCGCTACTCTGATCATCTTGCTCAGATTCAACAACCTCATCAAGTTCTATCTTCCTCCCACTTAAACCTTTCGCGAGAAACTCCTTCATAAGAAATTCACTTCTTTTAGTGACAATCACTATGTGTTTGGGTTCATAATAGAAGGAATACCCATCGACATTCTTTGGGATAACCTACAAAGACTTACTAATCCGATTTTGGTTGTAAACATTTTACATATATGCCTTGCATACCAAAATTCAAGAAAAGACAACTATAACTTGTATGGTGTCATTTCGGTAGATTATGATGGCACTCTATTCAGTGAAAAGCGGTAGTCTCTAAAGCATAATCCACAAATTATATTGGTAGTTTATTTCATCATTGATCTAACCATGTCAAACAAGGTTTGATTACATCCATCGAAAACTCCATACTCCTATGGTGTTTATCATGATGCAAGTTTGTGGAACAATTCCTCTAACTCTTAGATGTTTGCTAAACTTGTAACTCAAATATTCTTCTTTATGATCTAATCATACAACTTGAATATTCTTGTTACAACAATTTTCACTTCATAAATTGAACAATTTCATACTTCTATCTCATCAAGTAGATATACCGTACATCTATTCGAGTCATTGATGAAATAGAAAATACACCACGCTCGACTTCACATATGAACTACATACATCAACATGTACGATCTCCATGTAGTTAGTCGCTTGTTCTTTCTATGGCCCATGAACGGAGTTTAATCATCTTTAGGAAAAGTCTCACAAGCGTCAATCAATTCAAAATCAAATGACTCGAAAATCTATCAATATAGAATTTCTTTCATGTTTTGTTTCCAATATGACTTAAACGGCGGTGTCACATATAAGTGAAATTTGTTTTGTCTTGCGACCTTTAGCATTAGTGTTATAAATGTCTATTTCACCAACAAGATAATAATAATCTATCCATCGATTATGGAAGACGGTAATAATTTGAACAACCATTGCTCTCATAATACTAGAACAAAATAACAATTATTAAGTTCTTAATATATCTAGAAGGCTAGGTTTTATGCCGACGAGAAGCACAATAACACTTTTATTTGTATCTCGACATGCATCATTACCATATTCTTTTACTAGTTACTTAGGCCATTGTACTTCTTGTATTGTGTTGCTTTGTATGACATTTCATACCAACAAATCAGTATCGAATACCCAAGAATTACATTGTTAACGAGCAAAAGAATTCATCTATAACATGTATATCATTTATATACCTGAGCTGGACAATTCCAGTCTTTTCCTTTTTCTACCAAATAATTTTGCAGATCCTATTTAGCATTTCCTCTCTTTTTAGAAGAATCTATCGACATCAATAGTGGCGTCAATCATTTGACACATAGTCCAAAGGATTTTTAGTCAAATACTAATAGCCTTGGATTTTGCACTTTGAAGTGGATCGCCATCATCATATGATTGGTATTCTTCCAGATTCCATTCATTAGTATTCTTTTGGTATAGCAAAACAATTTAGCCGATACCTTTTCATTCGTCCTATCATGACATCTTTCATGATGAAACTACTATAGCTTATAAGGATGAATGCAAGTATAATATTAGTTCCCAAACTTTTGGGTGATCGGGACGCCTAGCATCTTCAATCTTCGCATATAGTCATACAATATGAGCATATGTTCTTTTACTAAATTATACTTCATCATTTTGTAAACAATCAAAGTCTTAGATATCAAATATCTTTCACTTCTTATTTGTTTCTGAAACAATTCTTTCAGCTCGATGATCACTTTGATTCTCAAACAATTTTGAAGATCAATTTATCATGAAGGCAAACATATGATCTTTAGATACTAAACTTGAATCTTTGCTCTTAGATTAATACAATTTATTAAATCATATGGAGCAAGCAAGGTTTGCTAAAGTTTGCAATAGGACTTAATCTTTAGTCTTGACATTCTAACTAAACGGCACTAGACCGAAAAGTGATTATCCAGAATTCTATAGTTCTTTTAACTCAGTTAAGCTAAGTGTCGGTGGGAAACAGTGCCAAAGACTACAACGACTTATGCAAATACAACAAGATTTAGTTCAAGATAATTAGTTCAAGTTAATCAAATTACTAATAAACTCCCACTAAATTCAACATCCCTCAAAGTTGTTTAGTGAAGCATGATCCAAATTCACTACACCGAGACCGATCATCACGTGAATGATGTAGCTTTAATGGTGAACATCAACATGTTGATCATATCATCCATATGACTCATGCTTGACCTTTCGGTCCGTGTGTTCCGAGGCCAAGTCTGTACATGCTAGGCTTGTCAAGTCAAACCCAAGTATTTCCGCGTGTGCAAAACTGGCTTGCACCCGTTGTATGTGAACGTAGAGTTTATAGCACCCGATCATCACGAGATGCTTCAACACGACGAACTTTCGCAACGGTGCATACATGGGGAGAACACAATTTTATCTTGATCTTTAAGTGAGGAATCATCTTAAAATGCTACCGTCGCGATCTAAGCATAATAAGATACATAAAAGGATAAACATCACATGCATATAATTTTATGTGACATGGTATAGCCAATCTCCGCGCAATGATCTCCATCTTGTGCACGTCGGCATGATCTCCATCACTCCACCATGATTGCCTCCACCACGAATAGCAACTACAACTATTGCTAACTACTTAGCGATAAAGTAAAGCTATTACATGGCATATAAGAAGTTGACACGCAGGTCATACACAATTATAAAGACAACCATATGGCTCCTGCCGGTTGTGAACTCATCGACATGCAAGTCGTGAAATATTACAAAACATGATCATCGCATACATCACATATATCACATCACATCTTGTGGCCATACCATATCACAAAACACTCCCTGCAAAAACAAGTTAGACGCCTCTACTTTGTTGTTGCAAGTTTTACGTGGCTTATAGGAGTAGCAAGTTAAGAACGATTCTTACCTACGAAAAGCCACAATGGTGATATTATGGTTGCTAACATCCGTTGTAAATCTCATGACTACTATAGTGAGAGAAACTGGCATCCACCAGCCGCATGTGTGGAACAAGCCACACGTCAAGTGCGGAGCCGGTCTCGCGAACGAGGTCGCGTAAAGTTGGCCTGGACCGCTTCGATCTCACTATGCCACGCCATAAGAAATACAAAACAAAGAGGTTTGCAACAGAAAACATCAACGCCCACAACAAGCATGTTGTGTTCTACTCGTGAAACACATCTACACATAGATCTAGCTCTGATACCACTGAAGGGTTTCGCAGCATAGTAAATAATTTTTTTTCCTACGGATGCGAACAAGAAAGCCAAGATCTAATCTAGGAGATGTAATCAACGAGAGAGGTAGATGATATCTTCATACCCTTGAAGATATCGCACAGCGGAAACGTTCAACAGAACGTGGATGATGTAGTCGTACTAGCCGCCTCCTCCCCGCGATCCGATCCGATCCTACGCCGCAAGTGGCAGCGCCTCCGAGAGATGCACATGTATGGTGCAGCGACGTCTCCTCCTTCCTTGGTCCAGCAAGTATGGTGGAGAGATAGATTGGATCTGCAGCACGACGGCGTGGTGCTTATGGTGGAGAGTTTCTGCGGCAGGGCTTCGCCTACGCACAGTCGCGAAAGAGGGAGGTGGAGGGGCAGCAGTTGGCCGGCGGCTAGGGTTGGAGTGGGAGGAGGCTGCGCCCCAGCCCCTCCTTATATGGAGGGCTGGCCGGCTGCCTTGGCCCCTCCTCCAAGCCATAGGGCGGTGGCCTAGGGGGAAGAGTGGGGGGCAAGTTTCCCCCCTCCTTCTGGAAGGTTCCCTTAGGGTTTCCCCTAAGGGCTGGCTGGCTGGGCCTTAGGGGCCTTGTGCGCCTGGCCCAAAGTGGCCAGGACACTTCCCCTTAGGCCCACATAGGCCTCCGACAAGTGGGCCCACGTTGGTCCCTCTCCGGAACCTTCTAGAACCTTCCGGTACAATACCGATAAACTCCAAAACGATTCCGAAATCCAAAAACTGCTTTCCTTTATATGAATCTTATTCTCCGGACCATTCCAGAACCTCTCGTGATGTCCTGGATCTCATCTGAGACTCTGACCAAAAACTCATAAACCAATTATCCATTCTATCCTAGCGTCGATGCATGTTAAGTGTGTGACCCTACGGGTTCGAGAATATGCAGACATGATCTTCTATCAATAATCAACAGCGGGATCTGGAAACCCATATTGACTCCCACATATTCATCGATGATCATATCGGATGAACCACGATGCCAGGATTCAATTAATCCCGTATATGTATTCCCTTCGTCACGCGATATTTTACTTGCCCGAGATTCGATCGTCGGTATCGCCATACCTAGTTCAATCTCGTTCACAGCAAGTACTTTACTTGTTCCGTAATCCGATATCACTTTGTGATTAACTCCTTAACCACATGCTTGCAAGCGGTGTTGATATCGATTACCGAGTGGGCCCGAAGTATATGTCTCCGACTCGGGAGGGACAAATTCCATCTCGATACATACAGCCCAACAAGTACTTTCTGATCACCTGAGAGACACCTTTATGATCACCCTATCATAGGATGACGTTTGATGACCTCAAAGCTTTCTTCCGATACCAGGGAGTTGTATTATCTCATGGTCTAAGGAATACAATACTTGACATAGGAAAAAGCTTCGCAAAGATGAACACAATGACACGATCTAATTGCTCTGCTTTATTTGGGTCTGTCCATCACATCATTCTCCTAATGATATGATCTCATTATTAATTGACAACTCATGTCTATGGTTAGGAAACCTTAACCATCATTAATCAATGAGCTAGTCCATAGAGGCGTACTAGGGACACGGTGTTGTTCACAAACCACACAAGTATTAATGTTTCCGCTTAATACAATTATAGCATGGAGTATAAACATTATCATGAACAAGAAATATGATAATAACAATATTATTATTGCCTCTAGGGCATATTTCCTTCAGATTTATCACCATATGAGACCGTGACATTTGAAGTATTTGGCTTTAGATCTTCCACAATATTTTTGCTTTCGGTCATGTGGCTTGTGGCACCACTATCAATAATCCATTTTCCTCCTCCGGAAGCAATGTCCTACAAGAGATCAATTCTTGGTTTTAGGTCCCCATTTTTGGATGGGTCCTCTTTTGTTAGTCACAAGAATCTTAGGTACCCAAATAGCATATTCAAAGTAGCCATCAGAGGGACCAACATATTTAGCATAGACATTACTATAATAATCCCTAAGAAGAACATAATGAGGGTTATATTTTCCTGCAAAATCATTGTGAGTAGGGCCGGAGACTCCGGCCTTTGGGAGCGGAGACTCCGGGCTAGATGAACTAGCCGGAGACTCCGGACCCTTTGACCCAGAGACTCCGGTCACTTCGACCTTCTCCTCCTTCTCCTTTCCCTTGAGCTCCTCCCACTCCTCCTCTGTGTAACAAATATCAAAAGGGACATGAGGAGTAGGAGCAGCAGCAGGCTTTGACTTCTTCTTGTTCTTCTTCTTCTTATTCTTCTTCTTCTTCTTCTTCTTCTTCTTCTGTGAGGGCTTGGCCACCAAACCAAGATCCCCTTTCTTTGAGGACTCGGCAACAAATCCGAGGCCCTCCTTACCCTTGAACAATCTTTGATTGTTCAAGGGATCATTGAGATTCTTCTCTCCTTGAATGCAAGTAGCAAGTCCCTTAGCAAGATCGGCCTTCAACCTACTGTTCTCCTCAATGATATCATTATGATCACAAATAGAGTTAGAAGAACAAGGAACTTCAATAACTTGCATTGGTGGGACTTTAGATTGTTCAATAGTTAGTTGAATTTGAAGTTGTTCACGAATCTTGGTGAGATGAGAGAATTTGCCTTCCAAGGCCTTGTGGGCTTCTTCAAGCTTCTCAAACTTCTCACGAAGATCATTATGACCAATGTCAAATTCAACTTTCTCCTTTTTAAGCAACTTGACCATAGCAAGAGCATGGTCACGTTCTTTAGTGAGTTTTGACAAGATTAGATTATGCGACTCTTCTAGTCCCAACAATTTCTCCTCTAAAGAGACTCTCAAGTTTTGCTCTTCTTCGAGCTCAATTGATAGAGAGCCAATATCATCGGCGGCTAATCTTTCTAACTCCTCCTTCTCCTTGATAGTGTCATGGGCATCACCAATTTCACACATTAGTGTCTCAAAGTATATCTTGGTTGGCCCCTTCATGTTAGCGAGAAAATCATCACAAGAAACTAGTTCTTTCTTAATCTTAAGACTACTCACATCATCCATAGAGGTAGAATTGGAATGAGATGATGAAGGAGTAGGTGATGATGTTACCTCCGAGGCCTTGGCCATAAGACACTTGTGGGTGGTGATGATGGCGTTCTCATTTTGTGAGTTGAAGAGGGATGTAGGTGGTGTGGAGACAATGGCAATGGCGGCCACTTCTCCATTCTCTTCATCAACAGAGTCATCATCATCGGACCCGGAGTCATACTCCTCATGAACCACCAATACCCTTTCTCCTTTCTTCTTGTTGTCCTTGTTCCCATGCTTCTTGGATGGGTAGAACTTTGATGACCGGCGCTTGGGGATGAGCCGGCCTTCATTGTCCTCCTTGTTCTCATAAGGACATTCGGCGATGAAGTGCTTGATTCCTCCACAATTGTAGTAATGCCTCACTTTAGGGTCACCACCCTTCCTTGGAAAAGACTTGAACTTGGATCCCTTCGTCTTGTGCTTGTTGGCATCCCAAAAAGCATTTGCATTGAGAGCCAAGTGTTCATGGAGCGCAAACTTGAGATCTTCCGGAGACCAACACTCTTCTTCATATATTTCTTCTTCTCCTTCACCTTGCTTGGACACCACCTTGGCCTTGAGAGCAAGATTGTGAACTCCTTGTCCGGCAAGAACACGAGCTCTAGTCTCTTCCGCGTTCTTCTTCAAGATAGACAAGGCGGTGAACTCGCAAAGAACTTCATTTGAGGTCATACTCCCAAAATCCGGTCTTGAACGGATTATCTCGGACCGCATGGGTTCTCTTGGGTTGATAGAGGTAATGAACATACGCTTGATATAGTCATCACCATTGTCTTTGCACCCAAACCCGGTCAAGGCCGTTGCAAGAGCCAAGATCCTTTGGTACATCTCATCGGGAGTCTCATTGTCACGCATAATGAAATCCCTCTCTTCACTCTTGAGCTCATCAAACTTGGAGGACCGAATACTCTCATTCCCAATGAAGAGCATAGTGAGATAGTCCCATACTTCCTTGGCGGTGCTCAAGTTGTTGATGTGTACCGCATGAGTATCCGGTACGGCTTGTTGAAGGAGATGCTTGGCGGTGGCATTGAGTTGCTCATCATCTTATTCCCTTTCGGTCAAGTTGAGAGGATCATGAGGTGCAAATCCATTTTGGATGACCCTCCACAAATGAGTAGAAGAGCTAGAAATATGAGATTTCATTAGACCTTGCCATTTAATAAAATTGCGAGAATCAAGCTTAGGAGGAGAACCCATATTGTTAATGTGTGGCATAGGATAATGGACCGGCGGAGGGGAGTAAGTGTTAGGGGGTGGAATGTAAGAACCCTTTGCCGGATCATCATTTTCCTTAGGAGGGTCACCTTTATTCTCGGCGGAGGTGGAGCCATTGTTAGGTGGCTTCACCTTAGCCAAGGAGAGTTCCGCAATGGGTGTGGTGTTTGGGTCGATGGGCCCGGAAGGTTTTCTTCCAAAATATTCCTCAAACATAGCCTTCATCTCCAATCTCATGGTGGTTTGCATTGTGTCCAAGGACGCCAAATGCTCCTCACGTGAGATTGAAGAGGAAGAGATAGATGGAGGAGTATCTTCGGGAGGAGTTTCTTTACTCTTATCCCCATCCATAGTCGCTCAAACTCTTAGGCGGTTAAGTCCGAATAAGAGACCACGCTCTGATACCAATTGAAAGGATCGTATGAGCGACTAGAGGGGGGGTGAATAGGAGCTACCCAAATTTTTACTTCTTTGCAAGTTAAGGCTAGACAAGAAGGTAAATTCTCTAGATGTGCTACTAAGTGAATTTACCTAGAGTGACAAGCAAGCTAGCAATAACAATATAAGTAAAGGTACGAGTAAAGGATAGAGGTAACCACAATGGAGACACGAAGACACAAGGATGTATTCCCATAGTTCCTTCCTTGTTACGGGAAGTACGTCTACGTTGGAGAGGTGTGGTGCCACAAAGGCCACCAATGCCACAAAGGCTCACCCTATTCTCCGGTGAACAAGCCACAAAGGCGAGTCCACGCTCCACTAAGCGATGCCCTTGAAGGCGGCACGCCACCTTTACACAAAGTATTGGGGCAAGCTCCACAACTCAATTGGAGGCTCCCAATAGGCCCACCAAGCTCTTACACACAAAGTTAAGCTTGGAGGACGGCTTCTTCCGGCTAGGAATCCGATGAACACACAAGTTACGAGCCCCTCAACAAAGAGAGGGGGAAATCAAATCGCCTTGGTGGAAGAGTAGATCTAGGTCTTCTCCCTCAAATCCCAAAAGGGCTTTGAGTTCTATTGGCTAGGGAGAGAGATCTAGTGCTTTGAAGCTTAGCAACAATGGAGGAGAGAGAGTGGAAGCCGCAACCTCTTCTTGAGGTAGAAGAAGGCTTTATATAGTCCTCCACGAAATGTAGCCGTTGCTGGACGACTAGGGCCGGAGTCTCTGGCTTGGAGGGCCGGAGTCTCCGCCCTAAGTGACTCCAGGGCCGGAGTCTCCGGCCAGAGACAAAAGTCTCCGGCCCAACTCCGGCCTGGTCACTGAACCGTCCGAGCCTTTAGCTAACCCCAACCCAGCCAGACAGACCGGAGTCTCCGGCCCCTGGGGACCGGAGTCTCCGGCCTCAACATGCCGACCCGGAGTCTCCGGCTAGAGACAGAAAGTCTCCGGCCCAACTCCGGACGGGCATCTGAAGCGTCCGACTTTGGGGATTGCCTGGGCGAGTCCCCTAGGCCGGAGTCTCCGGCCACCAGGGCCGGAGTCTCCACCCTAGAGGAAGCAACAACAGCACTTCGTGGATCCCCTCTCCACCATTTCCACCTTCGCGAAGCACCCAACAAGACAACTAAGCCCTAACTCCACTACTGGACTACGGGCTCCGATCTTTTCTTCCTTTTTGGGGTGAACCTCCGCGAGATCCTGAATCAACCTAGAAAATCTGCAGAACTTTAATAGCATGGTTAATTCACCAAATGTTGTTAACAAAGACCAAAATACATTTATTAGGGAAATGCTCTTTCACCGTTGAACTATTATGGGCCAAGCATGCTCAAATGGGCCAGGCGATCCAAGTACCTAACTGAGAGAGAGAGAGATCATAACTGAATTTGTGCGTCATTGTGAATTTGATCGTGCGTCGTTTGGATATCTAACTGAATTTGTTTTTGTTTACTATATAACTACTCCGAATTATTGGTAGTTATCTTATCTCTCCTTATTTTTCTCATCTTTTTGTTTGACACGTTCTATATAAGAGGGTATATCCCTCATCATGTTTTCCAGGTCTCTCCAGTTTACTCGATTATCTCTCTATATTCTCTTATGTCGCACCACCATGGCTGAAGAAGCCGACTTTCCTCCCTGGGGTGCTCAACCTCCTCCTCCCCCTGAACCTTATACTAGAGAGTTTACCATAGATGTCCACGGGGATACCAAAGTGAAAGTAATGTACACCAATTCTGCTCCAATTGTTGAAGCTTGGATCACTAAGATCCAATCTGTTCTGCATGAGGAAGAAGATGTTGGTCTCAGGATTGTTGGTGTCGATGTTGAGTACACCAAATCTAGGAACCACTACATGAATCCAAAGAAGGCTGCTCTCATTCAGGTTTGATTTTTGTTTTGTTTTTCTCCTATCAGTTGTTATGCAATACTACATGATCACACGTATCAAATGTGAACTTCAACTTTACTAATAGTGAACTTCTGTTATCACCCGTTTCTGTCACATGTAAAATTATGGTTTCTCTCGGAGCTGTCACTTTTTAATCTAGTGGAACAAAATTTAAGATCAGTGTGGGCATCCATTTCTTTTTGTATATCTCTTTAAGTTCAACTGTGATGCTAGTGAATTTTTATTTTATTTTTTTCATGTCACATGGTAAATTCTAGTTTTCGTCGGCTGCCATTTATGATCCTGATTTCAATCATATTTTTTCTTCCTTTATTCAGATATGTGTGGGTACTGAAGTTTTGGTGTACCACATCTGCCACGCCGATGCACCGTGTGAAATGTTGCGTCAATTCTTCCGTAGTTGGGACTACACCTTTGTGGGTTTTTGTACTACTGAAGATAGCAGTGTGCTTTCGCGGTCCAGTATCTACATTAGTAGATTCAAGGACATTCAGCGTGTTTGGAGAGACCCCGACAACAAAGAGGGTAAGCATACCCAAGGTCTCAAGGATGTTGCTGGAGCGATCATTGACAAGTACTACCTGAACATGAAGGATGGCTACGGGCACAAGGAGCATCAGATGTGGGTCAACCCACCTCCCCTTCCACCGAAACATCTGGAGTATGCTGCCAGGGATGCATACGCAACCTACGAGACTTATAGGAGGCTGGATGTTGTCGAGAGGGGCTTCTTTTCTCTCTGGAAGGACATGCCTCTGAAGAAGCGTGTCAGAGATTGGTGAATTGTCTCAGGAGTTCATTGAAATAAGTTTACTTTAGAAAGTTTTATTTTAGACATCAATTTTTAATTATTGTGAAATTTGTTAGGGAAGATTACATGTTGTGTTGTAATCTGTAGTTTTATTTCAGACATCAATTTTTAATTACTGTGAACTTTGTTAGGGACGATTACATTTTGTTTTGTAATCTATTGATTTATTTCAGATAGCTTTTTTAATTATTACCAACTTACTTATGGACGATTTCATGCCAAAGGAGTCGCCGTCGTCCTCGGCGCAAAAGCCTTCACAGTAACTAAAATATCTATCCAACATACTCAATGAATATAGTACAATGCAAATAAAAAAACTATATTAAATTCTAAATTTCAATTAAAAAATGAAGCTCAAGCTTTAATTCTATTAAAAGATCTATTCTACAGCATTTGTAAATTCATATCATCTATAAATTAATAGCAAGCATGATTTCATGATTTCACTACAGAATAGGCCCTGGTGGAAGGACTAAAACAGAATTAAAAAGACATAGGGTTCTCTTTGCAAAACACGACCACATAAAAGGACGGGGTCCTCTCCTAACCCTAATCCAAACGCCACTTGCCCCCGCTCGCTAGGGTTTCCACCTCTCCAGCAGGTTGCGGCGACGAGTGCATTGGCGACTGCAGCGGCGACCAAGCCGGCCGGAGCACACTTCGACGACCACCTAGCAGGAGAGAAGGTACTCCAGAACTCCCCAATCCCCTCACCCATTCCTTCATCTCGTCGTGTCGCCGAATGTCTCTTGCAGATCTGCTGTGGAGAAATAAACCCCACCCTAAAACCTGATATTGTAGATCTGTTTTTGGAAGGTTGATTGTAGTCATATATTTATAGATCGTTGATAATTTTGTAGATCTAAACATGCATGTCATATTTTTGCATTCTCCTCTGCCTCTGACTGCTGATTGGAATTTTAGTGTAGCTTGCAAGGTTGATTGGAGTCATATATTTGTTGATCTTTGAAAAAAAATTAGATCAGAACAAGCATGTCATGTTTTTGCATTCTCCTCTGCCTCTGTCTGCTGATTGGAATTCTAGTGTAGCTTGCAAGGTTGATTGGAGTCATATATCGTTGATAATTTTGTAGATCTGAACATGCA
Source organism: Dactylis glomerata (assembly GCA_007115705.1). NCBI lineage: Eukaryota > Viridiplantae > Streptophyta > Magnoliopsida > Poales > Poaceae > Dactylis > Dactylis glomerata. The sequence goes on from QXEO01001225.1 coordinate 1,079,550, forward strand.
TGTCTTTTCGCATTCTCCTTTGCCTCTGTCTACTGATTGGAATTCTAGTGTAGCATGCACTTCATGTTCATTTGAACTTGAAGCTTCAAACTAATATGAAATTATGTTGCTAGATGGATCCTGACAATGAGATCGTCGAGATCAGCAGTGGATCAAGCTCTGATGAAAGCTTTGAAGCTGGCCCAGTCCTGCTCCATAGAGGTATGAGTTGCAGAATCATTTATTCTTAGAGAGCTCAAACTATTCCTATTACTGCCTATCATTATTTTTGAGAACTAATGGTATTTGCTTTAAAGGATATTGTAGGACCTAAAATTCCTGGGAATGAACCTTTTGACAGCCATTGCTTCTATGGGAACAACATGTGGCTGACAGAACACCAAGTTCATTTCTTGGAAGGCTACACTGAAGACTATGACCCAAATGATCCATTCAAGATATATGTGTACAAGATGTCAAGCTCAACTGTCATTCCTGGGAAAAGCAAGATGGTAATTTGAAATCTTGTTGTTAATTTTTTTATAAATTCCTGTACTAGCTCTTCTGAAAGTATCTAACATTGTTAATGAACTTGCTCAGCTAATATTTACTTTGAGCACATGTAATTGATAACTGAAACAAACTTATCTCATTTGTAATTGATAACTGAAACATAGTTTACTATCCTCTGTTATTTGTGTGTGCCTGTAACGTAGTTTGATAGCAAGGTTCTGCATCTTGATTGTTTCCAAGTAACAACTGGTACTTTAGTTCATTTATGTTTTGCAAGGAATAAATATTAGCTCAGAAATTCTAAAACAATCTTACTATTTTTTAATGTAAACTCGCTAGTATGTATGCATGGACTTAAAACTTGCTTATCTGAAAGTAAATGTTTTATTTCAAGTTAATGAACTTGTTAAGCTAATATTGACTTTAAGTACATGTAATTCATAACTGAAACAAACTTAATTTATGTTTGCAGGAGTTCTCAAAGCAATACACAGCAAGTTGCCTAAAAATGCATCTGCAAAGGCCTCTTACTGTAGAGATTCAGAGCCCCACCCACGACAGGGCGTATGAGGGTGTCCTGAAGATGGGAAGAAACGGGAAGAAGGCGCAAATCTCTAGTGGATGGGCAAGGGCCATGAGGAAGCTCGAGATCAAGGAGGGTAAAGTCTACCTGTTTCTCTTCGACTTGCTGCAAGATGGTAGGATGTCACTCTGCCTGTGGAGGGTTCATGAGTGACTCCATCAAGAATGGTAAGTTAGACAGCCTTATATATAAGTGCCCTGGCTGTGCTAACTGTTGTTACTAATTATGATGGACTACTATGAAGAACTTGTTGTTTGGATTATCCTGCTGTGCAATTTTGGACAGTGTTATGGCACAGAGGAATAATCCAAACTCCCTGATTAGTACTAGGTTTGGCTTAACATGCTGCGCCGTTTTGTCAAGTAACAACACTTGGATCACTATTGTTACTTAAGCATGTTGAACTTTAATGTGTCGGTACTCTACTATGCGTCGGTAACTGTTGAAATTTAATGTGTCGGTACTCTATTATGTATGTAATATGTCTATCCTGGCGTGCTGAAGTGTGTTTATTACTGGATTGTATGATGTGATTTTGCAGCTTTGAACTTCAAGGGCATTTGATCAAAGTGTCCTTAAATCTATATGCTTTCAGGGCATTTGATCAAAGTGCCCTGAATGCTATATAGTTTCTGGGGCATTTCCGAAATGTGCCCTGAATGCTATATGGCTTTCAGGGCATTTGATCAAAGTGCCCTGAATGCTACATAGTTTCTAGGGTATTTCAGAAATGTGCCCCGAATGCTATATAGATTCCAGGGCATTTTATCAAAGTGCCCTGAATGCTATGTACATTTTAGGGCACTTTCAGAAAAGTGTCGTGAATGCGTAAGATTTGAGGGCATTTTCTCAAAGTGCCCTGAAATGATATTAATTAAAGGTAGTTCGTAAAAAATTGCCCTGGATTGGAGCTTTTAAGGGCACTTTAAAACATGCCTCTAACAAAGTGCCCTGAAATGACTACCGTGGCCTAGTGTATGGAGTTCATCAGTTCCATGATTGCTTTTTCTGAAGATAGTAATCCATTCCCACGACATGAAGCTATACCGCCCGACACTTCAGTTTGTGAAGCTACGTCGCCAGCAAACGTAGCACAGATCTGCAGGTCCCTCTCTGCAATTAAGCACTGGTCGATTGCACGAACTTAACTCGATCGTCCTACGAACCGTAACTAGGCGCAGACAGGCGCTTAGCCTGCCATTAACCGTGCAGCACGATCCATGAAATCGACAGCTGAAAGTGATCTAGCGAGCGAAATAGGCAGCGAGTACAATCACCCAACATGTACTACTAGTAGTAGTAGGTATCATCTGCGAGGTCGAGCTCGGCCAACAGGAGCGCGCCAGCTTGGAGACAGCGCGAATGAAGGCCACGAGCTGGCATGTGGGAGCGATAGGGCGTGGCGTGTACTCACGTTCGGTCCCGATCAATTGGTCGGACGACCATAGCTCGCGAGAGGGACTCCACGGCCGAGCGCGCCGATGAGATGGAGAACAAGGTCCAGTATGTCCCTGGATGGGCAGACCGGCCTCGTATTGCCGATATCGACTAGTTCTGCTCTGCTGCCCTGCAAATGCCATTCTCTTCATATTCGATCGTATCCTAGTGTAGCAACCATTCGATTTTTTGTGTGGCCACAAATTTTTTTTAAAAATCTCGTCCGATTTTGTCCCATCCTCAGGTATCGTACTCGCAGTTCGTTCATCAAGCGAGAGCGTCCAAACAACATGAGGTAGATCAAGCTTCAGAACAACATGAGCCACTGGACCATGGTCCAGCACTCCATGGCCAGCGCGATATTTCTCTTGTTTCAACGGTAGAGCATCTCCTTTAACATTGCATACAGGAACGGAATAGGGAAAAAATACATGAAAAATTATACAGCTTCTTTAAACCTCTGCGTGCTACGATATGTATGTACGATAATTCATCCACTATTGTATGCAAACAGAACAAAATAAAATGAATCGCAATCCTTGGTCAAGGTCAACGATCGGTCTCTAGCACTTGGGGAGATCGGACGGCGGAGGCATCAGCTTCTGTTCAGGTAACGGCCCATCATTGACCACCCATGCCATCTTAAGTCCCCAGCTCGTGTGTACCTCTAGATGACAATGCATGAACCATACACCTGCCGGGTCATTTTATGGAAGATATTAGTGCAGTGAAGTAATTATGTTTCCTTCAAAAAAGTTTAGCAAATAGTTAGTGTTGACAAAAGATCTTCTGTAGAACTCACCAGGGTTATCTGCGTAAAACCTGATGGCGACCCAACCTCCAGCGGGGACGCCGACGGTGTTCCTCTGCACGGGGTCGAGCAAATTGAACTTGGCAGGATCCTGCGACGGGTCATAGTTGCCTACGCCTTGCCCCACAACAAAGAAGTCGAATCCGTGCAGGTGCAACGGGTGGCTCTCGGCGCCCTGGATGCTCGTGTCCTGGAGCACCACCTCCACACTCGTGTTGTACGACAACACTACCACCTTGGTCCCGTTCGACACGTTCGTGTTGTTGGGCGACGTGCCCGTGTAGTTGAACTGCACCAACGGCATGGCAGGGAAGTCCGATGTGTACACGCCAGCGGTGTTGCCATCGTAGTGCGCTTTCAGAAGCGCCGTTGTTGGCATGTTGAAGGACACGTTGTTCATGGACGCCGAGAACTTGGTGTCATTAGTGGGGCCGTTGCACCCTTGGTACGTTGGGCACGGGTTTGTACCGAGTCCCACGGTGAAGAAGAATGGTCGGTCCACCTCTCGCGGGACATTGGCAGGGTAGTCCGGGTTAGCAAGGCTCCGGAGCTTGGCGCTATAGTTGGCGGCAAAGGAAGTGTCATTGAACACCGGCAACATGGGACGGAAGAGCGGGCGGCTCTTGATGTGGCCCGCCGGCGCGTACTCGAGGATGGCTGTGACGGTGGTGTTGTCATAGGTGCCAACACGCCCTGTGGCATAGGGGCGCGCTAACATGAGGTGGGTTGCTGGAGGACAACCCTCGTCTGGTTTGGCATGGAGGAGCACGTTGGTGGTCTGCCCTGGCGTGACGAGGACCACATCTGTGTCAAATGGCTTGACGTAGGAGGCATCGACATCGACAACAGTGAGTGTGTGGTTGGCGATGGAGAAGAAGAGCTCGTCGTTGAGCGCAGCGTTGACCAGTCGGAGCAGGTACCACTTGCCGGGCTGCACCTTCAGCTTGAACGTGTCTGCAAATGTTCATTGTGAGCAACACGGAAAAACAAAAAAATCTTTTGTATGGGTGAGCTCAATCTTGCCCCACTACTTGTTACCTTTGCTTGAGCAATTGTAGAGTGGGCCTGGAAGCCCGTTGATGGTGTACGCGTCCGAGACATTTGGGCCTCCACCAGTTTTGAGCGCCTGCGCTATGATCGCCTCAGGATCCACATTAAACCACTCGCCGAAGATGACGGGCACCTCTCTATATGGTTTTGGGAAGGGGTAGGGCATGCCAAGCTTGGGGAGGATGATGATGGGACCGTAGAGCGTGGCGCGCAGCCAGGAGACATGTGCATGCCAGAACAGTGTGCCCCTTTGCCCCGTGATGGTGAAGTTGTAGACGTAGCTCTGCCCCGTCTGAATCGGGCACTGCGTGATGTACGCCGGCCCGTCCGACCACCCCGTCCGCAGCTGCCTCACACCGTGCCTATCCATTCAAAACTTGATCACCATGAGTAGTTCCCCAAAAAAGGACGATCGAGTTGCTTTCAGAAAAAGTGACTGCAGCCGCCAACCAGCTAAAGCTTGGATCAGAGGTGAGGATGACTTTGTTTGCAAATAATGTAGCTAGCAGCCTAGCAATATGGTTATCGGCGATGGAATTAAGTAAGAACACGGAGCGCAACTGATTTACCAGTGGATGGTAACGTTCTGCTTGACATTGTTAACCACCTTGACGACGACGCGATCGCCTTCCCGGGTGAGTATCTTCGGGCCGGGGAACTTGCCGTTCACCGTCGGGATGGCGCGGGTCTTGCACAGCCGTGTCACCTTCTTCATCGTCACCTACAATTTAAACAGCATGTTAGACGAGATCAGAGCAAAAACCAACGCTGTCTCATGCAACTGGTGCATGGAGCATGCAATGCACTTCATATACATTTCAAAGGTGGTGCACACATATATGTGTTAATGTGTGTTGGCTTCAGATGTTGAGAATGCATGAGAAATCAAATTAAAAGGACGAAGTTTCTCGATCGTAAGGGCAAAGAAACACAGCACGTACATTGAAGGTGTAGTATCTCGTCGTGCCGGCGAGCAGCAGCTGTGGCAGCAACAGCAACGTGGCAAGGAATACAAGCTGCTGAGCGAGGCAATGTGCTCCCATTTTCTCAACTCCTCTGAACGATCTGCAACGCAGACGAACGGTAACAGTTAGCAGCACGGCCAACGCGCTCGTACCATAATCTGCGAGGCCAAGTTATATATAAGCTAGGCCGGAGGACGGCACCACTAGTTGGTGGTACAATTTATTAGGTGAAGATATGATGTTTTCCTTTTTCTCCCTAGGTCATGAAAAAGATGAGAAAATATTAGGTGGTGATGATCAGATTAGCCGGACGACACACACACACACACACAAGAAAAGGTTGCTAGCTTAGCTAGCGCCAGTGCTTTTGCTGGTGATGTACGAGAGTTGGGTCGTGCTGGGTTTTAGAGTGCAGGCAAAGGAATTGTTCTTTTTGACGGCCGGGGGCACTGCTCACGCAAAATATTATTCCAGGATATCTCTGATTTCTCAGCCGTTTAAGATTTCGAACTGTTTGACTCTGTCTGAGTACACCGCAAGAATCAATGATGCGAGTATGCAACCGCTCTCGACATTATTCCTGATTGGAATCTCCCGTGAGTACGATCTGATCTTCAGTTCCTCTCTGGAAGAAGGACGACACACAGCCTTGTTGACAGCTAGCATTTGTTGCGATTTCACTCTCATCTCGTCGGATCAGTGCCGACCTTAGAGACCCTGTGTGTTAGGGTACCAATATGGATTCACTCACATACACCGGAATTATGGTCTCTTACAAGGGGAATTCGAGTTCTAGGGAGAAAGTAACAGGAATTACAAGCAAGGTAAACTATCGCCGCCGCCGCCGCCAGGTTCGTGATCCCGAGGATGATCCTTCTGTTGACTTGCTCCTTCTTTAAGTAGTCCAATCTCCTCCCAGGTATTTCCTGTTGAGCTGCACAAAACGTTTGGGCCGAGAGCGCTTCTGGCTGAGGCCCAAAGATTCAGAAGTGTCTGGTCCTGCAGTATTAGTGCTGACATCCCCCGGTCTTTGAGAGACGGCTTGTCCCCAAGCCGGTGAAGAAGGAAAACGCTGCCGGAGCTCGACGGCATCCTCCCAGGTAATGTCGGTCGCCATGGGGTTGGACCATTCCACCTGAACTTGTTCCTTCGTGCCATTTGTCGTACGACGCCAGCGACGTGCTAGGATTCTTGCAGGAGTCACCACTTCATCTGGAGGGGTAGGAGGCAGAGGAGATGCAGGTGTACCTGGTGCCAGACATTTGCGCAATTGCGAGACATGGAAAACAGGATGGATGCGTGAAGTTGTAGGGAGATCTACCTCATAGGCCACAGGATTGATGCATTTGATGATTTGAAAGGGACCATAATACTTGAAGGAAAGCTTGTGGTTGGCTCGTCGAGCAACTGAAACCTGGATGTAAGGCTGGAGCTTGATGAAAACTGAATCACCAATGTTAAAAGCCCGGAATGTTCTGTGTTTGTCAGCTTGTTATTTCATCAGTTGAGTGGCACGATGCAAATTCTGCTGAAGCAGTTGTTGCATGACTTTGCGTTCCTCCAGCCAATCTTGTAAGTGTGGAGATTTGCAGACTGAATCTGTTTCGATACCCCAGTGCCTGGGTTCATGGCCATATAGAGCAACGAATGGCGACGTTTTCAGAGCTGAGTGGTGACAGGTGTTGTACCAGTACTCAGCAAACGCCAACCAACTGCTCCATTTGCTGGGACAGGCGTGTGTGAAACAGCGGAGATAAATTTCCAGGACTTGGTTGACACGTTCCGACTGTCCATCAGTTGCAGGATGATAGGCCGAGCTCATCCGGAGATCTGATCCCATGCGTGAGAACAGTTCCTTCCAAAACTGACTAGTGAAGATAGGGTCACGATCAGAAATTATCACCTGGGGCAGGCTGTGAAGCTTGAACACGTTGTCCATGTATGCGGCGGCAACAGTGGCAGCCGTGAACGGATGCTTCAAGGGAATGAAATGGGCGTAGCGAGTAAATTTGTCGACCACAACCATAATGCAATTAGCTGATCCAGAAGTAGGGAGTCCCTCTACGAAGTCCATTGTAACCATTTTCCATGCGCCATCTGGTGTGGGCAAAGGTTCGAGAAGTCCAGGATAATTCACTCGTTCTGGTTTTGCTTGTTGACAAATCAAGCAGGTCTGTACGAATTGTTTGATCTGGAGCTTCATTTTTGGCCAGGCAAAGAACTGACGGATACGCCTGTACGTGACCGGGAATCCAGAATGCCCCCCCATCTTGCTGGCGTGGAAGGCTTTCATGATTGCTTCCTGCATCGCGGGTGCGCCGCCCAACCATAGACGCCGGCGGAAATACAGTAACTCGTCGCGGAGCGAGAACCTACCCTTTAGATCCTCCTGTTGTTTCAGCTTCGCAATCCAATTGGCTGCATGTGGATTGGACTGGTAGCTAGCTCGGATGTCCTGCAGCCACTCAGGCTGACAAACAGAAATGGCGGCGACTCCCTCGATCGTGTCATGGGGACGACGAGAGAGAGCATCTGCAGCTCGATTATCTTCTCCCTTGCGATAGCAAATGCGGTAGCGCAGCCCGAGAAGCTTGGTGAAAGCTTTTTGTTGCCAGATTGTCGTCAGCTTCTGTTCCTCCAAGTGTATGAGACTCTTTTGGTCAGTACGAATTAGGAATTCTCCATTGTGGAGGTATGGGCGCCATTGTTCCACTGCCATAAGGATAGCAAGACATTCTTTCTCATACGTCGACAATCCCCGGTGACGAGGACTCAGGGGTTTACTCATATAGGCAATGGGGTGTCCGTCTTGTTGCAATACAGCACCGACACCCGAATCGCATGCGTCAGTGTCGATGACGAAAGATTTCGCAAAATTTGGCAGAGATAGTACTGGAGCTTCGATCAAACCTTGTTTGAGGAGTTGGAAAGAAGACTCTGTCTCCTGTGTCCACACAAAAGAGGTCTGTTTCTTCAGTAAGTTGAACAGAGGACGCGCCAAGATGCCGAAATGGCGCACAAACTTTCTGTAATACCCTGCTAGCCCGAGGAAGCTGCGGACGTCTTTACTATTTTGTGGTGTAGGCCAGGAAGCTACCTTGGCAATTTTAGAAGGATCAGAAGATACACCATGAGCATTGATGACGTGCCCCAAATAAGCAATCTGCTGCTGGCCAAAGGAGCACTTGGAGAGTTTAACTTGCCAGTTGTCTCGGCGCAGTAGTTGTAAGACGCTTTTGAGGTGCTGAACATGGGCGTCCAAAGAGCTGCTATAGACCAGAATGTCATCGAAAAAGACCACCACACATTTGCGAAGCAATGGTTGCAAAGTGCTGTTCATGGCTCCCAGAAAAGTTGCAGGTGCACCAGCCAGACCAAATGGCATGACCTTATACTCCCAGTGGCCTGAATGAGTTTGGAAAGCTGTTTTGTGCTCTTCACCTTCAGCAAGTCTGATTTGATGGTATCCCGCTCGAAGATCAAGTTTCGAAAACCATCGAGCTCCTGTTAATTCATCAAGCAGTTCGTCTATTATGGGAACTGGGTACTTGCTAACAATAGTCATAGAGTTAAGAGCCCTATAATCCACACAGAGACGCCAAGTTCCATCCTTCTTCTTCACAAGGATTGCTGGAGAAGAAAAGTGGCTGGTACTCTTCTGAATCACTCCTGACTGAAGAAGTTCTTGCACCTGGCGCTCTATCTCAGATTTGAGTTCTGGTTTGTGACGATAAGCTCTAATGTTAACTGGCTGCGCACCAGGCATCAATGGTATGCTATGATCACAACTGCGTCTCGGTGGGAGAGAGTTTGGTTCGGCAAACACATCACCAAATTGGTCAATGATTTGTTGAATCTCAGCAGGTGTAACTTCTTCAGTGATAACCTGGCCGTCCAGAGCATACACATGAACGAGGTGAGCAGCTGCTCCTTGTTTGCAAATGTTCTGTAACTCATTGGTGGAGATTACCGAGCACTGAATATTGTTGTTGCAGTGACCTTGTAACTTGAAAGGCTTGTCATCAGAATGAAAGTGCAGTGTCTTGGCTACCCAATCGATGTCAGGGTTATGTTCCTCCAACCAATCCATGCCCAAAATGGCATCATAAGTACCAAGAGGTAAGATCTTCAGGTCAGTGTGAAACTATTTGCCTTGAGCAGACCAAGAGCACTGCGGAATATATCTAGAGCAAGAGTGTTTTGTGCCATCAGCTACCAGAACTGTGCATGAATTCTTCAGAGGGACTGCTCCTGTAAGTTTGGCAGCCAGCATGGTGTTGACAAACGAAGTTGAGCTGCCTGAATCCACTAGGATGAGAGCTTCATGGCCTTGCAACTGAGCATGTACTTGAATCACACGGGCAGACCCACTGACCACACCCGCAAAAGCTTGAACAGAGATAGAATAAACCACTTCAGGTTCCTCCTTAAGCTGCTCACTTGGCAATTCTCCTGTGACTTCTTCAGTGGTAAAGAGTGCCAAGAGTTCTTCAACAATATGCATTTGAACGGTGGCAGGGCAAGTGTGTTCCCTTCCCCATCTTTCTCCACATTTGAAGGAAAGTCCCTTGGCCTTGCGATAATCTCGAAGTGCTGCCAATTTATCATCACTATAAGTGCGAGCATGATCATTACTCTTGTTGCCTTCTTGCTTGATTGCAGCTTTGATCATTGGGGGATTTGCATATGTGTGATACTGCTTGACAGGAATGCGCACCATGCGTTGTTCTGGTTGCTGGGGATAACGAATTTTGCCTTCTGCAACCTCCTCTTGCAAGAGAGCAAGAGAACAGGCGGTATCCAGATCATTGGGACGCTGAACCATCACAATTGCCCGGATGTCCGATCGAAGCCCCTCGATAAAACGAGTTAAGAAATAAAACGGATGAGTAGAGTCTGAATATGAGACTAAATGATTCATAAGAATGTCGAAGCGTTCAATATATTCAGCAACTGTGGTGGTTTGTTTGATTGCATAAAATTGTCGAATGAGGAGCTGATGGCGATCTCGTCCAAATCTCGTACACAGAAGAGAAGTGAACGATAGCCAGTCAAGCCCTGCTAATTTCTTAACAACTGATTGTAGCCAGATACCGGCCGCTCCAGTGAAATGAAGAGTGGCCATGGGAACCCAGTAAGATTCGTGAGTAGAAAACATCTGAAAGTACTGCTCTGCGAGGGTCTTCCAGAGGTTGGGGTTCTCTCCATTGAACTGAGGGAAATGCATAGTTGGGGCCGTAGCACCCAAACCAGCCATGATCTGACCGGACATGGAGTTTGGATCATGATTAGGAAACGGCATCGGAGTCTGGAGAGAGAGCATACCCGTGACCGGGGAATCGGTCGGTGAAGTCGAATTCACCGACGGAAATCCCCCGGGGTTGGTGCGCTCGCCGTGGCCTTGAGGCCCGTGGACGTCCCCGCCGTACGACGACGCGATGTTGGGCGCGATCGACGGCGCGACTGGTCCACCAGGAGCTGCTGCGGCGAGATGCGCGCGCTCGAGATCGGCCACCGATGCTTGAAGTTTGGCGAAACGAGCCTCCAGATCTGGCTTCCAGTTGCACAGATCGGTCAACTGAGCCGATTGGGCTTGCAGTTGCGACTGCAGTTGTGCTTGAGTCGCCATGACCGCGTCCTTGCTTGACAGCACCGCTGCCTTGAGGTCGACGGAGTCCTGCTTGAGCCGATCCAGGTACTCCTTGAGGGCGGGATCCATGGCCTCGAAAAGCCGACGCCGATCCTCGGTGCAGCGACGAGTTTCCAGGGCTGAAGTGGTGGGTGGTGGTGGAATCGGAGGGGAATCGGTGGCTGCTGATACCAGATGTTAGGGTACCAGTATGGATTCACTCACATACACTGGAATTATGGTCTCTTACAAGGGGAATTCGAGTTCTAGGGAGAAAGTAATAGGAATTACAAGCAAGGTAAACTATCGCCGCCGCCGCCGCCAGGTTCGTGATCCCGAGGATGATCCTTCTGTTGACTTGCTCCTTCTTTAAGTAGTCCAATCTCCTCCCAGGTATTTCCTGTTGGGCTGCACAAAACGTTTGGGCCGAGAGCGCTTCTGGCTGAGGCCCAAAGATTCAGAAGTGTCTGGTCCTGCAGTATCAGTGCTGACACTGTGGACGATGATTGGTTTGCTCGGCGGTTAATTCATTCATTCCCGAGTTTCATCACTGTGCATGGAGTGACTGGCGGAACGGAGATTGGAACACTTCAACTTATAGGGATCTCTTCATATGGGGTCATCGCGACAACAGTTACTAGAAGTTTTCACAGGCACCTACTATCATAGGAGTGAGCACATAACAAGATAATGTGTAGGCACCTGGTTTAAGATCGCCCGAAGCTAGGTTCCTAAATTGCTAAGTATTCCTTGCTTGAACATAACCCCAAAGATGGTTAGGATTCGTGTCTGAATGACATTGCACATCATGTCGAGCATCAACCGCATTGGCCATGGTTGGACGTCGGCTAACTTGCTTTGACGGTTTGACCATTGGTTTGCTTGCACCTGAAGTCCTGAATGTATCCCACCACGGAGCTAGGCAGCCGAAACTTGAGACAAACAATGCGACATTTGCCAGCTAATTACACAAGAAACTTTGCAAGAAAAAGTGCAGGAAAAAAAATGGACTCGATATGCAATCCAAGAAAACTTAGAACACTTGCATACAAGATTACAAGGGGAATACTCAGAGGGATTGTACAAAACACGCATGCCGTTTGTTGTTCCAGTGTCCATTTACCCTCCCCCACGCGTGTGTGTAAAATCGAAATCCTGACAATGCCATTCTCCCTATAATCCCACTTACCATTCCACCATGTGTTAATGTGCGGCTGAGCTAGGTGCGTGCGTGTCTTTTTTAATCTGTACGCTCTAGCAGTGGCGGACCTTGACCAAAATTATTGGAGGGGCTAAAAGACATTGTATAGCAGTTGAGGGGGCTAATTTAAATTATTTTACTTTTTACATGGTGAAAATGGTAAATACTAAGTAGTATAGTGTATATTGTAATTTAGTTGGGGGGGTCATGGCCCTTTTTTCCAACACTAAGGTCCGCCAGTGCGCTCTAGTTCCTGTCTGAACATCCCTGGCCAGGGCATCTTTATCCTGTCGTGGAGATCAAGGGAAACGCTTTGAGTAAAACTATGATCTAGCACAGTGCAACCGGAAGCGCACACACAAAAGGAGGAGATGAGATGAGATGGTTTCTGGTGGGTGACAAGCGACGGGACGAGCGCACATCTCATCTCGATTGGGTTTTATGTTGCTTCCGGGACAGTGACGCCGCATCCTACTTGGATTCATTCACGAGCGGCACACGCGGAAACTACCTGTCCGCGATCTCCTTGCCGGCTAGATTCTAGAGTAATGCTGGGAGGTAAGCTCATAATTTATTTCCGCCCTCAGTAACCAACTTAAATAGTTGGGCTGTCACTTTAGATAGCACCATTGTTTTCTCCCGTTTCAGCAATGTAACTCAAGTGCATGACAACTTGCAAAACCCTGCATGAAAGCTCTGTTTTCTCACATTCTGCGAGAGAAGCGCAACTGAAGTACTCTAGAAAGTCAAAACGCACAAAGGAGATCCCCACACTGTTATGATTTCAGGTAATGTTAGCTTGAATATTTGACATCTCTGGAGTTTTTTGTTTCTTCGTTTCATGTAATTTGTGCTTATATCATCCATGACGATTTCCCACCCAATGAATTTGTGCTTGCATTAGAATGTTGGATCTTGAAATATGCGCTCCGTGGCGGAATATATATATGCACCAAAGTTGCATCTTTCTAGTGCTTTTGAGGTGAGACGTCAGAACATCAAGAAGCTGTCCGCCTTGCAGTAATTGCGTTAACTGCAAATATCTCGATCGAAGCAAATATCGACAAGTTCTTTTTTGGACTTTACTTATGTGACAGAATGTTATGCCTTTTGGTAATAGCTAACGAACACACTGTAAATTACCAATAAGTGTCGCCTCCTTGCTTGCCTTTCTTCTACCGTAACTCCACATACTGAGCTTGGGCGTGTGGGGGGAGGGGTGTACGAGCGGCACTCAGGGGACGTCAGCAGGCATGACGAACTCGATTGCCGAGCTCGGGGAGTAGATGTGTTGGATGACCTGAAGTACCGTAAATGCAGTAGGTGAGGGATATCATGACCGCCGGTCGGACGAGTGTGAGCCGCGTCCTCCATGTTGAATAAAAAAAAAATTACTATAAGATTTAATCCGAAATAAACAGTAATATAGCATGATTATAATTGTAGAATTAATCTAATCATGCATACTAGCAGAATAGACGAACATATCACATCTACTCCAAACGTTAGTACAAGGAACTGTAACAGAAACTGAAATAGATAGGAGTAGATTGCATACGGTGCTGCAGGAGGATTCACGTTCAGATTCGCGTTCGCGTTGGCACCAGCGTCGTCGGTCATGTCGTCGATGTAGAGGGCGCTGATGTTCGGGAAAAAGTCCACGTCGGGGAAGGAGACGTCGGTCGACGTGATGCCGTCAGTAGTCGCGCAGAAGCGCTCCCCAAAAACCTGATCGCCCCTCACCCGTTCAGGTTCACAAGAGGCGGGATTCCGGAGGCCTACTGTCCCGTCGTCCGGTGCATGCCAGAAGAGGGATGGAGAACATGTAGCGGCGGCGTAAGGCTCTGGAGGCGAGAGACGGGATGTGATACGGCGTGATTAGGGTTTGCGCTTAAGCCTGCTTATATAGCGCCGGTCGGGTAAGACGTGGGGCGCAGCCCACGTCCGAGTTAGTAACAACCCACGATCCGAAAAAACCGGATAAGTAAGCTCGGCACCGAGGCACAATTCCGCAAACCGCGGCGCGCGCGCGTCGTGACGAGGCGTGGCGAGGCGGGCAGCGGAGGAGGAGGAGCGCGCGTGTAAGCCACTCATCTTCTCTCACTTTAGAAGGTAGTGGAACACTCCACTATATATGTTGGTGCAACTCCCTCCAAACTAGCAAGGTGGGACTAAACTTTGGTGCCATCCCTTGCTAGGCATGAATGGGCCATGAGAATTTTAGAATTTGTATTGGGCTATGGGTTAAAGTCCACAACCAAATTCCAACAATCCCCCACAAAGTCTCATAGGCACATCTCATCGCATCACTTCAAATAATTCCAGAACATTGTTTATATACCGGTGCAAGGTGGAGACTGTTATGTTGAACTTCCACTTAGAACTTCATGCTACACTAGATTGCAACTTGAATAGTGGACTATGCCTTGAACTACAAGTTTGGTGCGCACTAGTTTCACACAAAGCCTAGACCGATACTAGGCTGCCGCAAGGCTTCCCCGCGGTTTGGAGCTTATGCGTCATACTCCATGGCCTTTCATGAGTTTATTAGAGAGCACCCAACTCCCATAGACTGCGACATTTGACAGTCAGACTTATATAGGTGTGTTCTTCAAAAGATGTTCTGCAGGACAACATCTTTGCTATAAATAAGCCACTTAGAACACATTAAGATAAATATCAACCTGCCATGCAGAATAGGAGAGTATTGCATCTATATGGAGTGATAGTATAATGTAAGGATACTCGCCTCCCACCTGATCAACAACTTGTCTCCCAACTCTAATTCACGGGATCTCCAATCACATAGAGTGTGTTACCACTGTGGGCAACTCAAAGTGTGGGTCTCAAACTCATCTCCCTCGATGCACCAAGAGCTCTCGAAGCTACTCTGCTTCAACAGTAGCTGTGTCTAATGCTGTGAGTTCTGCTTCCATAGTTGATCTTGTTAAGATGGTCTGCTTGCAAGACTTCCAGGAAATAGCGCCACCACCAAGTGTAAACAAATAACCACTCGTGGCCTTAGTCTCATTAGCATCAGAAATCTAATTTGAGTCACTATACCCTTCAAGTACCCTTGGATACCCAGAGTAGTGAACTACATAGCTCGCAGTGCCTTTCAAACAATGTTCAAAAAATCGGCCGATATGCCAATTAATCCCCCGATTAATCGTGAATCGTTGGATGAGCGATACGATTAGAGCTTATCGGTCTGATTTATTGTCTAGGCCGATATACCAATGTGATAGCTGATATTTCGGCCGAAATACCTTGAAGTTCACCACTTACCATGATTTGGTAGCCAATTCATCTGTACGAGAGACGATTTTTGGGCCATTAGTCTTGTAGTCCTACTATTCACATTTAATCAATGCGTTTTGCTGCTGCCCATCGGGTCTGGTGGTGTTGATTAAAAGCAAATGGAGGAAGTGGAAGTATACAATACCTCAAATTTTGCCATTTTTGTCAATTTAAATGCAAGTAATAAAGGTAACACTTTTATCCAATACTCCAATGTTGGTTTTTCATAGCATATTTTTGAACTTTTGGTGCCAAAACTTAGGATTTATGTAAGAACTTGGCGATAAATAGTCGACCGATAAAATCGATTAATTGGACGATAAGCGATTAATCTCATGCCGGCCGAGAAGTTAACGATAAAAGATTTTTTGAATATTGCTTTCAAATAACGCAAGACCCTTTCAAGAGCCTGCCAATGATCATCTCCAGGATTTGACACAAATCGACTCAACTTGCTAACAACAAAAGAGATGTCAGGCCTCGTAGCGCTGGCCAAATACATAAGCGAGCCAATAATATGAGAATATCTCAGCTGATCTTTAGCATCCTTAGGATCTCCCTGATTCTTTCGAACCAACATGCTAGGATCATATGGAGTAGGAGAAGACTTGCAGTCGCTATACCCAAAACGACTCAAGATCTTTTCCACATAGTGAGACTAAAGCAGTTGATAAACACACACGAAGACTACTTTGATCGCCAAGCGTGCGTATCACACGCTCTAAACTTTTTCTTTCTTTCTTGTTGTTCTCCCTCAACTCTCAATACAATATTCTTGTATCCTGGTGTGCATATATGTACACGTCCAAGGAAAACCGACTCAACGTTTGACACCTAATCCTACTCTTAGACAAACTCGTATTGAGCTATACCTTAACCGGGTACAACACGTGACGAGGGTATGACCCCTCGGTCCTCGATATTTGCCTACCTGGTTCCTGCCAAGGAAGAATCCCGCTCGAAGGATACACGAAGCCTGCAAGGCCCGGCACTTTGACTTGGAGTAGAAGGCAAGAAATACTTGTAAACCCTAACTGGCTGCATCTATAAAGCCACCAAGGGAGCCCCCCTAGACGACCGGATTCGCATATCCTACAACACAATCTCGCATAGGCTAGCCACGCCATCTCCTTCCACCTCCGCCAGATAGCATCTGCGCGCCATTGTAACAGCTCCACATATACCAGCAATACAAGATCAGACAAGCAGGATGTAGGTCTTTACCCTCCGGGGGGCCGAACCTGGGTAAATTCGTGTGCACCCCCTGTTTCTGTCTGAAGCCGTTGAATCCGCCAAGCGGCCCAATACGCTCCCTAGATCGAAAGCCCTTAAACATGGGCATTACCGAGTTAGAACCTCGTCAATTGGCGCCGACCGTGGGGATGATGGGCGCTGGATCAACGCCGCAAGAGATCTATCGCCAAGATCATCGACACCATCGCCATGACCTTCGAATCAAGCATCAAGAACTTCGACGCCGCCATCGCCAAGATCTTCGACTCTGTCGACGTGGTCTTCGACGCCACCACCAACATGATCTTCAAGTTCGCCATCAAGATCTTTGAGTTCGCTATCATCGCTATCAAGATCTTCGAGTTCGCCATCATTGCCATCATGATCTTCGAGTTCACCATCATGACCCTCGACTCCGTCGACATGGTCTTCATCACCGCCGTCGCCAAGAAATTCGACCCTGCATCGTGAAGAAATTCGACCTTGCATCATGAAGAAATTCGACCCTGCATCATGAAGAAATTCGACCCTGCATCATGAAGAAATTCGACCCTGCATCATGAAGAAATCCGACCCTGCATCGTGAAGAAATTCGACCCTGCATCGTGAAGAAATTCGACCCTGCATCGTGAAGAAATTCGACCCTGCATCGTGAAGAAATTCGACCCTGTATCATGAAGAAATTCGACCACCGCGTCATCAGGAAGTTCGACCACCGCGTCATCAGGAAATTCGACCCCTGCGTTATAAGGAAATTCAACCCCGCCGTTGCCGTGATCTTCGACCCCGCCATCGCCGTGATCTTCGACCCCGCCATTGCCACGATCTTCGACCCCGCCATTGCCACGATCTTCGACCCCGCCGTCGCCACGATCTTCGACCCCGCCGCCGCCATGATCTTCGACCCTGCTGTCAACAACAAATTCGACCATGGTGTTAGCAAGAACATTCGACCTCCACGTCAAGATTCTTCGACCCCTGCAGAGCCGAAGACTTCGCCCAACACTCTTCGACCCCTCGGAGCCAACGCTTCGACGATTTTTCTGACAGGTAAAACAGCCTGATCCTGAACTACAATAACTTTTCCTAGGAGTGTCCGAACGACATGAGACCACCGCCATTGGAAAGATGACGACGAGAGCTAACCCACAAATATTAGGGGTCACCCCGGGAGAAAATACCAAAGCTAAGTCTTCCTCAACTATGAATCGACTATTTTCATTACTTTTTCTGTATGCTTTCGACACTTTCAGCGACCTATACTCGGGGGCTTTGCTTTTACTTTATACATGTGTCTATTTGCTTTCAAATTATACATATTTCTATTTGCCTAATGATCGTCGAGTGCAAGGTATCTACCTCCTCGACTGCAGGGATCAAATTCATCGCAAGCACGTTCAGCCACAGTGTCGAAGATAAGTCCACAGTTATCAACACTGTTGGCTCGGCAACACAGCTATACGTGCTCTGCTGAGATAATTCTGGACATACGGACGCAAGTACACAGTTAGCAACACTGTTGGCCCGGCAACACAGCTATTCGTGCTCTGCTGAGATAATTCCGGACATACAGACGCAAGTCCACAGTTAGCAACACTGTTGGCCCGGCAACACAGCTATACGTGCTCTGCTGAGATAATTCTGGACATACGGATGCAAGTCCACAATTAGCAACACTGTTGGCCCGGCAACACAGCTATACGTGCTCTGCTGAGATAATTCCGGACATACGGACGCAAGTCCACAGTTATCAACACTGTTGACCCGGCAACACAGCTATACGTGCTCTGCTGAGATAATTCCGTACATATGGACGCTTCAAGTATCCCGACGGACGCGTCGGGTACCATGCCTTTACCCGTTGCACTTTGGGGTCTCGCTGTTTCCACTCAATCATTCACTCGGCGTTAGCAACACGCTCGGGGGCTCCGCCTCGACGTTGGCAACACGCTCGGGGGCTGCGCCTCACATTGGCATCTATTCGCCCGACGTTGGCAACACGCTCGGGGGCTGCGCCTCGCATTGACATCTATTCGCCCGGCGTGGGCAACACGCTCGGGGGCTGCGTCTCGCATTGACATCTATTCGCCCGGCGCGGGCAACACGCTCGGGGGCTTCGCCTCGCATTGGCATCTATTCTCCTGGCGTTAGCAACACGCTCGGGGGCTGCGCCATACGCTGTTAACTTTAGCGGCCTTCTAAATCATCAACGACGCTCCGTCTGCTACGTCGACTTCGGGTACAATATTCCGACTCGACAACGACATCGCCTACAGCAAGCATTCGACCACGATATCGCCTACAGCAAGCCTTCGACAACATCATCACCATGATTCGGCCACCGTGCGACTCCACCTACCACAACATGCAAGAGCTTTATTTGGTGCCCTCACACGCGACATACAAGACTTCGACGTCAAGGAGAATCTCAGATTAGAGTCACTGCCATAGTCTTTGACTATCCCAGGCACTCGGAGGCTACTGACGAGGGTATGACCCCTCGGTCCTCGATATTTGCCTACCTGGTTCCTGCCAAGGAAGAAGCCCGCTCGAAGGATACACGAAGCCCGCAAGGTCCAGCACTTCGACTTGGAGTAGAAGGCAAGAAATACTTGTAAACCCTAACTGGCTGCATCTATAAAGCCACCAAGGGCGCCCCCCTAGACGACCGGATTCGCATAGCCTACAACACAATCTCGCATAGGCTAGCCACGCCATCTCCTTCCACCTCTGCTAGATTGCATCTGCGCGCCATTGTAACAGCTCCACATATACCAGCAATACAAGATCAGACAAGCAGGATGTAGGTCTTTACCCTCCGGGGGGCCGAACCTGGGTAAATTCGTGTGCACCCCCTATTTCTGTCTGAAGCCGTTGAATCCGCCAAGCGCCCCAATACGCTCCCTAGATCGAAAGCCCTTAAACATGGGCATTGCCGAGTTAGAACCTTGTCAACATGACTCAAACTTACCAACGTACACCAACTCTACTACTCAAACTAGCCAACAGTCTGAATACGACCAGGACGAACTAACCAACACTAGAACTCAACTTTGACTCTAACATGATTAGACAAGATTATTGCCAACAATCTCTCCCTAATCTTGACTTGTCATATCTTCACATCACATCTTCATCTTCTTCATTGTCATGTCCGTACAGTCAGTATGACCACGCAGGAAACATGCAGTGCTCCTTATTTGCCCTGCTATGTTTTGCCACCGCCATTGATTGGCCTCCCGCACTCGGTTCACACATATGTGCCACCGCTATTGCGGTCCTCACACTCGGTTCGCACCATACTCCTCTTGTACTTGCGTACAGTAGCTTCTCCTTCTACTGGCCGCACATCTCCTCGCTTTACGGTAGCTCGTATGGTAGCTCGCTGATTAGCTGTTCTTACCACCATAGCTATTCTTACCACCATAGCAGTTCTTAACACCACAAATTGGAGAAAATAAGAGAAATAAAGAAAAAGTTTAGAGCATGCGATACGCACGCTTGGTGAGCAAAGTAGTCTTCGTGTGTGTTTATCTAGCTTTATGTGATTGATCTGTGGGCGAATTCCAACATGGAACACTTTCCTAGAAAGAGAAAAAAGCTACCTTTTGATTCTATCCTTAGAACAAGTTATGATGTTGATGCTTTTTCACTTGAAAATACTTGATTCTTACTTTTTGCGCCTAGCTCAAAGGCATTAAAGAAAAGCACTCTTGGGAGATAACCCATATTTTCTTTCAGTACTTTTTATTTTTGTTCAGTCTTGGAAGTTGTTACTACTGTAATGACCTCTCCTTATCATTTTTATTTGGTTTTTGTGCCAATAATAGCCTCTAATTGGAGGAAGGTAAGATTTTGGAAAGTTGCTGTCTCGAAACAGATTTCTGCGCCTCGTAGTAAAAATTCGTTAAAAATCCCAGTACGTCGTATTGATCTGCGATTTTTTGTGCACATGCCCGAGGTAATTATCTAACTTTCATTAGATTTGCACTTTTTGATTTGAGCAACAGAAGATTTTCGAAAAAATCGATCTTTACCTGCTGTTCTGTTTTGATAGATTTCTACCACTATTTGCATTTGCCTCTTGATCTCTTTCTTTTTGAGTTCTTTTGATCACGAAACTTTTGAGAGAAGTTGCTACAGTAGCTAATGTTTTAATAGATGTTATATTTTGAGTTAAAACTAAACCAAAAGTGGATCTACTATCTTGCATAAACTAATATTGCTAATGAAAATTGTGTGAAGTTTTGTATGAAGGAAGTTTTCAAGTGTAGGGAAAGGAAAATGATGAGATGAGATGAAGGATGGAAAAAATCTCAATCTTGGGGATGCCCATGTCACCCCAAGAAATATCCAAGAGGTACAAGCGTCAAAGCTTGGGGATGCCCAAGGCACCCCTTCTTCATCAACAAAAATATTAGGTCATCTTTCAAGACACTATATTTTTATTGCTTCATATGCTATGTGTTTTTCTTGGAGCGTCTTTATTTTAGCTTTCAGTTTTCTTTTGTTTTGTTTGCTGTAATAAATAGTTGGACCCCAACATATTTCTTTTGGAGAAGACACACTCTATTTTCATTGCCTAGAACACTCTAGTTTTCACTCTTATCATTCCACAAGTGTTCTCTTTTGCTAGTATTGCGTTTAGCTTTTGTTTTTCACCTTTATTTTTGTTCAGAACTTTTAGTTCTTTGTAGCTAGGTGTGTTTAGACCTCTGGTGTTTGTTAATTTTCATCCTTGAGAGTTGTTTCAAATTGGTTGATTGGTGTTGGAAAAGAGTAAAATGTTTCATGCTTATAGTGATGCAAAAGGAAGCTTGTTTAAACTATGGCTTAGACTTTAGCATGTCATGCTAGATATTATTTTGATTATATGCTTAGTAGTTATTGTTGTAGCATGACTTCTCTCAAATGACTGAGATTGCTTAATGTGCCATTGAAAGAATCATGCGTTATTTTTATCATATAGAAGCATAATATTGTGGTATTCTCCTTTGATGCTTTATTTGGGTTGACTTGGCGCATGCTTACACCATATTATGACTATAAACCAGTCACCTTAAGCCTCTATGATCATTTGGTTTTTGACTTGTAATATCACTTTATGCTTTGATTAATAATGTTTTGTCGCTATGCATGATTATGGCTATTATTGCTCTCTTAGTTGGTTGTTCCCAGTCTTTTGCTAGCCTTCATTTGTACTGAGTATGAGCTCTACCTGTGCATATGATGAAGCCGAGTAAATTACCTGCCAGTTGGAAAACCCCAAGAGCAAGGTGTGATGAATATAGCAGCAAGCTTTTCCCTCAGTAAGAAACCAAGGTAGTCAATCCAGTAGGAGAAAGCCAAACGACTGAAGGTGATGCCCACTAGCTGCGTGATGCTCTAATAAGGGCGCCGTTAACGATCTCTTGTTAGCGCGTCTTCAACCAGTAGCAACGTGGAACCTGCACACAACACAACCAAATACTTTGTTCCCAACTTACGATGCGGTTGTCAATTTCACCGGTTTGCTTGAAAACAAAGGGTATGCGCGTATCGAGTGGAAATTGATAATAGTATGCGAGAAATTAAACAGTGCGAGTAAAGTAAACAGGTGATAGCAATTTAAAGTAAATAGGACCGGGATCCACAGTTCACTAGTGGTGTCTCTCCATAAGATAAAATAATACATACTGGGTAAACAAATTACAGTTGGGCAATTGATAGAACAAAGACAACGTGCATATGTCGAGAGGATCACTATGAGATTTACTCTGGGCATTACAACAAGATACATAGACCGCCATCCAACTGCATCTATGACTAATAATCCACTTGTGGTGAATCAATCCAAGAACTCCACAAGTATTAAGTTGCGAACAACAGATAATTGCATTAAGCAAAGTGTGTAATGTAAACAAAGCATATGCCCTCGAGCATATGAATGTTGTTTTCCCCCTTGTAGCAACAGCACATCTACAACCTTAGAGGTTTCTGTCACTCCCCAGATTAAATAGAGGCATGAACCCACTATCGAGCATAAATACCCCCTCTTGGAGTCACTAGCAACTACTTGGCCAAGATAGCTACTAACAACGGAGAGCATGCAAGATCATAAACAACATAGAGATAACATAAGATAAATTTTAGTACATCAACTCAAGCATAACACCAATATTCATCGGATCCCAACAAACCAAACATGTAGAATTACATAACGGTGATCTCAATCATGTAAGGCAGCTCATGAGATCTAAACATGAAGCACATGGTGGAGAAGACAACCATCTAGCTACTGCTATGGACCCATAGTCCAAGGTAGACTACTCACTCATCGCTCCGGAGGCAAGCATGGCGATGAAGAAGACCTCCGGTGGCGATTCCCCTCTCCGACAGGGTGCCGGGAAGAGCTTGTGGACCCTCCCGATCTTCGGGTCGACGGCGGCGGCGGATCGCGATGTGTTCTGGAAAAGTGATCGGGTCTTTAGGTTTTTCCCATCAGGGGGTCTTTATAGGCGAAGGGGCATCGTCAGGAGTGGACCGAGGCGGTCTCACACATAGGGGGCGCGGCCTACCCCTGGTCCGCGCCGCCCTGGTGTGTGGGGCCCTCGTGGCCCCACTCCATCTCCTCTTTGGTTCTCTAGAAGATTCGGTGAAATTCTGGGCGACTGGCTTTGATTTCGTCCAATTCCGAGAATATTTCCTGTGTAGCATTTATGAAACACAAAAACAACAGAAAACAGAGAACTGGCACTGTGGCAACTTGTTAATAGGTTAGTTCCGGAAAATGCATAAAAGTGCCACGAAGTGTAACGAAACACTAAGCAAATGGTGTAAAAACAAGCATGGAGCATCAAAAATTATGGATATGTTTGAGACGTATCAGCATCCCCAAGCTTAACTCCTGCTCGTCCTCGAGTAGGTAAGTGATAACAAAAGAAATAATTTTTGAGGTGACATGCACCTACACAATCTTGATCATCTATGTAAGCGTTGTGCGCTGGGATCAAAAGAACTTAAAACATGGGCATGAAAGATATAATCTTGATAGAAGAAACTTAGCAACCATGTTATAACATGAAAACGAACACAAACAAAAGATCATGTAAATGAAACAATGAAAGTCAAACGTGTGTTCAAATCATAAGGAAAAACATACAAATGGTTTTCAGCTTGTCCTTCATGGAGAGCAAAACATAAATGCATAGGACACCTTCAAGTTTAAGAGGGCGACTAGATACAAAAATGAAGCAAGTTTTTGAGAGAGAGATTGGCACTTTTTGTGCTCTTTATATAAAACTTGGCACTCCTCCCCACCTTTTTTCCTTTCTCAAACCATGGCTAACCGATTCCATCGGGTGCCCACCAACATTCACATACCATGGAGGAGTGCCTTTTTTCTTTATTTTTTCTCTTTTTTTTATTTTGGTAGAAAGCAATATGGAAGATAGCAAATCCGACCACTACGTCCCCATGAGCTAAAAATAGTGGCACAAAACGAGAAGTAGTTGAAAGTTTTGAAAGGTAGCACATGAAAAGTTACTTTGGAATGGCTTACAAATACCATGCATAGTAATTTATAGTGGACACAATGGCAAACTTGGTTTTTAGGAGTTGGATGCACGAGTAGAGCTCATACTCAGTACAAAACGAAGGCTAGCAAAAGACTGGGAGCGACCAAGTAAGAGAGCAATAACGGCCATAATCATGCAAAGCGACAAAGCGACATTAAAAGAAGCATAAGATGGCATCAAAAGTCAAAAACTAAATTATCATAAAGGCTATTGGCAACTTTGTAAGAGTCTAACATGTGTGAGCATGCGCCAAGTCAACCCAAATAAAGCATCAAGGAGAAAACCAAAATAATGCTTCCAAACAATTAAAACAACGCATGATTTTTTCAAAGGCCCATTAAGCAATCTCAGTTATTTGAGACAAGTCATGCTACAGAAAAACCACTAAGCATACTATCAAAAAGACATCAAGCATGACATGAAAAAGCCTAGGCCGCAGTCTACACAAGCTCCTTCTTGTACCACTTTTTTGCATAAAGCTTTTTCTCTTTTCCAACACCATTCAAACTTTTTATAACCACCTCTTTTGATGAAAACCAATAAAGACCAGAGGCAAAAATACACCTTGATAAAAAGATATAAGAAGATCTGAATGCAAATCAAGGCAAAAACAAAAGCTAAACGCAGTTCTAGAAAAAGAAGAACACTCGTTGAAATTATAAGAATAAAAAACGGAGTGTTCTTGGCAAATGAAAAGCAAGGCAACTTCTCCAAAAGAAATTTGTTGGGGTCCAACCATTTATTGCAGCAAACAAAAAAAAATAAACTGAAAACTAAAAACAACTGACGCTCCAAGAAAAACGCATAATGCATGAAGCAATAAAAATATAGTGTCTTGAAAAGTGACCTGATTTTTGCCGATGAAGAAGGGGTGCCTCGGGGGCATCCCCAGGCTTTGACACTTGTACTTCTTGGATATTTCTTGGGGTGATGCATGGGCATCCCCAAGCTTGAGCTTTTGTCCATTCTTCAACTCATCTCATCATTCTCTGATCCCTACACTTGAAAACTTCCTTCATACAAAACTAAACACAAATCTATTAGCAACATTAGTGTAAGCATAACATAGAATCAACCCTTTTTGCTTCAGGTTTCAACCCAAAACCACCACATATAAAGTATATACTACTGTAGCAACTTCCCCAAAACTTCCGTGATCAAAAGAACTCAAAAAGAAAGCGATAAAGCGGCAAACACAAATATTGGCAGAAATCTGTCAAAACAGAACAGCTGATAAAGGTCGAATTTTTAGAGGGTTTTATGTTGCTCAAATCAAAAAGTGTTCAACTAATGAAAGTTTGGATATAACCTGGGGCATATGCACAATAAATATCAGGTCCAAAAGATATACAGAGAATTTTCACTAATTTTTACGGTGCAGCACCGAAAACAGTTTCAGGACAGCAACATCCCCAAATCTTACCTCACTCAAATTAGAGGCTTCTCTTAGCACAACAACGAAATAAAAATGATAAGGAGAAGTCATTACAGTAGTAATAACTTCCAAGACTCAAATAAAGGAAAAAGAACTGAATGTAAAAACATTGGGTTATCTCCCAAGAGTGTTTTTCTTTAACGCCTTTGAGCTAGGCGCAGAAAATGTGAATCAAGTGATGAAGCATCAAGCTCATAATTTGCTCTAAGAATAGAGTCAAACACTAATTTATTTCTCTTTCTAGGGAAGTGTTCCATACTTTTCTTAAGTTAAAATTGATATTTGATGGTGCCTTCCCTCATATCAATGATGGCACCTACAGTTCAAAGAAAGGGCCTTCCCAAAATAATAGGACATGAAGCATTGCATTCAACATCCATGACAAGAAAATCAACGGGAACAAGGTTATTGTCAACCACAATAAGAACATCATTAATCCTTCCCAAAGGTTTCTTCTTAGCAACATCAGCAATAGGAACATCGTAATAACACTTTTCAAGAGGTGGTAAATCAAGCATATCATAAATTTTTCTAGGCATGATAGAAATACTAGCACCTAGATCACATAAAGCATGGCAATCAAAACCATTAACATGCATATCAATGATGGGTTCCCAACCATCTTCTAACTTCTTGGGAATAGAAGCTTTTTGCTTCAACTTTTCATCCCTAATTTTCATGAGAGCATTGGTAATATGCTTAGTAAAAGCAACATTTAAAGAACTAGCATTAGGAGTCAAAGCAAGCTTTTGCAAGAACATAATAACTTTAGATATATTGCAGCCATCAACATCAAAATCATTAAAGGAAGTAGAGCTATCATCTCCTACACTCCGAAAAATTTCAGCACTCTTTTGAGAAAAAGTTTTGGCAGTTTTAGGCTTTTTAACACAAGGAGTGGGAGTTTTCTCTACACCAATCAAAGTAAGAGGATTGATAGCATTAGGAGCAACATCATTAGAGGTAGTAATGGTACATACCTTCATCTCTCTAGCCATCTCATCTTCTCTTTCCCACCTGGCATGCAATTCTGCTAGCATCCTAACATTTTCATCAATTCTAACTTGGATAGCATTAGCAATAGAAAAAACATTGTTCTCTTTCACCTCATTAGGAAACACTTTTAATTTCAGAAGTTCAACATCATGAGCAAGGCTATCAACTTTAGAAGCAAGAATATCAATTTTGCCTAACTTTTCCTCAACAGACTTGTTAAAAGCATTTTGCTTACCGATGAAGTCCTTGAGCATTACCTCAAGCTCGGAGGGCGTGGCCCTAGTGTTGTTGGAGGAATTACCATAAAAGTTACCATAACCATTACCATTGGTAGAAGGATACGGCCTATAATTGTTACTAGCAAAATTGTTCCTATAAGCATTGTTGTTGAAATTATTATTTCTAATGAAGTTTACATCAACATGCTCTTCTTGAGCAACCAAAGAGGCCAAAGGAACATTATTAGGATCTACATGAGTCCTATCATTAGAAAGCATAAGCATAATAGCATCAATCTTATCACTCAAGGAAGAGGTTTCCTCAACAGAATTTAACTTCTTACCTTGTGGAGCTCTCTCGGTGTGCCATTCAGAGTAATTTACCATCGTATTGTCGAGAAGCTTTGTTGCGGCGCCCAAGGTAAGGGACATAAAAGCGCCTCCAGCAGCTAAATCAAGTAGGTTCCTCGAAGAAAAATTCAGTCCTGCATAAAAAGATTGAACAATCATCCAAGTAGTCAGTCCATGAGTGGGACAATTCTTTATCATAGATTTCATTCTTTCCCAAGCTTGAGCAACATGTTCATTATCAAACTGACTAAAATTCATAATATTGCTACACAAAGCTATAATCTTAGCAGGAGGATATTATCTACCAATAAAAGCATCCTTACACTTAGCCCATGAATCAATACTATTCTTAGTCAAAGACAGCAACCAATCCTTAGCTTTTCCTCTTAAAGAAAAAGGAAACAACTTAAGCTTAATAATATCACTTTCAACATCCTTATATTTCTGCATCTCACATAGCTCAACAAAATTGTTGAGATGAGCTGCAGCATCTTCAGTACTAGCACCATAAAATTGCTCTTTCATAACAAGGTTCAACAAAGCAGGCTTAATCTCATAAAAATTTGCAGCAGGAGCAGGTGGCGCAATAGAAGTGCAGATAAAATCACTATTATTCGTGCTAGTAAAGTCACACAACTTGGTGTTTTCAGGAGTAGCCATTCTAGCAAACTAAAAGCAGACAAGTAAAAACAATTACAAAGGATTCTAATTTTTTTGGGTTTTTGGTAAAACGATGCAAGTAAAATTAAAGTAAAGCAAAACTTAAAACAAAGTAAAGGATGTGCGTGCAAAAACTCCCCTTACAGAAGTCTTCTTCCTCCCCGGCAACGGCGCCAGAAATAGCTTGATGAAGCCGAGTAAATTACCGGCCAGTTGGAAAACCCCAAGAGCAAGGTGTGATGAATATAGCAGCAAGCTTTTCCCTCAGTAAGAAACCAAGGTAGTCAATCCAGTAGGAGAAAGCCAAACGACTGAAGGTGATGCCCACTAGCTGCGTGATGCTCTAATAAGGGTGCCGTTAACAATCTCTTGTTAGCGCGTCTTCAACCAGTAGCAACGTGGAACCTGCACACAACACAACCAAATACTTTGTTCCCAACTTACGATGCGGTTGTCAATCTCACCGGTTTGCTTGAAACAAAGGGTATGAGCGTATCGAGTGGAAATTGATAATAGTATGCGAGTAAATTAAACAGTGCGAGTAAAGTAAACAGGTGATAGCAATTTAAAGGAAATAGGACCGGGATCCACAGTTCACTAGTGGTGTCTCTCCATAAGATAAAATAATACATACTGGGTAAACAAATTACAGTTGGGCAATTGATAGAACAAAGACAATGTGCATATGTCGAGAGGATCACTATGAGATTTACTCTGGGCATTACAATGAGATACATAGACCGCCATCCAACTGCATCTATGACTAATAATCCACTTGTGGTGAATCAATCCGAGAACTCCACAAGTATTAAGTTGCGAACAACAGATAATTGCATTAAGCAAAGTGTGTAATGTAAACAAAGCATATGCCCTCGAGCATATGAATGTTGTTTTCCCCCTTGTAGCAACAGCACATCTACAACCTTAGAGGTTTCTATCACTCCCCAGATTAAATAGAGGCATGAACCCACTATCGAGCATAAATACCTGAAGGGAATATGCCCGAGAGGCAATAATAAAGTGGTTATTATCATATTCCATGTTTATGATAAATGTTTATTTCTCATGCTAGAATTGTATTAATCGGAAACATTAATACTTGTGTGATTAATAAACTAAAAAGGTTCCTAGTAAAGCCTCTCTTTTATACTAGCTCGTTGATTAACTGATGATCAAGGTTTCCTGATCATGAACATTGGATGTTGTTAATAACGGGGTCATATCATTAGAAGAATGATGTGATGAACACTCACACCCATAGTACGAATAGCAATACGATCAAGTCATCAAGTTCATTGCTATATCAAACTCATGCGAAGTAGTTCTAATCCTTAGACCATGAGATCATGTTAATCACTGATACCGGAAGGGTACTTTGATGATATCAAACGTCACACCGTAATAGGGTGATTATAAAGGTTGATTTGGGTACTCTGAAAGTATTAGTTGAGGCTCATGGATCAAGAGTGGGATTTGTCCATCCGGATGACGGAAAGATATTCTCTGGGCCCTTCTCGGTGATATTGCATTGGAATAGCTTGCAAGCATGTGACTAGGTCACGGGAATGCATTATCACGGAACGAGTAAAGAGACTTGTCGGGAACGAGATCGAACTAGGTATGGTTGATACCAAATGATCGGATCTCGGACAAGTAATAATATCGCGAGACAAAAGGAATTAACTATGTTCGTTACCGGTTCACACGATCACTAGTTCATCGTTGAGTAAGTGGGAGTCATCATGGATTTCCAGATCCCGCTGTTGATTATTGATCGGAGAGGAGTCTCGATCATGTCCACGTTATTCACGAACCGTAGGGTGACACACTTAAGGCTCGTCGTCGTTTTTGAGTGGATACGATACTCTGATCGAATTACAGGACAGCATAAGGGTTGTTTCAGAAAAGCACCGAAACTGTTTCGGGATATCGAAATAACTCAAGGGTGTATTTGTTAATGTTTGTTAATTGAATGAATTAACAAATATTAAAGAAATAAAAATGTTTTATTAAATCAATAAGTGTGAATTTTAATTGGCATGAATGTCATGCATTAAAATGGGGGTTACCTCATGTTGATGAGGGAGTAATCACCATAAAAGGGAATGAAGAAGGGGCAATGAAGAGAGGGGGAGACCCTTGGCCGGCCACCCCTTGGCTGCCCTCCTCCTCTATATAAACCCCCCTTCTCTCCCTTGTGACACACTTCTTGATCCTCCCTCCTTTGCATAGTTGCTGCCCACTTTCCGTCTTGGCTTAGCGAAGCTCTGCCGGAATAGTAGTTCGTAGTTCACACACTTGGAGAAGTGTGTGGAGGAGTGTCCGGCGGATCCCTTCTTCCGCTGCCCCGCTGGACCGAGGGCGTGGAGGAGTCGACGTCGAGCTGCACGTGTGTGCGAGTACGGGGGCGCTGCCACATGTGGCGCCGGCTACACGATCTTGTGATCGTCAAGTGAACCACGACGTCGACTACATCAAGTGAACAACTACGTCGACTACGTGCGTCTTCACCAACTCTCCATCGTCAACGTTTGTGCGGGAACGTAATCCCCGCTCACGGTCGTCGAGGGTGAGTATCCGTTGCTACCATCTCGTAGAGTTTCTTGGCCAGTTTATGCGTTCACGCGTAGGAAAATTTTTGTTTTCTATGCTACGAACCCATCAGTGGTATCAGAGCCATCTCTATGCGTAGTTGGTATGCACGGTTAGAACACATGTGGATGTGGGCGTTGATGATCATGTTATTGCAATTTTTTGGTATTTTGGATCATAGTGGCATAGTGGGATTGAAGCTGCCCGAGACTAACCTTACGTGACCGCGTTCACGAGACTTGTCCCACACTTGACATGCTTCGGCATATGTGGCTTTGCGGGTGCACGTTTCTCCCACTATAGTTATGATCTATTATACAAAGAATTGTTAATAATATTTTTATCACCGTTGTGGTTCTTGTTCGTAGGTAAGAACGGTTCTTCCTAGAAAGCCCCAAACCACGTAAAATATGCAAGACAAATTAGAAACGTCTAACTTGTTTTTGCAGGGGGCATGTGATGTGATATGGTCAAATTGTTTATGTTACAAATTGTATGCGATGATCCTTTTTGTAAGTTATAAACAACCGGCAGGAGCCATATGGTTGTCTTTACATTTAAATGGCCTGCGTGCCGTATATATATCCAAGTGATATATTGTAATGGAGGAAGACAACCAAGTTGGCGCGCCATGGACCTTGGTGCTGCGCCGGTGGAATGATGGAGATCATACCATGACGCACAAGATGGAGATCGAGTGCATGAAGGACCATATCATATCACATTATTTATGCATGTGATGTTTATCCTTTTATGCATCTTATTCTGCTTAGATTTGATCGCGCGGTAGCATTATAAGATGATCCCTCTCACATAAATATCAAGATAAAATGTGTTCTCCCATAACATGCACCGTCACAAAAGTTCGTCGTTTTGAGACACCTCGTGATGATCGGGTGTGATAGACTCTACGTTCACATATGACGGGTGTAAGACAGTTTTACACACGCAAATGTTATGGTTCTACTTGGCGAGCCTAGCATGTACAGACATGGCCTCGGAACACGAACCGAAAGGTTAAGCATGAGTCATATGGTTGATATGATGAACATGGTGATGTTCGCCTTTGAAACTATGCCGTTGCACGTGATGATCGGTTGCGGTATAGTGAATTTGGTTCGTGTAATCACTTAAGAAAACTAAGAGGGATGTTGTTTTTAAGTGGGAGTTCATTTAGTAATTTTGAATTATAGAACTCAATTTATCATGAACTAAATCAAAGTGAATTTGCATAGTTTGTTGTAGTTATTGGCATCCGTTTACTACCTTGCGATTAGCTATAATTGAGATAATAGAACTATAGAATTCTGGATGTTAACTTTACGAACTGGTATCGTATTGTTTGAATGTCAATCTAAAGTTTAAAGTCCTATTGCAAACTTTTAGCAAACCCTTGTTACTCGATAAAATTTAATAAGTAGTATTGAATCAAGAGTAACAATTCCAGTGTTAGTATCTAAGTATCACACTTGCCTCCATGATCCTTGATATTCAAAAGTTGTTTTTAATGTCAAGGTTATCTAGGAGTTGAAAGAATTGTTTCATAAACTATCATGTGTGGAAGATATTGTGATATCTGAAACAATGTTTGGTTGCAAAGTGATAGAGTATAATTTAGTAAGACACATGTTCTCATATTGTATGAGAATTTGCGAAGATTAGAGACGCCAGGCGTCCAGATCTCCTAAAAGGTTTAGGAACTAATATTATACTCGCAATTCGTCCTCATGAGCTATAGTAGCTTGATCATGAAAGTTGTCATGATAGGATGAATGGAAGATGTAGGTAAAATGTTTACTACACTAAAAGATTACTAAAGAATGGAATTTGGAAGAACGCCAAATATGTGATTATGGTGATCTACTTCAAAGTGTGAGTCCAAGGGTATTAGTGTTTGACTAATCATGCCTTGAACTATGTGCCATGTGAATGGCGCCACTATTGATGTTGATAGATTCTTCTAGACGAAAAAGAATTGCTAAAAGAGAATCCAAAATTTATTCTGGCGGAAAAGAAAAGACTGGAAATGTCCAGCTCAGGTATATAGAAGATATACATGTTATGGGTGTACTCGTTGCTTGTTAAAACAATGTGGTTCTTGAGTATTTGATACTAAATTGGTTGGTATGAACTGTCATACAGAACAACGCAATACAAGAACTACAAAGGCCTAATTAACTAGCAAATGAATATGGGATGATTTTCATCGAAAACAAATAAAGTGTTATTGTGTTTCGTTGGAAGTAAACCTAGCCTTCAAGATTTGTTTTAATAATTGTTATTTTGTTATGGTATTATGAGAACAATGGTTGTTCAAATTATTACCGCATTCATAAAAGATGAATGAACATTTATCTTGCTGGAGAAATCACATCCATAACACTGATGCTAAAAGTGTCTGAAGACAAATGATTGGAAGATCACTTATGAGTGACACCACCATTTAAATCATATTGGAAAGTAAACATGAAGAAACTCCATGTTGATGGAATTTTGGAGTCTTTTGATTTTGGATCAATTGACACTTGTGAAAATTTCCTAGAGATGATTAAAAACTCCGTTTGTAGGCCAAAGAAGAACGGACGACTAACTTATTGGATATTGTACATGTTGATGTATATAGTCCATTATGTGTAGCCGTGTGTGGTGAATTCTTGAACTTCATTTACTTTAACCGATGATTTGAGTAGATATATGTGTATATTTACTTGATAAGGAAGAAGCATGAAATATTTGAATATTGTTCAAAGTATTTCTAGATGAAGTTGAAAATCATTGTAACAAGAGAATAAAGAATTTATGATTTGATCATAAAGGAATATATTTGAGTTACAAGTTTAGCAAACACCTAAAAGTCGAGGAATCATTCCATAGACTTGTATTTCCCGAAACACCATAGGAGTATGGAATGTTCGAGAGATAAAATCAAACTTTGTTTGACATCGTTGGATCAAAGGTGTCGTCTATAAAACTGCCATTATATTTTAAGGATAAAGCTTTAGAGACTACCGCTTTTTACACTGAAAAGAGCGCCATCATGATCCATTGAATTGACACCATATGAGATATGGCATGGGATAAAACCCAAGTTGTCTTTTCTGAAATTTTGGTATGCTAGGCATATGTAAAATGTTTACAACCAAAGTCGGATAAATACGTCTTTGTAGGTTATCCCGAAATAAATATTGGGTATTCCTCCAGAACACCTAAGACAAAAGTGTTTGTCGCCGAAAACGTCAAGTTTCTTGAGAAGGAATTTTTCGCAAAAAGTCAAGTGGGAGGACAATAGAACTTTGATTAGGTTGTTGAACCTAAGCTATATGTGCTGAGTAGCGCAGCGCTGGGAAGTGTCCCAGAGGCGGCCACAATGCGCATGGCTGTCGTACCTCAAAGGTTGTGGTCACATAGATCAAAGTTCCTATTGAACCGCGTGAGTCGGGTAACAATCAAATAGTTAGATTTGAGAATGAATCATTATTGTTTGACAATGATGAACCGACTACATGCAAAGAAGCGATGATGGGCCCTGACTCCGTCAAATGGCTAGAAGCCATAAAATCCATGATAGTTCCATACACGAGAAACCAAGTTTCTGAACTTGGAAGACCCTCAAAAGGCATGAAGCCTAATGAACGTGTTAGGATCTATAAAGACAGACATGGATGTTTAACATCTTTGAAATAGTCGACACATCGTTAAAAGAGTTTACGATTGTGTTCAATGAGTTGACTATGACAAGATTTGATCTTTCATAGCGATATTTTGTCTGGACGGATTACTGTAGCAACCCCTACATATGCCAAGTTTGGTATATGTTAGTTGAACAAACAAGACAACATTCTTCTAATAGAATGGTTACCTAGGACATGTACATGACATGGTCCAAAGGGTCTTGTAAATTCAAAGGATGCTAAAAAGGCATGCAAACTCCAATGGTTGAAGTAAGCATCGCGGAGTTGGAATATTCACCGTGATGAAATAATTAAAAGGTTTAGTTTCATCAGATACGATGAATATGCTTGCATTTGCAAGAAATTAAGTGGGAGCGTTGAGACATATTTTCAGTACATTATGTAGAAGACATATTGTTAATTGGAAATGATGTATCTTTTATTGACATAAGTTAAGAATTTCATTAAAATTAGATTTCAATGAAAGACTTAGGCAAAACCAAAATATTGGGTCTCGATGTCTATGTAGATAGATCGAGGTGCCAATATGGTTGTGCCAAAGTACATAGATGAAATATTGAATGAAGTTCAATATGGAAACGACAAGAAAAGTTCTTGTCGCATGGAAGAGGTTGAAACAAGATTCAGGTGTTTTTGACACTTGATGAGTGAAGCCGCATGAATGATTTGATCGATCGTGTATACCATGATATGTACATATCCAGATATGTCCTATGCTCTAAATGTTATGAGCATATACCAGAGTGATAAAAGTCATAAGATGATCACTGGACAATAGTAGAGATATCCTTATGTGCTTTGGAAGTACTAAGGATATATATTATGTATGACAAAGTGACACATAATTCATTGTAAAGTGTTACATTGATACTAAGTTTGTCACAAGATACAAATTAAGTTTATCTCAATTTTAGCTGTATGTTTAGGTGGCACAATGTAATGGAAGGAAGTTCCATGATGGATTTGGATGAGTTCCAAAGTTAAGACATTGTGATGGATTCTACAACAAAGGTTGAGTATATGGCTACTTTAGAAGTAGCAAAAGAGGGCATTTGTGTCAACAAGTTTGTTATCAAACTAGGTGTAGTTCCAAGCTGGCTATTACTGTGAAGATCAATTGTGCGACAATAGTGACAACATGATTTTAGCTAAAGGAACTAAGGTCTCACCTAAGGACCAAATTTATACCCAACTATCTCATTTGAGAAATGAGTGATGCGTAGAGACGCAAAGATATGCAAATACACACAGAACTGAAAGTGTCAGATCTGGAGATCAGATTAACCACATGCAACGCGTACGGATAACACGTGAAAGCCATAAGTGTTATATACGCAAGTGTCAACTAGATTATTGACTCTAGTGCAAGTGGGAGACTGAAGGGAATATGCCCGAGAGGCAATAATAAAGTGGTTATTATCATATTCCATGTTTATGATAAATGTTTATTTCTCATGCTAGAATTGTATTAATCGGAAACATTATTCGTGCTAGTAAAGTCACACAACTTGGTGTTTTCAGGAGTAGCCATTCTAGCAAACTAAAAGCAGACAAGTAAAAACAATTACAAAGGATTCTAATTTTTTTGGGTTTTTGGTAAAACGATGCAAGTAAAATTACAGTAAAGCAAAACTTAAAACAAAGTAAAGGATGTGCGTGCAAAAACTCCCCTTACAGAAGTCTTCTTCCTCCCCGGCAACGGCGCCAGAAATAGCTTGATGAAGCCGAGTAAATTACCGGCCAGTTGGAAAACCCCAAGAGCAAGGTGTGATGAATATAGCAGCAAGCTTTTCCCTCAGTAAGAAACCAAGGTAGTCAATCCAGTAGGAGAAAGCCAAACGACTGAAGGTGATGCCCACTAGCTGCGTGATGCTCTAATAAGGGTGCCGTTAACAATCTCTTGTTAGCGCGTCTTCAACCAGTAGCAACGTGGAACCTGCACACAACACAACCAAATACTTTGTTCCCAACTTACGATGCGGTTGTCAATCTCACCGGTTTGCTTGAAACAAAGGGTATGAGCGTATCGAGTGGAAATTGATAATAGTATGCGAGTAAATTAAACAGTGCGAGTAAAGTAAACAGGTGATAGCAATTTAAAGGAAATAGGACCGGGATCCATAGTTCACTAGTGGTGTCTCTCCATAAGATAAAATAATACATACTGGGTAAACAAATTACAGTTGGGCAATTGATAGAACAAAGACAATGTGCATATGTCGAGAGGATCACTATGAGATTTACTCTGGGCATTACAATGAGATACATAGACCGCCATCCAACTGCATCTATGACTAATAATCCACTTGTGGTGAATCAATCCGAGAACTCCACAAGTATTAAGTTGCGAACAACAGATAATTGCATTAAGCAAAGTGTGTAATGTAAACAAAGCATATGCCCTCGAGCATATGAATGTTGTTTTCCCCCTTGTAGCAATAGCACATCTACAACCTTAGAGGTTTCTATCACTCCCCAGATTAAATAGAGGCATGAACCCACTATCGAGCATAAATACCTGAAGGGAATATGCCCGAGAGGCAATAATAAAGTGGTTATTATCATATTCCATGTTTATGATAAATGTTTATTTCTCATGCTAGAATTGTATTAATCGGAAACATTAATACTTGTGTGATTAATAAACTAAAAAGGTTCCTAGTAAAGCCTCTCTTTTATACTAGCTCGTTGATTAACTGATGATCAAGGTTTCCTGATCATGAACATTGGATGTTGTTAATAACGGGGTCATATCATTAGAAGAATGATGTGATGAACACTCACACCCATAGTACGAATAGCAATACGATCAAGTCATCAAGTTCATTGCTATATCAAACTCATGCGAAGTAGTTCTAATCCTTAGACCATGAGATCATGTTAATCACTGATACCGGAAGGGTACTTTGATGATATCAAACGTCACACCGTAATAGGGTGATTATAAAGGTTGATTTGGGTACTCTGAAAGTATTAGTTGAGGCTCATGGATCAAGAGTGGGATTTGTCCATCCGGATGACGGAAAGATATTCTCTGGGCCCTTCTCGGTGATATTGCATTGGAATAGCTTGCAAGCATGTGACTAGGTCACGGGAATGCATTATCACGGAACGAGTAAAGAGACTTGTCGGGAACGAGATCGAACTAGGTATGGTTGATACCAAATGATCGGATCTCGGACAAGTAATAATATCGCGAGACAAAAGGAATTAACTATGTTCGTTACCGGTTCACACGATCACTAGTTCATCGTTGAGTAAGTGGGAGTCATCATGGATTTCCAGATCCCGCTGTTGATTATTGATCGGAGAGGAGTCTCGATCATGTCCACGTTATTCACGAACCGTAGGGTGACACACTTAAGGCTCGTCGTCGTTTTTGAGTGGATACGATACTCCGATCGAATTACAGGACATCATAAGGGTTGTTTCAGAAAAGCACCGAAACTGTTTCGGGATATCGAAATAACTCAAGGGTGTATTTGTTAATGTTTGTTAATTGAATGAATTAACAAATATTAAAGAAATAAAAATGTTTTATTAAATCAATAAGTGTGAATTTTAATTGGCATGAATGTCATGCATTAAAATGGGGGTTACCTCATGTTGATGAGGGAGTAATCACCATAAAAGGGAATGAAGAAGGGGCAATGAAGAGAGGGGGAGACCCTTGGCCGGCCACCCCTTGGCTGCCCTCCTCCTCTATATAAACCCCCCCTTCTCTCCCTTGTGACACACTTCTTGATCCTCCCTCCTTTGCATAGTTGCTGCCCACTTTCCGTCTTGGCTTAGCGAAGCTCTGCCGGAATAGTAGTTCGTAGTTCACACACTTGGAGAAGTGTGTGGAGGAGTGTCCGGCGGATCCCTTCTTCCGCTGCCCCGCTGGACCGAGGGCGTGGAGGAGTCGACGTCGAGCTGCACGTGTGTGCGAGTTCGGGGGCGCTGCCACTTGTGGCGCCGGCTACACGATCTTGTGATCGTCAAGTGAACCACGACGTCGACTACATCAAGTGAACAACTACGTCGACTACGTGCGTCTTCACCAACTCTCCATCGTCAACGTTTGTGCGGGAACGTAATCCCCGCTCACGGTCGTCGAGGGTGAGTATCCATTGCTACCATCTCGTAGAGTTTCTTGGCCAGTTTATGCGTTCACGCGTAGGAAAATTTTTGTTTTCTATGCTACGAACCCATCAATACCCCCTCTTGGAGTCACTAGCAACTACTTGGCCAAGATAGCTACTAACAACGGAGAGCATGCAAAATCATAAACAACATAGAGATAACATAAGATAAATTTTAGTACATCAACTCAAGCATAACACCAATATTCATCGGATCCCAGCAAACCAAACATGTAGAATTACATAACGGTGATCTCAATCATGTAAGGCAGCTCATGAGATCTAAACATGAAGCACATGGTGGAGAAGACAACCATCTAGCTACTGCTATGGACCCATAGTACAAGGTAGACTACTCACTCATTGCTTCGGAGGCAAGCATGGCGATGAAGAAGACCTCCGGTGGCGATTCCCCTCTTCGGCAGGGTGCCGGGAAGAGCTTCTGGACCCTCCCGATCTTCGGGTCGACGGCGGCGGCGGATCGCGATGTGTTCTGGAAAAGTGATCGGGTCATTAGGTTTTTCCCGTCGGGGGGTCTTTATAGGCGAAGGGGCATCGTCAGGAGTGGACCGAGGCGGTCTCACACATAGGGGGCGCGGCCTACCCCTGGGCTGCGCCGCCCTGGTGTGTGGGGCCCTCGTGGCCCCACTCCGTCTCCTCTTCAGTTCTCTGGAAGCTTCAGTGAAATTTTAGGCAACTGGCTTTGGTTTCGTCCAATTCCGAGAATATTTCCTGTGTAGCTTTTCTGAAACACAAAAACAGCAGAAAACAGGGAACCGGCACTGTGGCGACTTGTTAATAGGTTAGTTCCGAAAATGCATAAAAGTGCCACGAAGTGTAACGAAACACTAAGCAAATGGTGTAAAAACAAGCATGGAGCATCAAAAATTATGCATACGTTTGAGACGTATCAGCATCCAACTCCCAAAAACCAAAGTTATTCCAAAGAGTCCACTATAAGTTCCTATGCATGGCATTTCAAACCATTCCAAGCAAATCTTCATGTGCTACCTTTCAAAACCTACAAAAATACTTCTCATTTTATGACACTGTTTTTAGCTCATGAGGACGTAGTGAACGGGTTTGTTATCTTTCGTATTGAATTAAGCACCCCTCGACTTGCATGCTTCATCTGCTCGTCACTAATTTTGCAAGAGACCTAGTCAGACCATTGTAACCTTTAAAAAAGAAAAGAAAAATAGGCACTCCTCCATGGTATGAGATTGCTGGCAGGCACCCGAAGCATTCGGTTAGCCATGGTCTGTGAAAGGAAAGGTGGGGAGGTGTGCCAAACTTTATAAAAGAGCATGTAAATGCCAATTTTTCAAGAACTCGGAACCGCTCTCAACTTGTTTAGTATGGAAGATAGCAAGAACCCCATTGCCATTCGTTGACAGGAACAACCACCTCTCAAAACAATTTTTATCTCTGTTTTACAAATGAAAAGCTATAGCACATGTTAAATCCTTGCTTCCCACTGCGAAACGGCCTATCTTTTACTTCTATGTTGAGTCTTCATCTTCTAT
Organism: Dactylis glomerata; assembly: GCA_007115705.1. NCBI lineage: Eukaryota > Viridiplantae > Streptophyta > Magnoliopsida > Poales > Poaceae > Dactylis > Dactylis glomerata. The sequence continues at coordinate 1,119,401 of QXEO01001225.1, forward strand.
CTTTATGCACCGATTAAGAGAGCATAGTTGTCATTCTGAGTATAATGTGCATGGTCCCAAAATTTATTATTTATTGATTCATGATTATGGTATTACTTCTTCTCAAATTATTTGTATCTAGTCACCCTTTTTAACTTTGAAGGTGTCCTATGCATTTATGTTTTGCTATTCCATGAGGGACAAGCTGAATACCACTTTGCTATGTTTTCTCTATGCTTCGAACAAACTAATGACTTCCAATGCATTATTACTTATGATCTTTTGTTTATGTTACTTTTCATGTTGTAACATGGTTGCTAAGTTCTATGGTTAGAATTATATCTTTTATGCCCATGTTTAGAGTACTTTGATCTCAGCTTGCAATGCTTTACATCGATTTGATCAAGATTGTGTTGGCTGCATGTCACCTCAAAAATTAGTTTTTGTTATCACTTACCTACTCGAGGATGAGCAGGAGTTAAGCTTGGGGATGCTTGATATGTTGCAAACGTATCTATAATTTTTGATGATCCATGCTTGTTTTACACCAATTGCTTTATGTTTTGTTTACACTTCGTGGTGTTTTTATGCATTTTCTGGAACTAACCTATTAACAAGATGCCACAGTGCCAGTCCCGTTTTCTGCTATTTTTGTGTTTCAGAAAAGTTACACAGGAAATATTCTCGGAATTGGATGAAACAAAAGCCAAAGTTCCTATTTACCTGACACGAAGACGGAGTCCAAAGGAGAGACAGAGGAGGACCAGGAGGCGGCTGCATCATAGGATGGTGCAGGCCACCCCCTGGCCACGCCACCAGGTGGTGTGGGCCCCTCGGCCCCCCTCTGACATCGCCCTTCCGCCTATAAATTCCCTTCATCGCGAAAACCCTAAAGGCCCGAACACTTTTCCACGAAACATATTGCAAGCCGCCGCCGTTGTCGACCCAAGATCGGGAGGGTCCAAAAGCTCTTCCCAGCACCCTGCCGGAGAGGGGAATAATCACTGGAGGCCTTCTTCATCACCATGCCAACCTCCAGAGTGATGCGTGAGAAGTCCACCACTGGACCATGGGTCCATAGTAGTAGCTAGATGGTTGTCTTCTCCTCCATGCGCCTCATGTGTAGATCTTGTGAGCTGCCTATCATGATCAAGATCATCTTTATGTAATTCTACATGTTGTGTTTGTTGGGATCCGATGAATATTGAGTACTATGTCAAGTTGATTGTTGATTTATCATGGCTATCTTATTTCTGATCTTGCATGCTCTCCGTTGCTAGTAGATATCTTGGCCAAGTTGATGCTAGTGACTCCAAGAGGGAGTATTTATGCTCGATAGTGGGATCATGCCTCTAGTAATCTGGGAGAGTGACAATAACTTCTAAGGTTGTAGATGTGCTATTGCTACTAGGGAGAAAACAACAATCTTTTGTTCAAGGATAATTGTATTGTTTACATTACACACTTTGCTTAAGGCGATAATCTGTTACTTGCAACTTAATACCCAAGGGTTGTTCGGGTAATATCTTGCGGGTGGATTATTAGTCATAGATGCAGTTGGATTATGGTCTATGTATTATGTTGTAATGTCCAAGTGAATCTCATAGTGATCTTCATGACATGTACATGCATTGTTATGCATTCTTTATTTTGTCAATTACCTAACTGTAATTTGTTTATCTAGCATGTTATTTATCTTTACGGAGAGACACCTCTAGTGAACTGTGGACCCCGGTCTATTCTTTTACATTTATATTACCATCGACTGCAAGCACTGTTTACTTTCCGCAAGCATTATTTCATTTCACCGCAAGCAAACATCTCTTTCCACACTATACGTCTAATTCTTTATTTTCAGCAAACTGGTGAGATTGACAACCTCACTGTAAGTTGGGGCAGGTTCCACGTTGCTGTTGGCGCCGAGGCTCCACGTCAACCACACGCCAACTTGTTTTCTGGTGCCTTGCCAAAGTCAGCTAGCAACAACCTTCAGAAGTGGTTTCTTTCTCCTACTGGTCGATTAAACTTTGGTTTCATACTGAGAGAAAACTTATTGCTGTGCTCATCATACCTTCCTCCTGGGGTTTCCCAACTGGTCCTGTGAGACATCAACCAGCGTCATCGTCCATGTCATCCATGTAGAGGGCGCTGATGTCTGGGAAGAAGTCCTCATCGGGGAAAGAGTCATCGGTCGACGTGATGCCATCAGCAGTCGCGCAGAAGTGCTCCCAAAAAACCTGATCGCCCCTCACCCGTACAGGTTCACGAGAGGCAGGATTCTGGAGGCCTACTGTCCTGTCGTCCAGTGCACGTCAGAAGAGGGGATGGAGAAGATGTATGAGACGTCTCAAAAGTATCTATAATTTTTGATGCGCCATGCTTGTTTTTACACCATTTGCCTTGTGTTTCGTTACACTTCATGGCGTTTTTATGCGATTTCCAGAACTAACCTATTCACAAGATGCCACAGTGCCAGTTCCCTATTTTCTGCTATTTTTGTATTTCAGAAATGCTACACAGGAAATATTCTCGGAATTGGACGAAACAAGTTCCAGAACTCCTATTTTTCCCGGACGAAGGACAAGAACCGAAAGAGAGCCGGAGGGGGGGCCAAGGGCCAGCCTCACACCAGGGCGGCGCGGCCCAGGCCCTGGCCGTGCCCCTTATGTGGGAGGAGGCCCTGGCAGCCCCCTGATGACGCCCCTTCGCCTATATAAAGCCTCGGGACAGAAAATCCTAGGGGGGGGGGGTCGGCGAAATTTCCAGAACAGTTCCGCAGCGCCACCGCCGTCAAAGCCAAATTTCGGGGGACAGAAGTCTCTGTTCCGGCACCCTGTCGGGACGGGGAAGTGCCCCCGGAGCCATCTCCATCAGTCTCCATCGCCGTCTCCGCCGTCTCCATCGACCTCACCGCCATCTCCATCAACCTTGTTGTCTCCTATGATGAGGAGGGAGTAGTTCTCCCCCGGGGCTGAGGGCTCTGCCGGTAGCTATGTGGTTCACCTCTCTCTCCCATGATATGATCTTTATGTGATCGTGAGCTTTGTATCTAGTTGAATTGGTAGATGTTATTATTCAGATATTATGCTACTCCTATGCTTAATTATTATACTCTCCGGAGATACCTCGTATCATGGTGTAAAGGTGACTAGTGTGTGCATCATGTGTATCTTTTTGGTTAATGTCTCTATGAAATGTTGGTGTTTGTTGGAACCATCTAGTGCGTTCACGGTGATAGTGTGGGACAATCTAGTTTGGGTACATACGGACTTTGAGGAGTGCTTCGTAGCCCTACGCATGATTAGTGTTCATTTTCCATTGGAGAACTATTTTGAGTTGCATATTGATGATAGTATTTATTGGTTCAATTATGTTATATTTGTTGGGAGTGTGTCCACTAGTGAAAGTATGATCCCTAGGCCTTGTTTCCAAGCATTGCACACCGTTTACTTACTGTTTTGTTACATGTTTGCTCGCAGCGATATTTATTTTAGATCACATTTGCTACTTATAATCATCACTACTACTTGTATTTCACTATCTCTTCGCCGAACTAGTGCACCTATACACCTGACAAGTGTATTGGGTGTGTTGGGGACACAAGAGACTTTCTGTATCGTAATTGCAGGGTTGTTTGAGAGGGATAGCTTTGACCTCTTCCTCCCTGAGTTCGATAAACCTTGGGTGATCCACTTAAGGGAAACTTGCTGCTGCTCTACAAACCTCTGCACTTGGAGGCCCAACACTGTCTACAAGAACAGACGCGTACGTAGACATCAAGCTCTTTTCTGGCGCCGTTGCCGGGGAGGTAAGGTAAAAGGTACTCGGATCCTCCTGTATGAGTGCTCGAAGTTATTTCCTTTAGATTCTGCAATTACATCTTTTTGTTTCTTGTTTTTATTTTCACTAGTTAGTCTTAATGGAAAATAAAGAGTTCTTTAGTCTTTTTTCTGAGTTTAGATTTGAAGAGAAAATTGAAAAACCTTTGGAGCTTATTTCGCATAGCAATGTTATTAGTACAAATGCTTTGAATACTGTTAATGCTAATGCTATAGAAAAGGCTAAGCTTGGGGAAGCTGGTTTTGTTACGTATGATATTTTTAGTTCCCCAGCTTTAGTGGAGAAAGTTTGCTCTGATGATATTTTATCTCCCATATGTGATGTTTCTAATGATGCTTGTGCTCCTCATCCTTTTAAAATACCTATGGAGATTGTTGAACGTGCTATGAATAACTGCTATTTAGGAGATGGAATTGTCCATCCTGGTGATCATTTGCTTTTTATACATGAATTATGCGAGTTGTTCAAGTGTGTAGGTATTTCAATGAACCAAGTTAAGAAGAAGCTATTCTCTTTATCACTGAAAGGCAGAGCTAAGGAATGGTATAAAACACTGAAGGATGGTCGATCTATTGACTTGGAGGAAATTGAACCTCTCTTTTATTCTAAATTCTATCCTTCTAGTCAGGTTTATAAAGATAGGAATTACATTTATAATTTTCATCCGCATGAGGGAGAAAGCATTGCCCAAGCGTGGGGAAGATTAAAGTTACTAATGCACAAATGTCCTATTCATGATCTTCCCCGTAATATTGTTATTAATAATTTTTATGCAAGGCTTTCAGGATATTACAAGGACTATCTAGATGCATGCTTTGATGGGTCTTTCAGCAGCAAGGATGTTAATACGAAGTGGGATCTGCTTGAAACAATTCAAAACAATATTGAAGGTTGGGATAGCGACAAAGGTAAAGGATCAGGTATGAATTACGAGTTTGATTGCATTAAGTCTTTCGCTGAAACTGCTAATTTTCAAGAGCTTAGTGATAAATATGGTCTTGATCCTCAAATTATGGTTGATTGCTTTAAAACCTTTGCTTCCCATATGAATGTTCCTAAAGGAAATTGGGACGTGTATCATGAACCTTTTAAGGACACTTGCGTAGAAAGCGATATTGTTATTGATGATTGCAATAAACATGCTCAAACTTCTAAAAGTCCTATTTCTTATAAGCATGTTAATTTTTGTGGAGTACATAGACCTTGTGAACAGAGTTACAACAAGGAAGATTATTGTGTCCACCATGCAAATGAAGAAACCCGAATGTGGTACAAGGATATAGGTGAGATCGGTAAAAAGGTTTGTAAGCTTTATCATTTTCTTTGTAAACATTGCGATGACATAGGTCATTTTAATTTCCAATGCTCAAGCCCTAATAGTTACTCTTCTCGTACCTTAAGTTTGTATTGTGATGACAAGATTACTCTCAATCAGCATGATGATCTCACTTTGTTCTTGGCGTGTGAAGAGATATCTAAAAAGATTGCTTTGATAGATATGAATGATGTTGATATTAATAGCACCCTTCGTGGTTGTTGTCTCTATTGTGCTAAAGATTGCCTTGCAAATACTTACATACAAAATCTTATAAAACTTGATATTTTGCCAAGCTATGATAGGACTGATAGATGTTTTTATCTTATTAATAGAGAGGAGGAATCCTCCAAAGTTTCTTCTGTTTTTCTGTCAGCAAACCAGATTATGTGGAGAAGATGCCCTTCAAGTCTCTCCCTCCTAAAGGAGAGAGTAAGAAGAGTATGAAGAAGAAGAAGAGGAGTAAAAGGCGAGAGGACACGGTATCTTCCCCTAAGCGTTATGATCCTGCTATAGATTATGATAATTCTGATTGGGATGATGTTCCCATGCCTGTTACCTATGTTAGTGATCATGATTGGGAAAAGCACTCTACTTTTGATATTGAAAATCTTTTTGGTACCAATTCTAAGGTTAATAATTGTTGTACCATTAGTACGATCCATGTTCCTTCTTATGATGATATGTTTGATGAATATGCTTTGCGAAATAGCTGTTCTCTAGCTTGTGATGATACTAAACCTCTAGTTTATGATGGTTATGATGATGGGTATAATGTTTTCAGTTCACCTACTTTTGAGGAGAAAATTAGTTATGATTACAATATGCCTCCTGTTTTTGATGATTATGGTGATGAGAATAATTATTCTGTTGAATCTGCTCCTACTACGATTATTCATGTGGGGAGTATTAATTCTTTTATGCATGTGGCTCATGATAGGGAAGCTTTATGTGATAGTTATATTGTTGATTCTATTCATGATGCTACTGAAAGTTATTATGAGAGAGGGAAACATGGTTTGATGGATCTCAACAATATTGAGTTTCCCCTCTTTATGTTGCAATTCTTGAAGTTGTACTTGTTTTGCCTTCCTATGCTTTTTGCTTTGCGCTTTCATGACTTGTCTCTTTACAAGACTATTTTTCATAGGAAGTGGTTTAGATTTAAATGTGTTCCATACTTGATTTTTGATGCTCTCTATTGCTTTAAGTTCCTATATGGCGCCTTTGCCTCAAGCTCTTATATGACGCCCACATGAGCATCTTTGCAAATTACTGCGCCTAGCTCAAAGGCGTTAAAGAAAAGCACTCTTGGGAGATAACCCATTGTTTTCTTTTTAGTACTTTTTCTTTTCTTTGAGTCTTGGAAGTTATTACTACTGTAATAACCGCTCCTTATCCTTTTTAATTCGTTGTTGTGCCAAGAGAATCCTCTAATTTGAGTGAGGTAAGATTTGGGGATGTTGCTGTCCTGAAACAGTTTTTGGTGCTGCACCGTAAAAATTCGTGAAAATTCTCTGTATATCTTTTGGACCTGCGATTTCTTAAGCATATACCCCAGGTTATATCCAAACTTTCGTTAGTTGAACACTTTTTGATTTGAGCAACAGAAAACCCCTAAAAAATTCGACCTTTGTCAGCTGTTCTGTTTTGACAGATTTCTGCCAATATTTGTGTTGCCGCTCTATCGCTTTCTTTTTGAGTTCTTTTGATCACGGAACTTTTGGGGAAGTTGCTACAGTAGTATATGCTTTATATGTGGTGGTTTTAGGTTGAAACCTGAAGCAAAAAGGGTTGATTCTATGTTAAGCTTACACTAATGTTGCTAATAGATTTGTGTTTAGTTTTGTATGAAGGAAGTTTTCAAGTGTAGGGATCGGAGAGTGATGAGATGAGTTGAAGAATGGACAAAAGCTCAAGCTTAGGGATGCCCATGTCACCCCAAGAAATATCCAAGAGGTACAAGCGTCAAAGCTTGGGGATGCCCCCGAGGCACCCCCTTCTTCATCGGCAAAAATCAGGTCACCTTTCAAGACACTATATTTTTATTGCTTCATACACTATGCATTTTTCTTGGAGCGTCTTTACTTTTGCTTTCCGTTTTCTTTTGTTTTGTTTGCTGCAATAAATGGTTAGATCACATCATGTTTCTTTTGGAGGAGATGAACTCACTTTTCATTTGCCAAGAACACTCTAGTTTTCACTCTTATCGTTCAATGAGTGTTCTCTTTTTCTGCTACTGCGTTTAGCTTGCATTTTTTGCCTTGAGTTTTGTTCAGATCTTGTTTTATCTTTGCATCAAGGTGTATTAGGACCTCTGGTATATGTTGGTTGTTCTCAAAAGAGTTTCCTCAAAAAGGTTTGAACGGTGTTGGAGAAGAGAAAAAGTTTCATGCAAAAAAGTGGTACAAAAAGGAGCTTGTTTAGACTGTGGCTTAGACTTTTGCATGTCATGTTTGATGTAGTTTTGATAGTATGCTTAGTGATTTTTGCTGTAGCATGACTTGTCTCAAATGACTGAGATTGCTTAATGAGCCTTTGAAAAAATCATGCGTTGTTTATATTATTTGGAAGCATTAATTTGGTTTTCTCCTTTGATGCTTTATTTGGGTTGACTTGGCGCATGCTTACACCATGTTGACTACAAAAATAAGTCGCCTATAGCCTCTATGATCATTTAGTTTTTGACTTTTGATGCCATCTTATGCTTCTTTTAATGTTGCTTTGTCGCTTTGCATGATTATGGCCGTTATTGCTCTCTTAGTTGGTCCCTCCCAGTCTTTTGCTAGCCCTCATTTTGTACTGAGTATGAGCTCTACTCGTGCATCCAACTCCCAAAAACCAAGTTTGCCATTGTGTCCACTATAAATTCCTATGCATGGTATTTGTAAGCCATTCCAAGTAAATTTTCATGTGCTACCTTTCAAAAACTCTTCAAAATACTTCTCGTTTTGTGACACTGTTTTCAGCTCATGGGGCCGTAGTGGTCGGATTTTCTATCTTCCATATTGCTTATTCCAAAAAGAAAAAAAAAAGAAAAAAGAAAGAAAAAGGGCACTCCTCCATGGTATGTGAATGTTGGTGGGCACCCGATGGAATCGGTTAGCCATGGTTTGAGAAAGGAAAAAGGTGGGGAGGAGTGCCAAGTTTTATATAAAGAGCACAAAAAGTGCCAATCTCTCTCTCAAAAACTTGCTTCATTTTTGTATGGAAGATAGTAAGAACCCCATTGCCAGTCATTGACAAAGACAACCACCTCTCAAAACCAATTTTTATCTCTCTGTTTTACAAATGAAAAGCTCTAGCACATGTTTAATCACTGCTTCCCTCTGCGAAGGGCCTTTCTTTTACTTTTATGTTGAGTCTCCACCTTCTACCTTTATGCACCGTCTAGGAGAGCATAGTTGTCATTCTGACTATAATGTGCATTGTACCAAAGTTTATCATTGATTGATTCATGACTATGGTTTCACCTGTTTCTAAATTATTTGTATCTAGTCGCCCTCTTAAACTTGAAGGTGTCCTATGCATTTATGTTTTGCTATTCCATGAGGGACAAGCTGAAAACCATTTACTATGTTTTTCCATATGATTTGAACACACGTTTGACTTTCATTGTTTCATTATTCATGATCTTTTGTTTGTGTTTCTTTTCATGTTATAACATGGTTGCTAAGTTTCTATTATCAAGATTATGTCTTTCATGCCCATGTTTTAAGTTCTTTGATCTCAGCACTCAATGCTTTACCTATATGATCAAGATTGTGATGGTGCATGTCACCTCAAAAATTATTTCTTTTGTTATCACTTACCTACTCGAGGACGAGCAGGAGTTAAGCTTGGGGATGCTGATACGTCTCAAACGTATCTATAATTTTTTATGCTCCATGCTTGTTTTTACACCATTTTCCTAGTGTTTTGTTACACTTCATGGCGTTTTTATGCGATTTCCAGAACTAACCTATTGACAAGATGCCACAGTGCCAGTTCCCTGTTTTCTGCTGTTTTTGTGTTTCAGAAATGCTACATAGGAAATATTCTGGGAATTGGACGAAACAAGTTCTAGAACTCCTATTTTTCCCGGACGAAGGACGAGGACCGAAAGAGAGCCGGAGGGGGGCTAGGGGCCAGCCTCACACTAGGGCGGCGTGGCCTAGGCCCTGGCCACGCCTCCTATGTGGGAGGAGGCCCTGGCAGCCCCCTGACAACGCCCCATCGCCTATATAAAGCCTTGGGACGGAAAACCCTAGGGGGGTCGGTGAAATTTCCAGAATAGTCCCGCAGCGCCGCCGCCGTCGAAGCCAAATTTCGGGGGACAGAAGTCTCTGTTCCGGCACCCTGCCGGGACGGGGAAGTGCCCCCGGAGCCATCTCCATCGGTCTCCATCGCCGTCTCTGCCGTCTCCATCGACCTCACCGCCATCTCCATCAACCTTGCTGTCTCCTATGATGAGGAGGGAGTAGTTCTCCCCCGGGGCTGAGGGCTCTGCCGGTAGCTATGTGGTTCACCTCTCTCTCCCATGATGTGATCTTTATGTGATCATGAGCTTTGTATCTAGTTGAATTGGTAGATGTTATTATTCAGATATTATGCTACTCCTATGCTTAATTATTATACTCTCCGGAGATACCTCGTATCATGGTGTAAAGGTGACTAGTGTGTGCATCATGTGTATCTTTTTGGTTAATGTCTCTATGAAATGTTGGTGTTTGTTGGAACCATCTAGTGCGTTCACGATGATAGTGTGGGACAATCTAGTTTGGGTACATACGGACTTTGAGGAGTGCTTCGTAGCCCTACGCATGATTAGTGTTCGTTTTCCATTGGAGAACTATTTTGAGTTGCATATTGATGATAGTATTTATTGGTTCAATTATGTTATATTTGTTGGGAGTGTGTCCACTAGTGAAAGTATGATCCCTAGGCCTTGTTTCCAAGCATTGCACACCGTTTACTTACTGTTTTGTTACATGTTTGCTCGCAGCGATATTTATTTCAGATCACATTTGCTACTTATAATCATCACTACTACTTGTATTTCACTATCTCTTCACCGAACTAGTGCACCTATACATCTGACAAGTGTATTGGGTGTGTTGGGAACACAAGAGACTTTCTGTATCATAATTGCAGGGTTGCTTGAGAGGGATAGCTTTGACCTCTTCCTCCCTGAGTTCGATAATCCTTGGGTGATCCACTTAAGGGAAACTTGCTGCTGCTCTACAAACCTCTGCACTTGGAGGCCCAACACTGTCTACAAGAACAGACGCGTGCGTAGACAATAATGTAGCGGCGACGTAAGGCTCTAGAGGCGAGAGACGGGATGTGATACGGCGTGATTAGGGTTTGCGCCTAAGCCTGATTATATAGCGCTGGTCGGGTAAGACGTGGGGCGCAGCCTGATGACCCACAAGTATAGGGGGTGTATCGTAGTACTTTCAATAAATAAGAGTGTCGAACCCAACGAGGAGCAGGAGGTGTTGACAAGTGGTTTTGATCAAGGATTCATTGTAAATACTAGCAAACGGGTTTTCAGGGGTATTTGGTAATACAAGTGAATAAAATACAAGTAAATAAAAGACAATAATAATAATTGCTGCAAGTGGCCCAATCCTTTCTAGAGCAAAGGACAAGCCGGTTGTGTAACTTATGATAACCAAACGTTCTCGAGGACACACGGGAGTTTCTGTCAAGTGCTTTTGCTTCATGCCGCTAAATAATCTTTACTTGTTTGATAAGTGTTATGGGGGTGAACCTGTGCTAGCGCACTACCCTTACTAGGATAAATACACACTTGTGATTATACCCCTTAAAAGCATCCGCAAATACAAGAAAGTAATTAAGATAAATCTAACCACAACCTTAAACTCTAAGATCCTACGCTCCCTGGTGCAATGGTTTCCCAACAGAGGTTTAGGTTTCTGTCACTCCAGCAACCCCACAATTGGTATTCAAATACACAATGCATCTCACTAGGCCCATAAATGGTGAAGTATCATGTAGTCGACGTTCACATGACACCCCTAGTGAAATAACACCACAACAAATAAATATCAAACCATTAAATATTACTCAACATAATTCCACTACTAATGACTTGACTTCTCCCATGTCCTCAAGAACTAAACGAACTACTCACAAGACATCATATGGATCATGATCAGAGGTGAAATAATGGTAAATAACAATCTGAACATAAACCTTAATTCAACGGTTCCACTCAATAGCATCAACCACAAGAGTAATCAACACCGGGAAAGTTTTCCCTAAGAATTTGACAAGATTCAATTCAAGATGTTACAGTGGGATGGCGTGGTGATGGTGGAGATGAAGGTGCTGGTGATGAGGATGATGGTGATGATGATCCCGATGAAGTCCGGTGCAATGATGATGACGATGGCGACGATCTCCCCTCTCCGGGAAGGAATTTCCTTGGCAGATTTCTGCCTGCCGGAGAGCTTTTCTCTCTCTGGTGTTTTCAGCCCCGCAGAGGCGGTGGTGTCTATCTCTGAGCCCCCTCCTTGACTTAGGTTTTCGGGGACGATGAAATACGCAAAGGGGCGATAGCAGAAGTGGGCCTAGGGGGCCTCATCATAGGCCGGCGCAGCCAGGGGTGGGCCCGCGCCCCCTGGTGGTGAGGCTGCCCTGTGGCCCCTCTCGTCTCCTCCTTCTGGCTACTTCAGTCTTCTGGTAAAATATAATTTCCTGTTATTTTTCTGGAATTTCCTGATCTTCCGAAATACGGTGTCTTGATGGTCCTTTGATACGTCTCCAATGTATCTATAATTTTTGATGCTCCATGCTTGTTTTTACACCATTTGCCTACTGTTTCGTTACACTTCGTGGCACTTTTATGCATTTTCCGGAACTAACCTATTAGCGAGTTGCCACAGTGCCAGTTCCCTGTTTTCTACTGTTTTTGTGTTTCAGAAGTGATACACAGGAAATATTCTCGGAATTGGACGAAACAAGTTCCCGAAGTCTTATTTTACCCGGAAGCTTCCAGAGATCCGAAGGAGAGTAGGATAGGGGCCACCAGGCCCCCTCACACGTTGCTCGCGCGGCCAGGGGCCTGGCCGCGCCACCATGGCGTGAGGGCCCCTGGCCCCACCTCTGACGACGCCCCTTCGCCTATATAAAGCCTCGGGATGGAAAACCCTAAAGGAGTCGACGATTTTTCCAGAACAGTTCCGCAGCTCCGCCGCCATCGCCGATGAATTTTGGGGGATAGAAGTCTCTGTTCCGGCACCCTGCCGGGACGGGGAAGTGCCCCCGGAGCCATCTCCATCGGTCTCCATCGCCGTCTCCGCCGTCTCCATCGACCTCACCGCCATCTCCATCAACCTTGTTGTCTCCTATGATGAGGAGGGAGTAGTTCATCCCCGGGGCTAAGGGCTCTACCGGTAGCTATGTGGTTCACCTCTCTCTCCCATGATGTGATCTTTATGTGATCGTGAGCTTTGTATCATGTTGAACAAGTAGATGTTATTATTCAGATATTATGTGTACTCTAGTGATGTTATTAAAGTAATCTATTCCTCCTTTCATGGTGTAACGGTGATAGTGCGTGCATCGTGGTGGTACTTGGTCTAGGCTACGATTGTGATCTCTTATGGATTATGAGAATAATTATCGCTATGATAGTATTTAAGTGATCTATTCCTCCTTTCATGGTGTAATGTTGACAGTGTGTGCACCAGTGTTAGTACTTGGTCTAAGTTGCAATAATATCTATCTTGAGTTGTGATTTGATTTGGATATCTCTATGAGTGGTGTTTGTCAAGTACTTGATGAACTTTAAGGGGTGCTTCTGTAGCCACTACGCAATGATTAGTGTTATTCAATAGGAGAGTAATTCAGAGTACCATAGTGAAGAGAAGTTTTCTACTGGTTCAATTGTGTTATATTGTTGGGAGTGTGTCCACTAGTGAAAGTATGATCCCTAGGCCTTGTTTCCAAGCATTGCACACCGTTTACTTGCTGTTTTGTTACTTGTTTGCTCGCAGCGATTTTTATTCTAGATTGCATTTACTACTTATAATCATCTATACCACTTGTATTTCACTATCTCTTCGCCGAACTAGTGCACCTATACATCTGACAAGTGTATTGGGTGTGTTGGGGACACAAGAGACTTTCTGTATCGTAATTGCAGGGTTGCTTGAGAGGGATAGATTTGACCTCTTCCTCCCTGAGTTCGATAAACCTTGGGTGATCCACTTAAGGGAAACTTGCTGCTGCTCTACAAACCTCTGCACTTGGAGGCCCAACACTGTCTACAAGAACAGAAGCGTGTGTAGACATCAAGCTCTTTTCTGGCGCCGTTGCCGGGGAGGTAAGGTAAAAGGTACTCGCATCCTCCTGTGTGAGTGCTCGAAGTTATTTCCTTTATATTCTGCAATTATATCTTTTTGTTTCTTGTTTTTATTTTCACTAGTTAGGCTTAATGGAAAACAAAGAGTTCTTTAGTCTTTTTCTTGATTTTAGATTTGAGGAGAAAATTGAAAATCCTTTGGAGCTTATTTCGCATAGCAATGTTATTAGTACGAATGCTTTGAATACTGTTAATGCTAATGCTATAGAAAAGTCTAAGCTTGGGGAAGCTGGTTTTGTTAAGTATGATATTTTCAGTCCCCCAGCTTTAGTGGAGAAAGTTTGCTCTGATGATATTTTATCTCCCATATGTGATGTTTCTAATGATGCTTGTGCTCCTCATCCTTTTAAAATACCTACAAAGATTGTTGAATGTGTTAAGAATAACTGCTATTTAGGAGATGGAACTATCCATCCTGGTGATCATTTGCTCTTTATACATGAATTATGCGAGTTATTCCAGTGTGCAGGTATTTCGATGAACCAAGTTAAGAAGAAGCTATTCTCTTTATCATTGAAAGGCAGAGCTGAGGAATGGTATAAAACATTGAAGGATGGCCGATCTATTGACTGGAAGGAAATTGAACCTCTCTTTTATTCTAAATTCTATCCTTCTAGTCAGGTTTATAAAGATAGGAATTACATTTATAATTTTTATCCGCATGAGGGAGAAAGCATTGCCCAAGCGTGGGGAAGATTGAAGTTACTAATGCATAAATGTCCTATTCATGATCTTCCCCGTAATATTGTTATTAATAATTTTTATGCAAGGCTTTCAGGAACAAGGACTATCTAGATGCATGCTTTGATGGGTCTTTCACAAGCAAGGATGCTGACACTAAGTGGGATCTGCTTGAAACAATTCAAAACAATATTGAAGGTTGGGATAGCGATAAAGGTAAAGGATCAGGTATGAATTACGAGTTTGATTGCATTAAGTCTTTCGCTGAAACTGCTGATTTTCAAGATCTTAGTGCTAAGTATGGTCTTGATCCTCAAATTATGGTTGATTGCTTTAAAGCCTTTGCTTCCCATATGAATGTTCCTAAAGGAAATGGGGACGTGTATCATGAACCTTTTAAGGACACTTGCATAGAAAGTGATATTGTTGTTGATGATTGCAATAAACATGCTCAAACTTCTAAAAGTACTATTTCTTATAAGCATGTTAATTTTTGTGGAATACATAGACCTTGTGAACAGAGTTACAACAAGGAACATTATTGCATCACCCACGCAAATGAAGAAACCAGTATGTGGTACAAGGATATAGGTGAGATCGGTAAAAAGGTTTGTGAGCTTTATCCTTTTCTTTGTGAACATTGCGATGACATAGGTCATTTTAATTTCCAATGCTCAAGCCCTAATAGTTACTCTTCTAGTACCTTAAGTTTGTATTGTGATGACAAGATTACTCCCAATCAGCATGATGAGCTCACTTTGTTCTTGGCATGTGAAGAGATATCTAGAAAGATTGCTTTGATAGATATGAATGATGTTGATATTAATAGCACCCTGCATGGTTGTCGTCTCTATTGTGCTAAAGATTGCCTTGCAAATACTTACATACAAAATCTTATAAAACTTGATATTTTGCCAAGCTATGACAGGACTGATAGATGTTTTTATCTTATTAATAGAGAGGAGGAATCCTCCAAAGTTTCTTCTGTTGTTTCTGTCAGCAAACCAGGTTATGTGGAGAAGATGCCTTTCCCTCCTAAAGAATATGTGGAGAAGATGCCCTTCAAGTCTCTCCCTCCTAAAGGAGAGAGTAAGAAGAGTATAAAGAAGAAGAAGAAGAAGAGGAGTAAGAGGCGAGAGGACACGGTATCTTCCCCTAAGCGTTATGATCCTGCTATAGATTATGATAATTCTGATTGGGATGATGTTCCTATGCCTATTACTTATGTTAGTGATCATGATTGGGAAAAGCACTCTACTTTTGATATTGAAAATCTTTTTGGTACCAATTCTAAGGTTAATAATTCTTGTACCATTAGTGCTATCCATGTTCCTTCTTATGATGATATGTTTGATGAATATGCTTTGCGACATAGTAGTTCTCTATCTTTTGATGATACTAAGCCTCTAGTTTATGATGATGATTATAATGTTTTCAATTCACCTACTTTTGAGGAGAAAAATAGTTATGATTACAATATGCCTCCTGTCTTTGATGATTATGGTGATGAGAATAATTATTCTGTTGAATCTGCTCGTACTACTATTGTTCATGTGGGGAGTATTAATCCTTTTATGCATGTGGCTCATGATAGGGATGCTTTATGTGATAGTTATATTGTTAGTTCTATTCATGATGCTACTGAAAGTTATTATGAGAGAGGGAAACATGGTTTGATGGATCTCAATAATATTGAGTTTCCCCTCTTTATGTTGCAATCCTTGAAGTTGTACTTGTTTTGCCTTCCTATGCTTTTTGCTTTGCGCTTTCATGACTTGTCTCTCTACAAGACTATTTTTCATAGGAAGTGGTTTAGATTTAAATGTGTTCCATACTTGCTTTTTGATGCTCTCTATTGCTTTAAGTTCCTATATGGCGCCTTTGCCTCAAGCTCTTATATGGCGCCCACATGAGCATCTTTGCAAATTACTGCGCCTAGCTCAAAGGCGTTAAAGAAAAGCACTCTTGGGAGATAACCCAATGTTTTATTTTCAGTAATTTTTCTTTTATTTGAGTCTTGGAAGTCATTACTACTGTAATGACCGCTCCTTATCTTGTTTATTTCGTTTTTGTGCCAAGAGAAGCCTCTAATTCGAGTGAGGTAAAGATTTGGGGATGTTGCTGTCCTGAAACTGTTTTCGGTGCTGCACCGTAAAAATTCGTATAAATTCTCTGTATATCTTTTGGACCTGCGATTTCTTGTGCAAATGACCCAGGTTATATCCAAACTTTAATTAGTTGAACACTTTTTGATTTGAGCAACAGAAAACCCCTCAAAAATTCGACCTTTGTCAGCTGTTCAGTTTTGACAGATTTCTGCCAATATTTGTGTTTGCCACTTTATCGCTTTGTTTTGAGTTCTTTTGATCACAGAACTTTTAGATAAGTTGCTACAGTAGTATTTGCTATATATGTGGTGGTTTTGAGTTGAAACCTGAAGCAAAAAGAGGGTTGATTATATGTTATGCTTGCACTAATGATGCTAATAGAATTGTGTTTAGTTTTGTATGAAGGAAGTTTTCAAGTGTAGGGATTGGAGAATGATGAGATGAGTTGAAGAATGGAAAAAAGCTCAAGCTTGGGGATGCCCATGCATCACCCCAAGAAATATCCAAGAAGTACAAGCGTCAAAGCTTGGGGATGCCCCCGAGGCACCCCTTCTTCATCGGCAAAAATCAGGTCACCTTTCAAGACGCTATATTTTTATTGCTTCATGCACTATGTGTTTTTCTTGGAGCGTCAGTTGTTTTAGTTTTCTTAGTTAGTGTAGTTTGTTTGTTTGCTGCAATAAATGGTTGGACCCCAACAAATTTTCTTTTGGAGAAGTTGCCTTGCTTTTCATTTGCCAAGAACGCTCTAGTTTTCACTCTTATTAAAAATCGAGTGTTCTTCTTTTTCCGCTACTGCTTTTGGTTTTCGTTTTCGCCTTGATTTGCGTTCAGACCTTGTCATATCTTTTCATCAAGGTGTATTTTTGCCTCTGATCTTTATTGGTTTTCATCAAAAGAGGTGTTTATAAAAAATTTAAATGGTGTTGGAAAAGAGAAAAAGCTTTGTGCAAAATAGTGGTACAAGAAGGAGCTTGTGTAGACTGCGGCTTAGGCTTTTTCATGTCATGCTTGATGTCTTTTTGATAGTATGCTTAGTGGTTTTTCTATAGCATGACTTGTCTCAAATAACTGAGATTGCTTAATGAGCCATTGAAAAAATCATGCATTGTTTTTATTGTATGGAAGCATTATTTTGGTTTTCTCCTTGATGCTTTATTTGGGTTGACTTGGCGCATGCTCACACATGTTAGACTCTTACAAAGTCGCCAATAGCCTTCATGATCATTTAGTTTTTGACTTTTGACGCCATCTTATGCTTCTTTTAATGTCGCTTTGTCGCTTTGCATGATTATGGCCATTATTGCTCTCTTAGTTGGTCGCTCCCAGTCTTTTGCTAGCCCTCGCCTTGTACTGAGTATGAACTCTACTCGTGCATCCAACTCCTAAAAGCCAAAGTTTGCCATTGTGTCCACTATAAACTCCTATGCATGGTATTTTTAAGCCATTCCAAAGTAAATTTTCATGTGCTACCTTTCAAAAACTTTCAACTACTTCTTGTTTTGTGCCACTGTTTTTAGCTCATGGGGACGTAGTGGTCGGATTTGCTATCTTCCATATTGCTTATTCCAAAAAGAAAAAGAAAAAGAGAAAAAGGAAAGAAAAAAGGCACTCCTCCATGGAATGTGAATGTTGGAGGGCACCCGATGGAATCGGTTAGCCATGGTTTGAGAAAGGAAAAAAGGTGGGTGATCCCTTTGATGGCGCCCAGAAAATTGGCTGCTACCAAGTTGATGTGGGAGCAAACTGTCCTTGTGCGTGGTGAATAACCAGCCCGTTGGGAACCCCAAGAGGAAGGTATGATGAGTATAGCAGCTAGTTTTCCCTCAGTTAAGAAACCAAGGTTTAATATCGATCAGGAGAGGAGAGACAATGACGACTGAAGGTTATGCGGAACCTGCACACACACAAACAAATACTTTGTCCCCAACTTGCGATGAGGTTGTCAATCTCACCGGTTTGCTTGAAACAAAGGTTATGAGTGTATCGAGTGGAAAACAATATAGTATGCAAGTAAAGTAAACAGTGCGAGTAAAGTAAACAGGTGAAAGCAATATGATGGAAATAGGACCGGGGTCCACAGTTCACTAGTGGTGTCTCTCCATAGATAAAATAACACATGCTGGGTAAACAAATTACAGTTGGGCAATTGATAGAATAAAGATAAACGTGATATGTCAAGAAGATCACTATGAGATTTACTCTGGGCATTACAACAAAATACATAGACCGCCATCCAACTGCATCTATGACTAATAATCCACTCCCGGGGATATCAATCCGAACACCCTAGAAGTATTAAGTTGCGAACAACAGATAATTGCATTAAGCAAAGTGTGTAATGTAAACAAAGCATATGCCCTTGAGCATATGAATGTTGTTTTCTCCCTAGTAGCAACAGCACATCTACCACCTTAGAGGTTTCTATCACTCCCCCAGGTGAAATAGAGGCATGAACCCACTATCGAGCATAAATACCCCCTCTTGGAGTCACTAGCAACTACTCGGCCAAGATAGCTACTAACAACGGAGAGCATGCAAGATCATAAACAACATAGAGATAACAAAAGATATAATTCAGTCTAGCAACTTAATCATAAACACCAATATTCATCGGATCCCAACAAACCAAACATGTAGAATTACATAACGGTGATCTCAATCATGTAGGGCAGCTCATGAGATCTAAACATGAAGCACATGGTGGAGAAGACAACCATCTAGCTACTGCTATGGACCCATAGTCCAAGGTAGACTACTCACTCATCGCTCTGGAGGCAAGCATGGCGATGAAGAAGACCTCCGGTGGCGATTCCCCTCTCCGGCAGGGTGCCGGGAAGAGCTTCTGGACCCTCCCGATCTTCGGGTCGACGGAGGCGGCGGATCGCGATGTGTTCTGGAAAATTGATCGGGTACTTAGGTTTTTCGCGTCGGGGGGTCTTTATAGGTGAATGGGCGATGTCAGAGGGGGAGCCAGGCGCCCTCACGCGGGGCCCGCGCGGCCAGTGGCCTGGCCGCGCCACCCCTGCTTGTGGGGCCCTGGTGGCCCCCCTCCGGCTCTCCTTCGGATCTCTGGAAGCTTCCGGGTAAAATAAGACTTCAGGAACTTGTTTCGTCCAATTCCGAGAATATTTCCTGTGTATCACTCTGAAACACAAAAACAGCAGAAAACAGGAAACTGGCACTGTGGCAACTCGTTAATAGGTTAGTTCCGGAAAATGCATAAAAGTGCCACTAAGTGTAACGAAACAATAGGCAAATGGTGTAAAAACAAGCATGGAGCATCAAAAATTATAGATACGTTTGAGACGTATCAAGCATCCCCAAGATTAACTCCTGCTCGTCCTCAAGTAAGTAAGTGATAACAAAGAATAATTTTTGAGGTGACATGCACCTACACAATCTTGATCATATATGTAAGCATTTGTGAGCTGGGATCATAAGAACTTAAAACATGGGCATGAAGATATAATCATGACAATAAGAACTTAGCAACCATGTTGTAAACATGCAAATGAACACAAACAAAAGATCATGAAAATAAAACAATGAAAGTCAAACGTGTGTTCAAATCATAAGGAAAAACATACAAATGGTTTTCAGCTTGTCCTTCAAAGAGAGCAAAACATAAATGCATAGGACACCTTCAAGTTTAAGAGGGCGACTAGATACAAATAATTTAAGAACAAGTGAAACCAACAATATGAATCAATCAATGAACTTTGGGACAATGCATATCACACTAAGAATGACAACTATGCTCTCTTACTGGTGCATAAAGAAAGAAGGTGGTGACTCAACATAAAAGTAAAAGAGAGGCCCTTCGCAGAGGGAAGCAGTGATTGCAAGTTTTATAACCTTCAAAAATTATGGTACTTACCGGCTTTGAGCTTTCATTGCCCCCATCATAAGCATCTTGAATGGTTAAAGTTAATGCGAGAACAATTATGATGCATATGCTTGACAAATCATAAGTTGAAAACCTCGTGCCCCGTGACTACGAGTACCCAAACCTCATGCTACTTTACTTAGAGTCCCAAGCAAGGCTCTTGTCATTATAAGTATATGCATATCATTGAGAACCGCCAATGGGGTACCTCCGTACCCGATGACATGGAACAAGCCCACACCAAAATGACAGGACAAGCAGACAATGAACACCTCGACATCTCTTTTATTTGCCTTTTGTTTAGCTTTTTATTGTGAGATGCGTCGTCGAATGTTCACCATGGGTATGCTGCAAATTTCCACCATGAATTATGCATGGCTTAGATTGGCGGCCCGGCGTTTCCCTAACACATATACAAACTCCATGATCCCCACAAGATTCCCAATTCATTTCACACCGCGGGCATCCATAAACAAAAGATCACGATATCAACTCAAATAAGAAGTGCAATGTTGAAAGCTTGCCCCATGACAGCATGGATGGGCTAGAATCCAACTTACAACTTGCAAGCATAACAACTCAACATAAGAGACCACAATGTCAAATTTTTAAGAACAGGAAAAAGTAAAGTGTGCCTTCCGGTTCGTGAGAGCTTTACTGACCGAATTTCGCATAACACTGGTAAGAGTTTAATTTGAAGAGAAAATAAAGCAAGTCAAATTTACTTGGAATAGCAAATTGCTAGTAGGTATGTATGGTGGACACTTTGGAAAACTTTGGCTTTTAGGAGTTGGATGCACGAGTAGAGCTCATACTCAGTACAAGGCGAGGGCTAGCAAAAGACTGGGAGCGACCAACTAAGAGAGCAATAATGGCCATAATCATGCAAAGCGACAAAGCCACATTAAAAGAAGCATAAGATGGCATCAAAAGTCAAAACCTAAATGATCATGAAGGCTATTGGCGACTTTGTAAGAGTCTAACATGTGTGAGCATGCGCCAAGTCAACCTAAATAAAGCATCAAGGAGAAAACCAAAATAATGCTTCCATACAATAAAAACAACGCATGATTTTTTTCAAAGGCTCATTAAGCAATCTCAGTTATTTGAGACAATTCATGCTACAGCAAAACCACTAAGCATACTATCAAAAAGACATCAAGCATGACATGAAAAAGCCTAAGCACAGTCTACACAAGCTCCTTCTTGTACCACTATTTTGCACAAAGCTTTTTCTCTTTTCCAACACCATTTAAATTTTTTATAAACACCTCTTTTGATGAAAACCAATAAAGATCAGAGGCAAAAATACACCTTGATGAAAAGATATGACAAGGTCTGAACACAAATCAAGGCGAAAACGAAAACCAAAAGCAGTAGCAGAAAAAGAAGAACGCTCGATTTTTAATAAGAATGAAAACTAGAGCGTTCTTTGCAAATGAAAACGAGTACATCTCCTCCAAAGGAATTTTGTTGGGGTCCAACCATTTATTGCAGCAAACAAACAAACTAAACCAACTAAGAAAACTAAAACAACTGACGCTCCAAGAAAAACACATAGTGCATGAAGCAATAAAAATATAGTGTTTTGAAAGGTGACCTGATTTTTGCCGATGAAGAAGGGGTGCCTCGGGGGCATCCCCAAGCTTTGACGCTTGTACTTCTTGGATATTTCTTGGGGTGATGCATGGGCATCCCCAAGCTTGAGCTTTTGTCCATTCTTCAACTCATCTCATCATTCTCCAATCCCTACACTTGAAAACTTTCTTCATACAAAACTAAACACAATTCTATTAGCAACATTAGTGCAAGCATAACATATAATCAATCCTCTATTTGCTTCAGGTTTCAACTCAAAACCACCACATATATAGTAGATACTACTGTAGCAATCTCCCCAAAAGTTCCGTGATCAAAAGAACTCAAAAGAAAGCGATAAAGTGGCAAACACAAATATTGGCAGAAATCTGTCAAAACTGAACAGCTGACAAAGGTCGAATTGTTGAGGGATTTTCTGTTGCTCAAATCAAAAAGTGTTCAACTAACAAAAGTTTGGATATAACCTGGGGCATATGCACAAGAAATCGCAGGTCCAAAAGATAAACAGAGAATTTA
Organism: Dactylis glomerata; assembly: GCA_007115705.1. Lineage (NCBI taxonomy): Eukaryota > Viridiplantae > Streptophyta > Magnoliopsida > Poales > Poaceae > Dactylis > Dactylis glomerata. Next base: position 1,141,702 of record QXEO01001225.1, read on the forward strand.
TACGAATTTTTACGGTGCAGCACCGAAAACAGTTTCAGGACAGCAACATCCCCAAATCTTTACCTCACTCAAATTAGAGGCTTATCTTGGCACAAAAATGAAATAAACAAGATAAGGAGCGGTCATTACAGTAGTAATGACTTCCAAGACTCAAATAAAATAAAAAGTACTGAAAAGAAAACATTGGGTTATCTCCCAAGAGTGCTTTTCTTTAACGCCTTTGAGCTAGGCGCAGAAAATTGAGAATCAAGTAATATAAAATGATGAAGCATCAAGCTCATAATTTGCTCTAAGAATAGAGTCAAAAAGTAATTTCTTTCTTTTCCTAGGGAAGTGTTCCATACCATTCTTTAGTGGGAATTGATATTTGATGGTGCCTTCCCTCATATCAATGATAGCACCTATAGTTCGAAGAAAAGGTCTTCCCAAAATAATAGGACATGAGCATGGCATTCAGCGTCATAACAAGAAATCAACGGGAACAAGGTTATGTTAACCACAATAAGAACATCATTAATTCTTCCCAAAGGTTCTTCTTAGCAACATCAGCAATAGGAACATCAAAATAACACTTTTCAAGCGGTGGTAAATCAAGCATGTCATAAATGTTTCTAGGATGATAGAAATACTAGCACCTAGATCACATAAAGCATGACAATCATAACCATTAACATGCATATCAATGATGGGTTCCCAACCATCTTCTAACTTCTTGGAAACAGAGGCTTTTTGCTTCAACTTTTCATCCCTAATATTTATGAGAGCATTGGTAATATGCTTAG